>JAYEPQ010000013.1:27019228-28219228 GCA_036321105.1 Dracaena cambodiana
GTATGTTAATAATTGTAAGGTTAAGTCTTACAATGGTCTACATGTCTCATAAATACTCAGGCAAACTGGAGAAAGTCCCATTAAGTATAACGTGGCAATATTAACCTCACTAAGTATTCAATCTCTATTTAGTACTAAATTAACGTTTGATAGAACTGATTGGTGAAAAAGTCCGCTTATTATGGAAATATCCCATAGATCCGGGACTATGGATCTGGTCACGATAAAAGTCGAAATATCAGGTTACAGTATAAACTGAAATATTAGGTCATAGCATAAACTGAAATATCAGGTCATAGTGTAAGCTGGAATATCAGGTGAAAGTAAGCTGGAATATCAAGTTAGCGTAAACTGGAATATCAGGTCACAACATAAACTATAATATCATGTCACACAATAAGCTGTAATATCATATCACAACGTAAGCTAGAATATCAGGTCACAATGTAAACTGGAATATCAAGTCACACCGTATGCTAGAATATTAGATCACAACATAAGTTGGAATATCAAGTCATGGCTGCAAACCGGATTAACAGCAACACAAGACTCTGTCGATTGATCAATTTTTGGTATCTCCCATAAGGCATTGACAATTCCACCTTACATTTCCCACCATGAACCCTGGTTATCTTATTAATATGCACATATTCGAGAATCAAGTTATATTAGCTTATAGGTGATATCACGCAGAGTCAGTGTCATGGTAGTACAATATGCGAGTCAAGTTATGCCCAAAGACTAAGTCAAGATCTGAGTACATGTCCAAGTAGAGCAAGAGATATATTCGTGATACGATGCATATACATGATATAAATAGGATATTTATCAGGCCAATAACTACTTTGACTCCATATGATCGAATTAACATGTTGTGCATTGATCAGTGAAGTCAAGTGTAATCTTTCATGTAAACTCTGAGTGAGGTTAACAATTACTAAGTAGACAACTAAATCAAGTAAGACTATTAAAATAACAATTAAATGAGTCATGGAGTTATGAAATCAGAATATCATCAAGGCGAAGGTTGATAAAGTAAGTGAATAAGATTTGACTAAATTTCATGGAAGAGTTGGCTGGTAGAATAAAGCTAAGAGAAAAAGGGATTTGTAAGATCGAGTTGTCAGTGGATGTGAGTCAAGTAGACAATGTAAAGCGAGTTGGTGGAGCTGACGAAGGTAAGTGTTATTGGCTAGCGATGAAGATGGCTAAAATGACATAGTTTGATTGATTAGACATGAACTAAAATAACATACAAATAAAAGAGAGGCAGGGCTCATAGGTGCGCCTTGTAGTTTGGAGAAGTTCTTACGGGAAGGGCAAATTCCGAGTAATTTTAGCAACTTCGTTAGTGCTTAGTATTTTGTAGTTGCTGAGACTAAAAATAATTTTTATCAATTTATAGAATTAGAATTGTAAAAAAATATAATAGGAGTTATAGGGAACTGAGTTTTCTTTCAAAATAGTCTAGGATGGGCTATCAGTATCAAGAGATATTGTAGATTTATCAAATATGGCACAAGAACTTCACTGTTATGTAGTAACTTTGAATTCAAACTAAGATTTTATTAGAATATAGTGGGAATTAAGAGAGAATAAAGTCATAAAATTGTAGATCATTGAATTCTCTTTCCAACGAATTCAAGATCAGCTCAATCGGAGGTGTGGAACAAAAGCTATGATTAGTTTAGTAGACTGGTGCGCAGTTAGAACAAAAACGTGAGTCGGGTCTATTACGATCGGGTCTATTGAAGGTTGGATCCGAACATGGATCAAGTGATCCGTGTTTGTTCAGACCCAACTGCAGATTAGCTAGCCCGCGTTTGGAACCCAACCAGGCCGTGACCAAATGTGGATCCACATTTGGCACCCAAATGGGTCGGATCCAAATACGGATCAAAGGGAAGCTAATTTGCGTTTTGTATCATAGTTGAATATTTAATCCAATTTTGAAAGGGTTATAAATAGAATAAGAGACGAACTATATATGAAACTTGTAGAGAATTGAATTATTTTTCCATTGAGATTAAAATCAACTCATTTGGAATTATGAATCAACAGTTATGATTGAAAAACGAAACATATGTCCCGATGACAGCAGATCTATGTTTATAGAAATATTAATTTTGGACCTGATTTTGAAGGGGTCAAGGCAAAGAAAGGAGACAAGTAATATATGAAATCGTAGATAATTGAATTATATTTTCAATAAGATCAAATCATTTGGGAATTATATATCAAAAGTTATGATCGAAAAACTGAAGGTATGTCCAAATGACTATAGATCCACATTTGGACAAGCCTTAATTTTGAACCCGATTTTTAAGGATTAAGAGATAGAGTTAGGAGACAAATAATATATGAAATTGTATAAAATTTAATTATCTTTGATGAAAAAGAAGATTCAATTTAATTGGGCTTATGGTTTGAAAGATATAATCGTTTTGAAAGATATAATCGTTTTAGTGAGCACTAGCATGATAGGCAGCAAGGTAACTACTTGCTAAAACAATGCAAGAGCATAACATCTTGCTATAGAGAGTGACATTTGTGATGTCTTGCTAGAGAATGAGATGAGATATGTGATTTCTTGCCTTAATCCACCAAAAGTGAGTTCTTGGAGCTCGGTGAAACCTTTATGGTTAAAGAGTAAAGCTCTAATGAGATGGATAACCATCTAATAACGCAAGTTCTTGAAGTGGATGAAAGGCTTGAAGAAGTTTTTGTCTTCAAAAAGCTCTCTTTTTTGGAGCTAAAGCTTGTGGCTTTGAATGGGTTGAGGAAGAAGATAGAGGAGGATGAAGAGAATGAGTGGAGAAATGAGGAATGATTGAGTTTCATGTACTCAAATGGGAGTGGGGACGGGATGAGATTGTGTATGAAATGAGTATGGGAGAATGTACTCTTCCAACCACCCCTTCTGCAAAATTGTAGTAGGAGACAAGTTGGAACACCAAGCTTAGCTTGGCAAGACTTAGGAGGGTGCAAAGTAGGAGGAGGAGAGAGAAGAAAGAAAGGGGCACACACACACACACACACACACACACACATATATATATATGAGGAAATGGGAAGTACACCGGCGGTGAAGAGAGTTCCATCACCGCCGCTTAGGTGGCACAATAAAATTATTATATGTGGCGTCATTCAAGGTAACAAATAAATGAATTTTCTTAACCGCCCTTTGAGTGGTGCCACATGTAATAATTTTATTAGGCCACCTAAGCGGCGGTGAAGGAACTCCCTTCACCGCCGGTGTATTTCCCTTTTACGCGCTCTCTCTCTCTCTCTGTATATATATATATATATATATATATATATATATATATATATAGAGAGAGAGAGAGAGAGAGAGAGAGAGAGACATGCGATCGCACACACACACATATACACGTGTGTGTGTGTGTGTCCCCTTCATTTATCTTCGCCTCTTCTCTCCCTCTCTAATCTTTTATCTCTTAAATTGTAGCTCCAGTAGTAGCAATAGAGAAAGAAGAAGAGCAATAGCCTAGCATTAGCAGTGAAGTATATAAAATGTCGAGTTCACTCATTTCAAAACACTATTTTTCTTAAAGCTTGCTTGTTGTTTCCATGGCTAGGGTGATATATGGACGTTACTTGAAATTTTGTTCTAGTCAAAGTACTCTATGTTATTTGTGTGACTTGCAACATAAATTTCTTGATGATTTGGCTTGGCCGAACCGCGAAATAGTCATCATAATTGCTGGCCAGTAGCCATGGCCATAACCACTAGCCAACAATCAGACCAAGTCAGCTCAACTTGAAATTTTATAGGTTTATCTTTTTTCGATGTTGTGATTATTTTGATCTACATTATTTTCCTAGTTCATCCTGTATATGAGTGAAACCGAAGATGGTTTTAAATTATTAAATTTTTCGATATCAGTTTTACTCTTAAGTTAGGGTTTGGTGTTGGTGTTATTTGGAATTCTTGATGATGGTGAAACTGGAAAGTTTGATTGCATTCAAGATCCATGGAGAAATTTCTAGAGGGATCTGGACTAAGTGGGCCGCTAGCCAGTAGTGGGTACCAGCAACCAGTGTTCCTATTGGTTCATATGACATTGAATTTTTGTCTAATATCTTATATTATTTTCCTTTGTAATTTGGCATACATCGACTTTCTTTTGTTGGTTGTCCATGGACCATGTGTTGGAAATTGTGTCCTAGGGCCAATCATTGTACGTTGAACATTGTGATTTAATAAATTTCTCCTATTGTTATTATATAATTTGCGTGTTCAATATGATAATTGATCCTTGGATAAAACAGTTTTTTTTTCTAAACGTCCTTGGTCGGTCATTTCTGTGGGAACAGAAATGAAATAAGACTAGTGTGACTTTGATTAGTTATAAAGATACGAGTCAAAGTCACAGGCACTTGAAAGGGTTCAAGTTGCTGGACTGACCCGCTATGAGAAAGCTGCATGGATCAAGTCATAAGCTTATCTCATATGTAACCATGTCACTATGCCCTTAGACCTGAGACTATCATAGATTCCTACATGAAGATCATTAGTTTTTGACATAGTCAAAAGTCATTTTTAACCGGATATCATAAAAGCTATGATCGAGTTTAGTGGTTTGCATGCAGAGGAATGTGAGTAGTCAAGATGGAATTTGTCCCTCACATTAGTGGAGAGATATTACTGGGCCCCCCGATGAGTAAGGTTGAGAAAATGTATGGCCATACTACGATGGAAATGAGTTTCCATTATATTAGTCAGTCTACTCAAGAATCGGGAAAGTAATGGTCAACGGAAGGAGGATGACATTTTTCGTGCCTCATGATTGACCAAAATATCGTGTGACAAAGGGGACGTGATATGGTCACATTACAGGTTGCAACAGATCATCGATCCTCATATGAATTGGGTAGTTGCAATGTCTTGCTAGAGGCCACTTGCGACTTGTGGGTTAATGGCATCATTGGCCCACTACCAACTTCATATGGGCCTACAGGGTCACACACAAGAATAGCCCAACACGAGCTATGGTGTTCATATTCATTGAATCTAAAGATATGCCTAGATTCAATGAATGCATCTTTTATTCTAGGGTTAATGAATTATATATATATAATATATTTATTTGATAAATATATGTATCATAATATATATATATTATAATATTATAATTTTGTGTTAATCTTAAAATTCAGATTTATGTGATAAATCAGATTTTACAGTTAACATAATCCGAAAAATATCATATTAGTTTTGAAATTTAAATTTATGAGATAATATCAAATTAAAACTAATAGGATATGATATCTTAAATTTAATTTATAAGATAAATTAAATTAATTTCGAATGGCTCTTTATTTAAATTAAATAAATAATTTGAATTAAATCTGTTGGACAGATTTAAAATAAGGTTTGTTTAATTTATTATCTTATCGATTAAATGTTAATTGATAAGATGAAGGATTTTCGAATTAATCCTTTTAAATTCGAAAATCCAATAATTCTATAACTAATTAGAAAGTACCGTAGCTTATATAGAGAAAAGGAGACGGTAGCTTTCTGTGGGTTTTTTTGGGAGATTGAGAGTCACGAACAGAAACTCTAGACAGAGAAAGTGAGACGTCAAGTGCCGAGAGAAGGAGATCGTGATCTCTTCAAGGCTGACGTATGGACAAACGTGGAAAGCGCTAGCACGCTATTCGTGTTGGATTCTTATTCGTGTGGATACTGGTAGAGGGAGCTGATCCGAGCCGTTAGCTCCTTGAGATCGAACGCAAAGGACGAACATGCAAGAAAAGGTACGTTTTTCTATTACTCGATTTAAACGCCGTTGACAGATCCACAATCGAAATTGGAAAATTTTGATTTTAATTCTTCCGCTACGGCTTCCAATTCCTAACAGTGGTATCAGAGCCAGGTCAATTGTGCGTTTAAGTTGAAGTTTTGTGTGTTCACCTTGATTAGTTTCGGTATTTTATGTATGTGATACATGTATAAGAATCTGAATTTTTGAAATTCAGAATCTAGTAAAACGGATTTAATTGTATTTTCGGATTACATGTTTTTGTTCGGTGTAAATCTGTGTTCGGATTTATTCAAACTAAATGGATTAATCAATGTGATTGATGAATCCATGGGATCTTTGAGGCAGCAACTCATTCAAAAGAGTATGGTTTTCGAAAGCTCCGGGACCGCCTTGGCTAACTGTTCGCAGCGCAACATAGTTTAATCACAATATTTGTTGCTTCTCATATTGTATGAATTGTTTATTTATTGTGATTTTATTTTTCCTTTATCTGAAATTGTTTGGGTATGGTGAACAATATGGCTCTAGTTTAAAAGGGTTGTAATTTAAATACGGCCTGCGTGCCATGCCTTCCTCTAAATATTCTGAATGTACATTCTCTTCTCATCTCAATCCCCTCGTATGTTCAAACGAGCTTTCTCTATGTATTTTTCTTTTCTTATTTAGAAAGGTCCTCTCATTGGCTTGGGAGGATTTAGGCTAGGTGAGCCATATTGTATCACATTTAATTTATGCCTTTTTTTATTAGATCATTATATGCATATGCTATGAATGTTTGTATGAGATACAACTGCGATATGTATTTATCATTCCACGATAATTAAAATAATTAATTAAACCCTCCAATCAAAATCTTAAGTCATAATGCCGTCAATTAATGAACACTTGTCAAAGCCTAGATCGCTTAATCGTATGTTCCACCAAAGTGGATACAGTTGGGTTATCTTGGTGAGACAAGTGTGAGTAATGGTGCTACTCACAAAGTTCATTATTGTTTTGACTTAAATGAGATTATCAAAACGGTTTTGGGTCTCAAGGCATTAGATGGGTTTGAACATGTCGGATCATATGATGATCAAATCCCATAAAATCTAAGGGTTACATGTGATGTAATTGGTAAAGCAGTTACCTACCTAAATAACTTTGTTTTAAGCGTCCTGCCAAAGCGGACTTAAATTCAAGCAAAATATGGATCTTAGCCCACTAATTGTTATTTTGAGGGTTGTTAAATTTAGTGGGAGATTATTAATTAATATTTGCATATTTTTCATTGTAGAATCATGTCGACCAATAATACTGCTACACTATCGTTGCGATCAGTCCTTCAGAAGGACAAACTCAATGGGACAAACTTTCTTGACTGGTTCAGAAACTTGAGAATTGTTCTCAAACAGGAAAGAAAAGCATATGTCCTAGATGAGCCCATTCCTGAAGAGCCTGCAGCCAATGCTCCAAGAGCTCAAAGGGATGCTTACACGAAGCATGCTAATGACTCTGTGGATGTAGGATGCTTGATGCTAACTACCATGGTTCCAGAACTTCAAAGAGATTTGGAACACATGGATGTTCATGGGATGATTGTGCATCTCAAGGAAATGTTCCAGCAACAAGCAAGACAAGAAAGGTATGAGACCACAAAGGCTCTACATGCTTGCAAGATGGCTGAGGGTGTATCAGTTAGCACTCATGTCTTAAAGATGAAGAGCTACATTGATCACCTTGACAGACTAGGATTTCCCCTCACCCAGGAGTTAGCTCCAGATTTGATCTTGAACTCACTCCCGGAAAGTTATGACCAGTTCGTTATAAACTACAACATGAACAACATGGAGAAATCTATTTCTGAACTACATGGGATGCTTAAAACTGCTGAGCAAAGTATCAAGAAAAAGCCTAGCACTGTTTTAATGGTTCAGAAAGGAAAGGGCATGAAAAAGAAAGGCAAAGGCAAGGGAAAGGGTAAAGGCTCAGGTGGTAAGACCAAAGAGTCAAACAAGCCCGAAACCAAGCCTGCAGCCAAGAAGGCAAAGCCTCCAAAGGAAGGGGTATGTTTCTTTTGCAATGAACCCGGTCATTGGAAAAGGAACTGCAAACTCTACCTGGAAGATCTGAAAAAGAAGAAGGATAGCGGGGCTACTCCTTCAGGTATTTATGTTATAGATATTCACCTTTCTACTTCTTCTACATGGGTATTAGATACTGCATGTGGTTCTCACATTTGTACAAATGTGCAGGGTCTCAAGGACAGTAGAAAGCTAAAGAAGGGCGAAGTGGACCTACGAGTCGGAAACAGAGTAAGAGTTGCTGCTTTAGCTGTAGGCACTTATGAAATAAATTTGCCCAGTGGGCTTTTGTTAATTTTAAACAATTGCTATTATGTTCCTGCTTTGAGTAGTAACATTATTTCTCTTTCTTATTTGGATAAGCAAGGTTACACTTCCATTACTGGGAACAGTAAATGTTCCATTTATCGTAATGACATTTTTTATACTAATGGTGATTTGCATTCTGGTAATTATCTTTTAAATTTAGAATATCCTAATAGTGGAAATATCTATAACGTAACTACTAAAAGGATCAAGTCAAATGATTTGAATCCTACCTACCTATGGCATTGTCGTCTAGGCCATATAAATGAGAAACGCATTTCTAAGCTCCATCAAGATGGACTTCTCAACTCATTGATTTTGAATCATATCATACTTGCGAATCTTGTTTATTAGGAAAGATGACAAAGGCATCTTTTACTGGGCATAGTGAGAGGGCCACTGACTTATTAGGCCTCATACATACAGATGTATGTGGACCATTAAGTACCACTGCCAGAGGGGGTCATCTGTACTTCATTACCTTTATAGATGACTTCAGTAGATATGGGTATATCTATCTAATGAAGCATAAATCTGAATCTTTTGAAATGTTCAAAATGTTCCAAAATGAAGTACAAAATCAACTTTGCAAAACAATTAAAGCACTTCGATCTGATCGAGGTGGTGAATATTTGAGCCAAGAATTTATTGACCATCTTAGGGGTTGTGGGATAGTCTCACAATTAACTCCTCCAGGAACACCACAATGGAATGGCGTTTCTGAGCGGAGAAATCGAACGCTATTGGATATGGTTCGATCTATGATGAGTCAAACAGATCTTCCACCGTCTTTTTGCGGACATGCACTAGAAACAGTTGCGTTCACACTAAATCGTGTTCCATCTAAGGCAATTGAAAAGACACCATATAAGATATGGACTGGGAAGAAGCCTAGTCTGTCTTTTCTCAAAATTTGGGGATGTGAGGTGTATGTTAAGCAACAAGCCTCAGACAAATTAGCACCGAAATCCTCAAAATGCCTTTTTGTGGGGTATCCTTAGGAAACAAAGGAATACTATGTCTATAATCCCACCGATAACAAAGTGTTTGTTATTCGAAACGGTATCTTTCTAGAAAGAGAGTTCATCTCTAAAAGAACCAGTGGGAGCAAGGTACATCTCGAAGAAGTTCGAGAGTCACAAGATAGCATAAAACCACAAATGGAAGACAGGGAAGGCTCACAACAAGTTTCTGAGCCTACTCAAGTAGCACAAGGCCCACGCAGGTCTAATAGGTCACGACATCAGCCTCAGAGATATGGATTTCTGATTACTGAAAGTCGTGATGTGTTGCTCATTGAGCAGAATGAGCCAACCACCTATCGAGAGGCGACAGTGGGACCAAACTCTGAGAAATGGCTGAATGCCATGAAGTCTGAAATGCAATCCATGTACGACAATCAGGTGTGGACCTTAGTCGATCCACCTGAAGGTGTAAAAACCATCGGGTGCAAGTGGGTCTTCAAGGAGAAGACCGACATGGATGGCAAAGTAAATGTCTTCAAGGCACGATTGGTTGCGAAGGGTTTTACCCAAACTCATGGTGTAGACTATGATGAAACCTTTTCTCCAGTCGCAATGGCCAAATCAATCAGGATCCTACTTGCCATTGCAGCATATTATGACTATGAAATATGGCAAATGGACGTCAAAACAGCGTTCCTTAATGGAAAGCTGCTTGAGGATGTGTACATGACACAACCTGAAGGTTTTGTGCGTCCAGAGGGCTCTGGTAAGGTGTGCAAGCTTCAAAGATCCATTTATGGATTGAAGCAAGCATCTCAGAGCTGGAATCATCGTTTTGATGAAGTAGTCAAAGAGTTTGGATTCATTCAAAACATCGATGAACCATGTGTTTACAAAAGGTTCAGTGGGAGCACAGTTGTATTTCTAGTACTTTATGTTGATGACATCCTACTCATTGGGAATGACATTCCTACCTTGCAGAGTGTCAAGTCTTGGTTAGGAAAGTCTTTTTCGATGAAAGACTTAGGTGAAGCCACTTACATTTTAGGGATTAGGATCTACAGAGATAGATCCAAGAGGCTAATAGGCCTAAGTCAGAGTACATATATAGACAAGATACTGCATAGGTTCAGTATGCAGGATTCAAAAACGGGTTATATGCCCATATCTCATGGCATCTATCTCAGCAAGGATCTGTGTCCTAGTACACCTGATCAGCGAGAACGCATGAGCAAGGTTCCATATGCCTCGGCTATTGGATCCATCATGTATGTCATGTTATGTACTCGACCGGATGTCTCATTTGCCTTAAGCATGACCAGCAGATATCAACAAGATCCAGGTGAGGGTCATTGGACTGCTGTCAAGAATATCCTAAAATACTTAAGAAGGACTAAGGATTTATTCTTGGTATATGGCGGTTTGGATGATGAGCTCTTTGTAACTGGTTACACAGATGCAAGTTTCCAATCTGACCAAGATGATTCTAAATCGCAATCTGGATATGTATTCCCGTTGAATGGTGGAGCAGTGAGCTGGAAGAGCTCTAAGCAGAGTACTGTAGCTGATTCTTCAACAGAAGCTGAGTATCTAGCAGCATCGGATGCAGCTAAGGAAGCTGTTTGGATCAGAAAGTTCATCACTGAACTTGGGGTGGTGCCTACCATCTCAAATCCAATAGACTTGTTCTGTGACAACAATGGTGCGATTGCACAGGCCAAGGAGCCAAGGTCACATCAAAGAACCAAACACATACTCAGGCGTTTTCACCTTATCAGAGAAATCAATGATAGAGGTGATATAAAAATATGCAAAGTAGCAGGAGAAGACAATGTTGCTAATCCACTTACCAAGGCACTTGCACAGGCTAAACATGAGCGTCATGTTAGGACAATGGGAATTAGGCAAATTAATGATTGTACGTAGTGCAAGCGGGAGGCTGTTGGAAATTGTGCCCTAGGGCCAATCATTGTACATTGAACATTGTGATTTAATAAATTTCTCCTATTGTTATCATATAATTTGCGTGTACAATATAATAATTGTATCCTTGGATAAAACAGTTTTTTTTTTCTAAACATCCTTGGTCGGTTATTTCTGTGGGAACATAAATGAAATAAGACTAGTGTGACTTTGATTAGTTATAGAGATACGAGTCAAAGTCACAGGTACTTGAAAGGGTTCAAGTTGCTGGACTGATCCGCTATGAGAAAGCTGCATGGATCAAGTCATAAGCTTATCTCATATGTAACCATGTCACTATGCCCTTAGACCTGAGACTATCATAGATTCCTACATGAAGATCATTAGTTTTTGACATAGTCAAAAGTCATATTTAACCGGACGATCATAAAGGCTATGATCGAGTTTAGTGGTTTGCATGCAGAGGAATGTGAGTAGTCAAGATGGAATTTGTCCTTCACATTAGTGGAGAGATATTACTGGACCCCCCGATGAGTAAGGCTGAGAAAATGTATGGCCATACTACGATGGAAATGAGTTTCCATTATATTAGTCAGTCTACTCAAGAATCGGGAAAGTAATGGTCAACGGAAGGAGGATGACGTTTTTCGTGCCTAATGATTGACCAGAATATCGTGTGACAAAGGGGACGTGATATGGTCACATTACAGGTTGCAACGGATCATCGATCCTCATATGAATTGGGTAGTTGCAATGTCTTGCTAGAGGCCACTTGCGACTTATGGGTTAATGGCGTCATTGGCCCACTACCAACTTCATATGGGCCTACAAGGTCACACACAAGAATAGCCCAACACGAGCTATGGTGTCAATATTCATTGAATCTAAAGATATGTCTAGATTCAATGAATGCATCTTTTATTCTAGGGTTAATGAATTATATATATATATATATATATATATATATATATATATATAATATTTATTTGATAAATATATGTATCATAATATATATATATATTATAATATTATAATTTTGTGTTAATCTTAAAATTCAAATTTATGTGATAAATCAGATTTTACAGTTAACATAATCAGAAAGATATCATATTAGTTTTGAAATTTGAATTTATGATATAATATCAAATTAAAACTAATAGGATATGATATCTTAAATTTAATTTATAAGATAAATTAAATTAATTTCGAATGGCTCTTTATTTAAATTAAATAAATAATTTGAATTAAATCTGTTGGACCGATTTAAAATAAGGTTTGTTTAATTTATTATCTTATCGATTACATGTTAATTGATAAGATGAAGGATTTTTGAATTAATCCTTTTAAATTCAAAAATCAATAATCCTATAACTAATTAGAAAGTACCATAGCCTATATAGAGAAAAGGAGACGGTAGCTTTCTGTGGGTTTTTTTGGGAGATTGAAGTCACGAACAAAAACCCTAGACAGAGAAAGCGAGACATCAAGTGCCGAGAGAAGGAGATCTTGATCTCTTCAAGGCTGACGTACGGACAAACGTGGAAAGCGCTAGCACACTGTTCGTGTTGGATTCTTATTCGTGTGGATACCGGTAGAGGGAGCTGATCCGAGTCGTTAGCTCCTTGAGATCGAACGCAAAGGACGAACACGCAAGAAAAGGTACGTTTTTCTATTACTCGATTTAAACGCCGTTGACAGATCCACAATCGGAATTGGAAAATTTTGATTTTAATTCTTCCGCTGCGACTTCCAATTCCTAACACCATGAACCTATTGACCAGTTAAGGATTGTGGGTTTGATTTCTTAGTACTTATTAATATGGACAATTTGCTATAATGATCTGATTTGAGCTAACACATGTTTGCTATGCCAAGCCAAGTTATGTTGTACCATGCTATCAGTTCTTGTTTTCCATGGACCATGAACCTATGTATCTAATAACGGATATATGATGCATATTGTTTGATACATGATAACTGTGCTTACTACATGACACATGATGTGGATGGTTATGCCTAGAACATGATGACATGAAACTATTATGGAATATTATGGTGTGTGTACATGATCCTTCTCTGGCCTGTTTCATGTTCCTATTATTACTGATGATGGTATACATGGTCTTGTTCTGGTTATGCCATAATGTTTCTGTTTGGTTCAAATATATCATGTATCTATATATAACACGTGGTTATGGAGAAAATATGTGATGGATAAGTATCGTATCATGTGATACTTTCTTTGTTGTTTACAATTGTTAGGCGTTGGAATCTTTCAGCAGAACGATACTTGATAGGTAGTGAGCCACTATCTCTTGTCTTAGTCCTCATGATATGGACATCCTTTACGGTTATATTATGGAGTTCTGACCTAGTGTACTTAGCTGAACAATATGGTTCAGTATTATTGCATCTTGAGGCAGTATCCCCAGTATATGCATGAGCATTTATACGAATGGAAAATCGTGCATCTTATCCATGCATCTAGCTTTAGTTACTAACTTAAACGATTACACGAACCTGATATTTACGTGCTTAGTTGTATATGACACACTTAGATGTTCACTTGATATTTTCGCTTTACTTGAACTATTGCATGACTCATGCTAATATGATCAGACACAGGTGTATGCTATAACTTACTTGTTTCCTAGCACTGTTGTTAGTATATTTCTTTTTTGTTTTCATATGTTGTATTTCTAAGTTTAATACTCTGGATTCCAAACCCTAGGCCTCGGAAACTAGGAGGCAGATCTCCCACCAACTAAGGATCTTTACTTCATAGAGTAGGCAAGGTACTGTGACTTCTGAAGACTCTTGTCTGGTGATCCTTGTAAATAAATAAATAAATATATATATATATATATATATATATATATATATATATATATATATATATATATATATATATATATATATATATATATATATATATATATATATGGGATTACAATAGATGAGCTGCCAGCTCAGAAAAAATTACGTGAGCTAGCAGTAAAACTATAATGATCCAATGATTTTTTTTCGAATTTTTTTTACAATTACTATCTCTATCTCCTTAACTTATTTTAGATTAAATTTCATAAATTTTGGAATTCATTTACCCTTTCATCAATTACATACAAAATATTTTATTTATTAAAAATTGTTTATTTTGTATTAACTTGATGGAGGACCAAATCAAAATTAAAATCTAAGAAATTGGGTATGAGTAAACCCTAGGGGGTCGAGATTTTAATCCAAAAGAAGTTTTAAAAAAAAACATTATTGGAGATAGTAGAAATAAACTGCAGCTCAACTAACTTGCATGAGCTGTCAGTTCATTTTCATCTCTCTCTCTCTCTCTGTGTGTGTGTGTGTATATATATATATATATATATATTGCTAGACACTGTCTCATCCTTGTCCGAGTTTTTATTGAGTAATGTGCCATACCATGTACTCGACATTTCATATATATAAATAATTTATATTATGGACATATTGTACATTATTTTTTTTATGGAAATAATAATTAACATTCAAGATCCTGTGCACGCCATAATATGTTGTGTGTGACTGCCAGTAGCACACTCTATTTCTAGTAGCATCTAGATCATAACTTTTGATTCTGAATACCGGTTGAGTCAATAATAGACACATTGGAAAGATAATTCAAATACTTAGAACTTTTCTTCATAACTTTTCTCTAATTCATATTTTATCCTTACCAAAACTGAACTTGAAGTTGATATTTCTTATCCGAGAGACTCCTATCAATTCTAGTAAATCTTTCATAACTGAACTTTGACTGAGCTTATCTTGGGCTTATTGGCGAGATAATTCAATAATATACAAAAAAACTACAACATTTCACTATTTCTCACTTTACCTTGTCAAAACTGAGGCTGAAGTTGATATTGTTGTGCAGTAGCAAGGCTCATGCACTCGGATCAGTAAATCAATGTTATCTTTTGGTTCCAAATTTTGATTAAGTTCATTTTAGTCTTGCTAGAAAGATAATTCAATTGGCTACTGTTCGCCATAAAGTTAAATTTTATTGAAAACTTTTCAATAAAATATTACAATATGAACAGTTTTCCATTTATAAAAGATGAGAAAATCTAGCTTCCTCTTTATTTAATGTCAGGTTCTATTGTAACTATAGAGGACAATCTTGCTCTCTGTTGACACTTCGAACAAATTCTTCAGTTGGTAGTTTTCACAAAACTCTTGGATGCAAGGGCTCTGAATTCATAGCACAAGTGCTCAAATTGAGATGATTCACTGAGTAATCTGGTATGTATATGTCTGGTGTCTAACCCTTTCTTTAGCCCAACTTTTGGCTATTTATAGAGGTCTGGAGACCTTTGAATTGCTGTAACTGTCCAATTAAATATCTCCTTAATTTGAGAATTAATTTTTTATTTTTTTAATCTGCTGGATTTGTGTTAAATCTCCAGCATTTGTAATTGACGTCTTTAATTCTCTAGATTTGTAACTGAAATACAGATCTCTGTCTTTAGATCTGCATTTTAGCTCCCGGTAGCTTGTGTGATATGTTCAGACCCACGTTCGAGTGTCAATGAAGATGGTTTTACCCTCTTGAGACTTTGGACTAAAATGCGACCCTCTAAGATTTGCATTTTAATCATATTTAGCTCCAAATGAGCTTAGCAGAAATGGTTAAACACGAATTTCCTTGTGTTAGATGATCCGTGTTTTGAAATAAATAAGAATAGTCTTTATCCTTTGAGATAAAAATGTGACATTCTGGAGTTCGCATTTTAATTATATTTAGCTCTGATCTTGAGTTCATAAGATAACTAAAAACGTGGATCTCTTCTTGATTGATGATCCATGTGTTAACTTTTCAGCTGGGCCACGTTTGTACTAATACGGGGTTATTTTTAATTTTTCTTTTATAAACCTTTGTGGGGCACAATGCGACCTTACATTTAAGTCACGAATTAGAGCTGCGTTTGTATTGAAATGCGACTTTAAGGGTCTGTACGGATCTCTCTCGACAAGGATCTGTGTTTAAATATAAAAGAAAATAACCTTACATTTAAGGTTTTGAAGACAACACATGACCCTGATGGGACAACATTTGTTTGTAGGAGAAGAAAAATTCAAGATAAGAAAAACATGGCCACACGGGGCAAATAGTCTCGCGCATGCGAGGCTGATAGCCTTGCGTACATGAGGCTAGCAGCCCTGCACGAGCCGAATAGCCCCGCATGTGGGGATGAAAGCCTTGCGTGTGGGTTAATTCCAGTTTCCAAACTGGATTTATTTTTGGATTTTAACTAGAATTCTGATCCTAATCATATCCAATCACTCCTAATTAAAGATTTTAAATTCAAATACAATTCAGCAATTGAATTGAACTGGAATTCCACCCTCATCCCTAATGAAATCCCTAAAACTATAAATAGGGGCCAAGATGGGAGTTTTTGGATCTTTTAAAATATATTTAGGGGACCAAGAATTGATTTTCTATACAAAAGCACGCTGACTAGTAGCAAAAAGCCATCAGCTAGAAGCCTTTCTCCATCTAATCTCCATATTCAAGACTAACCCAAGCATTAGATCGTCAATAGAGTATGAGATTGATGCTCCATAGCCACGTTAAGAACCCATATCTTTTGTAAAAGAGAGAGACTTATTAAGTCCTCTCATTTGTTTTCTTTGTTTCTTTTCATTCTAATTTGGAGAACTTTTATTGTAATATTTAAATCCATGGCAATAAAAGGAAACGCGACTTTCACGGGAAACAAGTTGGCGACCATAGTGGGAGAAGTCTTCTATACAGACAAGAAGATCGTGGCTAATATGATGTTAGGAAAATTAGTAAGTCTGTGGAGATGTTGGTTGTAGAATTTGATCAACAAAAATATGAGTAGTTATCTTCTAAATCGGTAAGTCCAGTCAAAATACGGCTCCATCGCCACTTGGAAACTCCAAGTACAAGTTCGAATGACAAGGAGACTCCTGTTGAACATGAGCTTTTTTAATTATTGATCTTGGTAAATGTAGGAGTCCAAGCGATGGACTCGAATGACGAAATGATTCTTATTGAATAGGAACTTCTCATATCTTCGAGTTCTAAACAAGAAGAGATCCAAATTACGAATTCTAATGACAAACAAACTCCCATTGAACAGGAGCCCTTTAGATGTTTGGATTCCAAAATTTTAGAAAAGGGAAAGTCTTTTTTTATCATGGCTGCACAAGACACTTAAGGGAAGCCAAGATCTGTACAAACCAAAATTCAGATTCGCAACCAAAACCATCAAGCATGATGATAAATTCTCAAAAATCAAGTTCAAGTTGAATCTGGTCTTAAACGCCAGGCTAATCTGCCCAGCGTAGCCTTCCGCAAGGTTATTTCAAAATGCCAGGCTAAACAACCCAGCATAACTTTACATGAGACTATTTCAAAATGCCCGGCTAAATAGCCCAGCGAAGCTCTGTGCGAGGCAATTGCCAAACGTGAGGCTAATTAGCCCAGTGTAACTCTGCGCAAAGCTAATCAGCCTAGCGCACAAAAGTTATAGCACGAGGCTACTCAGCCCCACGCACAAAAAGCAAAATGCAAGGATGTTCAGCCCCGCGTGAAAAGTCCAGAACACAAAATTGAATTTTATTTCTGTGAAGCATCCACAAAGACCAGAATAGAGCCTCGACCAAGGCAGAGATTCCAATCTTTCAGGGAGCCTTCATGAGGCTGTAACAAAGCAAAAACCCATTAAGCAATCGATTTACGAAAATTCCTCAATAACAAGATGAGGACGGCCCAATCCCATCCACTATGCCGGTGTGAGCAAATAATCTCCGTAGTACTTACCAATTGCCATGCTAGTCCACCTAGACCCTCAGTTTTCAGTCGAATAACTGAATCAAAGAACAATATGCCTAAAAGAAGGCGTGTGCAAAGACGAAGGATCACCAATGACGAGAAACATCTATTTGTGATTTCGAATATGGTGAACAAAGGGAAAAAATTGCGAGGTGATAAATACTCCTCGGATGTGGAAGCACGTCATTATACACAGCTTCGGTCAGGAATTCTGGCACTACAAAACTACAAAATGTTGGCTGGGGATTCAGACAAGAAAAGTGAAGAAGATAGCAATCATTCAGCCGTTGCAACCCCTTGATCATATGAGTCTTCCCAATTTGAAGAAACAATGGTTCATATGATAGGGAGCTTCAGTCAAATGAACCAAAGACTAGAAACTCAAGAATGCTTGATTCAAGAGCAACAAAAGGGTATTGACAAACTCTAGACATTGCTTCTAAAAGTGGTGGAAATTACACAAAAGAATGCATAAGACAAAACGAAGAAATCCTCTAACGAGCCACCAAAGAATGATGGTGGAAATTCAGGAAAATAAGAGGAGTTTAACTATGTCATAGACCCACATGTAGAGAAGATGTAAAAGATGCAGGACCACCTAGAAATCCTAATGCACAAGAAAGACCTACAAGAAGTTGGAATTACTAGGCCATATCCAGTGGAGTGGGATTCGGCTACTTCCCCAGAAAAGTACAAGCCTCTATGTTAGAGTCTTTTGATGGAAAAAGTTCTCCCAACCAGCACTTATATTACTTCTATCATAAACATGTCACCTTATGGGGAATGGTCCCATAATGACCAAGATCTTTACAAGTATTCTTGAAAGGGCCTGCATTTACATGGTTTATGTAGTTGCCCCCAAGAACCATTAAGTCATGGTTTGATGTGGAGAAGGAACTTTTGCACTGCTTCTTTGAAGATGATACAGAGATCTCGGTCTATACTCTCTTTGCAAACAAACAAATATAGGATGAGACCATGAAAAGTTATGTAGAACATTTTCGAGACATGTCATTGCGATATCTGCATGGCATGTCCCAAGAAATGCTAGTGGAAACCTGCAAGCATAGCCTCCAGATCAACATCCTCATTAAGATAGGAGCGGTGGAGTCCAAAACCTAGAAGGATCTAGTCAAATAAAGGCATTAAGAGGAGGACATAATCCGACGTATCGATGAATATCTTGTTCAGAGGAAGATGTCCATAAACTAGCCACAGCCACAATCATCCCATCCTAAAGGAAAGAAGGTACTGACTACTAGACTCGCTGCAAACTATAAGTCACAGAATAATCGAGATTTCTCTAGATTGCAACAGATATAATTATATACGATTTCAAAGATGAACAAACAGTCGCGTTCTTTCACCTACTGAATAAAAAGAGGATGCTTAAGTTGTCTTAAAATCAGAAGTCAGAAGAAGCTGGGAAAACAGATGATCCCAAGTATTATCTTTACCATCAAATTATTGGACACCCAACCAAGGATTGCTATGTTCTAAAAAATAAAATTCAAGCACTCATCGATGCAAAGGTGATCCAGCTAAGACTTGAATAGAAAAATGTGTCCATAAATGTGGCAACAATTACCATGGGATCCTTGGAAATTCCAGCCAGCGCAGCTCCGATCCCTGCGGGAAAAATAGTAGTAAAGAACTATGATCCGCATAATTTGAAGCAAAAAGGACTCTCCCCGGTTTCTACCAAAAAAGAAGCAATCATAAGAGTACACCCAGACATGCTGAAAGACGATCAATGGATTTCCTTAGCCAATTAAAGAAAATCCAAGGGAAACACTCAATCAATGCTAGCGCAACAGATATTGAACCCTCCAGGGTCCTTGCCGAGCATGGGCAACCAGCACTAGCAAGTGCATACCCTCCGAGTACACTCTAAACCACAGTTGCAACCAAGTCATTCTCGTTTACTAGTAGCCAGATTGGGCCTGGGGTGCCAAAGATGTTGACGGTGATAAGCATCATGCTACTTCTGCTGCTCTTGCTGGCCATTGGAATGGCAAATTGGGTGCTATAAATAAAAATCTCAAAAACAAAAAAAAAAGGAAAAAAAGAAAAAGAAAAGAGAAAAACAAAAAAAGTGTGTAAAGAAAAAAAAACGTATGAACTTTAGCTGCCCAATGCCGCTAAGACAATGGGAAGAGAAATTAAAAATTTTCTTGTCAACCCTATCATACTGGAAGTAAAAGTATAAAATCAACAGCCCAAAGGTCAAGAAGCAATGGGAAGAGAAAGTATTTGGCATTTAAGCCCAAATAAAAGTCTCGTTAACCCTATCATACTGGGGTAGAAGTATGAGATCAACAACACAAAGTCTCAAAAGACAAAGGGAAGAGGAAACATTTGGCATGTAAGCCCAAACAAAATTCTTGACAATTCATCCTGCTGAGGAAAATAGCTTGCCTAGCCCAATGCAAACGGCGATTGGTAAATGCATTTCAAATTTTTTGATATCTAGAGGTTTGCTAAAAATTCCACGACAAATTTGTCATAATAAATCTATAGCCACAAAGACAAAGAGGTGAGGACATCAAATTCTCAATAACTCATCATGCTGAGTTAAAAAAAGTATACATTACCTAATACTGCCAAAACAAAAGGAAGAGAGAAATTCTCCCCAACCCTATCATACTGGGGTAAGAGTATAAAATCAATAACTCAAAACTCAAAGAAGCAATAGGAAGAGAAAACATTTGGTATTTAAGACCAAACAAAATTCTGGATAACTCATTATGCTAAGGTAAAAAGCTTGAACTGCGCAATACTATTAAAGCAAAGAGAAGATAACAAGTTTCTCGCTAACTTATCAAGCTAGGAGGATTAAGCATGAACTACCCAATGCTGTTAAAGCAAAGGAAAGAGAACAAATTTCTCGGTAACCTATCATGCTAGGGGATAAAGCATGAATTGCCTAATGCCACCAAGGCAATGGGAAGATAAATTAAAAACTTCTCACCAACCCTATTGTACTGGAGGTAATAGTTCAATGACTAATAACCCTAAGCTCAAAAAGCTAAGAGAATGTTTGACATCTAAGTCCAAATAAAACTCTCAACAACTTATCATGCTGAGGAGAATAACATAGCTAGCCCAATGCAAACGGCGATTAGTAAAGACATGTTAAATACGTTGATAGCTGAGAATTTGCAAAAAATCCCGTGAATCTGTTATGCTAAGTTCTTATCTCTGACAACAAGATTTGAACCATCTCACACATATCATCTCATAAAGATACTTATCGCGAACATATTATGTTAAACTCTTATCTCTGACAGTGAGATTTGAATCATCTTACCTACCCCATAAATTGTCCCATACATACTTCAATAAACAATCATTCTTCTAATCCTAACCCGATCATTGAATTTGTCTGTTATTCATGCGAGTCACCCCTAAATCTCAAACCGACTCATCTGCTTTGCAAGCGAGTCGACCCATGATCCTAATCTAATCATCAATTTTGTTTGCTTTCCAAGCGAATCATCCAGCAAGCATGTCAGCTATACGTCTATCTGTGGGTTCTGTGATCTTGGCCCGATCACCGACTCTGTCTGTTTTTTTAGACGAATCAACCTATGATCCTGATATGATCATCGATTTTGTCTGCTTTCTAGGCCAAAATTGATTTTGTGAAAGACCAGATAAGATCGTCTACAGTCGGCCGCCATCTTCAAGAGAGAAGTGTTCGACATTCGATCGTCCAAAAGAGCTGCTTGACAGATCCCATCGCCACAGATCCCACAACATATTGTAAAAGAGAGCGATTTAGATATAAAATCCTCTCGTTTGTTCATCTTTATTTCTTGTTCTCTTTCATTGTAATTCAAGCTTATTCAATGGAAGGAAAGGCGAATAGATTTTCAGCCGCGAATAAACTGGCGACCACAGTGGCAGCCATCTCTTTCACTGATGAAGAGATTGTGGCACAATCAGACGTTGACATGATCAGATCCGAAGTAGACACGCTGGTCGTTGAAATCGACCAGCAAAAGTACGAGGAGTTCCTCTCCTCTGAATCAGGTGACTTGGACGAGACACGACACTATCGTCGCATGCACTCCAATACCCGAGCAATGGGTAAAAAGGTATCCACCGAGAGATGGGGATCCTTGGAGACTGCGGCTATAGGGCCGATGCTCGGACAGGAAATCCTTGCAGAGGATGAGCTTCCTACTGCCAAAGAAGACCTGGAAACTAGATTGACTAGAACCCAACTCCGAAATAGGAATCGGAGAGCGAGGCGTAAAGCCCTCAAAGCCCGCCTTAGATGCGAGGCTAATGGACGCGAGGCTATGGTCCCTCGCAAATGGGCTCGCACTAATCGCGAGACCGGTCATTATCGCGTTAAACGCGAAGTTACAACTTGCCTTAAAAGCAAGGAAAAGTTAGCGTGTGATATTCCATGCGAGGCTACTGCTGAGCTTAGTGAGAAACGCAAAGCCAGTAAGATTTGCGCTAGCCGCATAAAACCTGACACTCGCGAGAAACGCGAGTATAAAATCTCTCTAAAGCCAGCGTGTGATTTTTCACGCGAGCCTAATACTGAGCCAAGCGAGAAACGCGAGGCTAGTAATACTTGCGAGAGACGCAAGGCTTCTTACACTCGCGAAGAACGCGAGGATAAAACTTTTTTACAACCAGCATGTGATTCTCCACGCGAGGTCAATACTGAGCTAAGCGAGAAATGCAAGGCCAGTAATACTTGCAATAAACGCAAGATTTCTTACACTCGCAAGAAGCGCGAGGATGATTGGCAAATTGTTGTCAGTCGTAAAAACCGCGCTAGGCGCGAAGCTATGACTTGCGTTAATCGCAAGGGTAAGCCAACATGCAAGAATTTTCCTACACGCGGGGCTACTACTCCAGAAGCTAAACTTCTAAAGACAAGCCAAACCAAGCCAGCGAGGAACGCGAGGCTAGCATAGCAAAACACGGAGCTAATTTTCAGCCCTGCGAGGAAAAATTCGAAGCTATCTTTAAGTTCCGCGTAGATCAACCCGACTACAGAAACAAGGCTGATCGTTGCATCAATGGACCAAGACTGAACTTCAGCAATCAGAAGAAGTTTCAGTGGGTTCCTAAACCATCTCAAAAGTTGGATGGGTCCCACGACTCCATGGTTAAAGACACTGATCTCAGGGAGTATCTATCCAAGAAGAGGGGCATAGAACAAGTTCAGGTTGAATCTGTCACTGCCAGCAGCTTATGACAGCGGTATCCGCTGTAATGGACAACTGTAGCTGCAGCAAGAGCAGGGTATCAGTGTTCGACCGATTAACCGAGTCTGATAGGAACCCTCCTAAGAAGCCAAAGACCGCTTCCCTGAAAGAATGGAGAGCTGTAACCTCCAATATGGTGGGAAAAGGGAAGAAGGTTATAGAAACGGATGATGATTCAGAATCAAGCAATGAAGAACATTATCGTATCACTCGACTGAAATCAGGAGCCGTTCTGCCTCGGAACTATAAGAGGCTTGCAATGGGTTCTTATGATGATGACAACGATAATTCAGCTATAGCCTCACCTCGTTCCTCCGCGTTATCTCGACTACAAAAGTTAGCATCACACATGTTGGATAAATCTGACGATATCGATCGGAGATTTGAAGCTCAAGAAAAAATGATTCGAGAGCAACAAAAGACGATTGAAGATCTTAAGATAATGCTCTCAAAATTTGTTGAGGATAACACCAAGAAGGGCAAAGAAACTCTGCACGAAGAGGAAAGAGAAGAAAAAGCCCACTCGATGCACGAGGACGAGGACAGATTTTCATTCCATGATCCACATGGAGAAAAAATAGAAAAATTACAAAGTCAACTCGAAGCACTGATACATAAAAAAGAGTTGAAAGAGTCAAGGGTCTCAAGGCCATATCCACTTGAATGGGATATGGTACCATACCCTCAGAATTATAAGCCGTTCAAATTAGAACCATATGACGGGAAGGGATCTCCCAGTCAGCACATTTATTACTTCTTGTCCCAAGCTGGACATTTGATGGGTAATGACCCGATTATGACTAAAGTATTCGCTAGTACTTTGCGAGGGCCTGCTTTTTCTTGGTTCATGCAGCTGCCCCCAGGTACTATTAATACCTGGTTAGATGTTGAGAAATTATTTCTCGCACGTTTCTTCTAGGATGATACCGAGATCACGGTTCATTCCCTCCTTGCGACCAAACAAGGGGAACAAGAAACAGTGAAGGACTTCATAGAAAGGTTCCGAGAGAAGTCCGTGCATTGTAAACACGGAATGATCCAGGAAACTCTGGTGGAGACCTGCCGCCATAATCTTAAGACTAACGTGCTCCTAAAAATGGGGGCCGTGGAGTCTAAGACATGGAGAGATTTGCTCAAACAGGGAGAACAGGCCGAGGACTTGATCCGTCAAGTTGAAGAGTCTCGCGGACCGAGAAACAATGGGAACAATAGGCCACATTTCCAAAATAATAATAATAAGAACAAAGGGAAGGCGGTGATGGCATCAGAGGCTACTCCACAGAAGACAAATCCTCTACCGAACCCGAAGCCCCAGAATCAGAAGGGCACGAGACAAGATAGGCCCCAGCAAACGAGGACCTATACTTTTAAGGCGGAGCATACGCCTACACTCTTCTACTTACTCTAGAGAAAGGGAATGTTGAAACTCCTAGAGAATAGGAAATTGGAGGACATTGGTAAAACCAACGACCCCAATTATTGCCTCTATCATCGGAATGTTGGACACCCTACTAAGGATTGTTACCCTCTAAAGAACAGAATCCAAGCACTAATAGAAGCTGGAGTTCTGACACTTAAAGAGGAGCAGAAGAAGGTCACTGCCAATATGGCAACCATAGTGGTTGGAACCCATGAGTTCCCCGCAGGGGTGACCCCCATTCCAAAAGGTAAGCTGGTTACGAAGAACCATGATCCTCACAAGAAGGCTCAAGAACAACTTGTCCCCATAACGACTCAGAAAGGGGAAGTCATGTGGGTCCCCCTGATTTGCTACAGGATGAACAGTGGACAAACACAGGGGGTCAAGAGAAGAAGCGGACTAGCAATGCTATTTCCGTAGAAATCAAAGATGAATATAATGCAGGGGTACCTATAGACTCTGAAGAGGAGCCCGAAACTATGGGGCCCTTCCGGCACTCGGTCTGAAAAAACATATCTCAGGAACTACATCAGAATAGATCCGAAAGGTATATACACAAAACTCGTTGATCCTGTAAAACAGAAAGGTCTTCGTTTCCAGAAAAATCCTGGAAGAGATGAAGGAGTTAAGGATACTCCCTTCAAATTCGACATTATAGCTAAGTTGACAAATATTCCAGCTCGAGTAACGCTATACGAGTTGCTATGGTTATCAAAATCAACTCGTGAGGCGTTAAGAGAGGCCTTGGCAGACTCTGAGTCATTCCTAGCTCAGATTGTCGAGCCGGCCGATGAAAAACAGGACTCTTGCCTCCGCTGTCACCAAGTAAGGAGGCAGGTCTCATAGATTATCTTCTCTCCAGAAGACATACAGGTGAGCAATATAAAACATAACAGCCCTTTATATTTCACCGGATATGTCGGATCCACAAAGGTGGACCGAATTCAAATTGATCCGGGCTCTGCACTAAGTGTCATGCCCAGAAGGTTGATGCAGCTGCTAGGGATTTCCCTCCATCGTCTGACACCAACCAATACAACAATATATATGGGTTTAATGCCAATAATTGCCGTCCCCTCGGAAAAATTCGACTCCATGTCAAATCGGGGATTTGAGGATGGAGCCTACATGCTACGTTATTAATGCAGATACCTCTTACAATATTTTATTGGGATGGCCTTGGATCCATGCTCACATGATAGTCTCGTCAACTCTTCACCAATGTATGAAATATTCTGATGAGGAAGGAGAAGTCCGGACACTAGTTGCAGATAAGCAACCATTCAAAGGGCTGGAGAATTACTTCACAGATGCTGCACTCTATAAGCCGGCCCATGAAGTCTCCAATGACGATCCTAGTAAGCCACCAAAGCCTGATGAAAGCGGTAACGAGGCAGATACTAAGTGTGAGCTTCCTGAAGAAGACGATGGGGGTGATTATGAAATCAATCCTCACTTAGATTTTAGTCTGAGTCTTGATAATGCAGCTGATGTAATAGAGGAAGAGTGGATTATAAATGAAAACATAAAGTTAGTCTATGAGCCTGCTATAGCTACTGAGTCTGGACCTTCATGTACTTCCATTGAAGTGGATGGCCTATCCGAACTTGAGGTTCTGGCGGCATACCATTTGCCCCTTAGGTCCTCCCTCCTCTCTCAGTTAAAAGTAACCAAAGGACAAGGTCACTTCTTTGAAGTGCCTCCTCGACAGAAATCTCAAAGGCCGATAATGTTCGGCAAAGTAAGTACGTCACCTCGACAAAGTCAAAGCAGTGAAAGTGATGAACAAATATCACCTCAATTCCACTTGTATGAACAGAATCCCAGCATATCATGGAGAAAATGGGTTATAATTTTACCCAGAGACCAGGATTAAACTTTGGAAGAGGGCGATGGAATCTCATACCCTCGTTCAGACCAAGAGGAAAGAGTCCAGATTATTATCAGAAGACTCGCAGGGGTTGGGCTATGTATCTACTCCACCCTCATCAACGCTCAAAGATGAAGAGAGTTCTTCAACCAAAAAAAAGACTCATCTCCACCCGACCATGACTCGGATATAAGTACTGGTGCCTGGTTTCAATCCTTGACAGCCAAAATGGTTTCAGTCGCACTTGAAAGCAAGGAGGAACCAATTGACGTTCAGGATGATTCCTGGGCTAAGCATATGGATACTCTCTGGGATGTCCGCTTTGAACAGCGTGACCCACCCACTGAAGATAAATTGATACAAGTCAACATGGGAACGAAAAAAATCCAAAGCCCATCTTCATAAGCGACACGCTGACTCTCTTGGAAAAGAGGAACTTATATCTCGTATCAAAGAGCATATAGACGTGCTCGTATGGAGTTATGAAGACATGCCCAGTCTTGATCCTCAGATTGCCACACATCAGTTAAATATTAAAGAAGACGCCAAGCCAGTTAAACAACAACAAAAGCGTTTTCGGTCAAAATTGATGGAGGCAATAGTTGCTGAGGTCAATAAACTTATAAAATTCGGATTTATCCGTGAAGAACAGCATCCTGATTGGGTGGCTAACATAGTGCCGGTTCGAAAGAAGAATGGCAAAATCTGGATATGCATCAATTTTTGAGATCTGAACGCTGCATGTCCTAAGGATGAATTTTCACTTCCTATCATTGATGTGATGATTGATAATACTTGTGGTTACGAGAGGATGTCCTTTATGGATGGCTTCTCAGGATATAACCAGATCAAGATGCACCCAGATGATAAAAAGCATACAGCTTTCAGAACGCCGCTAGAGGTATACTGTTACACGGTGAAGCCGTTCGGATTAAAAAACGCCAGTGCTACCTACCAACGTGCGATGAGCACTATATTCAAAGAACACCTACGCAAAATAGTAGAATGCTATGTTGATGACTTGGCGGTCAAAAGCAAAAATAAAGAGGACCACCTTCAGGACTTGAGAACGGTCTTCGATCTCATGAGAAAACATCATCTGAAAATAAATCCGACTAAGTCTTTCATGGGAGTGTCTAGCGGAAAATTCCTTGGGTTCATTATAACTTCAAAAGGAATCTTCCTTGACCCTGAAAAGGTGAAAGCAATCAGCGAGATGCCGCCTCCTCGTAATCTTAAAGAATTAAGGGGGTTACAAGGAAAGCTCGCATATATTCAACGCTTCATTTCTAACCTATCTGGGCAATGCCAGCCATTCTCCAAACTCATGAAAAAGGGGTTTCTTTCCTGTGGGATGAGGCATGTCAACAAATGTTTGATGACCTCAAAGAATACCTTACTAAACCTCCTGTACTTATGGCACCAATCCCTGAACTGCCGTTTCTTATATATGTAAGGGCCATGGATAATGCCTTGGGAGCATTACTTGCTCAATATAATGAACACGGCCAGGAACATGCCCTCTATTATTTAAGCAGAACAATGATCAGGGCCGAATAGCGGTATACCCCGATTGAAAAAGAATGTTTAGCCCTAGTATTCGTTGTTCAGAAAATGCAACACTATCTTTCTGGGCAAACTATTCATGTCATATCACGGGTTAATCCCCTGAAAATTCTGTTGACAGAATCGGGATCTTTAAATGGCTGGTTAGCGAAATGGGCATTATTTCTATCGCCGTATGACATACACTTCGTCCCTCAGAAAGCTATGAAGGGACAGGCGATTGCTGATTTCTTAGCAGACCATCCAATCTGGTCTAAACAGACGTCAGAGATCAACATAGTTAGCAAGGAACAACCATGGCAGATGTTCTTTGATGGTGCTGCCAGACGGTCTGCTGCTGGAGTGGGGGTTGTACTGATCTCCTCACATAAATATATACTTCCTAACGGTTATTCTTTAACAGAACCGTGCACGAATAATATGGCGGAATACAATACACTCATTATCGGCTTAAAAATGGCTCTGCAACTGGGGGTGAATTATTTATAGGCATATCGAGACTCTAAACTCATCGTCAATCAGATGACGGGCGAGTATGAGGTCAGACATGAAGCCCTCATCCCTTACCATCAGCTAGCCATTGAGCTAGCAGGATACTTTGAACAATTTTATATCTCTCATATATCTCGAAATGAGAACGTTTATGCAGATGCTCTTGCCGCATTAGCCGCGACATTGGCGATCCCGCCGAGTGAAGCAAAAAGCGTCACTATTGGAAGCAGAGAGCTCCTCTATCCAGATACTGTTTTTCAAAATAAAGAAGTATGCCAGACAGGCTTAACGCTGGAACCCCATGATTGGCTATTTCCATTCATAGATTATGCTCTGTATGGGATATTGCTAGAGGATCCAAAGGAAGCCGCCTCGATAAGGAGGAAGGCCCCGAGATTCTATTACGATCATACGCTTCAGACTTTATATAGAAAGTCGAGTGATGGTCTTCTACTACGTTGCTTATCAAGAGCAGAAGCAGATGAAGTACTGAAAGAGACATATGATGGAGTATGTGGAGCTCATCAGCCCGGTCCAAAACTCAGAAACCGCATAAGAAGGCTGGGATACTATTGGCCAAAGATGATTACCGAGGCAATGGCATACGCTAAACGATGTCATGCATGTCAGGTACATGCTAAGTTTATTCATCAACCCCCAGAATACTTGCACAATACCGTTGCTAGTTGGCCATTTGAGGCATGGGGAATGGATATTGTGGGGCCTATAACTCCCCCGTCATCCAAAGGACATCGGTTTATTCTTGCAATAACCGATTATTTTTCAAGATGGGCCGAAGCCGTGCCCATGAATGAGGTAAAGACGACAGATGTGATTAAGTTCATTAAGCATCATGTCATTTACAGTTTTGGTGTCCCTCGTAGAATCATCCATGATAATGGACCTTAATTTATCAGCCAAGGGTTCTCAAGATTCTGTTATAAATTCAGGATCAAAGACATCGCTTCAATGCCATATAACCCCGCAGCAAATGGGTTGGCCGAAGCCTTCAACAAGACAATCATTAAACTCCTTTGGAAGTTTGTTTCTTCCAATAAACGAGATTGGGATGAAAAGCTAGGAGAGTGCCTGTGGGCTTATCGCACCACTGTTCGCACCCCCAACAAAAGCTACCCCTTCTCTTTGGTTCATTGAAGCGAGGTCGTCTTGCCTCTCGAAATCCAGATTCCATCATTAAGAGTGGCCTTAGCCACAAAGATGATGACAGAAGAGCGCCATTAACAAAGATTGCAAGAACTAGAGGTGTTAAATGAAAAGCGTCTCAGGGATCAACAACAAATTGAGTTGTATCAAGCCCGAATCTTGCAAACGTTCAATAAGAACATTAAACCAAGGACCTTTAAACAAGGAGACTTGGTTCTGGCTGTTAAAAGGCCAATGGTTCTAACCCAAAAGACTAAAGATAAATTTGAACCCAAGTGGGAAGGACCGTTCATCGTGGAGACTGTATACTCCAGTGGAGCCTATCGCTTAATGAATCAGAGTGGCGATAAGATGATGATGCCGATCAATGGAAAATTTCTGAAGAAATACTATGCTTAAATCCCTAGAAGAACGCGCCTCCACTTGTTCAAGTTACGCAGATGAGCACTTGGACTTCTTCATAAAATACTTGGCATGTACAATTGAGCACCTCTGACCAAAATCTGATGATCCTGACCCGATCATCTTGGTATGCCCTGTTCAAGTTATGCAGTTGAGCCTTGAACCGCCACCACTTATCCAAGTTACGCATATGAGCACTTGGACTTCTTCATAAAGTTCTTGGCATGTGCAATTGAGCACCTCTGACCAAAATCTGATGATCCTGAACCGATCATCTTGGTGTGCCCAGTTCAAGTTACGCAGTTGAGCTTTGAACCGCCTCCACTTATGCAAGTTACGGGGATGAGCACTTGGACTTCTTCATTTCTTGGCATGTGCAATTGAGCACCTCTGACCAAAGTCTGGTAATTTTAACCTAATCACCCTGGTGTGCCAAGTTCAAGTTACGCAGTTGAGCCTTGAACCGTCTCCACTTATCCAAGTTACGCAGATGAGCACTTGGACTTCTTCATTTCTTGACATGTGCAATTGAGCACCTCTGACCAAAGTCTGATGATTTTAACCCAATCACCTTGGTGTGCCCAGTTCAAGTTACGCAATTGAGCCTTGAACTGCCTCCACTTATCCAAGTTACGCAGATGAGCACTTGACTTCTTCATTTCTTAGCATGTGCAATTGAGCACCTCTGACCAAAGTCTGGTGATTTTAACCCAATCACCCTGGCGTGCCCAGTTCAAGTTACGCAATTGAGCCTTGAACCGCCTCCACTTATTCAAGTTACGCAGGTAAGCACTTGGACTTCTTCATTTCTTGGCATGTGCAATTGAGCACCTCTGACCAAAGTCTGGTGATTTTAACCCGATCGCCCTGGTGTGCCCAGTTCAAGTTACGCAGTTGAGCCTTGAACCGCCTCCACTTATCCAAGTTACGCAGGTGAGCACTTGGACTTCTTCATTTCTTGGCATGTGCAATTGACCACCTCTGACCAAAGTCTGGTGATTTTAACCCAATCGTGCCCAGTTCAAGTTACGCAGTTGAGCCTTGAACCGCCTCCACTTATTCAAGTTACGTAGGTAAGCACTTGGACTTCTTCATTTCTTGGCATGTGCAATTGAGCAACTCTGACTAAAGTCTGGTGATTTTAACCTGATCGCCCTGGTGTGCCCAGTTCAAGTTACGCAGTTGAGCCTTGAACCGACTCCACTTATGCAAGTTACGCAGATGAGCACTTGGACTTCTTCATTTCTTGGCATGTAAAATTGAGCACCTCTGACCAAAGTCTAGCGATTTTAACCCAATCACCCTGGTGTGCCCAGTTTAAGTTACGCAGTTGAGTCTTGAACCGCCTCCACTTATCAAAGTTACGCAGATGAGCACATGGACTTCTTCATTTCTTGGCATGTATAATTGAGCACCTCTGACCAAAGTCTGGTGATTTTAACCAAATCACTCTGGTGTGCCCAGTTCAAGTTACGCAGTTGAGCCTTGAACTGCCTCTACTTATCCAAGTTACGCAGATGAGCACTTGGACTTCTCCATTTCTTGGCATGTACAATTGAGCACCTCTGACCAAAGTCTAGTGATTTTAACCCAATTACCTTGGTGTGACCAGTTCAAGTTACGCAATTGAGCTTTGAACCGCCTCCACTTATCCAAGTTACGCAGATTAGCACTTGGACTTCTTCATTTCTTGGCATGTACAATTGAGCAACTCTGGCCAAAATCGGATTATCCTGACCCGATCATCTTGGTATGCCCTGTTCAAGTTACGCAGTTGAGCCTTGAACCGCCAGCACTTATCCAAGTTACGCATATGAGCACTTGGACTTCTTCATAAAGTTCTTGGCATGTGCAATTGAGCACCTCTGACCAAAATCTGATGATCCTGACCCGATCATCTTGGTGTGCCCAGTTCAAGTTATGCAGTTGAGCCTTGAACCGCCTCCACTTACCCAAGTTACGCAGGTGAGCACTTGGACTTCTTCATTTCTTGACATGTGCAATTGAGCACCTCTGACCAAAGTCTGGTGATTTTAACCCAATCACCCTGGTGTGCCCAGTTCAAGTTACGCAGTTGAGCCTTGAACCGCCTTCACTTATCCAAGTTACGCAGATGAGCACTTAGACTTCTTCCTTTCATGGCATGTGCAATTGAGGACCTCTGACCAAAGTCTGGTGATTTGAACCCAATCACCCTGGTGTTCCCAGTTCAAGTTGCGCAGTTGAGCCTTGAACCGCCTCCACTTATCCAAGTTACGCAGATGAGCACTTGGTCTTCTTCATTTCTTGGCATGTGCAATTGAGCACCTCTGACCAAAGTCTGGTGATTTTAACCCAATCACCCTGGTGTGCCCAGTTCAAGTTACGCAGTTGAGCCTTGAACTGCCTCCACTTATCCAAGTTACGCAGGTAAGCACTTGGACTTCTTCATTTCTTGGCATGTGCAATTGAGCACCTCAGACCAAAGTCTGGTGATTTTAACCCAATCACCATGGGTTGCCCAGTTCAAGTTACGGAGTTGAGCCTTGAACCGCCTCCACTTATGCAAATACGGGGATGAGCACTTGGACTTCTTCATTTCTTGGCATTTGCAATTGAGCACCTCTTACCAAAGTCTGGTAATTTTAACCCAATCACCCTGGTGTGCCCAGTTCAAGTTACGCAGTTGAGCCTTGAACCGTCTCCACTTATCCAAGTTACGCAGATGAGCACTTGGACTTCTTCATTTCTTGGCATGTGCAATTGAGCACCTCTGACCAAAGTCTGGTGATTTTAACCCAATCACCCTGGTGTGCCCAGTTCAAGTTACGCAGTTGAGCCTTGAACTACCTCCACTTATCCAAGTTCCGCAGGTAAGCACTTGGACTTCTTTATTTCTTGGCATGTGCAATTGAGCACCTCTGACCAAAATCTGATGATCCTGACCCGATCATCTTGGTATGCCCTAATCAAGTTAAGCAGTTGAGCCTTGAACCGCCACCACTTATCCAAGTTACGAAGGTAAGTACTTGGACTTCTTCATTTCTTGGCATGTGCAATTGAGCACCTCTGACCAAAATCTGATGATCCTGACCCGATCATCTTGGTATGCCCTGTTCAAGTTATGCAGTTGAGCCTTGAACCGCCACCACTTATCCAAGTTACGCATATGATCACTTGGACATCTTCATAAAGTTCTTGGCATGTGCAATTGAGCACCTCTGACCAAAATCTGATGATCCTGACCTGATCATCTTGGTGTGCCCAGTTCAAGTTATGCAGCTGAGCCTTGAACTGCCTCCACGTATCCAAGTTACGAAGGTGAGCACTTGGACTTCTTCATTTCTTGGCATGTGCAATTGACCACCTCTGACCAAAGTCTGGTGATTTAAACTCAATCACCCTGGTGTGCCCAATTCAAGTTACGCAGTTGAGCCTTGAACCGTCTCCACTTATCCAAGTTACGTATATGAGCACTTGGACTTCTTCCTTTCATGGCATGTGCAATTGAGGACCTCTGACCAAAGTCTTGTGATTTTAACCCAATCACCTTGGTGTGACCAGTTCAAGTTACACAGTTGAGCCTTGAACCGCCTCCGCTTATCCAAGTTACGCAGATGAGCAGTTGGACTTCTTCATTTCTTGGCATGTGCAATTGAGCACCTCTGACAAAAGTCTGGTGATTTTAACCCAATCACCCTGGTGTGCCCAGTTCAAGTTACGCAGTTGAGCCTTTAACTGCCTCCACTTATCCAAGTTACGCAGGTAAGCACTTGGACTTCTTCATTTCTTGGCATGTGCAATTGAGCACCTCAGACCAAAGTCTGGTGATTTTAACCCAATCAACCTGGTGTGCCCAGTTCAAGTTACGCAGTTGAGCCTTGAACCGCCTCCACTTATGCAAGTTACGCAGATGAACACTTGGACTTCTTCATTTCTTGGCATGTGCAATTGAGCAACTCTTACCAAAGTCTGGTAATTTTAATCCAATCACCCTGGCGTGCCCAGTTCAAGTTACGCAGTTGAGCCTTGAACCGTCTCTACTTATCCAAGTTACGCAGATGAGCACAAGGACTTCTTCATTTCTTGGCATGTGCAATTGAGCACCTCTGACCAAAATCTGGTGATTTTAACCTAAGCACCCTGGTGTGCCCAGTTCAAGTTACGCAGTTGAGCCTTGAACTGCCTCCACTTATCCAAGTTACGCAGATGAGCACTTGGACTTCTTCATTTCTTAGCATGTGCAATTGAGCACCTCTGACCAAAGTCTAGTGATTTTAACCCAATCACCCTTGTGTGCCCAGTTGAAGTTATGCAGTTGAGCCTTGAACCGCCTCCACTTATCAAAGTTACACAGATGAGCACTTAGACTTCTTCATTTTTTGGCTTGTACAATTGAGCACCTCTGACCAAAGTCTGGTGATTTTAACCCAATCACCCTGGTGTGCCCAGTTCAAGTTACGCAGTTGAGCCTTGAACCGCCTCCACTATCCAAGTTACGCAGATGAGCACTTGGACTTCTTCATTTCTTGGCATGTGCAATTGAGCAACTCTGGCCAAAGTCTGGTGATTTTAACCCAATTACCCTAGTGTGACCAGTTCAAGTTACGCAGTTGAACCTTGAACCGCCTCCACTTATCCAAGTTATGCAAATGAGCACTTGGACTTCTTCATTTCTTGGCATGTGCAATTGAACACCTCTGACCAAAGTCAGGTCATTTTAACACAGTCACTCTGGTGTGTCCAGTTCTAGTTACGCAGTTGAGCCTTGAACCGCCTCCAATCAAAAAATAGGCATGCGCAATTGAGCACCTCTGGCCTAAAACTAATGATCCTAACACGATCATCCTGGTGTGCCCAGTTCAAGTTACGCAGTTGAGCCTTGAACCGCCTCCACTATCCAAGTTACACAGATGAGCACTTGGACTTCTTCATTTCTTGGCATGTGCAATTGAGCAACTCTGGCCAAAGTCTGGTGATTTTAGCCCAATTACCCTGGTGTGACCAATTCAAGTTACGCAGTTGAACCTTGAACCACCTCCACTTATCCAAGTTATGCAGATGAGCACTTGGACTTCTTCATTTCTTGGCATGTGCAATTGAACACCTCTGACCAAAGTCAGGTCATTTTAACACAATCACTCTGGTGTGTCCATTTCAAGTTACGCAGTTGAGCCTTGAACCGCCTCCAATCAAAAAATAGGCATGCGCAATTGAGCACCTCTGACCTAAATCTAATGATCCTAACACGATCATCCTGGTGTGCCCAGTTCAAGTTACGCAGTTGAGCCTTGAACCGCCTCCACTATCCAAGTTACACAGATGAGCACTTGGACTTCTTCATTTCTTGGCATGTGCAATTGAGCAACTCTGGCCAAAGTCTGGTGATTTTAACCCAATTACCCTGGTGTGACCAGTTCAAGTTACGCAGTTGAACCTTGAACCGCCTCCACTTATCCAAGTTACGCAGATGAGCACTTGGACTTCTTCATTTCTTGGCATGTGCAATTGAACACCTCTGACCAAAGTCAGGTCATTTTAACCCAATCACTCTGGTGTGTCCAGTTCAAGTTACGCAGTTGAGCCTTGAACCGCCTCCAATAAATAGGCATGCGCAATTGAGCACCTCTGACCTAAATCTAATGATCCTAACACGATCATCCTGGTGTGCCCAGTTTAAGTTACGCAGTTGAGCCTTGGACTGCTTCCAATCAAATTCTAGGCATGCGCAATTAGGTGCCTCTGCCAAAAATTTGGTAATCCTGACACGATTACCTCGGTATTATCAGTCTGAGTTACGAAGATGAGCCTTGGACTGCTTTACCTAAACAACTAAATCATTTTGATGACAAGTTATCTGTTGTGCAAACAAATTTTGTAGCCAGCAGGTAAAAAAATCAAATGATTATCTTTATTTCATCGACAAAAGAATGAAGTTACAAAAATCCTCTCTTTCATTACAAGTTCTTATTACAAAAAGAATGAAGAATAAAAGAATAAAATAAAACTATAGATCTCCTAGATGTTTCAACTTATTCATCACCTCGTCAATCACTCAACGAAGAGTCGCTTCCACGGAGTGTTGAGCCGGCGGGAGCAAGTCATCATCATTCATTGCAAGTTGCTGGGTTAGATGCTAATGAGACTCTTCCATAGCACGGCTTCTTATTGTCTCCTCCTGCTCTACCTGCTCCCATTGGAGGATCAGCGCTTCCCGTTTCTTAACGGATTCCCCTAATTGAAGCTCGTTGGCTACTAAGACCGCCCAAACTCTAGCAATGGTCTCCTGGGCTTTAAGGATGGCTGCCTGACTCCCCTCAATCTCTGAGTCCACCACCTTCAAACCCCTAAGAATGGACTCCGACTAGCTTGGAGCTCTGCCAATTCTCGAGTCCATCCTTCTTCCTGTCGCATTAATTCCTCTCGACGCGCCGCTAACTCCACCTGAAGCCGCGCTAACTCTATTGCGGTGATGACGAACTGTGTTTAGCGTACTCACTTGCTCTTCTAAGTCTGTAAGGCAGGCCCGGTAAGGAGCTGCTCGGTCTTGTCCCCCGATCCTTTCAATATTATCCAAATAACTGGATAACATCAGACGTCCGAGACTAAGGAAATCTCTTACGTCAAGGGTCATCTCGATGCATCTTCTTAGCAACCGCATAAAATCATTAACACTGTAGTTGAAGAGTTCTTCAAGAGGGTCTACAGTGTCTGTATTTAAGGCAAGCAGTGCTAAAGATGTTGCGGGAGAAGGAGCGGTATCTACGGGAATTGAAGAGGAAGAAGCCCGTCCCTGTACCAGGCTCATAATATGCGGGGTCAGTAAAGCCAACACAGATCTGGTTGAACTGGGAACCCGAGGGGAAGTGTCGCTAGTACAAATCACTCGGGCAGCACCACCAACATGAGAAGATGAGGGAGTGTTTCCACCAGAAGCTCCTCCGGTGGCAGAAGTAGTTTCGAATGAGAACTTCAAATTTTCCTCATCCACTGCTGGAAGATTTGGAGCTGGAGGAGTTGCAGGAGTCTCAGCAGCCACAATGATAGATGATGTTAAAATCGCTGGCTGAGAAGCAGAAGGTGTGCCAGAAACCACTGGAAAGGTCTCTGTGGAGCAGACCGGTGGTGTTGGAGACGGTATACTTGGAGACGGTGTAGCCTCTTTTGCGGCGGCCGCAATGACAACTTCCGTTCTCTCATCACTCCCTAGTTCGCCAATGGGAGGAATTGATGAGGGAACTGGGCATGTGGCCGGTATGAAATAGTCAGCGTCAAATTCGCTTGCAGAGCTACCCAAACTACCCGCTGAGCCAGTCATGTCAGAATAGTCCACCCTCTCCTCAGACTCCCCCTGGTAGTCGAATGCATTGGCCGGAGGGGCTGACCACCTGCATTTCAGGAAGCAAGCAGATGGTGTTACGTATAATGATAAAGTAAATAATGGATAGAATACGAAGAGCCATACCAGGAGATACAAGTCCGGTTGTTGGGCTTGAAGGGGGAGCCGCCGTTGTTCCTAGGAGCATACCGTCTCACTACCCAATGGATGCGTTGCAGGGTGTTCAACAGGTACTATGTTCGGAGGGGCCGGAACCTCGGGAGCACTTGGAGCTCCAGCAGGTCCACTTTCCCCTGCCGGCACTGGAGGCAGAGTCGAAGCTAGCAGATCTGAAGCAAACTTGATAGCCGCTTCTTGGAGAGCTACTAGAGTTCCCGAAGTCAACTTCTTCTTCTTTCTGGCACGCCCTTCCTTTGGGGCACCGCGGCGTTTGAGGGTTGGGCTCCGAGAACGAATGACGACAGGTTGGGGAGCACCACCAACATTAGGGTTGTCATCATCATTATTATCATCATCATCGTCAGACTCGCTAACGTCTGATGGTTCCGCCGCAGCACCAAGGAATTCATCCATTCCTTTTATTCTTACTCTTGAAGCACCTTGGCGGCTAATGTAGAAAGCCTCAATCTCCTTGCAACAGCTTCGGTTGATGGAGAAGTGGGGCACGTTAGCATTTGCAACACTGTACCATGTGCAAAATCTGAGAGTCATGGCCAGTTATGGCGACTTCTGTGGCAAGAGGAATTCGGCTCCAGTTCGACCAGCTACAAAATGGAACCAGCCACGGGCACCCTCGTACAAATTTCCCTCATAGCCAAAATTCTTATTAGGATTACCCACATAAAGTTGAGAATATCTGAACTGGTGAGCAAAGCGGCTCGGGGTGTACGGTTCAATAAGACATTTACCATCTTGACGATACACCAGGTGTCCGGGTCAGATGTTAAGGAGCCACCAGAACGCTCCCGCGGATAAAGCAGTGAAGTTATCTGCAACCGTAATATCCTTCAACTTCAACCCATATCCACCACCAGGGAAGTTGGGGAAGCACCGAAAGATCTCATAATTTTGGTGATGCCGTAGAGTCTTCCGGATTTGAGACATATAGTGATGCTTCCATGAGGAGCGCTCGTACAACTCCACAAAGTAGCACTTGTCACCAGAGCGGTGTTCAGCTGCACTCATCAGAGAAGGGCAGTGCATGACGAGCCACGCCATCAGATAGGTGTAAGGCATCTCCACCCTTGGGTTCGGAGTCTTCACCTGGGAAGTCTCTTTTGACTTGCCATTTCCTTTCCCCATGCCCTTGTCAGCAGGGATGAAGTTATTGCAGAGTGTTCGCAATCCATGTTGTAGATTGCACACCATGGCGGGGAGGAGTCCGAAGGGACGGCCGTATGCAAGGAGGATTGCTGGATATACCACAGTCACTGCAATTTCCTCTTTTGGCAAAGACGGCATGACACACCTTTTCAACCACAGCATCAAGAACCCATCAATGAGACCTCTATTAGATACTGGGAACTGAGCTTGATAGTGGTAGCTCTTGAAAGAGATGCCAGGACCGAATCCACCTTCGTTGGATTCAGCAGTATAATACATTAGGCGGGTCTTAGCAATGCGGCGATCGATCTCCGTGATGTAGACAGGAGCGTGGCCATGGATAGTTGTTGAACTATCCTTAGAGTTCAAATTGGCGAAAAGGTACTCGGCCCATTTCTTGTGGCCGATACCCTGATTACGCACACCTGCTAAGTCAGCACAGATGCGGTAATGGCACATCATTTCCCAGTATGTAGCATAGATGTGCTCGTCCTTCGCCATTAGCATGTTCAACTCTTCGGTAGTGGGGATGTACTCTTCATACAGGTCTTCGCCCATTGAAAGCCCAGATACCTCGAACATCTCCTGGAGAGCAAACCCTAGCTCACCCACTGGCGTAAAAAGAGTACAGGTCTCGGGGTTGTACATCTCCAGAAAACAGAAGAAATGATAGGCACTCTGAGGGAACCCAAATTGAACATTTTTGATGGCCTTGTACAAACCAATCTCCTTCAAAATGGGTTCATGGGAATCCAACATGTATTGAACAAGGAGGGCCCACCACATGTTGCCAGAAGAGTAAATCCAGCCAGGCATCCTGAAGTCACTAGCCGGGTATTGGCCTTCTTGCGCCAGGAACTCACTTAGGAAAGTTCGTGTGCGGATCGGAACCTCTCCTACTGGGTGCTCCTTGCTAAATCTTCCCGGAAGCAAACCAGTAATACATCCGGTGGGGCCATCCTGATGAGCCCCATGTGCGCCCAATTTACCCGTTGGGATGCCGTCCTGTTCTTGAGTTAACCCCCACTCTAATTCACGATGCATCGCCAGCCTCTGAAGATAGATCACGGGATAGCCACGCTCCATTCTAGGCAGAAACATTAAAGTTTCACGAGAGTTATAGAGCCACATGCACTCCTCTTCAAAGAGGATCGGGTCTGATTGCTCCATTTTATCCCCGAAGAGAAATGCGGGCTTCTCTAGCGCTTCTTTGTTCATGGCTTTGAAAGCCGCATCAGTTATAATCTCCCGTGCAGTAGTGGGATTGATATTTGATCAATTTCTCCCTACGCTCTCTCGAATCTGGTTTGTATGCGGCCAAGATGGTGGTGAAGCAAAATTGAGTTGATGGATCAGAACCCCCAGCAAAACCAAAGTAGTTCTTATGGGGAAGAGCTTCCACCGAATACCCTACTGCAAAAAGGAGAATCAAAGTTAGAAAAGTTTCTACAAAACAGAAAATTTTTCTAAGTATGGAAGCGTGAAGCTAAAAATTAGACCGCGCGAAGCTAAAAGTAACTCCGCGAGAAGCTAAAAATTAGACCGCGCATAAGTCAAAAAGGTAGCCTCGCGTTTCAATGCGACTGCTACTCATAATAGCCTCGCATTTAGCGCGACTGCTACTCATAATAGTTTCAATGCGACTGCTACTCAGAATAGCCTCCCGTTTCAACGCGACTGCTAATCAAATAGCCCCGTGCTTCAAAACGCAAGGATAACGTGATAGCTTCGCGTAAGAAGAAAACCATAGGCTTTTCTTCTTCTCCAAGCCATACAGCCGGAGTACGATGATCTCGCCAATAAAAGAGATGACTGGCTGGTTAAAACCAAGCCAAATCACTCTCTAAATGTTCTACGAAGCCCTAAAAGTAGGGTTCTTACCTTCGATGGGCGAGGCGTGGACTGACCCGCCGCTGCCATGGCCGCTGCCGCCACTACTTGCGCCAGCTGCCGATGATGGGACTGCGCAGGAGGAAGCGCAAGTCTTGGGTGCTATTGCTTTTGGATAGGTACGGTCGGACTTAGTCGGGTCGCCTGAAATCGCCTGATCGCCTGGTCACCTAGAATCGCCTGAGCTCTGGTCACCGAAGTTCTTGAAATCTCTTTGAATGAAGTAAAGAAGAGAAAAGGGCTTTAAACTCCATTTAAATGAAGAAACCGCCTCTTGGAGTTCGACGCGACTTTCGGAGAAAATGACTGATCAGTTACTCTCCAAAACACGAAGCTATTAGCCTCGCGTGATGATGGAAAACGCGAAGTTATTAACTCCGCGCGACTATGCAAAACGCGAGGCTAACTTGGTATTTTAGCTTCGCATTCCTTTGAAGAACTTGGATTTTTGGCGAGTGCAATTAATCACTTCCATTTAAGTTAGATGATCTTTACCCGATCATCTTGGTATTAATGATCTAAGTTACGCAAATGAGCCTTAGATTATTTTACCAAAATTATAAACCATCTATTTGTTGAGCAAGTAAGATTTTTGAAGCCGACAGATAGAGAGAAAAATAATTGCCTTTATTCATAAAAGAAAAGATTACAAAAAAAAAGGGAGTTATAGCTCTCCCAAAATCTTCTACATATTCATCGACTCATCAATAACCTAACGGCGAGATTCCTCCGCGGGGTGTTGAAGCTCAATTCTAGGGTTCACATACAAAAGATCTCATCTGCAAATGTCAACTATGATCGGTTTAAAGTTCTTAGTAGATTATCTGAAGATACTGCTATAAGAATCCTAATGAAGATGAGCAAGTTGGATTCGACATGCTATAAGCCCTTAGATGATCATCTCTATCGCTTTGGAAAGCAACAGAGATTGTCATCTAATAGAAATGGTCCTCAAGAAAACTTAGTGAGCTACCGCAGAGTCCTTGTAACTCCTTCAAAAGAAACCAGAGCTGAAAACTGCAACTATGCTGTAAAGCATATACTTCTGGCTTCCTTAGAGTTACTTTTGCTGATGAAGATCGGTGCACGGCCTGCCTTTGAAGATATATCAGGGAAAAGCTACACTCCACGCTGGCTAGAGATATCAGCAAGTCATCAGACTGAATCTGGTTCACTGCAAAAGAAGAATCAGGAGTTTGACAAAACTTGAAAAATCTTCTAAGTATAAAAACGCTGAGCTAAGCTAACTTCGCGTGCAGCTGAAGAAATAGCCTCACGTTTCAACGCGATTGCTAGTCAAATAGCCTTGCGTTTCAAGCACGAGGATGACGCGATAACTTCGCGTAGAGAAAGATCAGAGTTCCTCTCTGACTTCTCCTTCTCCTTCAAGCCATACTGCCGGAGAACGGCGATCTCGCCCGTAAATAAACAATTGGCCCATTTAAACCGAGCCAAAACATCTCAGAACGGTTCTAAGAAAACCAAAAGTTAAGGTTTTTACCTTTAAATAATCACTGGATAGACTGGTTCGCCGCAGTGTCTACTTCCACGGCCAACGTGCATGAAGTCGTACTCTTCTGGAGCAACATCCTAAATGGAGAATTGAGGGAAGATCAGTCGAAGATTGTTCGTCGACATGAGTCACTCGGTTACCGGAGCTCCGGATTCTTCAAACTCTTCAGATGAAGAAAAAGATGAGTCAAAGCTCTATTTAAACAAGATTTCCGTCGCTTGGTATTCGACGCGAAAATTCAGAGTAATTAATGAAGCAATTACTCATTTCACTAAAAAAGTGAAGCTAATTAGCTCCACGTAGGCGAGCATAACGCGAGGTAAACTTGGTATTTTAACTCCGCGTTTAAAGATCCAAAGTATTTCAAAATTTGCTAAGTTCTAAGCCATTTTGAAAACTTTGGAGGGGGTTCTATTGGCAGTGAAAATTTCTAAGTAAATAGGATTTTTAAACAACAGAATGCGGAGCTAACTCAGTAACTCCGTTTTTGGCTAGTTTTAGCCTCGCATTGAGTAAAACGCGAAGCTATCGATAGCTCCGCGTCAGCTCCGCATTCTAGTTATTTAGCGCCGCGTAATGATGCGATTAGCTCCGTGTGAGCAGATAACCAGAATCTCAAATTGATTACGATTATGATATGGGCTTATCCAGATACCCAAATCAAGTCCAATCAAAACTCTAAATCAAGAGATTTAAATCAAAACTAAGATATTTGATTGGAATCCTTGATGAGTGTGAATTCTATTTAGATAAAAACTCTTGCATTTACCTGAGGCTACAAATACCTTCTTGGTGAAACCCTAGAGGTCTTCATTTTTGGGGGCGTCTTCTTTTCAGCAATTGAGATCTTTTCCTCTTGGGGAATTCAAGTTACGCATAGAGCCTTGAGTTCGTGAAAAATCAGAGAAGATAGTCTACAGTCGGCCACCATCTTCAAGAGAGAAGAGTTCGACGTTCGATCGTCCAAAGGAGCTGCTTGACAGATCCCATCGCCACAGATCCCACAACATATTGTAAAAGAGAGCGATTTAGATATAAAATCCTCTCGTTTGTTCATCTTTATTTCTTGTTCTCTTTCATTGTAATTCAAGCTTATTCAATGGAAGGAAAGGCGAATAGATTTTCAGCCGCGAACAATTATCTAGAGAAATCACTTTGGCTCTGTTTGCTCTCCAGGCAAGTCACCTTCACAACAAATTCCATAACTAAACTTGTTATGGTGACACTATATCCATGATAAGTTCCATATTCCACAACTCTACTTTTCAAAAATCCACAATCCCAATTTTAACATCAGCTCTATCTATTTTCCATGCAAGTCATTTAAAAAAAACTGGCTATGGAAGTGACGTGACCTCAGCAAACTCCATATAGAACAGGTCCCCTTCTTTCAGGAGATCTACTTCGAGACCCTCAGAGCATTCACAGATAGAAGAAAAGGATGGAGAGAGAGGAAGCAGCACAAACATTCTTATTCTTCATCAAAACAGAAAAGAAAAATGAGGAGACAAAGTGAGAAAGGGTTCAAGGGTTGCCTAAAGTCCTTAAGTTTGCCTCTGCTTCCTCGAGGGCCACCCGACGAATTTCCTCCACTGATGCCAACACTTGACGACACAAACTCATCTTCATTGATGGCCAATTGCTGAGTAGGCTGAGCTCTAGCCTCCTCAATCACCTTAATCCGCATATTGACCTCTTGTTGAAACTATCTATGGTGCAGAATAAGTTCGTATTGCCTTCTCAACAACTCATCTTGCTTTGGATGGGTGGCTTCTAGTGTGGTTTGAGCCATGGCAATAGCCTCGCAAAGCAGACTGACCCCGCGTACTAAAGAAGCTTGTGTGATGGAAATTCGAAGAGCTGAAGTCCAAAATATTTCAAAACTCGTTAGAAATCAGCAAACGAGATTTTGAAAACTTTGAAGAGGGTCTTGTAGGAGGAGAAAATTTCAAAACAAGAAAAACATGGCCACATGGGGCAAACAGTCTCGCGCACGCGAGGCTATTTTTAGTTTTCAAACTAGATTTCCTTCTGAATTTTTACTAGAATTCTAATCCTAATCATATCCAATCACTCCGAATTAATGATTTCAGATTCAAATACAAGTTTAGAGATTAAATTGAGCTGGGATTCCATTCTTATCCCTAAGAAAACCCTAGAACTACAAATAGGGGCCAAAAGGGGAGTTTTTGGATCTTTTAGAAGATCTTTGGAGACCAAGAGTTGATTTTTTAGACAAAGGCACGCTGACCAGTAGCAAGAAGCTGCCGGCCAAAAGCCTTTCTCCATCTAATCTCTATATTCAAGACCAATCCAAGTATTAGATTGTTAACGAAGTACGAAGTTGATGCTCCATTGCCACATTAAGTGCCCACATCTTTTTTAAAAGAGAGAGATGTGTTTTATAAGTTCTCTTGTTTATTTTCTTTATTTCTTTTCATTGTAATTTGGAGAATTTTTATTGTAATATTTAAATCTATGGAAATGAAAAGAAGCGCGACTTTCGCAGGAAGGTTACTCTAGATGAGGATCCGCATTTTGGCTGTGGAAAAATGAATAATGCGACTTCTGTGATAGTCGCATTTTATCCTTTCTTGGCTCTACACGTGGATCTCTCTTTGGTAGATGATCCGTGTGTTAGCCGTTTTGGCTAAAACTATAAACCCTTCTTTTTCTATTTTTTTCAAAAATTTCGCCAATAAAACCTCCTCCAAAGTTTTCAAAATTCCATACATTTAGAGGTGTTTTGAAATACTTTGGATATACGAAACAGTTTTTATTCATTATCCAAAAATAATTTTTAACGCGACTTTGCGCTAAATTTGCGGATTCACCTTCAAACGCAACCCTGCGTTCAATTCGCGAGTTCACGTAAAAAAGCGATTTTGCATTTGAAATTTCAAATCCACAATTCTGGGTGGTAATAATGAAACGTCGCCACTATTTTATCGCCTCTCTGCTGCAGAAATCTAAGCGTCCCACGCGCTTATTAATGATAAATTTTTTAACGAGATTCAAGTCAAAAATCTCGACCAAAGATTTCATCCATCAAATCTTCTGGCCGAAGATCTTTGTCATCACATCTTCTATATAAGACACCCAGTCTCTTTCAGAAATCATTCTAAAAAGATTTTGAGTCCTTGGAATTTCTTCACTTCTTGGCTTCTTCAATCTTTTTATTTCCACGTTTCCTTAAACTCTTTTTCTCTTAGCCTTTGGGCTCTTATGTTTTAAGTTCTTTTAGAACTTGTATAAAGAAGATGACAAGGAAATCCTCATCTTCTTCTTGGTGGTGAAAATTTCCAATTAAAGAAAAATACCTCGCAAAATGCGAAGCTAACTCCGTAGCTCCGCGTCTGGCCAGAAATCTAGTCTCGCTTTGAGTAAAACGCGGAGCTAAGTCTATAGCTCTGCGTTCAGAGTATTTAACTCTGTGTGAGCATATTCTTAGAATCTTAAACTGATTGTGATTGAGATTTGGGCTTACTCAATACCTAAATTGAGTCCAATCAGAATCTTAAATTGATTGTGATTCAAATTTGGGTTTATCCAATACCCAAATTGAGTCCAATCAGAATCTTAAATTAATTGTGATTGAGATTTGGGCTTATCAATACCCAAATTGAGTCCAATCATAATTCAAAATCAAGATATTTAAATCAAGACTAAGATATTTGATTAGAATCCTTGATGAATACAAAAACCTTCTATTCTTATTCCTATGAAAACATTCTATTCCTAATCCTTTAGAAACCTTTATTCCTATTTCTATGGAAACTCTCATAACCAACTAAAGTTTATAAATACCCTCTTTGAGGAGACTTTAGGGATCCATGATCATCAATCTTTAATCTTAGAGATCCATCTTTAATAGATTTTTAAGCTTTTTGGATCGTTCTAGAGTTCATGTTACGCGTGAGAGCTTTGAATTCATAAGATCAGCAGAGAAAGAAGCTAGGGACGGCCGTCATCTTCATCAAGGAGAAGACTTCCACATCGGATCTTCAAAATGTACTACTAGATAGAACACATCGCTATATAGAACCCATGTTTCATTGTAAAAGAGAGTGATAAATTATAAATCCTCTTGTTTGTTTTTTTCTATTGTTCTCTTTTATTGTAATTAAGTTATTCAATGGAAGGAAGTAAGAATTTTACGACGAACACTTTTGCCCAAGTCCAAGATCTTCAGATTGCTCCTGGCTCTTCTTCGACCATGATTCGTGAAGAACCCATGACTTATGGGAAGCTAATGAGTTTTTGTGTCATTTGATTTCGATAATTCGTTGCCATGGACTAAAAGAACTAATCCTTTGAAAACATGGGTTCACGACTCATGTTTAAGACCTGAAACACACAGCTTAGAAGAGATTCCCTTTGATTTAAAATGCGGGTCTGTGCTTTGCATTTTGGATCTAGAAGATAGAACTGAGAAAGTTGATCTTTCTAATTTAAAATGTGGGTCCCTAGGGATATGTGATCCGTATTTTAAATTTGAACAGTATGAATTTGCCCGAATCTCTTCCTTATTCTTTTCCTTGCTTGTCACAGTGAATTGGGGTTGGTATTTAACAAGACCTCCTGACAGTATGCCTCTTGCAGATGTTGAGGCAACCTCAGCATTTTCCATGATTATTGGCAAACCTATAACTGGTCTACTTCCAGGTTCGTTAGAAAAGGAATATCCTTTTGGAAAGATCTTTATAATTGTGAATACCCTCATGAATTACAGTAAGTAATCTCCGTTGTTATTGTGATATATTTCTTTTCACTTATGTCTCTTGACAGGGATTTTGATCTGATGCAGGATATTACTATTCAGAATTTCTAAAATAATGCTTGTACCCATTTGATTCTCAACATTTTTCCATTTCTTTTGGGAACCAAAAAGTCTCATGTGTTTTACATAAGATAAAAGATTTTGGGACTGTGGCATTGTTATCTTCTCGCATTTTATCCTCCTTCATAGATAAGGTAAGGATGATAAATGGTTATATGCAGCTTTGTAGCTCCAAAGTGCCCTTCACAGTTTCCCAATATTTGTAGATCAACATGTTGTGCATTGGAAACATGTATTTGGTACATCCAACTTTGAACTAATCAAGTCACTGGTATCATTGATATTGGCATGGCTGAGCACGTAGAATTGGAAATTATTAACCATCAACGACAAGGAATTGTAGAAGTAAGCTTTTGTCCAAGCTTATGAAGTCATCCAATTAAAGATAAGAGATATTGAAGAAAACATCAAAATTCTATTGACTCAATAGTTTGTAATGATTTTCATTTATTGTATAATATCGAGGAACTCATGTAATGTTGAATTGATAATGAATGAAAAATTTTGAAAATGGAAATATTTTGCTTGTGGGAAATTTTTGTTGTCACTCATTTAGAGGTATTGTTTAACTTGGTGAATGAATTTGGTATTGATGATCAGAGATAACTGTTAACTTTATACATCATTTGCTTTTTTGTATATTGTCCAGAGGTAATCATTAACTTGACAATATAGAGTCAGTATTCAAACGCCCAAGTAGATTTGCTACGAATTAATAACTTTCTTGAGTAGGATAGAAGTAATCATTAACTTTTCTGAATAAGTTTAAAATTAGCTGTTTAGTGACTCGTAGTATAATAGTTTTTTGAATTGCTAGAGTTAATTTTTTTGATAAAGTCAGAGGTAATTTTTAACTTAGCAAATTTTGGAGGAATTGAAATTTGGTTTTGTTAGCGGTTACTTTTAACTTAACAAATTTGGAGGCAATGAAATTTGGTTTGTTAGAGTTAATTTTTAACTTGACAAATTTGGTGGAATAAATTTTGGATCTGTAGAAATAAGAGCTTAACATGATAGGTTCACGGAATTTTTAGCAAACCCCAACTATAAATAGATTTTATTAGCATTTACCAATCGTCATTTGTGTTGGGCTAGCTATATTGCTTCTATCAGCATGATGAGTTGTCGAGGACTTTGTTTGGACTTAAATGTCATACGTTTCCTCTTCCCTTAATCTTAGTAGCATATGATAATTCATACTTTTATCCCCAGCACAAAGGGTTGCGAGGATTTTGTTCGGACTTTTCATGTCAAACTTTCCTCTATCCTTAGTCATAGGCATAGGATACATTTTCATTAAGTACCCCTAGTTAGTGTGTGGAACTGCATGCTGGTGGTGGACTAGCATATCTTCATATGTCGTGCTCCGTTGGGGAAATTGATGAAATAATGGGCCACAAAATATTGACTGCACCGTTATAGAAACTCTATCTTATGAAATTCCAGTAGAACTTGATAAGAAATGGACTCCCCTTTGCAGATGAACTCCATTTGATTGGTGAAAAAATTAGTCCTGTTTTGGAGATAATAAGTATCAAGACTTAGACACCTTCATTAATTTGTGGAAAAATTGTCCACAAGTTCTCTCTATATTGAGATTTAGAAGTACCTCCGTAGGCAACTCCCTATGACGACACCTTATTTATACTTTTTCCACACACACACACAACACATACACACACATACACACACACACATGTATAGATATATATAGTAAATGGGAAATTCATTGGAGGTGAAGGAACTTCCTTCACCTGCGCTTAGGTGGCCAAATGAAATATGGACATGTGGTGTCACTCAAATGGCGGTTACAAGAGTTCTTTTATTTGTTACTTTAATTGGCCACGTGTAATTATCTTATTGAGCCACCTAAGCGCCAGTGAAAGAACTCCCTCCTCTGCTAGTGAATTTTTCATTTTCTCATATGAGTAAATAGTAAATTCACTGACGGTGAAGGAATTCCCTTCACCTATGCTTAGGTGGCCAAATGAAATATGGACATGTGACACCACTCACAGGATATTTAAGAGAGTTCTTTTATTTGTTATTTTAATTGGCGCAACGTGTAATTATCTTATTGGGCCACCTAAGTGCCAGTAAAGAAACTCCTTTCACTGCCAGTGAATTTTCTGTTTTCTCATATATATATATATATAAGAGCTGCCACTTAAGGTAACTTACGTGCAACAGTAGAAAAAAGTAAAGTTCCCATTATTTGTTCAAATTTGTTTTAAGATTATGATCTCTACATCCTTAACTTCTTTATAATCAACTTTCATATGTTTTGATGTTTATTTATCTTTCTATCAAGTGGATACAAAATATTGTATTCACTAAAAATCGTTAATTTTTTATTTAATTAATGAAAGACCAGATCAAAACTAAAACCCCAGAAATTGGGTATGAGTGGACCCTCAGGGATCGAGATCATAATCCAAAAGAAAATTCTTTAAAAAAATTATTAAAGAAAAAACAAATATAGAGCAGCTCAGGTAACTTACGTTAGTCGGTACCTCATTTCCAATATTCTCATACACACACATATACGTACATACTTATATATATATATATATATATATATATATATATATATATATATATATATATATATATATATATATATATATATATATATATATATATATATATATATATATATATATATATATATATATATATATATATATATATATATATATATACATACTTACGTATATGGGATTACTGTAGGTGAGCCGCCAACTCAAAAAAATTACGTGAACTAGCGGCAAAAATTTTGTAATCCAATGATTTTTCTTCAAATTTTTTATAGAATTATGATCTCTACCTTCTTAACTTTAATAAGATTAAATTTCTTGAATTTTAAAATTTATTTACATTTTTATCAAGTGGATACAAAATGATTATTTACTGAAAACCGTTAAAATTTGTGTCAATCTGATAGAGGACCAAATCAAATTTAAAACCCAAAAAATTGGGTATGAGTTAACTCTAAAGTGTCGTGATCATAATCCAAAAATAATTTTTTTAAGAAATTTATTGGAGATAGTGAAAATAAATTGCAATTATAGGTGACTTGTGTGAGCTGTCAGCACATTTCCATTATATATATATATAGAGAGAGAGAGAGAGCAAACAGGAAATTCACCAATAGTGAAGGGAGTTTCTTAACCGCCGCTTAAGTGGCCCAATAAAATTATTACACATTACACCACTCAAAGAGTGGTTAAATGAGTTCTTTTATTTGTTACCTTGAGTAGTGCCACGTGTAATAATCTTATTGGGCGAACTAAACCGCGGTGAAGGAACTCCCTTCACCGCCGGTGAATTTCTCGTTTTCTCATATATATATATATATATATATATATATATATATATATATATATAGAGAGAGAGAGAGAGAGAGAGAGAGAGAGAGAGAGATCTCAAGCAAAGAAAATTTAAGAGAAAATTCGTGAGATTTATGTTGACTAAAGTTTGAGGTGCTCATTGTCTTTCAAATCAGAGATCAACATCAATATTAACATTTTGGTTGCTAGACATCCGTCATCTCGTTATTACGATATTCTCTATATGTTTAGAATTACTATTTGATTATTTATTTATAACTATAATTTTGAATGATGGTTGGTTTGACATGAAATGTGATGAAGCTCGTCCAATATTTCACAATTGTATCTAGAATAACTAGAAAAGTGGAAACAAGACTAGATATAATTTGGTCGTTATGAGCCAATCCAAAATCATTGTAGATTGAACCAATCATTAGTTCCCAACCATGGGTCGAGTGAAATCCAATCCATAAATCAGTAACTAAAAGAATCGAAAACGCTTTTATTATGTCATTTAAGTTATAGAAGAATTCCTGAACCCAAGAATTAAGAATGTGATCCCCTCTGCTCCGGCATCGACGGTGAATTTTTAGACAAAGAAAGACACCCTCTCTGAGAAGGCTTGGGTGATAAAAAGTTGGGATCAATTCATAGTTGTCTAATGAGTTAGAAAGAGTTACTTTTAAATCATTGCAAGTAACTGTAACTGGATAGTAGTTATAGTACAAATGGTTGTCAAAATTCATAGTGCAGTTTCTTCCATTGTCATTTTTACCCAATTTTGATTTTCTAAGTTAAATCTCTCTGTCTTTCTCGATTGATTTTTTGAGATTTATTATTTTACTATGATTGCTTGTTTGGTTGATTATTATTCTATGGGATTACGCATCAAGTCCAATTGGTGCTTGCTTTTACACTAACCAAAACTTCTAAGGAACATTCCCATAAACTCGGTACACGTTCATAATCATATAGCATATACATACTCTATTTACTATGTACTTTCCTCTCGATTTTAAGAAACATCTGTAAAAAAAAAAAAAAATGCAACTTTACCTAGTTTATAACACATAAAAGGAAAACGAAGGCAAGTGCTAGGGAAATGTAAGATAAACCTCAAGCACTAGTGTCAGGTGTTGTCGACTTGCCCAACCATCTCTCAGTTACTGAATCCGGTGAAAATGACGGAGCGTTCTTCAGCAAACGCGCCTCCTCCTTCATCTGGGCCTCCGCCGCCGCCTCCTCTTTCTCTGCCATGCTCGCCTCGCCTCCTAGTCCTTTCAAAACCTCGAGGACTTCTTTGATACGAGGCCTCATCTCCCGTTCCGACTGCAAACACCTGAATGCAAGCTCGGCCACCTGGTTTATCATCGCCTCTATCTCTGGATGTGACTGATACCCGAGCTGAGGATCTACCAGCTGATCGATTTGGCGATTCTGGATCTTAGTTATTGCCATGTTAGCCAGATTTATCTCACTCCGATGCCTACTGATGTCAACTGCCGGCTTTGATGATATGAGCTCTACCAGTACCACTCCAAAGCTGTACACATCGCTCTTATCAGTTAACTGATAGCATTGGCGGTACTCAGGGTCCACGTACCCTGGTGTTCCTTGTGGAACGGTGGATACATGTGTGGCGTCCAGCGGGAAAAGCCGTGAGAGACCAAAATCTGCAACCTTCACGTGAAAATTATCATCGAGAAGGATGTTGCTGGTTTTGACATCACGGTGGATGATTTGGGGCTCGACAGCATGAAGGTAGGCAAGGGCATCGGCTGTTTCGATGGCAATGGACATCCGGACGGGCCACGCAAGTGCTCCATTGGATGCAAGGCGCCCATGGAGGTGGTCCGCCAAAGTGCCATTGGGAATGTACTCATACACAAGGAGGAGCTCACGGCTATGTCGGGACGTGCAGCCATAAAGGTCGACGAGGTTCTTGTGGTGAAGGCGGGAGAGAATCTCGATTTCATTCATGAACTGCTCAACTCGTCGATAGTTGTTCTCATAGAGGCGTTTGACTGCAACTGTGCGCCCATCTCGAAGCTCGCCTGGATCGATAGGGTAAACCGTCAGTCTTTTTGTTGGTTCCCATACAAAAAAAGATGGTAACAGATACATGAAACAGACCAAGTACAGCTAGGAAATTGTAAGTACCTTTATATACAGTACCGAAGCCACCGTCACCAAGCTCTCTGGAAACATGGAAGCCATTTGTGGCCTCCTCAAGCTCGTTATAGGAAAAGATGTGCGTATAATAATTAGTATCGCCTAATTCAGGGTCTTTCTTGGAGGATATCTTCGAAGAAGTGCTCCGAGAGAGGAGGTTTGATAAGCTTGCTTGCTGCTGTTTCTTCCGGCGACTGTACAGGAGACAGATGCAGCATCCAAGGATCAAGGCTCCACCTCCTACACCAGCACCTGCTGATAACATAGTTAGATACTTCAGTGATGAATCTACATCAGAAATTGTACTGACTAAAGTTTCGTGTGACACATTAACTGGCCATTAATACTTCTACTCATTTCTTCTCCTTTTTAAAAAAAAAAAAAAAAAAAAAAAAAAAGAAAGAATGTTTGATGTAGGAAAATTTAACCAGCTTAATATAAATTCAACAATGAGCAATAGAATTATTCAGAGGACTTCTTCAAAGACAAAAAACATAAAAGAATTCAAGAAAATTATGTTAATTACCTATTCCAATTAATATATTTTTGTTCCTTCTCGTACCTGAAACATTAAGAAACACCAAACATAGAGATTAGCATATAATCTAAAAAATTAGAGAAACTTTATCACACAGTTCAACACTTAATAGGAAGTTCGAGCAATGGATATAACACAGTTCCTCTGACAATACAATTTTGTAGTGATTCAGAAATTAAAAGTCAAAATCAGAATATAACTGAAACATTAATAACCTGGTGCAAGAAGCAAGCAGATTTTAAATTGATAGGAGAAACTTGCACTGGGAGGCATGCCGTAATTGCTTCTTTTGGTACACATCACCAATTAAAACTAACTGCAATTGTTTCATTCATCCTAACTTTCGAAACAAAGTAATAAAATACAATACGAAGAATGATTTGTAGACTTTTAACTCGACCACGTTGCTAGAAACAAATTTCGCTGATAACCCAAACAATTCAAGGAATGACTACACCACTATAAATTTCATAGCATATTCGATCCTTTAGGCTATGCGGATTATCCTGCAGTAAAAATCTTGAGCGAACAACTTAACTAACTTCGAGGCAAATGTTGAAAATTTTCTTACTATTTCCTTGTAGGAAAAGAGGCTCACACATGTACGAGGACACATCATTACTACTGCAATTCTTCCCTATAAGTTGGCAATTGAAGCATTCCTTGCGTAATACTGATTGATGCAAGAAACCAGCAGCCAGTAAAGAAAAAGAAAGATTTCCGTTTGCTTCCCTGAATGACAGCACCAATTTGGATGAGAACCCACACAATTTTCATCACCTTTATGACCGTATGATGATTCATTCAGATAGTACAGGCTATAACCATTGCAAGGAGTGAAGTTGTATGCTGTCCATAACAAATCGTTGAAAGACTTGAAACCCTCTGATGAGCAACTGAAGGGATCTGCTGTTAGTTTTGGATAAAGACTATAAAACTCGAAAGCAGGGATGGGAACTGTGAAATAATAAAGAAAACTGTAAGGTCTATCATAGAAGAAGCCACAGAGCGCCAGATCCTGAACTGTGATAACTTTGTCTGGATAAGAGATTTTGATAACCTTATAGTCGGTTCCGTTCAATTGGATCTTTGGTGACGAATTATGATCACATTCAATCTGAAATATTCCTCTGCATTCCAGTGGTGTAGTTTTTGTGAAGAAAGGGTAGGCGACATCAAGATCGCCACATCTTTCTTCAAAATTTGAGCATGAATGAGAAGAGCTGGGACGAAAGAAATGGAGGATGATCAAGTAAATGAAGGGAACAAACATTGGAGATAGAGGCATATGAATTTCACACAACTAAATACTAGTACAGTTTCCTTATAAAAGAGAGAACATAAATAATAGATTTCTTAACCTTCTCAGTGATTGGACATTGGTTCCATTCTATAATAGTAAACGATTATTGACTTGGACTAAAAAGACTGGAGTCACGGTGGAAAACGAAAAGAAACGAGCAAGGCAGCCAAGCTGAACTGTCGAAGTTTCCAACTCCCTTACCATCAGGACAACTTCGAAAAGATTTGAAAAAAAGAAAATACAAAGGAAGTTGGAAGGAAAATATGAAAGACTCAATTAATTCCTTAAATGGTAAGGGGAACCTGACATTTGGTATTTTGAAAGAATAGAGAATAGATTCTTGGAGAAGACATTCAGATTCAAGTCTTCATATAGAAAATTAATAATGTCTCACTCCAGTAAAGAAAGAAAGCACTGAGATTATGGAAGAATTATGATGATAGAACGGGAGAACAAGTAAGTTTTTGTCAATAAGTTTTCCTCCAAGATACAATTATTCAACCAACTAGAAAGTATGACAGCTAATGAGGCATAAATTTCTCGATAAGAAAGCAAACGTTAAAGGATGGTTGTGGATACAATTATTCCTACAATTCAAAGACTGGTCTTGATTCAAAGTCTTCTCTATTGGATGTTAGCTCGAAGTCTATCCAACCGTTGCTTTCCTTGTGGAAAAAAAACTTGTGATACACCAACATGACAGGGAAAGGTTCTCTGGAATGTGAAATCTATTTCTATACTGGTGGTTCAATTAGACAAATATGGGACAGCTACATCATCTGGTTTTGAATGGTAAAATGAAAATCCAAAGCAGACAAAACCATCTCTAGCAAATAGATTGCAAATAAGTATATGAAGAAGCTAATTCACATAATCTAACTGGACACCGAGTGCTTGTCATGCCCTGAGAGGATGATACACGAGGAGAAAACTTAGCAGCAGCAGAAGTTAGTCACTGCTACCTCGAATTTCATAGCATATGCTAGAATCGAAATATTAATGGTATCTATAATACTATTGCAATTATAAAGTGTTAACTCCCCTATGTAGAGGTGAATATAAAACCATTTAATTTCTTGTTTAATGCAACTTTTCAGATCAATCTATGTTTCACGAGTTCATGATATGGAATTCGTCAGTCAGAGTAAATTATCAAATTAACGATTACTTTGTGAGACGAAAATAGGATTTGTCATCAAATAAATTCAATTAAATCTAAGTAAATTTATATAAGATCAAAATATTAGCACCTGACTTACTACTCTCATCTATGCCAACACTAACTGTAAAACCCAACCAAAATAAGGAAAATGAAACCTTGCAGTTAACACTGCTCGCAATAAGATCATTGATCAATTCTAGACTCAAATGCTTTAAGAATTTCTAAAAAAAGACATAACCTTAAAAGAACTTGAATCAATTCTAATTAGTTAGAAAACAGGAAGATTAAAATCTAACAACATAGCAGCAAATGACAAGATGCAAGAAGCATAATTATGCGCATCCCAAAATAATAAATCAACCCACAAAGTAAAAATTAAGGAAAACTTTACCCGATTCCATAGATGTACAAGCATCCTGACACAAACAGGGGGAATTTGTTGCACCACTACTACTGGCGCAACTCTTACCGGTCACGCGACAGTCAAAGCAATCTTCCCGCAGTTTATACCAATGAGAAAAACCAGCAGACAGTAAAGATAGGTTTTTGTCACCTTTGCCGAATGACAGCTTCCACGACAGAGTAGGGCGAGCTACTTTGCACTGGGCAGAAAGAGCTGACATAGGTTGATCCCCTGATTCATCCCAATAATAGAGATTATAACCATTGCAACGTTGAGAACTGTTGATTGTAGGGAAGAAAGCATGAGAAAATGCATCAGTTTGCCTTGCACAGTTTGTGGAGGATTTCAGGTAGACACTACTTGGAGAACGCAGGCGAAATTCCAAATTCCAAATAGGATTTGTAAAACTATAAAGGAACCCGCACGGCTGTTTTCCTAAGTAACCGCTGAGTTCTTGATCTTGAAGTATGACAATATTCTCCTCGTACACGATATATTTTACTACAAACTCACGATCGGCGATTTTGATCGATGGTATTTCAGAGTCAGAGTCAGGATCGCATCTGATACTGAATATGCCTCGGCATGCATGATCGGTATTGTTTAAAAAGAAAGGCCAGGAAATTTCGATGCCTCCACACTTTCCATAGCATGGAGTGTCCGGCGAGGAAGGGACGGGGGCAGGTACCGGACGGAAAGAAGACTCAACACCGCCGCATGAGAAATAGAAGTTGAGAAGGAAGAGGAGGAGGCAAAGGAAGAAGCAACCAAAGGGAAGAGGCATTGCAGGTGACACCCTAAATCTCAGCTTCGCAGCAACCAGGACTTGAACTCCTCCTCTATATAAGAGAAACAAAATAAGAGTTTGTTTCTCATCACATTCTCTTTAGATAGCTATTGCATTCACAAACTCCCATTGAAAGACCACACACCTGGACCAATGGACTGAACACCGAGAGAGAGAGAGAGAGAGAGAGAGAGAGAGAGAGAGAGGAATTTACGTGGAAAAGAAGAAGTCCAACTACTTGTTGGGGAAACATAGATGAAAAGGTGAACTAGGAAGACTTCCAGCTTCCAAGTCTTCCCCTTAAATGGAAGTAGAATAATGTTAGGTTCCACCATGGAATCAAGAAAAGCAAAAAATTTGCAGTATTTATTAGATAGGTAAATGTAATTTTCAACTTTCTAAAGAGGAAAGATGGTTCCATAGCTGATAGATGCAAGTCTTGCGTCCAAGTCTTCTATATTGGAGACCCTCCGCTCCAAGTCTACTCAATATGTAGCTTTCTGTGTAGAAAAAACTTGAATCGGGGACCACTCTAAACCTGAACATAAAGTTTATACTTTACTAGTGCTAAGATATGAGAAACTAATAGCAGGATTGACCAGTAAAACCCTATGCAAATCAGAGAAAATGATCTCAAACGAACAGACCCAGCAATGCGACGTATGATTCATTTGGAACAACCGGTGCTTGTCCAGAAATTCTATTCAGATTCTATTTAGCATCGGTTGGGGATTAATCTCCCACCAAGGTAAAAAACACAGTTACAAAAAATAATAACAAACTTATAATTTTTTGCAAGTTTAGGGATTGGTACAGAGAGCAAAGAGGTGTGCTTACACTTGATAGCGACAACAGGCCGAAAATATCCAACAATAACCACTCCCACCTAATTTAACAGCATAATGTCATCAAATTATCACACAAAATTGCCACAATTATTTTCTTTTAATCATTCTGGTCTATTTTGCAATTTCACGTATCAAATTTATCATTCAGGTAAGAGGCACAAGCACTGCATATGTTTCATTTCTATTTCAACAGTAAAAAGCTATTAGGTTTATATCTCACATCCGTTGAGTATCCAGATATAATTAAAGGATCACGAGGAGTCCCAATGGGACTTGGTCAGAAGACCAGTATCCTAATTGGATTAGAACACTAATTTGATGATTGTAATACTATGCTGATAAAATTAAGATAGGAACACCTATATCTCTTGTATGTAATATGAAAGAGGTGAGTAATAGATGAGAGAGATGATATTCATTATTATAAAAGATGGGAGAGATAGAGAAATGATTAGATCTCTTTTGTAACTTTTTTCTCATAATGAATCTCTTTTATTGTTCCCGTAGACGTAACTTGAATTTGGTTGGCTGAACTACGTTAATTCTCTTATGTTCTTCTTATGATTATATGGTTTTCTTCATCTCTATGAACTCAATAAGAGATCTGATCCTCAACAAGTGGTATCAAAGCCAGAGTTATGGATCTGGAATCGAGGGCGTGTGATGGCAGATCTGATGTTTAGTCTGCATGGAGGTTAGCAGAGACAATAAGGGAAAATATAGCAAGGAGAAGAAGAAGAAGAAGAAGAAAAAGAATAGTTGAGTGCAACTGGCGACGTGCATGACTGCAGACTCTGATGGTGCACACTAAATGGAGTGGCTGAGAGCTGAGATGAATTTTGAGGTATAGATCGATGACTATGGTTGATCAGAGCGTGGATCGAGGAATCATGTTCGATTAAGGTGATCCAGGAGTCAAATACTATGTTTTTCAGCAATCGAGACGTAGTGGTAGATGCAAATTGGGCAAAATTCACTATTTGAAATAAATTTTGTGCAGACCAGCAGTGATCGACGATGATTGAGGGGTCGACATAGACCGAGATGATCGATGGTCGATGGTTGGTTGATTCCACGATAATAAGGTATGACGTAGTACTTCATGATGACGGATACTTCATGACATGATGAAGTATATGTTAATGCATAATCGTTTATGTTTGACTCTAGTGATGGTCATGATTTTTTAGATCAAGATAGAGTATAGTGTAGCGATCACTTTTGTATGGTACACAACATGATAAGTGATTGTGAGTACTTAGGTGGTCCATGTGTTTTGACCGAGGTAGAGCACAATGTAGCAATTATGAGTGCTTAGTGAAGGGCATGGTGTAGTAATTATGAGTGTTAAAGATAGTATGATTTATTGATTATGAGTGCTCAAAGGAGAGCATTGTTTAGTGATCATGAGTGCTCAAGTATGGAGACAATAATGATTATACAAGTTGTTCTCAGTAGGTGGAGTATGGTGACCAAGCAGTAGATGTTTACGAAGTGAATGGCGAGAACAACAAAGTTTCTCTAAGATGTCTGGCTCATCAGATATGAACCAAGGTGGAGCTTGTTGGGTTTATTCTCACATCCATTGAGTATCCAGATGTGATCAAAAAATCATGAGGAGTTCTAATTGGATTTGGGTCAGAAGACCAGTATCCTACTTAGATCGGAACACCAATTGGATCATTATAGTGATATTATAATAGGATTAGGATATGAACACTATATGTATATCTCTTATATGTAATATGAGAGAGGTGAGCAATAGATGAGAGAGATAGTTTTTATTATTATGAGAGATGAGAAAAATAGAGAGATGATTATATATCTTTTGGTAATATTTTCCTTATAATAAATTTCTCTTATTGTTCGCATGGAAGTAGGTCGAACTTGTCGGCTGAACTATATTAATTCTCTTGTGTTTTTCTTGTGATTATATGGTTTTCTTCGTCTCTATGATCTCGCCGGGAGATCTGATCCTCAACAAAAGCAACTAAATTAAAATCCTAATGGTCCCCTCTTCTCGTCTTCTCATCTTTACCTTGACCAAGTAGGGGGACGAGAGGGTTGTTGGCAGGCAAGCCTTGCCCATGATGGTCCCCTCTCCTCCTCCCAACTTCCCTATTTCCTAAAATTCAAAATTCTATACTTTTATTTACTTAGGCTGTGGAGTCTAATGTCTATCACAAAATCTGGCTTAAAGCTCCTTTATCCAGCTGGGGCCTAACTGGTTTGACTTGTCATGGGTTTTCTGACCAACGTTGTTTCGATATACTTCCGCTTTTCTAACCAGGATTGATTGGAAATGAGGATAGACCATAGATCCAATATTTGGTTAGAGATACCTAGTGTGAGGGGGTTACTATCAGTAACCTCACTATCTTGAGAAGGAGGAGGGCTTGTGGGAGGCTCCTTGCTCTGATTCTATCCCCTCCTCCCCCAAGCTCCTGAAACATCCAAAGTTCCCGAGCATCCAAAGCTAGGGAGAACAATAGTGGTAGCGAAGGTGGTCGACGCAACAATGTGGATCGATGTGCTGAAAGTTAGCAAGCTGGGGGGAAATGCGGCTCATGCACTGCCTCATATTTGACTGTATAGATGCAGGCTATGGAGCAAGGAGAGGTCAGCTGGAGGAGTTCTGCTCATGAGACACGTAGATTACAATGGAGGTCAAGCCCCTGGGGGTGCCGGAATTTGCAAGTGCAATTGGTGGCTTGTGTTGTGGCAAAGCTCCTGTGGGGGGTTTCAAGAATTGATTGGATTTGAGGATGGTTGTTTCATATTGAATGATTACCTCACTACACTGCTGATCATACGGGGCTCTTAGGATTCTAGGTGTTGTTGCAAGAAGATGACGCTTGTTGGTTGTCATGGACAACCATGTCATGCAATATTTTCGCAGGGGGTTAGGGATCTATGCAGTAGTTAGTGACTATCGGGACATCGTAGGAAGGCAGCGAGCGGAAAACCAGAAGGTAATGTCAATGGTCCTTTCTTTCGCCGAAGTCGAAACTGGAAGATAATTAGGGTGGAAGCCAGGTCACTAGAGTGTGGGAGGGTCACACCAATGGAGTCGGTAAGAAGTCGACTCGATACTACCTGTCATCTTGATGCTAACTGTTACTCCACCTACAAATAATTTTTGAAATTTGTAATTCAGATTTCAAATTGACTATACTTAATTTAAAATAGTTTATAATCAATCATAGAATTCTACTTAAGAAAGGCTAGTTATGACTATTTTATGACTTCATGAAAGTCGTTATAAACTACACTAATATCTATATCATATCTAATGTGAGACAATTCGAATTAGCCATATTACATAAAGTACAGCCAAGTTATCCCCTAATTGCATTCCAACTGTTGGGTTTTTCAGCTATGTAGTGGAAAAGAAACAAAGAAAGGAAACAAGTATGTAGCTTCAATTTCTTTCCTAGCTATTGTACTTCATTTTCTTTGGCAATACATAGGTGTTAACGTTGCACAGCCCCATGATGAGCTCAGGCAAGTTGTCAAATTATGACTTGCCAATTTTTTGATCCAATTATATAACTTGTCCCCTAGCCTAGTGTAGTGTAGTGCATGGAGAGACATTTGTCTTCCAGGCTGGACTAAATGATTGGACAAAAGGAAAAAAGCTCAGCTTTAGTTGAGCTGAAGAAAAGAAAGAAGAGAGGAAGAGAAGTGCTAGGAAGTTTTAGTTTGTGGATTGAACATTCAGTCAATTGGTGGTCCGATTTGGCTTAAATTTTATGAGCATACTAGCAAAATCTACCATCCAAATGGTTAGGATCTTGATTTGGTCTCCATATAAAGTGTGTGATTCATCACTTTCTCTCTTTGGTATTTTTATTAAAATCCACTTAAAAAGCGATGACAATTAGTTGTTTGTTTAGTACTAAAATCCAAAATGGATACCCAAAGTGATGAGTTTCATCATTGTGATTTGGTGCCACTAATCCAATGGCTAACACAAGGCAGAATAGTCCAATTTAGAGAATCAATTAGTACCGCCATCAAATGGTTGAAATCCTATGAATAGACATGGAGTTATCATTTTAATTATATCAAAAAATCTAAAATTTGATCTTTTAAATCCATATTCACAATCTCCCATAATTTAATCCCAAATCCTAATATCATCTATTCTAACACAGTCAAAATTTTATCCATGTTGTATCACGCCACGGCCATCTTATAACTTCTTTTTTAAATTTATAATCCATGATTTCATTCTTGAGCATCTCAACTTCCCCAATAGTTTTCAAAGTCAGAACTTTTATATCTCATTCACACCTCTTGATCAGAGAGTCACTCAGGTCTAATAGATTTAAATCAAGAAAACCTTACTGCATGTGCTACCATAGAAATATAATTGTACTTGAATTATTCTATAGTTTACCTAACAATAATTTACCATGGAATATTCTTCAACTTATTGTATACTTATTTCGTGCCATATAGGGACAGACCCACCCTCATGCCAAGTTGGACAGTAGAGCTCCCTTAAAAAAAAAAAATTAACTCAATATCTATCATTATTATGAGGCCTTTCAAATTTCAAGGAGGTCCTTCCTCAAATCCCTAGAGTCATGACTAAAGCCGGTTTTTGGCTATTAGATATTGCATTTTTTCTGATATAAAATTTTGTTGGGTTCGGGGCTCCGCCCTACATTTCCAACAGAAATGCTTTGTTCACCACATCTCTAATGAGCTGTTCAGACAAGTCGACCCTCAAGTAACTCTATCCCCCAATTCTAATGTCTTGTCCTCCTCTAGCACCAAGTTCACTTAGTTGGAAGTCACCAAACCAACAATCTTCTAATGTTTGACTCTTAGAAGTTGGTAAAGTAAAGAAGAAGAAGAACAGAAGTAACTTTCAAAATGAAGGCTTAGGAAGAGACATTTTCAATAAATTTTTAGTATTTGTGAGCTTACTTTTTGAAATAAGAAGTTGCCTAAAAAATATTATTTTATAATCTTATAAAATAATAATTATAATATTTTATTTGTTACATAGATTTTAAATGAAAAGCAATCATGAGAGAAATAAAATAATATTATTTTGTTGGATGTTAGCGTGAAATCTGTCCAACCATTGCTTTCCTTATGGGAAAAAACTTGTGATGCACCAACATCACAGGGAAAAATTCTCTGGAATGTGAAATCTATATCTATACTACAACAACGACAACAACTAAGTCTTTTATCCAAAATACTTGGGATAGGCTACATGAACCAAAAGAGAATCTCGCCAGATCGATCATGTTAATAATCCTTATCTATTCATTTCTATCAAGTAATATCTCCTCATTTATACCTATAGAATCCATATCTTTTTGTATCACCTCTATCCATATTTTCTTTAATATTCCCTTCACTCTTTTAACTTGTCCTATATTGATAAACTCTCATCGTTGAACTGGTGCATTTGTAGGTCTATATTGCACATGAAATCTATATCTATACTAGCGGTTCTATTAGATAGATATGGGACAACTATGTAATGTGGTTTTGAATGGCAAAATGAGAATCCAAAGAAAACAATCTGTCTCTAGCAAATAGATCGCAAACAAGTACATGAAGAAGCTAATTCACATAATCTAACTGGACACCGAGTGCTTGTCATGCCCTGAGTGGACGATACACGAAGAAGAAAACTAAGCAATAGCAAAAGTTAGCCACTGCTACCTCGAATTTCATAGCATATGCTACAATCGAAGTATTAATGGTATCTATAATACTATTGCAATTATAAAGTACTAACTCTCCTATGTAGAGGTGAATATAAAACCATTCAATATCTTGTTTAAAGCAATATTTCAGATCAATCTTCGTTTCACGAGTTCATGATATGGAATTTGTTAGTTAGAGTAAATTATCAAATTGACTATTACTTTGCGAGACGACAATAGGATTTGTCATCAAATAAATTCAATTAAATCTAAGTAAATTTATATAAGATGAAAATACAGGCACCTGACTACTTCTCTCATCATATGCTAACAGTAACTGTAAAACCCAACCAAAATAAGGAAAATGAAACCTTACAGTTAACACTGCTCACGATAAGATCATTGATCAATTCTAGACTCAAATGCTTTTAGAATTTCTAACAAAAAAAAGATGTAATATATATGTCAGAACCTTTAAAGAACTTGTAATAAATTCTAATTAGTTAGAAAACAGGAAGATTAAAATCTAATTAAATAAACATAGCAGCACATGACAGGATGCAAGAAGCAAGATTATGCGCATCCCAAAATAATAAATCAACCCACAAAGTAAAGATTAAGGAAAACTTTACCAAGTCCCTTAGATGTACAAGCATCCCGACATGAACATGGGGAATTTGTTGCACCACTGCAACTCTTTCCGGTCACTCTACAGGTGAAGCAATCTTCGTGCAGTTCATACCGATGAGAAAAACCAGCAGACAGTAAAGATAGGGTGTCATCATCTATGCCAAATGATAGCACCCACTGAAACAGAGCAGGGTGAGCTACTGGGCAGTGGGCAGAAAGAGCTAGCGTACATTGATCCTCTGATTCATCCCAATAATAGAGATTATAATCATGGCAACGATGAGAACTGTTGACTGTACGGAAGAAAGCACGAGAAAAAGCATCAGTTTGCTTTGCAGAGTCTGAATTATGGTAGACTATATTTGGAGAACGCAGGGGGATTTTGAAATTCTGAATAGAATCTGTCGAATTATAAAGGAATCCGCACTGCTGTTTTCCTAAGTAACCGCTGAGTGCTAGATCTTGAAGTACGACAATCTTCTCCTCGTGCGAGATATTTTTTATTACAAATTCACAATTGGCAAATTTGATCAATGGTTTTTTAGAGACAGGATCGCATGTGACACTGCATTCGCCTTCTGATGCATGATCGGTATTCTTTAAAAAGAAAGGCAGGAAAATTTCGATGTCTCCACATCTTCCATGGAAAGGAGACTCATTCCCACCTCTTAATCAGGGTCTAATAGATTTTAATCAACAAATCCTTACTACATGTGCTACCAAAGAAATATAATAGTACTTGAATTATTCTATAGTTTACCTAACAATAATTTACCATGGAATATTCTTCAACCTATTGTATATTTATTTCGGTTTTTGGCTATTAGATATTGCATTTTTCCGATATAAAATTTTGTTGAGTTCCGGACTCCACCCCTGCACTTCCAACAAGAACGCTTTGTTCACCACATCCTTAATGAGCTGTCCAGACAGGTTGACTCCTAAGTAACTCTGTTTCCTGATTCTAATGTGTTGTCTGCCTCTAGCGCCAAGTTCACTTAGTTGGAAGCCACTCAACCAACAATTTTCTAATGTTTGGATAAGTAGATAAAATAAAGAAGAAAAATATAAGTAACTTTCAAAATAAAGGTTTAGAAAGAGACATTTTCAATAGATTTCTAGTATATGTGTGCTTACTTTTGGACATAAGAAGTTGACTAAAAAAATATTATTTTATAATCTTATAAAATAATAATTATAGTATTTTATTGATTAATTAGATTATAAATGAAAAGCAATCATGAGAGAAATAAAATAATATTATTTGTCCTAATCTTTGAGCTTCCAGAGCTATTCTAATAAAAAATAAGGGAAAAAAAAAAGATGAAGTTAGGTACTGAGCATCCACATTATTCTAGTGGAAATAATTTTTTTTTTCTTGCCTAAACAAACAAATAAAATAGAAAAAATAGCATTACTTATACTTCTTATACTTCTTCCGTTTTCCTTCCTTACAAACTAGCCATTTTTTAATTCTAAAAAAATTCGGCAAATAAAGGAAAATTCAAAATCAGATCATGAAGAAATATTGTCTCAAATTGCAATACATACCGCAAGTTCCGTCGGTGGTGCTACCGTCGGCACAGAAACATGCAGGCTTTCCAGTAGCATTTACGTTGTGCCCACAGACCCCGCCCGAATCTTGACACCCTTGGCACCACCCCTTGCCCACCAGCCAACTCAAGTCCAGTCCACTCTGCAGCGCGCCCAAGAAATCCATCCTCCCTCTCGCCAGCATGCGACGTTATCCCCACCGTAGATCGGGATGAGCACAACCGAGCTGCAGTTCCTCGACAGCTCCGCCACCTGCGGAGGGGGCTTATCCATCGGCAATCTGAAATACGACCGACACTGACTACTATTACTCCCCGGACATGACACGTTTCGGAGGTTCACCGGGGATGTCTGCGGCGAGCAGTTGTAGTAGAGAGTGATGTTGAGGTCGTAGTTGGTGTAGTTGAAGAGTGAGAAGTCGATTGTCGTGTTGGTGAAAGCGCGTGGGCAGGTGTCGCCCGATGCGTCGGGGTTTATAAGGTTGACGATCTGGAGCTCGTAGTCGATGTCGTTGACTATGTACTCCTTCCTAGCGACAACCATAACAAGCGTCGAGTGGTTGGTCGTCTTGTCTTGCATTCAAGCTGGAAGGCCGGGTGGCCACAGTGTTCGGGCATTCCGGGCGTGCGGAAAGGGTAGGAGACGTTGCAGGCGTGGCCGCCACAGGGATAAGAAATAGATTTGCAGTCGGAGAATTTGTTCGGCTGTGCCGCCGCAGAAGCAGAGAATTTGTTGGGCTGTGCCGCGGCCGATGCAGAGAGCAAGAGAAGAGAAGCACGGAATACGATTAGGATTCTCATTTTTCATGCTCTCTGAACAAAATTAGTTAGTGTTGGGCAGCAGGCCCCACAAGAACTAATAGTCACAAATATAATATAACAAATACAATCAAGAAAATAACTGAATAAGACAAGAGGCACAAAAACTTACGTGGTTCGGTCAATATGACCTACGTCCACGGCCGGAGAAGAATCAAAAAATTTCACTATTTGTGGAGAATACAAATACAAAAAACAAAAGTAGTATTTTGGGTATTTGTATGTTTTGGGTGTGTTTTTTGATGAGAGGAGAGAGCTCAATTTATAGCTCTCTCCCCCCCCTTCATTTCCTCTTCCTAAGTAATGTGGGACTAAATGCCACACTTAACAAATCTCCACCTTGGCTTTGGCCCGAACAATTTATGGCTTATTCCATCTTCTCCGGCAATGCCCCAACGGGCTGAATTACCACCTCTGAATGCCAATCAAGTCCAAGTACTGCTTGAACTTATAAACAGGAAAAGCCTTCGTAAACATATCGGCAGGATTGTCCTTAGTACTGATTTTCTGAACGAGGACCTTCTTCTCAGCAATGATATCACGAATGAAGTGATACTTCACATCAATATGCTTCGTCCTCTCATGATACATCTGATTTTTAGTAAAGTGAATTGCACTTTGACTATCACAGTAAATGGTAATAACCCCTTGCTGTAGAGATAACTCGCCGAGCAAACCTCTCAACCACAAAACTTCTTTAATAGCCTCTGTAACTGTCATATATTCTGCCTCAGTAGTGGACAAAGCCACTACATGTTGTAGAGTAGTTTTCCAGCTGATAGCACAACCTCTAATGCAAAATACATAACCTGTGAGAGACCTTCGTTTGTCGAGATCACCGGCATAGTCTGAATCTACAAAACCAACCAAGGTGTTATTGCAACATCCAAACTCCAAACAAATGATTGACGTACCTTTTAAGTATCTGAGAATCCACTTCACAGGCTGCCAGTGTTCTTTGCCAGGATTGGCCATATATCTGCTAACAACACTAACTGCTTGTGATATATCGGGACGAGTACATACCATTGCATACATCATACTGCCAACGGCACTAGAATAAGGAACTCGTGCCATATAATCTTCCTCTTCCTTTGACTTTGGCGATTGAGCAGCACATAGTCTAAAATGGCTAGCAAGAGGAGTACTAATCGGTTTGGCATTTTTCATGCCAAATCTCTCCAAAACCTTCTTGAGGTAATTTTCTTGGGTCAGGTATAACTTGCCAACTCCTCTATCCCGTCTGATCTCCATGCCAAGAATCTTCTTCGCTGCTCCTAAATCTTTCATTTCAAATTCACTATTCAATAAGGCCTTCAAATTGTGAATTTCTACAATATTCTTGGCCGCAATGAGCATATCATCAACATATAACAACAAGTAAATGAATGAATCATCATCTAACTCCCGGAAGTAAACACAACTATCATACCTGCTCCTGGAGAAACCATGACCCAACATAAATGAATCAAACCTCTTATACCACTGTCTTGGAGATTGCTTCAGTCCATACAAGGATTTCTTCAACAAACAAACATGGTCTTCTTTTCCTTCAACTTCAAAACCTTCAGGTTGTTTCATATAGATTTGTTCATCTAATTCACCATGTAGGAAAACTGTCTTTACGTCAAGCTGTTCTAACTCCAAATCAAACATGGGATTTGAACCAATGCAAGCAATACACGAATAGAGCTATGCTTCACAACGGGTGAGAAAATATCATTAAAGTCAACACCTCGTACTTGACTGTAGCCCTTTGCGACCAATCGTGCCTTATATCTTGCATCTTCAACACCTGAAGTACCTTCTTTCTTCTTGAAGACCAATTTACAACCAACTGTTTTCTTTCCCTTCGGCGGCTTCACAAGATCCCAAGTACAATTCTTGTGGAGAGATTCCATTTCTTCATTCATAGCCACCAGTCACTTTTCTGATCAGCACTCTGAGTTGCCTCCAAATAGGTGGAAGGTTCACCGTCTCCACCTGTTTTCTGTGCCACTGATAAAGCATATGCAACATCTTCATACCTTTGTGGTGGTCGAATCTCTCTTCTTGATCTGTCTCTGGCTATGGAATATTCCTCTACTGGTTCATCAAGATCTGGTTCATCAACTTGATCTCTTTGACTCGTAGAGACTCTTTGTGAAGAACTTGCATTTCCAATCTCCAACTCCACCTGATTCTGAGTACTATCATCCTTTTCTGAATTACAAGGATGACAAGACTCTTTTCTAGGATACAACATAGATAATTCATCAAATGTAACATCTCTGCTAATTACAAATTTAGGTGATTTGGGACAGGACACCATAATCTGTATCCTTTCACTCCAGAAGTATAACCGAGGAAAATACATTTCTTAGCCCTAGGCTCTAACTTTCCCTCATTAACATGCATATAAGCATAACACCCAAATATTCGTAAATTAGAGTAATCAGCAGGAGTACCTGACCAAACTTCCTCTGGAGTCTTGAAATCAATAGAAGCACTTGGAGCACGGTTTACAATGTAGCACGCCGTAGCAATGGCTTCTGCCTAGAAATCATTTGTCAACCCAGCATTTGAGATCATACACCGAACTCGTTCCAAAAGAGTTCGGTTCATGCGCTCGGCCACACCATTCTGTTGAGGCGTCATCCTGACAGTGTGATGCCGAGCAATTCCTTCATTCTTGCAAAACTCATTGAAATCTGTACTACAGAATTCCAAGCCATTAACTGTCCGCAGCCGCTTAATGTGTTTTCCTGTCTGCTTTTCAATCAAAACCTTCCATTGTTTAAAGGTCAAGAAAACATCACTTTTATTCTTAACAAAATACACCCAAACCTTCCTTGAATAATCATCAATAAAAGTTAACATATACCTGGCACCACCCTTAGAAGGAACACGAGATGGCCCCCAAAGATCAGAGTGAATATAGTCCAAAGTACCTTTTGTTTTATGGACAGCGGGAGAATTGAAGCTAACCCTTTTCTGCTTCCTAAAAATACAATGCTCACAAAAGTCCATCTTACCAGTACTTTGACCACAAAGTAGGCCTTTCTTGCTTAACAGCGTTAAGCTTTTCTCACCCATGTGTCCCAACCGCATGTGCCACAATCTGGTAATGTCAACATCTGAGGATGTAGAGACCTCTGCAGTACCTGTAACAGTAGATCCCTGCAAAATATACAAACTTCCATACCTTTTAGCTTTCATCAGTACAAGAGCATCTTTACAAATTTTTAAAACTCTACCTTCAGCTGAATATCTACACCCAAGAACATCGAGAGTGCCTAAAGAGATGAGATTTTTCTTCAAATCTGGAACATGTTTAACATCAGTGAGTGTTCGGACAATGCCATCATACATCTTGAGTCGAACTGTACCTCTACCAACAACTTTACAGGTAGCATGGTTGCCCATCAAAACAACTCCACCATCAACATGTTCATATGTGGAGAAGCATTCCCTACTGGGACTCATGTGGTAAGAACAACCCGAATCTAAGATCCACTCATTATTAGACTTGACTTTATTATCTGTTCCTACAAATATAGTTCCTTCATTCTCATCTGCTGCTATACTAGCTTCAGCGGTGACACTGCTATTTTGTACATTTTTCTCCTTATTTTTAAATTTATAGCAGTTAGCCTTAATGTGCCCCTTTTTCTTACAATAATTACAAATCAAATTGTTATGTCTGGATTTTGACCTTCCTTTGGATTTGCTACTACTAGGGTCTCTATTTTCAGATCTACCCTGAACAAATAATCCCTCTGCTTGACTACCACTAGTCTCCCCTGTGATGTCCCTATCAATCTGCTATTTAGATTTTAATGCAGATTTAATACTATCATATGAGGCTGAATCTTTCCCATAAATCATAGTATCCCGAAAATGTTTAAAGGACTGGGGAAGGGAACATAACAATAAAATGACTTGATCTTCATTCTCAATCTTAGCATCTACATTCTCCAAATCCATAATAATGGAATCAAATTTATCAAGATGAGAGAGTATAGATGTACCTTCTATCATCCTCAACATATACAACTTTAGTTTCAAATAAAGTCGATTCTCCACCGTCTTCTTCATGTACATGGTTTTCAACCGATCCCACATACCTTTGGCTGTCCTCTCATTGGCAACTTCCTGCAAAACCTCGTTAGAGAGATTCAAAATAATAGCAGATCTAGCCCTTTTATTTAGATCTGCAAATTCTTTCGCCGTCATCTCCGGTGCCTTATTCTCCTCTCCTTCAAGTGCTAACTCACATCCATTCTGTATAAGGATGGCTTCCATTTTGAATTGCCACATACCGAAGTTGACACTCCGATCAAACTTTTCAATTGAGATCTTTGTTACTGTCATGATGGCTATGAAATATAACACTTGATAAATAGTAACGTGGGCCCCACAAGAGGTGAATAGTGACAATGGGCCCCCACAACAGAAAGTACTTTTTTTCTGATGTGGAGGATCCACGTTTAGTGGCAGCCACAGAGCATACAATAAGCACCTCAAAAAAAAAAATCTCGCTCTGATACCAGTTTGTTGGGCAGCAGGCCCCACAAGAACTAATAGCCACAAATACAATATAACAAAGACAATCAAGAAAATAACTGAATAAGACAAGAGGCACAAAAACTTACGTGGTTCGGTCAATGTGACCTACGTCTACGGCCGGAGAAGGATAAAAAAATTTCACTATTTGTGGAGAATACAAATACAAAAAACAAAAGTAGTATTTTGGGTATTTGTATGTTTTGGGTGTGTTTTTGGATGAGAGGAGAGGGCTCAATTTATAGCCCTCTTCCGGCCTTCATTTTCTCTTCCTAAGCAATATGGGATAAAAGGCCACACTTAACAGTTAGAGAACATGAAAGAGCTCATGCACAAGAGAGCTCGAAGAGTGAAGAAAGAATGAGAGAGGACCAAGATATTGGAATTGATTGTCAAAGCCAGTGTTGACCTGAATTGTTCAAGAGAGCTGAAGTGAGCTGAATGTTTCTTGGCTGAATTTAATATGACTACTAAAGAAATGAAATAAATCTCCGAATCATTCACTAACAAAAAAAAATGAAGGAGAAGAAAATAAAGTCTCTCTTCGTGTGGCTCAATATTAGGAGTTTAGAAGGAGATAGAATTTTTTAAAAAACAAAAAGGTTTAAAGTAGATGACAGTCCAATATTTTGGAGTAGATGAGAGATGATTGCGCGCGGTCGAGGCTATAAGGAATTAGGAATAGATTATTAGCATATAGGGAAAGTCTTGGGATTCAAATTCAAGCAACGAAGTGTTTCCATTATTTTCTTGAGTTGCTCGGGTTATAGAAAGTTGCAGGTCATTATGGGAGCTAATTATTAAAATGATGTAAACAATGCCTAAGTGATTTCTAGGTGGTCTAATGACTGGACTGGGTCCAAATTGTTGCAGTGGTTGATTAATATAATGCGGCCGGCTGCAGGTACCGTTTGCCATTAGAAATCTAAGATGCTGTTCTCAAATGCGAACAAAAATCTCCGATGGATCAGGCTCAAGGTGTGACTGGGGCATATAAATTCCTAGGCCTAGGAGTAGGACGTAAATCTTAGGCCCGTTATATATTTTGTGGAGAGGCCAAGACCAATGTTTAAAATAGCGATAATAATAACATAACGTTTTGACTCTGTTAGGTTATATTGCATATAGCATACGCATAACGTAGGATATGTAATTTCCTATTTATTTAATAAAAATAAATATAAAATTATATAATTTTATAAATTGAAAAATAAATTTAAAATATCTAAACAAAGAATATAAAATTATTTTGTAATACATAATCTATTCTAATTTTATATCAAGTTTTACAATAATATTCACCCTTATCTTCATAAATTATATTAAGTTTACAGCCGTAATTCCAGTCATCATCTAAACAAGAAAATAAGATTCTAATTTTTTATTTCAATTCCAATTATTATCATTGTTGTAATTTATATTTTGTAATATTTAATTTATCTTATTTGTAATTGCTGATTTTAGTTCAGTTAAAAATTCAATATAATCAATAAATAAGATATTTTAGCAATTGGAAAGGAATTACAATAAGCGAACAACGAAACAATCGCAAATTAATAAGTTAGCAATTCCACTAACAATCAAACAAGCTAACAACTAATCAAAAAAGAAAATTACAGCAATTCACAATTAATCAAAATAATAATCAACAATAATATAGAAATTACTAAAAAAATAAGTGTTGTAAATAACGTAACATAACATAATTTAACGTAACATAACGTAACGTAATATAATGTAAAATAACATAAAAACATATTGTTACTGTGCACTGAGTTATTTTCAGTTGTTATGTAGCGCTGGAGTTCCGTTAGGTTTCGTAACGTAATATAATAGGTTTCATAACGCGTTATTTTCAACATTGGTCAAGACCAAGACAGAACTTTTTGAAGTAGGGATTGGGGAGGCTTCCGTCTGGATCTAACCAACGACTCTGCCCACTTCCGCTCATAAGTGAAGTCAACCTAAGATCGTCTATTTTATACCCTGCAAACCCATGCTCATGCAAATAATAGCTATATGATCCATTCCAATTTGTCTCTCCTATGTTGTTTGGTTGTTTGCAAGCGATGTGGCAAGTTATAATTTATATTATTGTGATAGAAGCTGCAGCAACAAAAGCTGATACACTTGTATTACTATTTTTTGCAGTTGATGAATAAAGTGCTGCTAGGCAAATGCTATTCTGGTCAGTAATCTCCAATCACTCGTATCCAGAAAAATATGGACCTGCTATGGACCTTGGGCAGGACTACACAAAACCTATCCCAACCTTTCAGGTTTCTTGTAAAGTATACAACAATCTGTCCAAGGAGATATATGTGTGGGGCTTCAGTTCCGTCTAGGTGACGATAAGCACATCAATTTTTGAAAGGATAAATAAGGTAGCTAGTCGCCTCTCAATATAATTTTTTCGGAAGTATATAACTTAGCACCAATGTAACATGGAACAAAATGATTAACTGCATTAAGAAAGTAGTTAAAATATATTTGATGAGTCAAGAGGTAGTGCTCTACCATATAAGAACACATCATGATGGAATGAAGATATAAAATTTGTTATTATTAAGCAGGAACTTTACAGAAATTTGAAGAAGAACAGTGATGTTACGAGCTATGAGAGAAATTAAGAAAGCTGTTCAGGATGCAAAAATTAAATTATATAAAGAAGTGTATGAAAAGTTGAATAATAAAAAGACTGAAAAAAAGTATAAAGAATTTCAAATGAGAGAGAGAAAGTGTAGAGACTTATCTACTGTAAAGTGTGTTAAAGATGAGGATCAGAGAGTTCTAGATCGAGATGAAAAGAATAAAAAAAGATAGAGAGATTATTTTAATAGATCATACAATGATAATTTTACTCAAATTTAGGAAACCTTACTGTTTAGTTTGAGGATATAAATTGTAATTTTGTATGCAAAATTAAAGAATATGAAGTAAAAGAGATTTTAAAGATGATAAAATTAAGAAAACTTATTGCTCTAGATAAAATTCTTGTTGGGCTATGGAGATACCTAGGAGAGATGGGTATAAGGTAGCTAACAGATTTCTTCAAAATGATTTTACAAACTAAGAAAATGTCAAATAAATAGAGGAAGAGTATCTTAATACCGCTATATAAGAATAATGATAATATTCAGAATTGTTCTAATGATCATGGAATAAAACTCATGTGTCGCATTATGAAGCTTTAGAAAGTGGTAATTGAACAAAGACAGATTGTTAATATATTAGAGAACTAGTTTGTGTTTATACCGAGGTGATCGATAGTAGAAACTATTCAATTATTTTGTCAACTTGTAAAACAAGTTCAAGAAAGAAATAGAGATTTGCATAAGGTTTTTTCATTGATTTAGAAAAACTTATAATAAAGTACCAAGAGAGGTGTTTTGGTGAATACTGATAAATAAAGGAGTCCTCATTAAATATATTGACATAATTAAAGATATTTGGTAGTAGCTTAAAGAATTTCTAGCAACCTAGCAAGTAATATTGCAAATACAATTAGATTGCATCAAGAAGCTGTATTGAGTCCACTCTTATTTATTATAGTGATGGATGAATTTACTAGAGCTATTCAGAATTAGATATATTGGTGTATGCTATTTGTTGATAAAATTATCTAAGTCGATGAGACGAGAGCATATGTGAATGCCTGGTTGGAGTGATGGAGGTAAACATTAGAATCTAGAGGTTTTATATTGAGTAAATTTAAAACAGAGTATTTTAAGCGCAAATTCAGTAAATGAAAAACCCGAAACTATAGTGCAATGACACTGACGAGTAAGAGATGTAAATGAGCAATCAGTTTAAGTATTTGGATTTTATTATTAAAAATAATAAAGATATCGATGGTAATGTCAATTATAGGATCTAAGCTGGATAGTTAAAATGGATGAGTATAATAAGAGTTTTATGCAACCGTAACGTTCTACTAAGGCTAAAGGAAAAAATTTCTAGATTTGTTATTAAGCTAGGTTTATTATATGGAATATATCGTTGGGCTATAAAGAAACATCATTCATAGAAGAAAAGCTTAGCAGAGGTACATATGCTTCTTTGGATGTGTGATAACATTATAAGAGATAAAGTAAGAAAAAAAAATACTCATACTAAGGTGGTTATAGCCTGCATCAAAGAAAAAAAATGCATTAAAATCACTTATGATGGTTTGGTTATGTGCGATATAGATTTATAAATGTACTAGTTTGACAAGTGAAACTTATCAATGTAGAACAAGTTAAAAGAGCCAAGAAAAAACCGAAAAAAATATGGATGGAGGTGATACGAAAAGATATTTATGCTAGAGGTTTAAATAAAGACATATTGCTCAATAGGAATTAGTAGAGAAGAATCATCCATGTGTTCAATCCGGCGTGATCCCTTTTGGTTCATATAGCCTAGCCTACCCCCAAGTATTTGGAATAGAAGGCATAGTTGTTGTTGTCGTGTTGTATATAACCTAGCTTCTAATAAGGATGCCTCTGTGTGCGATCGAAGAGGTCATTTTAGGCTTGTCCTAGGATATATAAGGGATCTTCAGATAACATGCAAATATAATGAGATACTTTGTCAACCGCACGATGCTCATATGCAATAGGACGTCACTGACTCATCCTGATGGAGATGGTACAAATCAGGAAGATATAGTGTTGCACCTGCTATAAAGCTATCAACCTTAGTGGAGTCTCCTCATTGTTAGTCGACGAGGTATGGAGTTCTAGCATCCCTCCGAAAGTACAAGCATTTCTTTGTTTGGTGGCAAGAGGGGTTATTTTGACTTGGGAAATCTCCATAAAGAGGGTGGCAGGGTGGAATAGGCATGGTTTCTGTTGCCTTTGTACTTTTATCCAAGAATTCATACATCATTTTTTTACCACTTGCGCTTATGTAGGGATGAGAACGAGCTGGGCCAGATCAGGCTGGGCCGGATCCATTCAATATCCAAAATAAAATTTTTGACTTTGGACTGTCCAAATGGGCCTTTTTTAAAAAAAGTCCAACTCGTCCCAATGGACTTCAAACAGCTTATGGGCTTTTAGGATCTGTCCTTATCAAAATTCAAAAAAAAAAATGATGCTATGACAAAAAACCATCACATAAAAAACTTCATTACCATTACAAACATCATTCATAATCTAATATCAAGCAAGAAATGTAGCAAAATTACTTAAGTTTGGAAAATCCTCCAAATACATAATCTGTTGCAAAAAGACTAAATATTTTCATGGTCTCTTTAGCAAGAGTAAGAAAACAAAATAACAACTCAGCTTTTATAACCATATTCAAAGTTCTCCGACAAAAAGAAACCAACTCACTGCACTTCTCTATAGATAGAAAAAATATATCAATATTTTGATACACATGAAACATGGGATGTTAGCATAGGTTATCATCAAGAAACCAATCATAACTTTTGGCTGGAAAAAAAAAATGCAGCAGACTGTAATACGATGAATTGTGCACATCAATTTTAAAACTGTACAATGAGATAATATACAATACAAAGATGCAAAATAGATATAACTTGCTAATTGAACTAAAGTGGATGCTATTTTATTCAATTAATCAAATTAGAGCGAACAAGAGAGATTTTATTCAATGAATCAAATCGCTTGACGCTTACAGAGCCCAGCACCTCCTCCTCGACAATCTCCAGACCCATCTTCATCCTTCTTTCTTCAGATCTTCGGTGTTTGCCGAAGATCGAGGAGACTCTAGCGAACGAATTAGGGTGAACAAATGAGAAGAGAGAGAATCTTTCAGCGTTTGGCAATAAGAGTGAAGGAGAAGGGGATGGAGAGGAGAGAGAGGAGGGCTTTCGAGCGATTGAGAGAGAGAGCGAGAGAGAGAGAGAGAGAGAGAGAAGATCCTTTTCTTCGGCGTCGTGTCTTCGGATGAGGCGAAAGAATTAAGGCAAACGAAGGCAGAAATTTTGGAAATAGATTTGGTTCGTTTGGGTTATTTTTGGGTGGGTTTGGACATGTCCAAACCCAACCCAATAAAGGAAAAACTGAAATACTTAGTATCCAATTGGATCCACTTGCAAAACGGGCCGATTTAAAACCAGCCTTTTCGAACGGTCCGATTGGGTTTTGGACAGGCCCGAACCCATTAGCATCCCTATGCTTATGTCAAGTTCATTTAGGATTCTTTCATGATCGATTAGGAGGTTGTATGGCTCAGAGTCCACTAACATGAGTGATCTTTGGACGAGGGAGGAATGGAGGAAGATCCTATTACATTACTTGACTACAGGAGCAATACTTTGGAATATCTGATTGGAAAGTAATGGTAGAGTTTTTTGAAACAATGTCTACAATGTGCTCTAATTATGTTATCAAATTGATCACGACATCACTTTCGAGGCAGATATAACACAGAAGGAAGACCGAGGACCTTTGACGGCTATGACATCTAATCAAGATCCTAAGATACATTTGGATCTCCAGTCCTGTATTGACCATGATGCCTTGCAGAAAGAAAGTGGAGTTAGGCCACTTACTCTTTGCAGATGACTATTGCCAGGAGGTTCGAGGGTACAAGAACTTCTTTACTTTTACGGATGATGCCTATTTTAGTTTAATTTTCTCCTCCTATCCTCTCTTGTTGTTTCTTTTGCTGCTTATATATGTTATTTCCTCTCGCTTGTGAGGGGCTCCTATATATTATCTATATGTATGATATATTTCTTTAGCATTTATTTAATGAACGAGGTGGGGATACTACCTATACGCCCGAAATTTTGCTATTCTTTTTCATTGCCATTACAAATTGCTTCAGCAAATAAAAAGAAAAGCACAAATCATAATTTCATATTACAGAGTAAGAAAATAGATGCCTCTATCTTTTTGTTGTCGTGGGATCTCTTAGGCATTAGTAGGGAATGGTAGCTATTGTCTTCCATTAACGATCTTAATGTTGGTTGATTTTTCCCTATATTAGAGAAAATAGCTGGAACGTTGAGGACTTTCTCTCCTTTTGGACTCTTTTGATTCCTCTTTTTTCTTAATCTTCATCTGGAGGGAAATATATAGCTATTGGGGGCGTAACCGCTTCCAGATTTCCTACCTCAATCTCTCCGTAATTGGAATATCCAAACCACTTTACGAGAGAATGGAGAGTTATAACAGATTCTCCCAAACTTTAGCGGAGAGCTACTGATTCCGTATGTCCATGTAGGAGCATGATACCTGTGTTGAGATGGACGCGCACCCTGCGTACACAGCCTTAGGCCCGCACGGCCCTAGGCTCACTGCCTTGGGCGTGCACTGCCCTAGCCCCGTGTGGCTCGCGCGGCCCTTGGCTCACTGCCTTGGTGCGCGTGACCCTGGGCGTGCGTGAGGGTGCATGCACGATCCTTGGGGCGCACACGACCCTGGGTGTGTGCAACCCTTGGCACACACGAGGGTCCGCGGTGCTAGCCCATGCCCTCCTCGACATGTGCGCACCCAGCAAGGGGCGCAAGTATGTGTCGCCCTCCTGCCTGCTTGAGCACAAGCTTAGTGGTGGGCACACTGCTTTGTGTCGCACCCTTCGTTGGGTGCACGTAGGGCTAGTTCAACCATCCGTTGCCTCTTCTTGGGATAGGCTATTTATATTTTCATCGTCAGTAAAACTCCCTCCAAAGTTTTTAAATTTTTGATTAAGTTGTAGCGAATTTCGAAATACTTTGGATTCTTTTTTAATAGAATAGAATTTTGAGGGTAGTTGTATTTTTGGCACCAGACTATCTTTGTTTTCTTGCAAGCACCCAATTTTTTTTTTAATAACATGAGGACACCCACATGCTCTACACGTTGGCCATGCACGGGTTGTCCAGTGTGCCTCACATGCTGGGCATGCGCGGGGTGTCCTATGCGCCTCGCGCCGCGGGGAAGTTCCCGCATGGATTGCACGTTAGTCTTGTGGAAGCATCTTGCTCAGCTTGCATGTTGGGCCGTGCGCGGATTTCTTTCACGATTCGTGCATTGTGCTCAGGTCAGTCCCGCACCTTCCGCTCTGGGCGTGGAGCGACCCTGCACCTTGCATAGATGAAGGTCAGACCTGTGCCTTATGCTGGCACGGATTGGCTCCGTACCACAACATGGGGTTGGATGCTGACTCCAATTATTTAATTCTTGATTTTACTTTGTATGTTTCGTTGAAATATGTACTTCTTTTTAGGCCTTCGTTAATCTCTCGCTTTGATTTGTGTAGTTCACTACCCTATAAATCCTCTCATGGAGAATCATCATTTTAGGTGGAGGCAGCCTAGATAACTAGATCCACTTTAGATTTACTGGCCACATCCCCAGGTAGATGAGTAGAGTAGCGATAAATGGAAGGAGAAAATTATCACTTGCAGTTATTTTATGGCTTAGGAATTGAATAACCGATGTTGTTTTTGAAGGCACCAACAGGCGGATGATGAAGAAACCATCATTTCTTTTCAGAGTCATCATTACTGAACCCGATGATAGCTTATTTAACACATGGAAGTAGTTCAATAAGGTAGGGGATTGATATATGTATATGTCAAACTTGGAGGGAGTGTGCCAGACTAGGAATTAGCTTCCCCTTGCCATTTCTGCAATGGATTTCCTACCTGCGGATTATGTCCAGGCCTATTACTCAAGCCCATAGTTGTGTTCCAATCAAAATATCTGGCAATCGCGGGCCCTTTATAGATGTTCCTGCAAAATGCACTATCGGTCTATTGCCTGACAAACTCAGCAAAGTTTTCCTTGTAGGTGAAAGTCTTCAGTGTACAAATATATTCGTCATCTGTTTATAGAGGTTGGAGGCCAATTTCCAGCACAAGATTTCTAAACACCAGGATGGGTCCATTCAACTCAGTGACTATGGTGGATCTAAATGACTCAATTCATATTGGAAACTTTCAAAGAGCATTTAAAGATACTCGGGCTTTACCATGTAGTGAGAACTGTACAATATGGTTTCCTACATAGCTCTTTCCATTTCTTCAGTATTTTGGAGATGTATAATGCAGAGACCAACACTTTTTTCATGCCTGTTGGAGAACTAGGTTCGTATTATATGAAATTCATAAAGTTTTGGTGATGTCAGTGGCCAAATCTTCTCATGTAGAATATGTTCCTAGCATAGCAGAGCTTAATCATCCCAAGATTATAGGAGTAGACCTATCTGATTACAGCTCGTGCCAAGGAGCTGGAAGAAGCGAAGGCCAAGGTTGTGCAACAACTCATAGTGGATGAAGAAGATTTGCACAGGAGGGCATTGGCAATGATCAAAGAGTGTCTTCAACAGCAACTGAAGACTATGGAGGACTCCATGAGAACTTTGTTTCCTGAGTAACTTTTTTCAGAGCTTTGTTGTGTGCTATCGCATAGTTTCTTTTGAATAAAATTACTTTTTTAGACTTTTTAATGATTTTATTATTTTCATGATTCGAAAGATTTTTATTCTTTTTTGTTTTTGAATTGAATTCCTAACGTAATTTTTTCCAACCAAATTAGGAATGCATGTTGGCTAGAGGTGTCGTGTTAATTTACCCTAGCTATTTAAAACTTGAGCTATTTAGTGGCTCTAGACGTGATAGCTAAAAGTTTTTTGTTTCACGAAATCCCATACTGCTCAGTGACATCTAGTATAACGACATAGAAAACTTTATGTTTCTGGAAATCCCAGACCGTTCGGTGACATTTAGTATAATGGTATATGGAAAAGATAGAGGTATCAGTAAATATGTCTTCTGGTTCATTCTATCCAAAGTTTTACGACATGATATCCATGAAACAATTAAACATATATAGGGCTTAACATATTTAATCTACCCATAATGTGATGGGAATTTAATAAGAATAGAGGTATCATTAAACATGCCTCAAGATTGAACATGTTTAGAGGTTCTGGACATGACAGGTATGAGCCAGCTAAACAGAGGAAAGATTAGCTTGCTTAGTTTAGTTTACCCCTTCAGTGACATCTTATTTCAGTTTTATGAGTGATTGACAGACGTGATTGTTAAAATAGCAACAAAAAAATTTATTTCATGAACATTAGTGAAAATTTTAATTATTCCTTATAAGAGGTGAAAGCTTAATATGATACGAGTAATTGATTTTGTCAGGATTTTTATCAAATCCCTAGCTATCAACGGATTTAGATTGTCTTCACCAACTATCATTTGAATTAGGCTAGTCATGTTATTTCCCTCAGTATAATAAATTATCGAGAATTTTCTTTGGGCTTACGTGCCAAAATTTCTTCTTCACTTTGCCTTCGCGACTTTGGGCAGTGATATATTATTATAATCAAATAAGGATACTGTTGTGATAGATATTGTGGGATTTTTAGCAAATCTCTAGCTATCAACGGATTTGGTTTGCCTTTACCAATCGTCGCTCGCATTGGGCTAGTTAGGCTACTTTCCTTAGCAAGATGAGGTTGGCGAGGATTTTGTTTGGGTTTATAGACAAAAGTTTTCCTCTATCCTTTAGTCATAAAGACATAGGATTCATTTTCGTCTAGTACCCCCAGCCGGGAGTGTAAAGCTTCACATGAGCAACGAGCCAATATCTCTCCATTTGCATTGTTGAAGATGAGGTCGGATGACTTCATTTTTTTAAGAAAATTATTTATTTAGAAATTTCCATTTATTGGCATTACCATTCGGTTGTCACGCTGATTGATTAAAAGTTATGCTCCATTTGAGTAGACTGTGTCTACTACAAATGGATCTTCCCATTTCGACTGATTTTTCCTTTGGTCCTGTTATGACCATCGTTCGTGTGACAGTTAAGATCTGCTCACCTTCTTGCAAAGTTCGTCCTTTCACTTGCTTGTTGAAGTTTCGAGATATTCGTCCTTGATAAAGCTCTATTTGTTGTTGAGCTTTTAAGCGTTTTTCATCTAATGCTTTAACTCTCGTAGCCGGTGAATGTGTTTTTCTTCGATGGTCATTCTTTTTGCTAATGCTATCCGAAGGGAAGAAATCTGGATTTCTAGAGGTATGCTAGTCTCACACCCGTATATAAAGGGAGAAGGATGTGACTCTTGTTGGCATGCTTATCATTATGCGATAAGTCTATAAACAAGCTCCTAATTTCTCATCCCAATCGCACTGACTTGTGGTGATGAATTTCTATAGAAGCTTCAAAATAGTTTTGTTTAATGCTTCTGCTTGGCCATTGGAAGCCAGGTTGTATGGAGATGAAACCAAGTTTTGTATTCTGAACTTGTCATAGAATTTGCTGTAAGCTTCACTAGTAAATTGAGGACCATTGTTGTTGATTATCCGTCTAGGAATACTAAAGTGATAGATCACGTGGTGTTTGATAAACTTGACCACATCTACCATTTTCACTTCTCTTAAAAGGATAGTTTCTACCCACTTTGAGAAGTAATCAATTATAGCTAGTATGAATCAATGTTCATGAGAAAAAGGTGGAGTGATGGGTCCGATAATGTCCATTTTTCACATCGCAAATGACCAAGGGATCGTGGTTGGATGAAGATGCTCTTGAGCCTGATGTATGTAGTTTGCATGCATCTGGAAAGTATGGCATCACTTCACATAAGCTATGGCGTTTGCCATCATTATCGACCAATAAAAGCCCATTCTTATTATCTGGTCCCTCAATTTTGGTCTCGGGTGTTGAGTACTGCAAATCCCATCATATGCATCCTTGAGCACTTCTTATACTTCTTGTTATGATAAATACCAAAGTAAAACTCCACCTAGTGTTTTCCAATGTAAGTGCCTAACTCGGCATATAATGAAACTTCACTGTCTCTTTCTTTATTTTGGTAGCTTCTTTAGGATCCTCTAGCAATATCTCGTAGAATGCGTGGTCGACAAAAATGAATTACCGATCTCTGGGCTCGAAATTCATCCTTAATGCATGGGCTTCATTTTCCTCTAGTATTTCTTTAGGGCAAAGCTTGCAACTTCTAATCGCAATTCATTTGTTGAATTTAGCAGGTAGCGCTAACATGGCTGCAAGGGAAGTCAGGCAATTAGCGTATATATTTTCTTGTCATGGCACATAGTCAATGTAAAACTCTTCGAATGATCTAGTCGTCTTAATGATCGCTTGATGGTAAGGTAGGAGATCATCATGCTTGACTTCATATTTTTCTCTTACTTGGTCTAGTACGAGTTTGGAATCCTCATAACCTTCCAAATGCTACATTCCCAGCTGTCGTGTGATCGGAAGTCCCGTTAACAATGCATTGTACTCGGCCATATTGTTAGAATATGGCTGAATGAGCAAGTGTCCCCAAGGAAGCACATGGTTGTGCAGTAATATTTGAACTACCTCCAGTCTGTTGGCAGTGAAAATTTCTAAGTTAAAAGGATTTTCCACAACAGAACGCGGAGCTAATTCTGTAGCTCCGCGCTGGGCTAATTTTAGCCTCGCGATGAGTAAAACGTGGGGCTATCAATAGCTTCGCGCTAGCTCCGCATTCTGGTTATTTAGCGCCGCATTTTGATGCGATTAGCTCCGCGTGAGCAGATAACCAGAATCTCAAATTGGTTGAGATTATGATTTGGGCTTATCAAAATACCTAAATCAAGTCCAATCAGAACTCTAAATCAAGAGATTTAAATCAATATTAAAGATTTGATTGGAATCCTTGATGAGGGAGAATTCTATTTAGATAGAAACTCTCAAATTAACCTGGGGCTATAAATACCTTCCTGGTGAAACCCTAGGGGTTTTCTTTTGGGAAATCCTTTGACAATTCGAGTACGCGAGAGAGCCTTGAAGTCAGAGGTATTCTTCTTCTTCCTTTCGGTTCTTAGAGAATTCAACTTACGCACGGAGCCTTGAGTTCGAGAAAGACCAGAGAAGATAGTCTACAATCGGCTGTTATCTTCAAGAGAGAAGAGTTCGACGTTCGATAGTCCAAAGGAACTACTATAGATCCCATCGCCACTGATCCCACGATATATATTGTAAAAGAGAGAGATTGAAATATAAAATCCTCTCGTTTGTTCTATCTGGTTCACTTTTATTGTAATTCAAGTTTATTCAATGGAAGGAAGGCAAAGAAATTTTGCTGCGAACAAACTGGCGACCACAGTGGAAGCCATCTCTTTCACTGATGAAGAGATAGTGGCGCAATCGGACGTCGACATGATCGGATCCGAAGTAGACACACTGGTCGTTGAAATCGACCAGCAGAAGTATGAGGAGTTCCTCTCCTCTGAATCAGGTAACTTGGATGAGGTACGACACTATCGTTGCATATACTCCAGTGCCCGAGTAACAGGTAAAAAGGTATTCACCGAGATACGGGGATCCTTGGAGACTGCGGCTATAGGGCCGATGCTCAGACAGGAAGTCCTAGCAGAGGAAGAGCTTCCTACTACCAAAGAAGACCTGGGAACTGGACTGACCAGGACCCAAATCCGAAATAGGAATGGGAGACTAAGGCGGAAAGCCCTCAAAGCCTGCCTCAGACGCAAGGCTAATGGACGCGAGACTATGGTCCCTCGCAAACTAGCTCACGCTAATCGTGAGATTGGTTATTACCGCGTTAAATGCGAAGTTACGACTTGCCTTAAAAGCAAGGGAAAGCCAGCGTGTGATTTTCCACGCTAGGCTACGGCAGAGCCAGCATGTGATTTTCCGCGCAAGGCTATTGCCGCTATTGCCGAGCTTAGCGAGAAACGCGAAGCCGGCAAAATTTGCGCTAGTCGCAAAATATTTAACACTCGCGAGGAACATGAGTATAAAAATTCTGCAAAGCCAGCGGGTGATTTTCCCCGCGAGGCTATTGCTAAGCCAGCGTATGACTTTTCGCACGAGGCTATTGCTGCTGATATCAAGCCAAGCGAGAAACGCGAGGCTAGTAGTACTTGCAATAAACGCAAGATTCCTGACACTCGCGAGAAACGCGAGTATAAAAATTCAATAAAGCCAGCGTGTGATTTTCCACACGAGGCTGATACTGAGCCAAGCGATAAACGCGAGGCCAGTAATACTTGCGAGAAACGCAAGATTCTCCACGAGGAACGCGAAGATGATTGGCAAATAGTTGTCAGTCGTAAAAATCGTGCTAGACGCGAAGCTATGATTTGCGTTAAAGATAAGCCAGAGTGTAAAAACTTCCCTTCACGCGAGGCTATTATTCCAGAAGCTGAATCTCTGAAGACAAGCCAAGCCAGCGAGAAACGCGAGGCTAAAATGGCAAGATGCGGAGCTATTCCTCAGCCCCGCGCGATAAGATGCGAAGCTACTTCTCAGCTCCGCGTGGATCAATCCAACTGCAGAATCAGGGCAGATCCTCGCATCAGCAGGCCAGAACTGGACTCCAGTAATCCTGAGAAGCTTCAGTGGGTTCCTAGATCCTTTCAAAAATTGAATGGGTCCCATGATTCCATAGCTGAAGACATTGATCTCAAGGAATATCTGTCCAAGAAGAGGGGCATAGAACAACTGCAAGCTGAACCTATTTGTCACTACCAGCAGCTTATGACAGCAGTGTCCGCTGTAATGGACAACTGCGGCTACAGCAAGAGCAGGGTATCTGTATTCCACCGATTAACTGAGTCAGACAAGAACCCTGCTAAGAAGACAAGAACTGCTTCCCTAAAAGAATGGAGGGCTGTAACTTCCAATATGGTGGGAAAAGGGAAGAGGATTATAGAGACGGAAGATGATTCAGGATCAAGTGACGAAGAACCTCATCACCTCACTCGACTTAAATCAGGAGCCGTCCCGCCTCGGAACTATAAGAGGCTTGTAAGATGTTCTTATGACGATGATAGCGATAATTCAGCTATAGCCTCACCGCCATCCTCTACCTCATCTCGGCCACAAAAGGCAGCATCACACATGACAGATAAATCTGAAGATATCAATCAGAGATTTGAAGCTCAAGAAAGACGATTCGCGAGCAACAAAAGACGATTGAAGATCTTAAAGTGATGCTCTCCAAATTCGTTGAGGATAAAAAGGGCAAAGAAACTCTGAACGAAGAGGAAGGAGAAGAAAAAGCCCACTCAATGCACGAGGATGACGATAGATTTTCTTTCCATGATCCGCATGGAGAAAAGATAGAAAAATTATAAAGTCAACTCGAAATTTTGATGCATAAGAAGGAGCTGAAAGATTCAGGGGTCTCAAGACCATACCCACCTGAATGGGACGTGGTACCCTACCCCCAGAAGTACAAACCACTCAAGTTAGAGCCTTACGACGGGAAGGGATCACCCAGTCAGCACATCTATTACTTCTTGTCCCAAGCAGGACATCTGATGGGTAATGACCCAATTATGAACAAAGTATTCGCAAGTACTTTGCGAGGGCCTGCTTTTACTTGGTTCATGCAGTTGCCCCCAGGTTCTATTAATACTTGGTTCGATGTTGAGAAATTATTTCTCTCGCATTTCTTTGAGGATGATACCGAGTTACGGTTCATTCCCTCCTTGCGACTACACAAAGGGAGCAAGAAACGGTAAAAGACTTCATAAAAAGGTTCCGAAAAAAGTCTGTGCATTGCAAACACAGAATGATCTAGGAAACTCTAGTTGAGACTTGTCGACACAATCTTAAGACCAATGTGCTCCTAAAAATGGGGGCCGTAGAGTCTAAGACATGGAGGGATTTGCTCAAACAGAGAGAGCAAGCTGAGAACTTGATTCGGCGAGTTGAAGAATCCCGTGGATCAAGAAGTACTGGGGGTAATAAGCCATATACCCAAAGTAGCAGTAATAAGAATAAAGGGAAAGCGGTAATGGCATCAGAAGCTTCTCCTCAGAAGACAAACCTTCCACCAAAGCCGAAGCCCCAAAATCAGCAGGGCACAAGGCAAAATAGATCTCAGCAGGAGAGAAATTATACTTTCAAAGCGGAATAGATGCCTATCCTCTTTCACCTCCTCATGAGAAAAGGAATGCTGAAACTTCCGGAGAATAAGAAGCCAGAAGACGCTGGCAAGACTAATGACCCTAATTACTGTCTTTATCACCGGAATGTTGGGCACCCGACTAGGGATTGTTACCCTCTTAAGAATAGAATCCAAGCACTAATAGAAGCTGGAGTTCTGACGCTTAAGGAAGAGCAGAAGAAGGTCACTGTCAATATGGCAACCATAGTGGTGGGAACCTATGAGTTCTCTGCAGGAGTGACCCCAATCCCAAAGGGTAAAATGATTACCAAGAACCTTGATCCTCACAACAAAGCCCAAGAAGGACTCGTCCCTGTAACCACCCAAAAGGGGAAAGTTATGTGGATTCACCCCGATCTATTAGAAGATGAGCAGTGGACTACCGCAGGTCAAGGGAAGAAGCGGACTGTTAATGCCATTTCCGCGGAGATAAGAGAAGAATATATAGCTTCGGGAGCCTTCACAGACTCTGAAGAAGAGCCCGAAACTATGGCCACTCATTAAGATGGGGCAGGCCCTTTCGGTACTCGATCTGGGAAGACATATTTCAAGGACTACACCAGAGTAGATCCGAAAGACATATATGCAGAACTTGCACAACCGGCAAAGCAGAAAGGACTTCGCTTCCAGAAGAACCCTACTAGAGATGAAGGAGCCAAGGAGACTACCTTCAAATTCGACATAGTAACTCAGCTGGCTAACATCCCAGCATGAGTCACGTTATATGAGTTGCTTCGATTGTCAAAGTCAATTCGCGAGGCGTTGAGAGAGGCCTTGGCAGACTCTGAGTCATTCCTGGCTCAGATTGTCGAGCCGGCCAATGAAGAACAGGACTCTTGCCCCCACTGTCATCAAGTGAGGAGGCAAGTCCCACAAATCGTCTTCACTCTGGAGGACATGCAGGTGAGGAATATAAAGGATAACAGACCTTTATATTTCACCGGATACGTCGGATCTACTAAGGTAGACCGAATTCAAATTGATCCGGGTTCTGCACTAAGTGTAGTGCCCAGAAGGTTGATGCAGTTGTTGGGGATATCCTCGCATCGTTTGACGCCTACAAACACTACCATCTACGGATTCAACGCTAATAATAGTCATCCCCTGGGTAAGATCCGATTGCGGTGCCAGATTGGAGACTTAAAGACAGAGGTCACATGCTACGTTATTGATGCAGATACCTCTTACAATATCTTACTAGGATGGCCTTCGATCCATGCTCATATGATAGTTCCGTCGACTCTTCACCAATACATGAAATATTGCGACGAGCAAGGAGAAGTCCGGACACTTGTTGCAGACAAGCAACCATTTAAAGGGCTGGAGAATTACTTCACAGATGCGGCACTCTATAGGCTAGCTCATGAAGTCTCCAAAGACGATCCTAACAAGATTCCAAAGCCTGACGAAAGCGGTAATGAAGCCAATACCGAGTACGAGCTTCTTGAAAAAGACGATGGGGGTGATTATGAATCAACCCTCACTTAGATTTTAGTTTGAGTCTTGATATAGCTGATGTAATAGAGGAGGAATGGATTATCAATGGAAATATAAAGTTAGTCTACGAGCATGCTGTAGCTACTGAGTCTGAACTCTCTTGTACTTCCACCGAAGTAGATGACCTATCCGAATTTGAAATTCTGGCAGCATATCATTTGCCACTTAGGTCATCCCTTCTCTCTCGGTCTAAAATAGTTAAGGGAAAAGGTCACTACTTCAAAATACCCCCTCGACAGAGGTCCCAAAAGCCAATCATATTTGGTAGAGTAATCACGTCACCTCGCCGGGGACAAAGCAGTGAAAGTGATGAACAAACATCACCTCAATTTCACTTGTATGAACAGAAGTCCCGATAAATGATGGAGAAAATGGGATATAATTTCATCCAGAAATCGGGACTAAACTTTGGAAAAGGGCGACGGAATCTCATACCCTCGTTTAGACCGAGAGAAAAGAGTCCGGATTATTATCAAAAGGCCCGCAGAGGGTTGGGCTATATATCTACTCCACCCTCATCACCATTGAAAGATGAAGAGAGTTCTTCGACCAATGAAGAGACATCTTCACCCGACCATGATTCGAATATAAGTACCGGTGCTTGGTTTCAATCTTTGACAGCCAATATGGTTTCAGCCACATCAGAAAGCGACGAGAAGCCAATTGATGTTCAAGATGATGCTTGGGCTAGGCACATGGACACTCTTTGGGACGTCCGCTTTGAACAGCGTGACCCGATCACAGAAGACAAATTAATACAAGTTAACATGGGGACAGAAGAAAATCCGAAACCCATCTTCATAAGCGACACGCTAACTCCTTTAGAAAAGGAGGAACTTATATCTCTTATCAAAGAGTATATAGACGTGTTCGCATGGAGTTATGAAGATATGCCCGGGCTTGACCCCCAAATTGCCACACACCGGTTAAATATTAAAGAGGATGCCAAGCCAGTTAAACAACAGCAAAGGCGTTTTCGACCGGAATTGATGGAGGCAATAGTTGCTGAGGTCAACAAGCTTATCAAATCAGGATTCATCTGTGAAGAGCAACATCTAGACTGGATGGCTAACATTGTGCCGGTTCGTAAGAAGAATGGCAAGATCCGGATATGCATTGATTTTTGAGATCTGAACGCTGCATGTCCTAAGGATGAGTTTCCACTCCCCATCACCGATGTGATGATTGATAATACTTGTGGTTATGAGAGGATGTCCTTTATGGATGGCTTCTCAGGTTATAACCAGATCAAGATGCACCCAGATGATGAAAAGCATACATCTTTCAGAACGCCGCTGGGGGTATACTGTTATATGGTGATGCCGTTCAGATTGAATAATGCGGGTGCCGCCTACCAACGCGCAGTGAGTGTCATATTCAAAGAACACCTGCGCAAAACTGTGGAATGCTATGTGGATGACTTAGCGGTTAAAAGCAAGGATAAAGAAGATCATCTTCATGATTTAAGAGTAGTCTTCAATCTTATGCGGAAATATCATTTGAAGATGAATCCTACCAAGTCATTTATGGGGATGTCCAGCGGGAAATTCCACGGGTTTATAATAACTTCGAGAGGAATTTTCCTCGACCCTGAAAAGATAAAAGCGATTAGCGAGATGCCACATCCCCGCAATCTTAAGGAATTAAGGGGGTTACAAGGAAAGCTCACCTATATACGACGCTTTATTTCCAACCTATCTAGATGATGCCAACCATTCTCCAAACTTATGAAAAAGGGGGTATTGTTTGTATGGGATGAGGCATGTCAACAGGCATTTGATGACCTCAAAGAATACCTTACTAAGCCTCCTGTCCTTATGGCACCAACTCCTGAACAGCCATTCCTTATATATGTGAGGGCCATGGATGATGCGTTAGGAGCATTGCTTGCTCAATATAATGAGCACGGCCATGAACACGCCCTGTATTACTTAAGCAGGACAATGATCGGAGCCGAGCGTCAGTACACCCCGATTGAAAAGGAATGTTTAGCCCTAGTGTTCGCCATTCAGAAAATGCGACACTATCTTTCAGGGCAAATGATCCATGTGATATCACGGGTTAATCCCTTGAAGATTTTGATGAAAAAGCCAGGATCCTTAAACGGCCGGTTGGCGAAATGGGCATTATTGCTATCGCCATATGATATACATTTCGTCCCTCAGAAAGCTATGAAGGGACAGGCCATTGCCGATTTTCTTGCAGAACATCCAATTTGGTCCAAATCCAAACAGACATCAGAAGTCAACACAATTACCGAAGAACAACCATGGCAAATGTTCTTTGATGGTGCTGCCAGACGATCTACTGCTGGAGTGGGGGTTGTGCTAATATCCCCACATAAACATATATTGCCTAACGGTTACTCATTAACAGAACCGTGTACGAATAATGTGGCGGAATATAACGCACTCATTATTGGCTTGAAAATAGCTCTGCAACTGGGGGTGAATTATCTAGAGGCATATGGAGACTCTAACCTCGTTGTCAATCACATGACGGGTGAGTATGAAGTCAGACATGAAGCCCTCATCCCCTATCATCAGCTAGCCATTGAGCTAGCAGGACATTTTGAACAATTTTATATATATCACATATCCCAGACTCAGAACGTCTATGCAGACGCTCTTGCTGCGTTAGCTGTAACATTGGCGATCCCGCCAGGCGAAGCTAAAAGCCTCACCATTGGTAGCAGGGAACTCCTTCATCTGGACACAGTATCCCAAACCGCAGAGGTGTGTCAGACAGGCTTAATCCTGGAACCTCATGATTGGCGATTTCCAATTGTAGATTATGCCTTACATGGGATATTACCAGAGAGTCCAAAGGAGGCCGCCTCAATAAAAAAGAAGGCCCCGAGATTCTATTTCGATCATAAACTTTAGACTTTATATAGAAAATCAAATGCTGGTCTGTTATTACGCTGCATATCAAAAGCAGAAGCAGAGGAAGTGCTGAGGGAAACACATGATGGAGTATGTGGAGCTCATCAGCCCGGTCCAAAACTTGGAGACCGCATAAGAAGGCTGTGGTACTACTGGCCGAACATGATTACGGAAGCAATGGCATACGCTAAACGGTGCCATGCATGCCAAATACATGCCAATTTTATCCATCAACCCCCAGAATACTTGCACAATACTATTGCCAGTTGGCCATTTGAGGCATGGGGAATGGATATTGTGGGGCCAATAACTCCCCCGTCATCCAGAGGACATCGGTTTATTCTTGCAATAAACGATTATTTTTCAAGATGGGCCGAAGCCGTGCCCATGAGAGAGGTGAAAACGACAGATGTGATTGAATTCATTAAGCATCATGTCATTTACCGTTTCGGCATCCCCCGAAGGATCATTCATGATAATGGACCTCAATTCATCAGTCAGGGATTCTCAAGATTCTGTAATAAGTTCAGAGTCAAGGATATTGCTTCAACGCCATATAATCCCGCGGCAAATGGTTTAGCAGAAGCTTTCAACAAGACAATCATTAAGCTCCTTCGGAAGTTTGTCTCTTCTAATAAACGAGATTGGGATGAAAAGCTGGGAGAGTGCCTGTGGGCTTATCGCACCACTGTTCGCACCCCTACTAAAACTACTCCGTTCTTTTTGGTTTATGGAAGTGAGGCCGTTTTGCCTCTTGAAATCCAAATACCATCTTTGAGGGTGGCCTTGCCACAAAGATGACGACAGAAGAGTGTCATCAACAAAGATTGCAAGAATTAGAGGCGTTAGATGAAAAATGTCTTAGGGCTCAACAACAAATTGAGTTGTATCAAGCCCGAATCTCGAAAACGTTCAATAATAACATTAGACCAAGGACCTTTAAACAAGGAGACTTGGTTCTGGCTATTAAAAGGCCAATGGTTCTAACCCACAAGACTAAGGGTAAATTTGCACCCAAGTGGGAAGGACCGTTTAACGTGGAGACTGTATACTCTAGTGGAGCCTACCGCTTAATGAATCAGAATGGCGATAGGATGATGATGCCGATTAATGGCAAGTTTCTGAAGAAATACTATGCTTAATATCCTGGGAAGTACGCGACTCCACTTGTTCAAGTTATGCAAATGAGCACTTGGACTTTCTTATTAGGCATGCGCAATTGAGCGCCTCTGACCTAAAACTTGGTGTGCCCAGTTCTCAAGTTTGAACCGCCTCCAGTCCTTTTTTATTAGGCATGCGCAATTGAGCGCCTCTGACCTAAACCTGGTGTGCTCGGTTCTCAAGTTTGAACCGCCTCCAGTCTTTTTTTTTTATTAGGCATGCGCAATTGGGCGCCTCTGACCTAAAACTTGGTATGCCCAGTTCTCAAGTTTGAGCCGCCTCCAGTCGTTTTTTATTAGGCATGCGCAATTGGGCGCCTCTGACCTAAAACCTGGTGTGCCCAGTTCTCAAGTTTGAACCGCCTCCAGTCTTTTTTTATTAGGCATGCGCATTGAGCGCCTCTGACCTAAAACCTGGTGTGCCCAATTCTCAAGTTTGAACCGCCTCCAGTCCTTTTTTATTAGGCATGCGCCATTGAGTGCCTCTGACCTAAAACCTGGTGTACCCAGTTCTCAAGTTTGAACCGCCTCCAGTCCTTTTTTATTAGGCATGCGCAATTGAGCGCCTCTGACCTAAACCTGGTGTGCTCGGTTCTCAAGTTTGAACTGCCTCCAGTCTTTTCTTATTAGGCATGCGCATTGAGCGCCTCTGACCTAAAACTTGGTGTGCCCAGTTCAAGATATGAACCGCCTCCAATCCCCTTCTTAGGCATGCGCAAATGGGCGCCTCTGACCTAAATTTGATGAATCCTGACCAGATCATCGTGGTGTGCCCAGTTCAAGTTGCACCATTGACTCTTGGACCGCCTCCACTTGCCTAACGCTATTATAGCAGCGAGAAGAGGATATCAAACTCCTTGCCAACCCTATCATACTGGGGGTAAAAGTATAAAACCACTTGCCCAATGCTTTTATAGCAGCGGGAAGAGGATATCAAACTCCTCGCCAACCCTATCATACTGGGGGTAAAAATATGAAACCACGTGCCCAATGCTTTTATAGCAGCGGGAAGAGGATATCAAACTCCTCGCCAACCCTATCATACTGGGGGTAAAAGTATGAAACCACGTGCCCAACGCTTTTATAGCAGCGGGAAGAGGATATCAAACTCCTCGCCAACTCTATCATACTGGGGTTAAAAGCATGAAACCACTTGCCCAACGCTATTAAAGCAGTGGGAAGAGGATATCAAACTCCTTGCCAACCCTATCATAGTGGGGGTAAAAGTATGAAACCGCTTGCCCAACGCTTTTATAGCAGCGAGAAGAGGATATCAAACTCCTCGCCAACCCTATCATACTGGGGGTAAAAATATGAAACCACTTGCCCAACGCTTTTATAGCAGCGGGAAGAGGATATCAAACTCCTCGCCACCCTATCATACTGGGGGTAAAAGTATGAAACCACTTGCCCAATGCTATTATAGCAGCGGGAAGAGGATATCAAACTCCTCGCCAACCCTATCATACTGGGGGTAAAAGTATGAAACCACTTGCCCAATGCTGTTATAGTAGCGGTAAGAGGAGATCAAAACTCCTCGCCAACCCTATCATACTGGGGGTAAAAAGTATGAAATTAACTACCCAATGCTGTTAAAAGCAAATGGGAGAGGAAATTAATTTCTCGATAACTCACCATGTTGAGGGGAATAACATGGCTAGCCCAACTCAAACGATAGTTGGTAAAGGCTAATCAAACCCGTTGATAGCTGGGGATTTGTTAAAAATCCCATAAACCCTGTCATATTAAACTTTTGCCTCTGACAGTATGACTTGGAACACTTTGCCTAAAAACAGATAAAACTACTTTTGATGACAAGTTATTTGTTGTGCAAGCAGATTTCCTAGCAACAAATAAAAGAATCAAAAAATAGTTATCTTTATTCATCATTCAGAAGGAATGGATTTACAATGGAAGTCCGAGAATCAGTAAAGTTCTCTCTTTTATTACAAAAGTTCTCATTACAAAAGAAATGAAGAATAAAAGAATAAAAGAAAACTATGAATCTGCTAGGAGCTTCAACTTGCTCGTCGCCTCGTCGACCACTCGATGACGAGTTGCTTCCACGGAATGCTGAGCCTGCCGGAGTAAGTCATCATCACTCATTGCAAGTTGCTGGGATAAATGCTGACAAGACTCTTCCATAGTACGACTTTTTGTTGTCTCCTCCTGCTCGACCTGCTCCCGTTGGTGGATCAACGCTTCCCGCTTCTTAACGGCCTCTCCTAATTGAAGCTCGTTGGATATCAGGACCGCTCGAGCTTTATCAATGGTCTCCTGGGCCTTAAGGATGGCGGCCTGATTCCTCCCAATCTCGGAATCCACCGCCATCAAACCTTTAGCGATGGACTACCGATCGCCTGAAGCTCTAAGTTTCTGGAAAATTCTCAAAGTGAAATGAGAAGGATAAGGAATAGAGATTTTATTTAAATGAAATAAACCGCCTCTTGGAGTTCAGCGCGAATTTCGGAGAAAGTGACTGATCAGTTACTCTCCAAAATGCGAGGTTAATTAGCTTCGCGTGATGATGAAAATGCGAAGTTATTAACTCCGCGCAACTATGCAAGGCGCGAGGATAACCCGGTGCTTTAGCTTCGCGTTCCTATGAAAAACTTGGATTTTTGGCGAGTGCAATTAGGCGCTTCCATCTAAGTTAAGATGATCTTTATCCGATCAATCTTGGTATTATTAGTCTAAGTTACGCAAATGAGCCTTAGATTATTTTACCAAAATTAAAAACCATCTATTTGTTGAGCAAGCAAGATTCTTGAAGCCGACAGATCGAGAAGAAAATAATTTGCTCTTTATTCATAAAAAGGAAAAAATTACAAAGAAGAGGGAGTTATAGCTCTCCCAAAAGCTTCTACATCGACTCATTAATAACCAGACAACGAGTTTCCTCCATGGGGTGTTGAAGTCCAATTCCTGGGTTCACATACAAGAGATCTCCTCTGCAAATGTCAACTATGATCTGTTTAAAAAGTTCTTAGTGGATTATCTGAAGATACTGCTACAAGAATCCTAATGAAGATGCACAAGTTGGATTCGACATGCTACAAGCCCTTAGATGATCATCTCTCTTGCTTTGGAAAGCAACAGGGATTGTCATCTAACAGAAATGGTCCTCAAGAAAACTTAATGAGCTGCCGAGTTCTTGTAACTCCTTCAAAAAGTTTGTCTTTTGGAGCCAGAGCTTGAAACCTGCAACTATGTTGTAAAGCATATGCTTCTGGCTTCTTTAGAGTTACTTTTACTAACGAAGACTGGTGAAGCCACATGCACTCCTCTTCAAGAAGGATCTGGTTCAAGTACTTCACTGCAAAAGGAGAGTCAAGAGTTAGACAAAACTCGAAAATTTTTCTAAAAACGCGGAACTAAGCAAACTCCACGTGCAGCTAAGGAAATAGCCTCGCACGATAACTTCGCGTAAAGGAAGAACAGAGTTTCTCTCTGCCGTTCCTTTTGATCAAAATAAGCCCCGCATTTCAACCGCAGGGGTGATACGATTACTTCGCGCAAAGGAAGAACAGAGTTTCTCTCTGTCGTTCCTTTTCTTTCATAGCCTCACGTGTCAATGTGACTGCTAATCAAAATAGCCCCGCGTTTCAACCGCAGGGATGAAGCGATAGCTTCGCATACAGAAAGATCAAAGTTCCTCTCTGACTTCTCCTTCTCCTTCAAAGCCTTACGGCCGGAGAACGGCGATCTCGCCAATTTAAAATTGGCTGGTCAGTTAAAACCGAGCCAAAACACTCCAAAATGGACTTAAGGAGTCTAAAAAGTTCAGAATTTATTCCTCCAATTGGTGAAGCATGGATTGGCTCGTTGTTGTGGCCACTGTCTCGGCCGCTGCCACCGTTGATAATACTGGCCGCCGATGGTGAGGAGGCGCACGATGCCGTACTCTTCTTAGATGACATCCTAGTGATGAAGATCTATGGAAAGATGAAGGAAGTTCGGTTGAAGATCATTCTTTCAAACTAATTTGCCTGAGTCGCCTGAGCTCTGAAGCTCTCGGATTCTTCGGATGAAATGAAGAAGAATATGAGTCAAGGACTCTATTTAAGTAAAATTTCCACCTCTTGGTATTCGGCGCGGAAATTCAGAGTAATTAATGAAACAATTACTCATTTCACTGAAAAGGAAGCTGATTAGCTCCGCGAAAGTAAACAAAACGCGAGATAAACTTGGTATTTTAACTCTGCGTTCTCTGTTTGAAGATCCAAAGTATTTCAAAATCTGCTAAGTTCTAAGCCATTTTGAAAACTTTGGAGAGGGTTCTGTTGGCAGTGAAAATTTCTAAGTTAAAAGGATTTTCCACAACAGAACGCGGAGCTAATTCTGTAGCTCCGCGCTGGGCTAATTTTAGCCTCGCGATGAGTAAAATGTGGGGGCTATCAATAGCTTCGCGTTAGCTCCGCATTCTGGTTATTTAGCGCTGCGTTTTGATGCGATTAGCTCCGCGTAAGCAGATAACCAGAATCTCAAATTGGTTGAGATTATGATTTGGGCTTATCAAAATACCTAAATCAAGTCCAATAAGAACTCTAAATCAAGAGATTTAAATCAATATTAAAGATTTGATTGGAATCCTTGATGAGGGAGAATTCTATTTAGATAGAAACTCTCAAATTAACCTGGGGCTATAAATACCTTCCTGGTGAAACCCTAGGCGTCTTCTTTTGGGGAATCCTTTGACAATTCGAGTACGCGAGAGAGCCTTGAAATCAGAGGTATTCTTCTTGTTCCTTTCGGTTCTTAGAGAATTCAAGTTACGCATAGAGCCTTGAGTTCGGAAAAGACCGGAGAAGATAGTCTACAATCGGCCGTTATCTTCAAGAGAGAAGAGTTCGACATTCGATAGTCCAAAGGAACTACTATAGATCCCATCACCACTGATCCCATGATATATATTATAAAAGAGAGAGATTGAAATATAAAATCCTCTCGTTTGTTCTATCTTGTTCACTTTCATTGTAATTCAAGTTTATTCAATGGAAGGAAGGCAAAAAAATTCTGCTGCGAATACAGTCCAACAACAGTTCTTCGAGCGGCTCCATCAAAAAATAGAAACCAAACTGGTTATTTGGAGGTCATGTTGACTCCTGCCATTTCATCTGGGCAGGATATTTCACTAGAAAATATGCAATAACTTGTCCTTCGATTGCTTTTGCACTATAAATCGCATATCACCCTGCGATAAAAGAATTGACCAGTTGGCTAACTTACAATTAAGTGATCCAGGTTGGTCATAAGTAATCTCAAGGGATTTACAAGAGAGATAATATGAATTGTTTGATCCATTAATTAGTTTCGTATTTTTTGAACTGAAAATACTAGGGCCAAGTACTTATTTTCTACCAATGTATACCGGTGTTCTTCTCCTACCAGGTTCTACTAAGATAGTAAATGGCTTGCTCGTGGCCCAATTTATTAGTTTAGACCAATAGAGCACTATTTGCATGGTCTATTGCCCGAATATATATCAAGAATGCCTTTCATAATATAGGGGCTGCCAGCACTTGAGGATTCATGAGGTAATTTTTGAGATATTTGAAAACTTGCTAACAAGCTCGTCCCAAACAAATGACACCTCCTTCTTCATTAATTTGGTAAAGGGTTGACATCATCCCAAAAAGTTAGTGAAAAATCTCTGAATGTATGCTAGCCTCCCTTATGACTCTCGAAGTTCTTTGAGGTTCCAAGATAGTTGTATCTCTTAAATTGCTTTTACCTTTTCTGGGTTCAAGTGAATGCTCTTAGATATGACAACGAATCCAAGAAATTTATCACTAGAAAGATCTAGAAAAGACTTAGTCGGGTTTATTTTTAACTCATGTTTTCTCATAATATCAAACACTATTTTCAAGTCATGGAGATGATAGTCTTTGTCGGGACTCTTGATAACAAAGTCATCCACATAGCATTCTATCATTTTTCAAAGATGCTCGTAGAAAATTGTGCTCATAGTATGTTGATATGTAGAACATGTGTTCTTTAAACTGAACAGTATAACTGTGTAGTAGTAAATGCCTAATGGTGTTCTAAAGCACATGTGTTTCGCATCTTCGAGGTACACTTTGATTAGATTGTACCTAAAAATTCTGTCCATGAAGGACATCCTTTCAAATCTGCAAGTGTTGTTGATCATGACATCCATTATTGGAAGCGAACTTCGTCTTTGGGGCATGCCATAGTTAGATCTCGAAATCTGATGCAAATTCAGATTTTTCCATTCTTCTTGGGAACCAGAATAATATTCACTACCCAATCAGGGTGCTGCTCTTTCCTGATAAAGCCAGATTGTATAAGCTTCTTAACTTTGTCCTCGATCATCTCTATTAGCTTTGGACGGAATCTCCTTTGATGCTGCTTCACTTGCTTTGCATATGGCTTAATATTAAGCAGATGCATAGCAACATGTGGATATAACATGTGTTTGTAGTTCCAGGCAAAGATGTCAATGTACTCTCGGACGAGAGTTTTAAGCTCCTTCTTTCTCATAAGAAGATAAACTCTCACTTATGAATATGGGTTTGGAGTTAGTTTCATCACACATGTTCACTTGAGCCACCTTGTCTTCAGGTGGCAAGTCATGTTGTTCAAAGTGCATGTTTCATTGGGAGTCAAGATGCTTAACTAACATTTTGTCTTAGAGAAGTGTCAATTTATCATGTTCATTTAGATTTTGGTTGGCAGATATTATGTTCGTAGCCAACATTTTAGATAGTACTCCCAGACTGCTATCTGAGTTCCAATCGGAGTTTTCTACATTAAAGCAGACCATGTCATCTATCCGAAGGATCGGGTACTATGACATATCCCAACTCCTGCCGGTTTTGTGATAATAATCAGGTTCTTTCCCTTTGCACACAAACAAGCGTAGAAGGTTTCGATGTCCTTTGCCAGAATTTAATCCTACGCTTCGGATGAAGTCACATGTGGGAATTTCTAATACCTGGGCGTGTGGAGATAACCCAGTGGTTAGACCTGGAAGGAAATAAAATCGTGCACGTGATATGAATAATATTAAAAAAGGCATAACATGAGCATAAAATGAAAGCACTTGCATGGAGAGTCTAATAGGATGGTCCCAAAAGTATGACACAATAAATAAATACACAATATTCATACATGATAAAATACAAATGTCATGTATAAAAAAATGTAGAATAACATTTAAGTATGTTAATACTTGTAAGGTTAAGTCTTACAATGGTCTACATGTCTCATAAACACTCAGGCAAACTGGAGAAAGTCCCATTAAGTATAACGTGACAATATTAATCTCACTAAGTATTCAATCTCCATTTAGTACTAAGTTAACGTTTGATAGAACTGATTGGTGAAAAAGTCCGCTTGTTATGGAAATATCCCGTAGATCTGGGACAATGGATCTGGTCACGATAAAAGTCGAAATATCATATCACAGTATAAACTGGAATATCAGGTCATAGCATAAGCCGTAATATCAGGTCATAGTGTAAGCTAGAATATCAAGTCAAAGTAAGCTGGAATATCAGGTCAGCGTAAAACAACATAAGCTATAATATCATGTCACACAATAAGCTGTAATATCATATCACAACGTAAGCTAGAATATCAGGTCATAATGTAAACTGGAATATCAAGTCACACCATATGCTAGAATATTAGATCCCAACATAAGTTGGAATATTAAGTCACGACTGCAAACCGGATTAACAGCAACACAAGATTGTGTCGACTGATCAATTTTTGGTATCTCCCATAAGGCATTGACAATTCCACCTTTCATTTCCCACTATGAACCCTGGTTATCTTATTAATATGCACATATTCGAGAATCAAGTTACATTAGCTTATAGGCGATATCATTCAGAGTTAGTATCATGGTAGTACAATATGCGAGTCAAGTCATGCCCAAAGACTAAGTCAAGATCCGAGTACATGTCCAGGTAGAGCAAGAGATATATTCATGATACGATGCATATACATGATACAAATAGGATAGTTATCAGGCCAATAACTACTTTGACTCCATATGATCGAATTAACATGTTGTGCATTGATCAGTGAAGTCAAGTGTAATCTCTTATGTAAATTCTGAGTAAGGTTAACAATTACAAAGTAGACAACTAAATCAAGTAAGACAATTAAAATAAAAATTAAATGAGTCGTGGAGTTATGAAATCAGAATATCATCAAGACGAAGGTTGATAAAGTAAGTGAATAAGATTTGACTAAATTTCATGGAAGAGTTGGCTGGTAGAATAAAGCTAAGAGAAAAAGGGATTTGTAAGATAGAGTTGTCAGTGGATGTGAGTCAAGTAGACAATGTAAAGAGAGTTGGTGGAGCTGACAGAGGTAAGTGTTATTGGCGAGCGATGAAGACGGCTACACTGGCATAGTTTGATTGATTAGACATGAACTAAAATAACATACAAATAAAAGAGAGTTAGGGTTCATAGGTGCGCCTTGTAGTTTGGAGAAGTTCTTACGGGAAGGGCAAATTCCGAGTAATTTTAGCAACTTTGTTAGTGCTTAGTCTTTTGTAGTTGCTGAGACTAAAAATAATTTTTATCAATTTATAGAATTAGAATTGTAAAAAAATATAATAGGAGTTATAGGGAACTGAGTTTTCTTTCAAACTAGTCTAGGATGGGCTATCGGAATCAAGAGATATCATAGATTTATCAAATATGACACACGAACTTTACTGTTATGTAGTAACTATGAATTCAGACTAAGATTTGACTAGAATATAGTGGGAATTAGGATAGAATAAAGTCATAAAATTGTAGATCATTAAATTCTCTTTCCAACGAATTCAAGATCAGCTCAATCGGAGGTGTGAAACAAAAGCTATGATTATTTTAGTAGACTGGTGCGCAGTTAGAACAAAAACGTGAATTGGGTCTATTACGGGTCAGGTCTATTGAAGGTTGGATCCGAACATGTATCAAGTGATCCGTGTTTGTTCAGACCCAACTGCAGATCAGCTGGCCCGCGTTTGGAACCCAACCAGGCCGCGACCAAATGCGGAGCCCAAACGGGTCAGATCCAAATGCGGATCAAAGGGAAGCTGATTTGCGTTTTGTATCATAGTTGAATATTTAATCCAATTTTGAAAGGGTTATAAATATAATAAGAGACGAACTATATATGAAACTTGTAGAGAATTGAATTATTTTTCCATTGAGATTAAAATCAACTCATTTGGAATTCTGAATCAACAGTTATGATTGAAAAACCAAACATATGTCCCAATGACAGCAGATCTATGTTTATACAAATATTAATTTTGGACCTGATTTCGAAGGGGTCAAGGCAAAGAAAGGAGACAAGTAATATATAAAATCGTAGAAAATTGAATTATCTTTTCAATAAGATCAAAATCAATTCATTTGGGAATTATATATCAAAAGTTATGATAAAAAAAACTGAAGGTATGTCCAAATGACTATAGATCCACATTTGGACAAGCCTTAATTTTGAACCCGATTTTAAGGATTAAAAGATAGAGTTAGGAGACAAATAATATATGAAATTGTATAAAATTTAATTATCTTTGATGAAAAAGAAGATTCAATTTAATTGGGCTTATGGTTTGAAAGATATAATCGTTTTAGTGAGTACTAGCATGATAGGTAGCAAAGTAACTACTTGCTAAAACAATGCAAGAGCGTAACATCTTGCTAGAGAGAGTGACATTGTGATGTCTTGCTAGAGAATGAGATGAGATGTGATTTCTTGCCTTAATCCACCAAAAGTGAGTTCTTGGAGCTCGGTGATATAGAGTGATCAAAACCTTTACGATTAAAGAGTAAAGCTCTAATGAGACAGATAACTATCTAATAACGCAAGTTCTTGAAGTGGATGAAAGGCTTGAAGAAGTTTTTGTCTTTAAAAAGCTATCTTTTTTGGAGCTAAAGCTTGTGGCTTTGAATGGGTTGAGGAAGAAGATAGAGGACGATGAAGAGAATGAGTGGAGAAATGAGGCATGATTGAGTTTCATGTACTCAAATAGGAGTGGGGACGGGATGAGGTTGTGTATGAAATGAGTATGGGAGAATGTACTCTCCCAACCACCCCCTGTTGCAAAATTGTAGTAGGAGACAAGTTGGAACACCAAGCTTAGCTTGGCAAGACTTAGGAGGGTGCAAAGTAGGAGGAGGAGAGAGAAGAGAGAAAGGGGCATATATATATATATATATATATAGAGAGAGAGAGAGAGAGAGAGAGAGAGAGAGAGAGAGAGAGAGACGCGCACACACACATATACATATACATGTGTGTGTGTGTCCCCTTCATTTCTCTTCGCCTCTTCTCTCCATCTCTAATCTTTTATCTCTTAAAATGTAGCTCCAGTAGTAGCAATAGAGAAAGAAGAAGAGCAATAGCCTAGCATTAGCAGTGAAGTATATAAAATGTCGAGTTCACTCATTTCAAAACACTATTTTTCTTAAAGCTTGCTTGTTGTTTCCATGGCTAGGGTGATATGTGGATGTTACTTGAAATTTTGTGCTGGTCAAAGTACTCTGTGATTTGTGTGACTTGCAACAAAAATTTCTTGGTGATTTGGCTTGGCCGAACCGCCAAATAGTCGTCATAATCGCTGGCCAGTAGCCATGGTCATAACCACTGGCCAACAGTCAGACCAAGTCAGTTCAACTTGAAATTTTATAGGTATATCTTTTTATCGATGTTGTGATTATTTTGATCTACATTATTTTCCTAGTTCATCCTGTATATGAGTGAAACCGAAGATGGTTTTAAATTATTAAATTTTTTGATATCGATTTTACTCTTAAGTTAGGGTTTGGTGTTGGTGTTATTTGGAATTCTTGATCGAGAACTGATGGTGAAACTGGAAAGTCTGATTGTATTCAAGATCCATGGAGAAACTTCTAGAGCGATCTGGACTAAGTGAGCCACTAGCTAGTAGTGGGTACCGGCAACCAGTGTTCCTATTGGTTCAGATGACATTGAATTTTTTACTAATATCTTGTATTATTTTCCTTTGTAATTTGGCATACATCGACTTTCTTTTGTTGGTTGTCCATGGACCATGAACCTATTGACCAGTTAAGGATTGTGGGTTTGATTTCTTAAATACTTATTAATATGGACAATTTGCTATAATGATCTGATTTGAGCTAACACATGTTTGCTATGCCAAGCCAAGTTATGTTGTACCATGCTATCAGTTCTTGTTTTCCATGGACCATGAACCTATGTACCTAATAACTAGGAATTAGGGATGAGAACGGGTAGGGCCGGATCGGGCTGGGCCGGATCCATTCAATGTCCATAATAAAATTTTGGACTTTGGACTGATCCAAAACCCAAATGGACCATTCTTAAAAAAAATCCAACTTGCCCTAATGGATTTCAAACAGCCCATGGGCTTTTTGGATATGTCGTTATCAAAATTCAAAGCAAAAAAAAAAAAAAAAAAAAATTGATGTTATGATCATAAAATAAACTATGTTCAAAGTTCTCCAACAAAACAGAAATTTTGCACAGGATTCATGAAAAAATATTCGAAGAATGCTAGGTCACATTACACTATTTGTAATGTCAAAAGGAATGCAAGACTACAGCATTATCTCATTAGCATGTCACTTGAAATGCAACATTTAAACACTTGGACAAACCTTTTATCCCAAAACGAGTTTTATCAAGTGACTAACATGGTGGAAGTAAACACAAAGAGGGAGGATACAGGAGTTGACGTACTCTAGAGAGAGAAGGTGGCAAAACATAATATGTATAAAGTATATGAACTTTCTAAAACTCGATTTGGACCAATCTGTTAGCTGCGCGCAACTTTTGAGGAAATAAACTCGGATCTTTCTTAATAGATGCTAGGAATAAAAGTATGCTTATAGCCTCTTCAAACTTTGTCTGCCAACTGCTTCATATATCATCATGTATGTTCCGAGTAATAAACACTGGAAGAAGCAACAGCAGCAGAGGAACCAAATCCACTCTTCGAACCAACACCCGAAACACTCGGACTGATCACAGGATTCATTGGAGGTGCTGACCCATTTGAGCTCGACGGAACGCAGCTGGATGCTCTCTGAATCAAATCATCAAACAGGTTGTGGATGTTCTCAACATCAAGTAGATTCACAGCCTCTCTCTTCTGCTCTTTGCTTTGAAAGAGCACCAAACTCTTCTGCATCTATTGGAGAACGAAGAAGAGCTCCTCGGGAATCTCAAACCCTTTCCTTTGCTTCGAAATGGACTCAATTTTTGCTTGTTCTTCTTGCTCGACGTTTCGAACGACGACCATGGCTGCCTCCACCTCTTCGATGCTTGGTCGTGGCGGGAGAGATCAATGGAGGTTCATGATCTCTTCGACTACCCCATCGACCGATTGCAATAAAGGTCCCATTTTTACTCAAAATTCAAGATACCCAGATGGGAAAAGCTCTCTTTGGAACCAAATCAAGCCAAAAAAAGAAAAACCCACATCACAAAACAGGATTTTTTTTTTTTTTTTTAGCTCACTAACAACTATTGAAGAAGAAGAAGAAGAAGAAGAAGAAGAAGAAGAAGAAGAAGTTGCCGTCAAAATTTCAATGCAAATGACCAAAAAAAGGGAACTATAAACTACCAAAGCTAGAGAGAGAGGGGGAGAGAGAGAGCATATCCAAAGTTGAGAAAGATTAAAAATTTAATCACCATACAGATTCAATGAGTCCTCTTCTTTATCACTGACAAATTCCAAAGGAATTTTTTTAAAAAAAATAAAAAGGCCCATTTGACATCAGACAATATTCTCTCTTCTTTCTTCTCCTCCTCCTCCTCCTCCCAAAAAAATTAGAACTCCTTGAAAAAGAGAAGGAAGAACGAGCCGGGCGAGAATAATTGATCTACGGGCAGATATTTTGGGAGGGGATTGGGCTCGTTTGGGCCCGATAAAAAAAAAAAAACTGAAATATCTTATACCCAATTGGATGCATTTATAAAATGGGCGAATTTAAATTCAGCCTTTTCGGACTGGGCTGATTGGACTTTGGACAGACCCAAACCCATTATCATCCCTACTAATAACATATATATGATGCATATTGTTTGATACATGATAACTATGCTTACTACATGACACATGATTATATGACATATGATGTGGATGGTTATGCCTAGAACATGATGACATAAACTATTATGGAATATTATGGTGTGTGTACATGATCTCTATCTGGCCTGTTTCATGTTCCTGTTATTACTGATGATGGTATACATGGTCTTGTTCTGGTTATGCCATAATGTTTCTGTTTGGTTCATATATATCATGTATCTATATATAACACGTGGTTATGGAGAAAATATGTGATGGATAAGTATCATATCATGTGATACTTTTTTTGTTGATTACTGGAATCTTTCAGCAGAACAATACTTGATAGGTAGTGAGCCATTATCTCTTGTCTTAGTCCTCATGATGCGGACATCCTTTACGGTTATATTATGGAGTTCTGACCTAGTGTACTTAGCTGAACAATATGGTTTAGTATTATTGCATCTTGAGGCAGTATCCCAAGTATATACATGAGCATTTATACGAATGGAAAATCGTGCATCTTATCCATGCATCTAGCTTTAGTTACTAACTTAAATGATTACACGAACTTGATATTTACATGCTTACATGTACATGGCACACTTAGATGTTCACTTGATATTTATTCGCTTTACTTGAACTATTGCATGACTCATGCTAATATGATCAGACACTGGTGTATGCCATCACTTACTTGTTTCATGGTACTATTGTTAGTATATTTCTTTTCTGTTTTCTTATGTTGTATTTCTGAGTTTAATACTCTGGATTCCAAACCCTAGGCCTTGGAAACTAGGAGGCAGATCTCCCACCAACTAAGGATCTTTACTTCATAGAGTAGGCAAGGTAATGTGACTTCTGATGGTGATCCTTGTAAATATATATATATATATATATATATATATATATATATATATATATATATATATATATATATATATATATATATATATATATATATATATAGAGAGAGAGAGAGAGAGAGAGAGAGAGAGAGAGAGAGAGAGAGAGATTACTGTAGGTGAGCCGCCAGCTCAGGAAAAATAACATGAGCTAGCGGCAAAATTATAATGATCCAATGATTTTTCTTCAATTTTTTTTACAATTACAATCTCTACTTTCTTAACTTCTTTCAGATTAAATTTCATAAGTTTTAGAGTTCATTTACCCTTTCATCAAGTGCATACAAAATGTTTTATTCATTGAAAACCATTAATTTTGTATTAATTTGATGGAGGTTCAAATCAAAACTAAAACCCAAGAAATTGGGTATGAGTGAACCCTAGGGGGTCAAGATTTTAATCCAAAAGAATTTTAAAAAAAAAAAATATTATTGGAGATAGTAGAAATAAACTGCAGCTCAGGTAACTTGCATGAGCTGTTAGCTCATTTTCATTTTTCTCATATATATATATATATATATATATATATGGGATTACAATAGATGAGCTGCCAGCTCAGAAAAAATTACGTGAGTTAGCGTTAAAACTATAATGATCCAATAATTTTTTTTTACAATTACTATCTCTATCTCCTTAACTTCTTTCGGATTAAATTTCATAAATTTTGGAGTTTATTTACCCTTTCATCAAGTACATACAAAATATTTTATTTATTGAAAACTATTTATTTTGTATTAACTTGATGGAGGACCAAATCAAAACTAAAATCCAAGAAATTGGGTATGAGTAAACCCTAGGGGGTCAAGATTTTAATCCAAAAGATTTTTTTAAAAAAAACATTATTGGAGATAGTAGAAATAAACTGCAGTTCAGGTAACTTGCATGAGCTGTCAGTTCATTTTCATCTCTCTCTCTCTCTTTATATATATATATTGCTAGACACTGTCTCATCCTTGTCAGAGTTTTTATTGAGTAATGTGCCATACCATGTACTCGACATTTCATATATATAAATAATTTCTATTATGGACATATTGTACATTATTTTTTATGGCAATAATAATTAACATTCAAGATAAAAAATAACTAAAGGACAAGATTATTTCTTTGAAGTACCTCCACGCAGGAGTCGCAAAAACCCATCGTCTTCGGAAAAGTGATCGCGTGGCCTAACCAAAGACGAACTAGTGAAAGTGATGAACAAACATCACTTCAATTTTACCTATATGAATAGAAATTCCAACGAATGATGGAAAAGATGGGTTATAACTTTACCCAAAAATTGGGATTAAACTTTGGAAAAGGGCGACGAAATCTCATACCCTCGTTGAGGCTAAGAGGAAAAAGCCCAAATTATTATCAGAAAACTCGAAGGGGGTTAGGCTATGTGTCCACTCCTCCCTCTCCGCTACATAGATACGAAGAAAGCTCTTCCTCCAATGAGGATTTACATCCATTTGATCATGATTCAGATCTAAGTACTGGCGCCTGGTTTTAGTCTTTAACAGCAAATATGGTTTCAGCCGCACCAGAAAGCGATCAGGAACCAATTGATATTCAAGATGATTCATGGGCTAAACAAATGGATACTCTATGGGACGTCCGCTTCGAACAGCGTGACCCGCCTACAGAAGATAAGCTGGTACAAGTTAACATGGGAACGATAGAAAATCCGAAGCCCATTTTTATAAGTGACACACTAACTCCCTTCGAAAAGGAGGAACTTATATCCCTTATTAAAGAATATATAGATGTGTTCTCATGGAGCTATGAAGATATGTCGGACTTGATCCTCAGATTGCCATGCATCGATTGAATATTAAAGAAGACGCCAAGCCAGTTAAACAACAGTAAAGGCATTTTCGACCGGAATTAATGGAGGCGATAGTCGCTGAGGTTAATAAACTCATAAAATCCGGATTCATTCACGAAGAACAACATCTTGATTGGGTAGCCAATATAGTGTCAGTTTGTAAGAAGAACGGCAAGATTTGGATATGCATCGATTTTCGAGATCTAAATGTTGTATGTTCTAAGGATGAGTTTCCACTCCCGATTACCGATGTAATGATCGACAATACCTGCAGTTACGAGAGGATGTCTTTTATGGACGGCTTCTCAGGCTACAATCAGATAAAAATATATCCGGATAATGAAAAGCACATAGCTTTCAGAACACCGCTGGGGATGTACTGTTATACAGTAATGCCTTTTGGGTTAAAAAACGCTGGTGCCACCTATCAACGTGCAATTAGCATAATATTCAAAAAACATCTGTGCAAAGCCGTGGAGTGTTACGTCGATGATTTGGCAGTTTAGAGCAAAAACAAATAAAATCATCTTCAAGATCTAAAAACAGTCTTCAATCTTATGTGAAAATATCACTTGAAGATGAATCCCGCTAAATCCTTCATGGGAGTCCAGTGGGAAATACCTTGGGTTCATAATTACTTCAGAAGGAATTTTCCTTGATCCTAAAAAGGTAAAAACGATCAATGAGATGCCACCTCCCCACAATATTAAAGAATTGAGGGGGTTACAAGGAAAATTGGCCTATATCCGGTGCTTTATCTCCAACCTATCAGGATGATGCCAGCCGTTCTCCAAACTTATAAAAAAGGGAGTTTCTTTCGTATGGGATGAGGCATGCCAACAAGCGTTTGATGATTTTAAAGAATACCTTACGAAACTTCCTGTTTTTATGGCACTTGTCCCTGGACAACCGTTCCTTATATATATAAGGGCCATGGATAACGCGTTGGGAGTATTACTCGCACAGTATAATGAGCATTGCCATGAACACGCCCTTTATTACTTAAGCCGGACAATGATCTGGGCCGAACATCGGTATACTCTGATTGAAAAAGAATGTTTAGCCCTAGTGTTCGCCGTTCAGAAGATGCGACACTACCTTTCAGAGCAAACAATTCATGTCATATCATGGGTCAATCCTTTGAAAATCCTTATGACAAAACCAGGATCGTTAAATGGTCGGTTAGCAAAATAGGCATTGCTACTGTCACCATATGCATTCACATTGTCCCTCAAAAGGCCATGAAGGGACAAGCAATCGCTGATTTCCTAGCAGACCATCCAATTTGGTCTAACCCTAAATCATTAGCAGATCTTTCCAAGCAAGTGTCAGAAGTCAACATGACTAGCAAGGAACAACCATGGCAGATGTTCTTTGATGGTGCTGCCAGACGATCTGCTGCTGGAGTGGGGATTGTGCTGATCTCCTCACATAAACACATATTACCGAACGGTTACTCATTAATAGAACCGTGTACAAATAATGTGGCAGAATACAACGCGCTCATTATTGGTTTAAAGATGGCTCTACAACTGGGAGTGAACTATCTAGAGGCATATGGAGACTCTAAACTCATATTCAACTAGATGACGGGCGAGTATGAAGTCAGACATGAAGCCCTCATCCCCTACCATCAGCTAGCCATAGAATTGGCGAGTTATTTCAAACAGTTTTATATCAACCATATACCTCGAAACGAAAACATCTATGCAGACGCTCTTGCCGCATTAGCTGCAATATTGGCAATCCCGTCAGGGGTAGCTAAAAGCATAACTATTGGGAGTAGGGAACTCCTCCATCCAAATATTGTTTTTCAAACCAGGCAAGTGTGCCAAGCGGGTTTAACTCTGGAACCCTGTGATTGGCGATTTCCATTCGTCGATTATGCCTTATACGGGATGCTGCCAGAAGATCCAAAGGAAGCCGCTTCAACAAAGAGGAGGGCTCAAAGATTTTACTATGATCCTACGTATCAGACTTTATATAGAAAGTCGGATGACGGTCTCCTGCTGCTCTGCATATCAAAAGTAGAAGCCAAAGAAGTGCTGAGAGAAACGCATGATGGAGCGTGTGGACCTCATCAGCCCAGTCCAAAGCTCGGGGACCGTTTAAGAAGGCTAGGATACTACTGACCGAAGATGGTTACCGATGCAATGGCATATGCTAAACGATGTCATACATGTCAGGTACATGCCAATTTTATTCATCAACCCCCGGAACACTTGCACAATACTGTTGCTAGCTGGCCTTTTGAAGCATGGGGAATGGATATTGTGGGGCCAATAACTCCCCTGTCATTCAGGGGACATCGGTTTATTCTCGCAATAACCGACTATTTTTCAAGGTGGGCCGAAGCCGTGCCCATGAGAGAGGTAAAAACGACGAATGTAATTACGTTCTTTAAGCATCATGTCATTTACCGTTTTGGCGTCCCTCGAAGAATCTTTCACGATAATGGACCGCAGTTCATCAGCTAGGGGTTCTCAAGATTCTGTGATAAGTTCAGAATCAAAGATGTTGCTTCAACGCCATATAACCCGCGGCAAATGGATTGGCCGAAACCTTTAATAAGACTATTATTAAAGTTCTTCGGAAGTTCGTCTCTTCCAATAAACGAGACTGGGATGAAAAGCTAGGAGAGTGTTTGTGGGTTTATCACACCACTGTTCGCACCCCAGCAAAAGCTACCTCATTCTCCTTAGTCTATAGAAGTGAGGCCGTCCTACCTCTGGAAGTTCAGATACCGTCATTAAGAGTGGCATTAGCCACAAAGATGACGACGGAAGAACGACATCAACAAAGATTGCGAGAACTAGAAGCGCTGAATGAAAAGCGTCTCCGGGCTCAACAACAAATTGAGTTATATCAAGCACGAGTCTCGCAAGCGTTCAATAAGAATATTAAACCAAGGACCTTTAAGCAAGGAGACTTGGTCCTGGCTATTAAAAGGCTAATGATTCTAACCCATAAAACTAAAGGTAAATTTGAGCCCAAGTGGGAAGGACCATTCATTGTGGAAACGGTAAACTCTAGTGGAGCCTATTACTTAATGAACCAGAATGGTGATAAAATGATGATGCCAATCAACGACAAATTCTTGAAAAAATACCATGCATAAAAAAAAGAGAAGAAAGACTAGTTCACATCTCTGGTTCTGGTTCATATCCCTAGAAGCACAAACTATCCACTTGTTCAAGTTATGCATATGAGCACTCAAATTTCTCTAATAAACTAAGGTATGTGCAATTAGGCACCTCTGTCTAAGTTGATGATCCTAATCCGATCACTCTGGTGTAGGCAATTAAACGCTCTCACCAAACTACCAGTTTGCTCCTTTAAAGAGTTTAGACCATGGTAAACAATTTTAACCTAGTTGGTATTAATATTCTAAGTTAGGCAAATGAGCCTTGGATTGTTTTACCGAAACTACGAATTGTTTCCATAACAAATTATTTGTTGAGCAATAAAATCTGTAGCCAACAGATAAAAGAATCAAAAGAATTATCTTTATTTATGAATCAAAAGAATAAACTAAATAAAAGAATTCAAAAGAATTGATGAGTTCTTTTTATTACAAAGAATAAAGAATAAATAAATTAAAGGGAGTTATGGCTCTCTCAAAAGCTTCAACTTATTAGTCGTCTCATCAATAACTCGACGATGAGTCTCCTCCATGGAGTGTTGAGCCTGCCGACGTAAATCATCATCATTTATTGTCAGTTGCTGGGCCAACCGCTGATGAGACTCTTAAATAGTACGGCTCCTTATTATGCCCTCCTGCTCGAGCTGTCCATGTTGAAGGATCAGCTCTTCTCGCCTCCTGACGGACTCCCCTAGCCGAGACTCGCTGGCTTCTAAAATAGCCTGAGCCTTAGCGATAGTCTCTTTGGCTCTAAGAATGGCCGCCTGGCTCTCCTCGATCTCGAAATCCACCATCTCCAACCCCCTGACAACCGACTCCTGACTGGCTCGCAATCCTGCCAACTCTCGAGACCAGTCGTACTCCTGACGATTTAACTCCTCCTGACGAGTTGTTAGCTCTGCTCGTAGCCGCGCTAGTTCCATCTCGGTGATCGCTTCCACATCCGCTTGGCGAACTGTGTTTAGCGTATTCACCTGCTCTTCTAAAGCTTCTAAGCGGGCTCGATAAGGAGCTACTCGGTCACGTCCTCTGATCCTTTCAATATTGTCTAGATAACTGGACAACATTGGGCGTCCGAGATCGAGAAAATCTCTTCCACCAAGGATCATCCCAATACATCTCCTTAATAGCTGCGTGAAATCATTAACGCTGTGGTTGAAGAATTCTTCAAGTGGGTCTATGGTGTCTGTGTTAAGCACGGGCAGCACTAAGGAGGATGTAGCCGGGGGAGGAGTAGCTTCTGCAGGAGTCAAAGAGGAGGAAGCCCGTCTCTATACCAGATTCATGACATGAGGAGCCAGTAGAGCCAGTAAAGACTTGGAAAAACTGGAAACCCGAGGCGAATTATCACTAGTATAGGTCATTCGAGCAGAGCCACCAATAGGGGTAGATGATAGAGTATCTTCACCCGAAGCTCCTCCTGTGGCAGAAGTAGCTTCGAACGAGAACTTCAAATTCTCTTCATCTCCTGTTGGCATATGAGTAGGAGCAGGAGAAGTCACCGGTGTCTCAACAAACAATAGTAGAGGACGTTAATACCGCTAGCTGAGGAGCAGAAGGCACACCAATGACAACTGGAAAGGTGTCCTCAGAGCAAACTGCTGGTGTTGGTGACGGAAGACTTGGAGATGGGGGAGCCTCTCTTGTTGTGGCCGCAATGACCTCTGTCCTATCATCACTCCCGAGTTCGTCAATGGCAGGAACTGAAGTAGGAATAGAGTGAGGAGCTGGAGTGAAATAGTGCACGCCAAACTCCTCCGCCGAACTACCAAGACCACCCACCGAGCCATGGTGCCAGAATAGTCGACCAACTCCTCGGACTCCACCCTGGTAGTTGAATGCATGGGAGAATGGAGTTGACTACCTGCGTTTCAGAAAGCAAATGGGGAATATTACATATAATATAGAAAAAGAATAGAAGTTAGAATATAGAGTTTAAAGGAACGATACCAGGGGATACAAGTCCTGTGGTTGGACTTGAAGGAGGAGCAGTCGTCGTCTCTAAAAGCACTCCCGTCTCGCCACCTAAAAATTGCATCATAGTGTGCTCACCAGATCTTGAGTAGGCAGGCGAGCCAGAGTACCCAGAGCACTGAGAGTCTCAACAGGCCTACTCTCCTCTCCCGAAGCTGATGGCAGAGTGGAAGCAAGCAGATCCATGGCAAACTGGACGACTGCCTTTTAAGGGTCTAGTAGGGTCTCCTCGGCCAACTTCTTCTTCTTCGCTGGCCCTTCTTTCGCGGGTCCGCGGCGTTTGACGGTTGGACTCCGGGAACGAGTAACTATATATTGGGGAGCACCTCCAACATCGACATCATCATTGTCACCATCATTGTCATCTTCATTAGAGTCGCCAACATCTGATGGATCGGCTGCCGTGCTAAGAAATTCATCCATTCCTTTCACCCTCACTCTTTTGGCCCCCTTGCGGCAAGAATAAAAAGCTTCTATCTCCTTGTAACAACTACGGTTGACGGAGAAGTTTGTCACGTCAGCGTTGGCGATGCTGTACCATGTGCAGAAGCTTAGCGCCATGCTCAATTCTGGCTACTTTTGGAGCAGCAAGAATTCAGCCCCGGTTCCACCAGCTACAAAGTGGAACCAGCCGCGAGCACTCTCATACAAATTTTCCTCATAGGCCAGTTTCTTATTTGGATTACCCACATAGATTTGTGTGTACCCGAATTGACGAGCAAAGTGGCTCGGGGTGTATAGTTCGATATAGCACATGTTGTCTTGCCGATACACCAAGTGTCCGGGACGAATATTAAGGAGCCACCAGAAAGCTCCTGAGGATACGGTGGTAAAATTGTCTGCTCCCGAAATATCCTTGAATTTCGACCCGTATTCTCCACCAGAAAAATCTGGAAAGCACCGGAAGATCTCATAATTTTGGTGATGGCGGAGTGTCTCCGGATTTGAGACATATAATGACTCTTCCATGAGGAGCGTTCGTATAGCTCCACAAGAAATGGCTTGTCAGCTGGGGGGTGCTCAGCTGCACTCATTAAAGAGGGGCAGTGCATGACGAGCCACGCCATCAGATTAGTATAGGGCATCTCCACCCTAGGATTCAGAACCTTTGCCTTGGCAGTCTCTTTTGACTTACCTTTTTCTTTCCCCTTGCCCTTGTCAGTAGGGATGAAACCGTTACACAGTGCTCGTAGTCCACTCTGTAGGTTGCTCACCATGGCAGGGAGGAGTCCGAAGGGTCGGGCGTATACTAGTAGAACTGCTGGATACACCACGTTTATTGCAATGGCATCCTTTCGCAGAAGGCACGACACATCTCTTCAACCACAGCATCAGAAATCCAGCAATAAGACCTCTATTGGACACTGAAAACTGAGCCTGGTAATGGAAGCTCTTGAAGATAGTACCGGGATTGAATCCACTTTCATTTGATTCGGTAGTATAAAATATAGCATGTGTCTTGGCTATGCGGCGATCAATCTCTTTGACATCAACAGGATTGTGGTTGTGGACACTTGATGAACTCTCTTTGGAGTTCAAATTTGCAAAAAGGAAATCGGCCCACTTCTTATGGCCGATACCTTGGTTACGCACACCTGCCATGTCAGCGCAAATACGGTAGTGGCGCATCATCTCCCAGTAAGTGGCGTAGATGCGCTCATCCCTCGCCTTTAGCATATTTAGCTCTTCAGTAGTGAGGATGTACTCTTCATAAGGGACTTCGCCCATTGATAACCCGGACACTTCAAACATCTCGTGGAGAGCAAGGCCTAGCTCACCCACTGGTATAAAGAAAGTGTCAGTCTCGGGGTTGTACATCTCCAGGAGACTGAAGAAATGATAGGAGCTCTGGGGTAGCCCAAATTGAATATTTCTGATAGCTTTGTATAAGCCTATCTCCTTCAGAACAGGTTCATGGGAATCTACCATGTATTGGACGTGGCGAGACCACCATATGTTGCTGGAAGAGTAAACTCAGCCAGGCATCCTGAAGTCGTTGGCTGGATATTGGCCACCCTTAGCCATAAACTCACTCAAGAAAGTCCGTGCACGAGTAGGAACTTCCCCCACTGGATGCTCCTTGGTAATTCTCCCTGGAAGCAACCCAGTAATACACCGAGTGAGACCATCTTGATAAGCCTCGTGTGCACCAAGTTTCCCTGTGGGAACGCAGTCATATTCCTGAGTTAGCCCCCATTCTAACTCACGATGCATGGCTAGCCTTTGTAAATAAAATAAAGGATAACTGCGCTCCATGCTGGGTAGAAACATCAGCGAGTCACCAGATTGGTAGAGCCATTTGCTCTCCTCTTCGAAGAGGATCTGGTCTGAATGCCCCATTATGTCTCCAAAGAGAAATGCAGCCTTCTTCAGCACTTCTCGGTTGGTTGCCTCGAAGGTCGCATCAATGATGATCTCCCTTGCAGTTGCAGGGCTATATCTAATATGCTTCTCTCTGCATTCCCTTAGGCCTGGCTTGTAGGCCAGGAGATCAGTGGTGAAGTGAAATTGGGCCATCAAATCTGCACCCAGCAAATTGGAAGTAGTGTCTATGAGGGAGAGCATCCACTGAATACCCCACTACAAAAGAAGAATCAAAAGTTAGACAAAGTTTTAACAAATTCAGAAAATCTTCTAAGTATAGAAACACGGAGCTAAAAATAACTCTGCGCGAAACTAAAAATAACTCCGCGCGAACCTAAAATAACTCCGCGTGAAGCTAAAAATAACTCCGCGCCAAGCTAAGAAGATAGCCTCGCGTTTACAAATGCAAAGCTAAAGTTCGTAGTCTCACGTTGAAACACAACAGCTAGCAAAAATAGCTCCGCGTTTCCAAATGCGAGGATAACGCGATAGCTTCGCGAAGGAAGAAGACTAGAGGCCTTTCTTCTTCTCCAAGCCATACGGTCGGAAAACGGTGATCTTGCCAGTAAAGAAGTAATGGCCGGTCAAAATCGAGCCAAATCACTCTAAAATCATTCTAAAGAGTCCAAAAGATGAGATTTTTACCTCTAATAAGCGCGGCGTAGGCTAGGCCACCACTGTAGCCGCTGCCACAGCCACCTCCGCCGCTGCTAGCATCGGCCGCCGAGGGAGAGGTGGCGCGCGATGAAGTGTTCCTCTTGGGTGCAATGACCTTGAAAAAAATCAACGAAAAACTCAAAAAATCGACGAAAATTCGATCGGGTCGTCTGGGTCGCCTGGATCGCCTGAGTTCTTGAGCTCTTGAGAATTCTTGAATGAAATGAGGGAGAAGAAGAGTTAAAAACTCTATTTAAAAGAAAAAACCCACCCCTTGGTATTCAGCGCGAAAATCAGAGTAATTACTGAGCGATTACCCACTGAAACGCAAGGCTATTAGCTTCGCGCAAACGACTGAAACGCGAAGATAACTTGGTATTTTAAATCCACATTCTAGTTTGAAGGTCCAAAGTATTTCGAAATTTGCTAAATTCTAAGCCATTTTGAAAACTATGGAGGGGGTTCTGTTGGTAGTGAAAATTTCAAAGTAAAAGGAGTTTTCCACACATAATGCAGAGCTAACTCCGTAGCTCCGCATTTGGCTATTTTAGCCTAGCATTTGAGTAAAACGCGGAGCTAATCCATAGCTCCGGCTCTGATGAATTTAGCTCCACGTTAAACTCCGCGTGAGCAGATAAATCAGAGTTTTAAATTGATTATAATTGAGATTTGAGTTTATCCAAATATCCAAATTGAGTCCAATCAAAACTCTAAATTAAGAAATTTAAATCAAAACTAAGATATTTGATTGGAGTTCTTGATGGATAAAAATTCTATTTAAATAGAAACTCTCATATTATCCTAAGGCTATAAATACCCTCTCAAGGAAGTCTTAGGGATCTTTTTAGAGCATAAAAGAAGTTCAAGTTACGCGTAAAAGCCTTGAACTTATCAAGATCAGCAGAGAAGATCAAGTCAGCCGTCATCTTCGTCAAGCAAGAAGACCATCGATGTCAGATCGTCCAAAGGAACTACTAGTTAGATCCCATCGCTACGAGAACCCACTATTTTGTAAAAAGAGCGATAAATTATAAATCCTCTCGTTTGTTCTTTTCTTGTTCACTTTCATTGTAATTAAGCTATTCCAATGGAAGGAAGCGACAATTTTGCTGCGAACACTAATCAAATATTTCTTACTGCAATTAAAAAGATTTTTTGCCACATTACATTATCATACTTATAATACAAACATCAAAAATAGATCGCAGATAATATAAGATTATCTGCTTACTGACTGATTCGTGTAGGCAAAGCCCTTGTGATTAAACAAAATAGATCAATGGATGATGTATGTCACAATAAGTGCGATAAGCATGAGTACGTAAGTAATCCCTTGATCTATTGCCTTATCTGAAAAGAGATGGTAAAAGATATATTAATCAACAAGCAAAGCACAAAAAACTATATGATCGAAAAAAGACATTTAATCAACAAGAAGCACAAAAGATGTACGATAAGGAAAAAAATAAATTTATAGTAACGACACAAAATATTAGGAACGAGTAAGTTGGGGAGAAAACTTCAGGATACTTTGGTAGTAACATGGACATCACTAATGCCAATGAGTCTTAGCTCAAGTGGTATCACCTCTCTCCAATTTGCAAGAGAATCTGAATTCGCCTCCCGATAGGGACTCCATTTAGCTAATGTTGCAAAAAATATGTGTATGTGTGTGAGTTTGATTAGCAAAAAAAAGACATTGACATCAAATATTGGATACAAATATTTGTTCAACACTCTAAGAGACTTGCAGCATTTTGAATTCCCAAACCAATGGATGAGAAATATGAACTCACCATCGATAGTTCTAGCAACTGAAGTTGGAAAGCTCCCCAAGTCTTGGCAAAGACATGGATAAAACACAACTGCAACCAAAATATATGTTGCGAAAGGCAGATATCTTGCTCACACAAATATATACCCAAAATAGTGCCATACAAGAACTAATGTAAAATAAGAGAAGACATAAATTTAACAAGGTTCGGTAAATGTTACCTACGTCCTCAGGCGCCAACGATCAATCCACTATTACCAAAGTTTCAAATTACAAAGATATCTGGTAAATTGGAAAGTCCCCAAGAATAGGAGAATTTTTCCAAAATCCAAAAATCCAAAATTACAACTTGGAATTTTTCAGATTTGAAAACTTTCCAAAATAAAAACGTTTTCTGAAAACAGTTTTATATAATAACTAATTATTTTGGGTACTTAAAACCAAAGACACAAGGTCCTCTTTATAGGACTTATGGGTGGTGTTTTTTTAGCACCCAGCCGATGTGGGACTAAAAGAGCCACAACCAAATTCAACAATCTCTATCTTGGCGAATAAGGCCCACATCGTAAGTGGCTCCAAATGAAGATCTTTAAACTGCTAAAATATTGAGAAAATCCAAACAATGCTTGAATTTGGTCAAATTTACTACCTTAGTCATCATATCAGCGGGATTCTTCTGAAGAGACTGCATCTCTTCATCCATTGCTCTCTTCCACTTTTTATCTTCTGAACTTCTAATTGCTTCTCTATAGGTGGAAGGAATATCTATAATAGGAAGTGCATAGGCCACTACTGTATCAAGGAAACGAGCAAATTTCTTAATTTGTCGATGTGGCCTGTCATGTGCAATTGAGCTTGGTTGCTGTGGAGGTTCTTGGGTTAAAACCTCTTCTTCTTTTTCTTCGACATACATCTCTGCCACTGGACTATCGATATAAACTGGGTCAAATCTAATTTTTTCAAACTCCACCTGTTGCGGAGCACTCTCCACCTGCTGCTGAGCATTAGTGGTCTTCTTCTCTTTTCCAGAATTACTAAGTGTCACCTTTTTCAACATGACAGATTCATCAAAGGTAACATCCCTGCTAAAAAAAGTTTTCTTCGAATTTGGACACCAAAGGCTATATCCTTTCACACCCGAGCTTATTCCCATGAACAATGCTTTCTTGGCTCTTAGGCCCAACTTAGACTCCTTTACATGATAATAAGCAGTGGAACCAAACATATGGAAGGAATTATAATCATAAGCAGGTTTTCCAGACCATATCTCAATCGGTGTCTTACCTTCACTCGCTGTTGATGGTAATGATTAATGAGATGACATACATAAGTCACTGCCTCAGCCCAAAATCCCTTACTTAACCCAGCATTAAGCAATATACATCGAACTTTCTCTAGCAAAGTCCTGTTCATGCGTTCTGCACCCCATTTTGCTGTTATGAATATGTGTTGGTGAAGTGTAGAACAATACCTTTATCTTGGCAAACTTTAAGAAACGGATCACTTTTATCCTCACCACCGTTATCTAATCTAAGCTTCTTTATCTTTCTGCCTGTCTGAGTCTCAATCATCTTTTTCCATTTCAGAAAAATTCCCAACACTTCATCTTTAGTTTCATCAGATACACCCAAATTCTTCTAGAATAATCATCAACAAAAGTAACAAAGTAATGCATACCTCCCAAAGAAGGTGTTCTAGTAGGAACCCAAACATCAGAGTGAATATAGTCCAAAATTCCTTCAGTATTATGGATAGCAGTGCCAAACTTTACTCTTGTCTTTTTTTCCCATGACACAATACTCACAGAAATTTAATTTACCGGTTTTTGCACCTTTTAGTAAGCCTTTCTTCACTAAATTTTGTAAAACTTCCATACCTGCATGACCAACTCGCATGTGCCACAATATGGTTATTTCTGCACCTGTATCCTTTTTAGAGACTGTAGCTGTTGATCTAATAACTGTACTACCATAAAAGTAGTATAAGTTATTCTTCCTCGTACCTTTCATCGCCACAAGTGCGCCTGAAGTGACTATGAGAACTCCATCTCGGATAGATATAGTGAAATCTTTTGCTTCTAATTCTTTTAAAGAGATGAGATTCTTCTTTAAATTTGGTACATATAGAACATCTGTCAAAACTCTGATTGATCCATCATGATTCTTTAAACGGATTGAATCTATCCCAGTTGTCTTGCAAGATCTGTCGTTGCCTATAAAAACAGCTCCTCCATCAAACTCTTCAAAGGATACTTTTGTTACCTTGTGAGACAAGATCGAATAGTATCACATGCTTGGCGATTAATTCTTTCCCATTCTTTATGGGTCATCTTCTCTGGCTTCTTATCTTCCAGAGCAACATCTAATTCTTACTGATAAAGAATATCCAAGACTTCGCACTGCCATTTACTAAAGTTGTTGCGGCCATCAAACTTCTCAACTTTGAATTTTGCATTAATCACAGTAATCTTAGCCAGTATAGACGAAGAACCTTCTGTCATTTTTCAACAATTTGCCAAGGTCGAATCTTCGGCTCTGATACCACTTGTTGCGAAAAGCAGATATCTTGCCCATACAAATAGACACCAAAAATAGTGTCACACAAGAACTAATGCAAAATAAGAGAAAACACAAATTTAACGAGATTCGGTAAATATTACCTATGTCCTCAGGCGCCAACGATCAATTCACTATCACCAAAGTTTCAAATTACAAAAATATCTGGTAAATTAGAGAGTTTCCCAAGAATAGGAGAATTTTTTCAAAATCCAAATTACAATTTAGAATTTTTCATATTTGAAAACTTCCCAAAATAAAAGTTGTTTTCTCGAAACAGTTTTATATAATAACTAATTATTTTGGATACTTAAAACCAAAGACACAAATCCCTATTTATAGAACTCATAGGTGGTATCTCTTTAGCGCCCAGCCGATGTGGGACTGAAAAAAGTCACATCCAAATTCAACAATATAGGCTAAGAGAAGAGCCTGCATCGTCATGGAACCCATCCTCCCGCTTCTACAGCAATGGACTCAATAGGAGTATACAGAGAAGATGCTCCGATGTTAAAAGCAGAGGTGGCCTTGCCTTGGTCATCACCTGCATGGAATTTATAGTCCTTCGACCACTATAATCAACAAGAAGACAATCAAGAATCAATATCTGAGGCTAGAAGATATTTTGACTGGGCAAACACTGACCAGAGATCAAAATAAATTACGTCACAGATTTTATCAGAAATTGAACTTTCATCAAATCTTATAAGACTTAGTAAAAACCCTGCATAGGTGATCTATTTCTTCAAAATATTGCTTAATTAGATCGAGTAAATGATGAAATTTTGGAGCAACTAAATAACTTTGCGCTTATGGCAAGTAAATGTACATGCATATAAGGTAATATATCGTTGCTTGGTTGGTGAAGTTTGCAAGCATAAATATTATAAATTATCTGTAACGTAATCAATTTTTTTTAATTTGGAGGTCATTATAATGGGATACATATGATTCCTTTAGACTAGTCTTTCAATCAGACTACAACCTGGTCTAGTGAGCTCTCTTTATTATTATTATTATTATTATTTTTAAAAAAAAGAGGAGGCAATTCTGCAACCTAAGAATTTAAGTATTTGGTGCTCCCTTGGTATATCAGACATTAAGCTTTAAAAACACTGACATCAATTCATTTCAAAGATTTGAAAAGGCTGAAGGAAATCAATAAATACATAGATAGCAAGTTATGTCGTAAAAATGAAGAAGTATTTGTTTAGCAAAAAATAAAATAAAATAATAGCAGAAAGGGACAAAGAATGTTTCAGGTAGTTGATTCCATAGGCTGTTTAATAACCTCTTGTGACCCAGTATAACACTAATGTAATGTTCCTCTTCCTTTTAAATAGACATAGACCAGAGACTAACAGAAGAAAAAATATATCCAGTTAACACTGAAGTTGAACAAGGCACACAAGCTGATCGACTTAGAAACCAATGACCAGTGAGCAGCTTGAGCAAGCAACCGAACTAAACTGGGACCTTACTGTACCTTCGAGGACTGGGTAAATACTGCAGAAGAAGACCGGGTAGCATGTGATGCAATCAGATAGTAATATGACCATCTATAGGATAAGCTGGTGATGCATCACGATCACGAATTGGATGACTCCCTCCTAATCTACAAAACTAAATATAGTCTGCATTGAGAACTTAAGATCAATCTGATAACTGCAAATGTCAACTTAGGACCTCTTGTTCGTATTGACACTGTTCAATATTCTGCTAGGCCGAATCAGAGACTAATCTATAACTATTCTACATAGAATAATGCCTTGTATTCACTAACACGCACGATGAAGATATTGTATTCACTAACACGCACGATGAAGATAACAACACCTCTGTCAGTAGCTCAGGGTGTCGTGGTTGAGTTACGGACGTCCAGGGTTCAAGTACTCTCCATAATATTTAGTAACAACAAAGCAACTCCAAAGTATGAGCATTACTGAAACCACGAGGAGAACGATGATGTAATGGTGGCACATCTAGAAATTGGCCCCTCAGGGGCTTGTATGGGGAGGTTTCCAAAATTACAAGATTTTTTTGTGTGGCTTCTAATTAAAACATCATCTGGGTTGGCTCTATGTTTATAATTCTTTGATAAATTTTACTTGAAATGCAAAAGACTACCTTAAAATATACATAGTTTGATATTAAACCATCATAAACTTTTAAACCTAAAAAAAACTATCCTAAACTATTCATGGAACTAATTACTCGTCATGATCCGCTCAGGGACGAAATCGAAATTATAGAATTGGAGGAGTCAATTATAAGATTTGCAACTTGTATTATTAAAAGTGTACAATGATTAATCACAAAACTAAGTTCAATCTCTATTAATAAAACCATACTACAATTCATTTAAAAAATTATAACAAATATAATAAAAAAACGATAATTTTTCAACTACTCTGATGCAATTATCTATTAGAAAGGAACATGCTGCTCTTTTACATGTCGAAATTATCTATACTCGCATATTTGCTGAATTTTGTAGCAATTTCTTTTTCAATATATATAATCAAATAGTCTGTAACAAAGTCATTTACAATAATTACTTATAGTAGAAAAAAATTCCATTGTATTACTAAGCAACCTTTCAATCTAATTTTAAAAATAAAATAAACAATAATATCATATTTAAGAGAAATATATCAAAATTATAACTAAGTAACATGTTGATTCTTGATCTCAACTACTTTGTAATTTAGAAACCTAACACGATGGCCACCTCTCTCTTCATGCAAACGATGCTTTCCACTTAATTTTGTTGTTCTCTTGAATGAAAAACAAGTGACGCATTTGAATAAATTATTTTTCTCAAGGATGGAAAATAATTCCCCCCTAGAAAATATCTTTGAAGTCTGACCTTGACCTTGCGGCGGCGCTGCGAAATTTTTTTCGCAGCCGCCTATCAAACTATCATTTAGGTTTAATGAGGTTAAAATTAGTTTTATCAATGAGATTACACTCATTAAGTCTAATAATTATCATCTACGTTTATGTTTGTTGTTATGACAATTTGGCCTTGGGCCATATTAAGAATTTCATTTTAGGGGTTATTGTAGAGCTTAAACACAAACAAGGCAAGAAGATAATACGAATATATATAAGAAATATACTCAGTGGAAGAACCTCACAATATAAAAGATTGAGCTGCAAAAACAAGAATGGATAATTTTATTCGGTGAAATGATGAGCCTTATATAGGCATACAATCCAACGATACACTAAGCATGTTCTCCACCTTTATAGCATAACTGAACAACCTATAACAACACTCCTATAAACTTGGTCATGCAAATAACTAAATAACAAACCATGACTCCACTCCTATAGACTTGGTCATGCAAATAACTAAATAACAAACAATGACTCCACTCCTATAGACTTGGTCATGCAAATAACTAAATAACAAACCATGACTCCACTCCTATAGACTTAACAGAATTCTAGAAACTAGGAGAAGTAAAGTTCAAACATGTGCTGATGTTGTAGCTTTAACACTTCCCCTCAACACCAGCTTCCATTCTTTCCACCATGCTGAGCCCATGACAGCAATTTTTAAACTTGTTGCCACTCAAGCCTTTTGTGAACAAATCTGCAAGTTGGTTTTCTGTCTTAACATGCTTCAATGCAATTTCTTCTTGCAGAACTTTTTCCCTAATAAAATGGTATTGCACCTCCACATGTTTAGTTCTTGCATGAAAAACTAGATTTTCTACCAAACATATTGCCAACAGGTTGTCGCAATACAAAGGAATGACATATTCTGCTGGCTGATGCAAGTTCTTCAATAGTTGCATAAGCCAAGTGCTCTCTTGAGCTGCCATTGCTGCCGCTCGATACTCCGCTTCTGTTGTTGACAAAGACACAGTTGGTTACCTTTTGCTACACCAAGAAATTACTCCTGACCCGAGCATAAAGACATACCCAGTAGTTGAGCGTCGGGTATCATGGTCACTTGCATAGTCAGCATCACAATAGCCAACTAGCCTACAGTCTCCACCTTTCTTGTATATAATACCATAGCCAAGTGTACTCTTCACATATCTTAGGATTCGTCGAACTGCTTCCAAATGAAGCTTCTTCGGATTTTGCATGTAGCGACTCATCACGCCAACTGCAAAAGAAATATCTGGTCTTGTTAAAGTTAAGTAGATAAGACTTCCCACCAATTGTCTGTACATCATAGCATCTCCCAAATCTTTCCCTTCATGAGCACACATTTTTGTGTTTGGCTCCATCGGCGTCGAGATTGGCTTACACTTAAGCATTCCAAACTTCTTCAACAAATCCTTGGAATACTTTTGCTGATGGAGAAATATTCCATCTTGAGTATGATCGATCTCTAAACCAAGAAAATACTTGAGTTGTCCAAGTTCTTTCATCTAAAAGCGAATTGATAAATTCTCCTTGGTTCGGAGAATTTTTTCTTCATAATCTCCTGTGATGATTAAATCATCTACATATACTAGCACAATAGCTAGCTTTCCTCCTTTAGTTTTGACGAACAAGCTAGAATCTGCAGATGTCATCGAATAACCACTATGAGTAAGAAATTCAGCAATCTTACCATACCATGCCCTTGGTGCTTGTTTTAACCCATAGAGCGCCTTTCGGAGTTTACACACATACTTGGATGATCTTGCATCTGAAAACCCATCGGTTGATCCATGTAGATCTTCCGATCTAGCTTTCCATGCAAAAAGGCATTCTTCACGTCCATCTGCGACAACTTCCAACTTTTGCTAGCTGCAAGTGCTAATAGGACTCGTACAGTTGTAAATTTTGCAACTGGACTAAATGTTTCATCATAATCTAATCCATATTGTTGAGAGAATCCTCGAGCTACCAAACGAGCCTTGTGCCTCTCTATTGATCCATCTATGCTACGCTTTATTTTGTACACCCATTTGCAAGAAATAGGCTTCACATCTCTTGGCTTTGGTACGAGTTCCCAAGTCTGATTTTGCTCTAATGCAACAATTTCTTCTTCCATAGCTTTAATCCACTCAGGATTGTCAGATACTTCCTCAAATGTCTCTGGTTCTTTTGCATCTGCTTCTTCTACTATGGCATTATTGGCATACTTAGGATTTGACTTTCTGGCTCTTATTGATCTTCTAAGTGCAGTTGGTGTATCTACTTCAATTTGCTCAGTATCTTCGCTTGGCCTTTGGTACACACCTGTTTGCCAAGGATTTTGAGTTATGCCTTCTTCGACATCTCCACCATCGTCTGCATCCTTAGCTTCATCTGAACTCAACTGGATTTGAGAAGTTTCTAATACTTCTTTAAAAACATCTGAGTCTGATAGTACTTCTTTGTTCGAGGACCACCATGAGGAAGCTTCATCAAATACCACATTCCGGGACATGTAGCACTTCTTGGTTGTTGGATTGCAACATCGCCACCCTTTCCTCTAACTGTCGTATCCTACAAAGATACACCTAATAGCCTTTTTTTCCATCTTGCTACGTAAGTGAGTAGGTACAAATACATAGCATACACATCCAAAGACTCGAAAATGACCAACAGTAGGCTTCATATTCCATATTTTTTCAAAAGGTGAAAGAAAACATAACCTTTGTTGAGGAAGCCTATTGGTTACGAAAGCCGCAGTGTTCATCGCTTCCACCCAAAATTGTCCTGGAACATTCTTCGGATGAAGCATACTTCGACATACTTCTGCCAGCTGTCTATTCTTCCTTTCTGCTACATTTTGCTGCGGAGTGCTAGCACATGTGAACTGATGGCGTATTTTGCACTTTCGAAGAAAACTTGAGAATTCATCTGAGGTGTACTCTCCCCCATTGTCAGTGCGTAGACAATGGACTTTTCTATCGACCTCCGCTTCTGCTATCTCCTTGAACTCTTTGAACTTTGGAAGAGTTTCAGATTTTTCCTTCATAAAGTAAACCCACACATATCTTGAGAAATCATCAATGAAGGTCACCATGTACTTCATCCCACTAATGGAGACTTGCTTAATTGGTCCAAACACATCAGAGTGAATCAACTCTAATGGTTCCTTGGCTTTAAATTTAGATTCTTCGTACGGTAACTGTGCGCTTTTCCATACTGACAGCCTGCACATACAGTTTCTGTTCTTACCTCAAGTTGTGGTAGTCTTTTCAGCATCGACTTCTTCATCATCACATTTAGCTTGGAATAGCTAACGTGACTTAGCCGCATGTGCCACAAATCTACTGTCTCGTTCCTTTTTGTCTTGTCTACATATGCAGTTTCTGCAGACATCACATAGAGTGACTCCAATCTTCGTCCCTTCATCACCGGCCTTCGTCCCTTAATCACAGGCTCTTCTATAATCTCAAGGTCCCGATATACTTTCACATCTTGTGGACCAAATAGAACAAAATGGCCAGAAGATGTTAATTGTGCTACTGAGAGAAGATTTTTTTTCATACCTGGGACATGATAGACATTTTGGAGTGGCACCTTGGTATCACTGCACTAGGGAGAGACTATCGTATCACCGATGTGAGCTATTGGTAACTTTGAGTTGTTCGCCGTTACCACCACCCGGCTTCCTCTGTACTCTGACAAGTTTTGCAGCTTCTCTTTATCACCGGTCATATGATTCAAGCAACCTGAGTCAACAATCCAATCATTCTCATATTTGATTTGATTGAATGTTGTTGCTGTAAGGGCTAGCTCTTCTTCATCTACAGCAAAGAACGCCTCAGCATTCCATTCGTCTTCACTTTTGGACGTAGCAGCATTATTTTCCACAACCTTCTTCTTTGACCAGCAATCATTTGCCATATGACCCTTCTTCTTGCAGTTGTAGCACTTCCCTTCAAACTTTTGACCATTGCCATGGTTCTTAGAGCGTCCTTCTGCACGAACGCTCCATTCGCCTTGATGACTTCTTACCTTATCATCATTCTTTTTGGATCCACCAACAGCATACTGCTTGGAATTTCTCCTGTCTTTATTGGCATAGAGTGCCCCTTCTTCATTTTTCAACGAGACTCCTCCCATTTGCTTAGCTAAGGCCTCCTGACCAGCTAGCAAATTTTCGAATTCTACAAGTGACGGTTGAGTTTGCCATCCTTGTATTGCAGCAACAAAACTCCTGAATTCTGGCTTCAAACCATGGATGATGATCCGCTTCATCCTCGTATCACCAATAGGAGCTTCTGGATCCAACTCAGAAATTTCCCGGCATAGCGACTTCACTTTATGGAAGTACTGTGCGATCGTCATGTCGCGTTGCGCCACCGACAACAACTCACTCTCTAAGAGTTGGAGCTTCGTATCATTCTTCTTAGAGAATAGCTTGGCGATCGTATCCCAAGCTTCTTTGGGAGTGTTTGCATCCCGGATATGCTCCAGCACGTCCTCTTCAATTGTTGTCTTCAACACTGGCTTTGCCCACTTTAATCTTCCACTTCCGCAACGTCCCATTCACATCTTCAGCCTCTGGTTGTCTCACATCATTTCCGTTTACAACCTCCCACAAATCCTGGCCTTGCATATAAGACATCATGCAAGTAGACCAAGAATTGTAGTTCTGGTCGTTGAGCTTCTTGATTCCGCTAATGACTTGAAGATCACCCATCTTGACAATAGTGATGCTTACTTAATGCTCACGAACCGTTAGGCTCTGATACCAAATTGTAGAGCATAAACATAAACAAGGTAAGAAGATAATACGAATATATATAAGAAATATACTCAGTGGAAGAACCTCACAATATAAAAGATTGAGCTGCAAAAACAAGAATGGATAATTTTATTCGGTGAAATGATGAGCCTTATATAGGCATACAATCCAACGGTACACTAAGCATGTCCTCCACCTTTATAGCATAACTCAACAAGCTATAATAACACTCCAATAGACTTGGTCATGCAAATAACTAAATAACAAACCATGACTCCACTCCTATAGACTTGGTCATGCAAATAACTAAATAACAAATCATGACTCCACTCCTATAGACTTGGTCATGCAAATAACTAAATAACAAACCATGACTCCACTCCTATAGACTTAACAGAATTCTAGAAACTAGGAGAAGTAAAGTTCAAACACGTGCTGGTGTTGTAGCTTTAATAGTCATGGCCCTCAATTATCTTAAATTTGATAACTTTAAGTGACATCAATCCTATTTTAAATTACAACAACAACAATAAATTTATTATTATTACATTTATTATTATTTTCTAATGATAAATAATATTTTAAAAACAGAAATAGGAAAAATGGGCTGCCTGCGGGGTTGGGTTTTCAAATTTGAACTCATTGCAGAGATTAAGCGCGTCCAAATTTTTAAACCCGCAACCCGCTAACTATTTACCTTAACGGCTTCACCCGGTTCACCTTTTATCCCAAAAATCAAGCCAGCGCTGAGATCACTTCGACGGTGGTTGGAGAAACGAAGGCTAAAACGAGAATGAAGTTGATTTTCGCTATAAAAGGTGCATATTCAATTCATTCTATATTTAGTGAATAATTGAATGATTTTACGATTAGGGTTCCTTTTTTTAATCTAGGGTTAGGGTTAATCTTCAAATTGATGCTATTGTGCTATTTCTGTTAGGGTTTAACATTATTAATTGTTTTTTTGATAAACATTGTCAATTGTTGTTATGGATGCTTTAGTTGATTAATCTTGTTAATTTGAATTTGTGAGGCATTTGATATTTGGTTTGTAGTTGAATCATATGACATTTTATCATATGGCACATGTATATTGCGTATTGGGTACCTCACGAGCTTATACAATATTTATGATACATATTGGCATTATACTACATCTTTTCCAAGTAACATCTCACAAATATCTTCTCAACCCTATTCAAAAGGATCAGTTCACCTCGTTGCAACAATTAGCTTAAATGGCCCAAGGAAGAGGCTCTCAGATAGTGGAGGGGAGAACTGGCTTTCCTTGCAAGTTGCAATAAAGGTGGACTTGTGTGCATATACTTTTGTCTCTCTCTATATTTGTGCGCAGGAGGTGGTGCATTTTTTCTGTGTTTGTTTGTGTTTTTCGGTTTTTGTTTTGTTGGGGGATGGGTGGGTTTTGTTGTTGGGGGGGGGGGGGGGGGGTGGGGGGGGGGGTTGGAGTTTCTTTTATATGTATATATGCGTGTGTATATATATATATATATATATATATATATATATATATATATATATATATATATATATATATATATATATATATATATATATATATATATATATATATATATACATACACACACGCACACACACCTCAAAATCTGATTCGATATATAATGGTACGGGTGATATGTAAAACTATGACAACCAAGCATCCAATGGCCACTATAAGTTCTTAATCACAATCCTGTAACAAAGTAAACCCTTTTTATCTCTTTACTACCTAAACCACACCCTTCTTTTCCAATCATACACCCCTATTCTTTCATGAGTTCCCTTCGGCCAAGAAGAGTTCTGCCCCCCAAGAAGTAAAGTAGTTTTTCAATGGATCGGGCTGATGGATCAATGGATTGGGCTGATGGATCTTTGTGACATACTATCTGTTTTTCTTCTCGCGCCTCATAATATTACTTGCCTTTGTGGTGGAAGTCATTCATCATCACCCAATTATAATATTTATCGAGATTTAGGATGAGAATTGATGGGTCCAAGAGCTAGCCTTGACCTGCCCTATTAAAATTTTTGAATAAAAAATTTATTTTTTTAATTTAAAAATTTGAATAGGATGGGCCAAGGAGTGACCCTTCGATCCCCCCTCTTCTCATTCTTAATCGAGATACAAGGGCTATCCTGCTAAGCCAAATAATTCCGGTCAGACCAATATAATGAGCATTGAATGTCCTGCCATCCCATTTTCTGATTCAGCCATCTCGTAATTGACATAGGATTGATACCAATGCAGTTCAAACCTAGGGAACATCTAGCATGCAAAATGTTTGCACAGGTTATGATTTAAGACCAATAATGTACATCCAAGGTAAAGTGATCCCTTTAACCATACACACAAATTTATCTATGTATTTAATCAACCAGGGGGTCTGCAACTTGACATTGAATTGTGTATCGTGTTCGACTAGTCATGGCCATATAACTAAGCAAAGATATTAATTTTTCTTTTTGTTTTTTGATCAAAGTTATTTAGATGGGTTGCAGTTGGATTAATTCACATTTGTGGAATTGGAAAAATTTCTTGCACATGCGTTGCATGATATATATTGCTATTATCTATATGCATCAACTATCATATGTATGGTTCTTTCTGATTTTGTACAGCAATGCATCTGTATCATATCGTTTCCGGTTTTCTTAACTTTATCTATGCTATGAGAGGATAGCACATGGTGGTGGAAAATCAAATGAAACTTGCGCTGATGTGACCTAAGTTTGGTTCACTTTGAATTATACAATAGCACGAAACTGTTCCTAAATTGTCAATAATCAAGTTAGAATTCCTCTCGTTGATATAAAATTAAGAATTTTGGACCTGTTATTTTATTGCTAAGGATGAAACACTTGTATTTAGCCCTTAGTCAAATTTTGACTAAAATTTTTGTATTGCCTATCAACTTATTGGTTGTATAACTGAAGATCAAATCTTGAATAATAATCTGGCCTCACGCTGTGAAGTTTTGATTCATCAATTGAACTTTTCATAATAAGATGCTTGTGCAATCAATAATGATGAGACGTAGCTTCTAAATGGACCTTGTCATAGTTCAGACCTGAACTGAGTCCAGTAAAGAATCAAGAAGTTCTATCTAAATTAAAACTGTAGCTAACACCTATATAAGAATCTTATTGACCGTTTTTCTTAGTTGGGCATATTTTTATACAAATTAAGCTAATTTCTAGTCAATGTTCAAGAATGTGGTTTCAGTATGCGTGCGGTCCAGAACCGCATAACGCATAATCGGATTACGCGCCGATTATGCGGATTACGCGGAATTATGCGGAATATTAATATTTTAATATATATTAATATAATAATTATAAAAAAAATGGATATATTAATACTATAAAACTCTAAAAAATTATAAATAATAAATGTAAACATATAAAATGAATATAAACTGGCTCTACATAAGAAATTAAAAAGATAGAATTAGAAAGACTTATCTCTGAACTCCCAATGTAAAAAAAAACACGATGCATGTATGTATGAATGAAAAACGTCGCTCACCTGCAAATCAAAAAGAAAAATTAAATGAGAATCAATTTACATGATATATAAGAAAGTTCTTCAACACATAAAAATGAACAATGCATGTACAAATGAACATATAACAATAATCCACACATTGCTAATACATGTTTGTGTCAACTACATAAGTAATTAGTTTTACATATTCCAAAAATAATACAAGTTTTTATCAAATACAATTCATCCCACTCAACAAATTGTCTACTATTCCTCATTGTCATCTTCATATTGAACATTGTTTTCCAACTCCTCCTCAGAGCTATCATCATCATCGTCATTCACATCATCACTCTCTTCTTCTAAAACAGCTATAGCTTGATCATCAATGAAAATTAGCTCACTGATCAGCTACAGGCACTGTAACTGAAATTTACAGTTTTTTTTTAAATCATCAATTTTTACCATCATAAGATTAATTAGCTCACTGTTCAGAAAATGAGCTCACTGTTCGGCTGTTTTTTTAATTTTACAGAAATTATCATCAAACACTGTAACAGAAATTATCATCAAATTTATAGTTTTTTTTAATTAACAATCAAAATTTAAAAAAATTAATTAGCTCACTGTTCGGCTAGTCACTGTAACAGAAAAAAAAATTTTAATCATCAATTTTTACTATCAAAATAAATTGGTAAGCTCAAATTAACATACAAAATTTTAAAAAAAAGTTAGCTCACTGATCAGAAAATGAAAAAAAATCCCTTACCCTAACCGTATGCCTAACCCTTAGAATAGTTAAAAAAAAAACAAAAAATCTCACAAAAAATTTAACAAATGAAATTAAACAGGAGTAGAAACAGCTAGAGAAGAAAGGAAAAAAGAAAAACTACCGCCGGAGAGGAGCTGCGGTCGCTGGAGGGGGGAGGACCACGGGATTGATGATCGGACTCTGGGGACTTGATGGATTGATGATCGGAGGTGGTTAAGACACTAGGGATTGATGATCGGAGAGTTGATCGACCGATTCCTACAAAGGATCACGCGATCGACCGGATGATTGATCTAACGGGTCGGTGAAGAAAAAAATTTCAGGGTCGACGTTGAAAGGAACGATCGACCGATCGTCTGATCGCGGGAAAGGAAGATCAGAGGAGATTTGGGATCGGAGGGGAGGGAATTTGGGAATTAGGGTTTTTTTGGGGATAGAATTTTCCGCGAAAGAAGGACTCGGGTTGCGAAGAAAAGGGGAGAGGAGGGTTTTAAGTATTCGGGTGCGGGTCGGGTGAATATCGGGTGCGGGTTTTTTTAAAAAAGTTGCTGAAAACCCGTTAACCCGCCAGCGATTATGCGTTCCTATGCGGATTATGCGGCCGCATAATCCGCATAGGAACGCATAATCGCCCTGTCCGCATTGACAGGGCGATTTCGCCAGTTTCCATGCGTTTTCCCTCCGCAAACGCATATGCGGCCGCATATGCGGCCGCATAGAGCGTTTTTTTGAACACTGTTTCTAGTATAACTTCCAAACTATTAGTTAATACAATATGAAATTTTGACACGCGTTTACACTCACTAAATACGCTTAATTCTTCATTTTCATACCTACATGTGTACATAGTTGTCAATATCCTATGCTATGCGATACGTATTTTATGATATAATACGATTCATAAGAAAATCAATACGTATCTTATCTGCGATACTATTAGGTTATGTATCGTAGGATACACTATGATACGACAAGTGTATCCTACGATATACGATACGTATCTTAAGATGCGCGATATGTTACGATACGCGAATTTGGTTCATAAGTGGATTTCAAACACATTCAAACGAAACTTTTGAGGTAAATATGGAATGCAAACTGGTATAGATATTTAACAAAGAAAAATATCAAAATTTAAGATACTTATTTTAGTTGGTAAAAATATTTAAACAAATCATAAAAAGAGGTATATTAGTAATTTACATAATATAACTTACTTAATTATTAATTCTCAATTCAATTATTTAATGAGCTTATTAATTATACGTTAAAATCTCGATAAAAGAAAAAATTTGTATAGATTTGAGAAGATGAGGATGAAAAAATTAAAATAAAAATTCTTAGGCATGATGGTGATAGAACTATAAGGGATGATTAGCTGATATTATATTTACTTGTTTTGTATTTTGTCGGAGGGATAATGAACTTTTGTTCAATGTTTTGGTTTATTAATAATATTAAGAACAAAAAAGGAAAAAGATTGGAGAAATATATAATCTAATTTGATTGTTGGATATAAAATTTGATTATGAATGGATTAACGAGAAATAAAAACTTTACATAGTGAAAGGTGTATATTGAATGGATTTCAATGTGTGTTTTAAGTTGAAGAAGGAATAATAACTCTACTAAACTGAAAAGAAAGAGAAAATATAATTGTAAAATTTTAATTATTTATGTGTAATATTTAGTCTCAAATAGATTATTTATCATTATTCGAAAGATCTATTAACTTGAATGCAGTTGTGAACAATAAATGAGGAAAAAGAAAGGATGTATTAAAGGAGAAGTTTTTATGGAACAAGAGAGTCGAAGATGCGAAAAATGAATGTTATTTTTAACTTTAAGTGAATTTAACAATCTATTCGTTAATGTAGTATAATTTTGATTGATGACCTTATAGTCAAAACGTTTTGAATATTAGTTAATTATATAGCTATTGACTTATATTTAACATATATTTACTTTAGTATTTGTTTTTGGTTATGTGTTTACTTATCCTATGATCCGATATGCAATACGATACATAGGAATAACATACACTATATGTATTCCGATTTAACAACTTTGTATGTGTCCTATATACTATTTTTCTTACTAAATGCATGCAACGATAGAGAAAAAGACATTGTACATAGATAACATATGTATATGCATGCTCACAAATTACAAGATTTATGTTTATTATTTATTTACTCCTTTGCTTCATATTTATGCAATAGTTTGGATGAATTGTTGTTGTACCCCAAATTGCTCTGGTTTATAAACTTGGTTAATGGATCTTTTGTCACTTGATTTAGTATTGGGGTTGTTCATGGTTCATTTCTCTCATTTTTTTGCTGTAGAAGTGTTAAGGTCTGGTGTATTGGGCCTTTGTTGTTACCGGCTGGGCTTACTTGCTTTCACATAAGAATCTATTATCTGTAATTTATTCAGCATTACGCTTGCTAAGTTTGATTGTTACAGGGACTTTTTGCAAATTGATCTCTACAAGGTTCTACTTATGTTCTCTTTTTTATCATAATGGTTCAGTTGTTTGACTCGTTCGGTGCGATGCTGAATCTCGTTGTTTGACTGGTTCAATGCTATGCTGAATCTCGAGTAAGTTTTATAGCTAGCAATTTCCTTGTGTTAGTATGTTTGTTTTACATGGTTCTTTTATTTATTTTGGAAAACATTTATTTATTTTGCTATCTCGATAACCTAGTTACCTTATGGCTGGTTTTGTCAACAAAAAGCGAACCAAAAATGGCCCCACTATCAGGAAAGTGAGCTTTTTATCTCCACTGTTTCCAGTTGTTACAGAATGATCCTTCACTATCTTTTGACAATTCTTTCAACTGTGTTTTCGGGAACACAGTGATGAGCCTTTGGTAGAATTATCTTTGTTAGGTGGTATTCCAATCAATCCCTTTTTGTCCGGCCTAGCTTCTTGGAGAGTGTCTTGTGATCTTCCTTTATCTTGGATAGATATCAGTTAATTGTCCTGTTGTTATATATATCCATGTTCTATGGCACTGTTTATATGACTCAGTTTTCATCTATTTTGACATTGAGTTGCTTGGATGAAGTTATAGTCGTGATTGTGTTCCCTTTTCAAGAAACTATTCTAGGATGTTATGCCATTTAGATTGAAAAGTACATTAACTGAGCCCTGGTACCTACAACTAAAATTTTATTCTATGGTACATCCTTCAGTATTTTCCTAATGGTGCTTGACCACTAAACCCGCTACACAAGACCCCATAAAGCCTAGGGAAAAGACCACTTAGTTTTTCTTTGGCCAAAGTACTGAATAAGAAGCATAATTTTCTCACAGAAAAAGGACAGAAAAGTTTAAGTAACAAGTAGGAAGATAAGGGAGAAGAAAACACATGGAATGTTCAGCACGAGTACTCCCTTAGTTTTGTGCACTTGTCATTCGAAGTTGGTAAGGATGCACTTGAACAGAATCCTTTCAGGACTTGAGGACGTTGACTAGCAGTAACCTTCCTTCTCATTGCTGAGGCCATCAGCTGCTACTAAATATATAAGCAGCACAATCATGATTTCTTTTCGCTCAAACTGATACTTTCACTTGTGGACTGAACTGGAGGCAGTTTGAGGACTGCACTTATGAGAGAAGTTGTAATGCAAATTTTTCTAGACAAGCTCAAACTTAAGCTGGAGATTTCATAAATGTCGATTATTTAATGTCCATTCTGGAACTGGAATGATTTAAGAGTCGAAACTGTGGTATAAATATGAGATAATTCTCATTTTAAAAAAGTTAAAAGGTTCTCACATTTGGTAACAATCTATCATCTTGGGGCGGCTTAAACTGTTTGACTTATACAAACCTCTATTTGTACTTGTAAATTATTGTATTGCGACTAAATAAGCAGATTAACTGAAATTGAATGTTAAATCTATGGTTTGACATGTGATCGACCCGACGTGATTCTCTTATGGTTCATGTCTACCCCAGGTATTTGGAATAAAAGGCTTAGTTGTTGTTGTTGTCAAATCTGTGGCTTTACAAATTTTCTTTGTTACATCTATGACTATCAATTCATGAGAGTCATTTACTTGGTTGGATGTGGACTCAGACCACAATTACTTCATATTGTAAGATATGTGTCGCATGTGCACACATTTAGTTGTCAAAGCTTAGCTATCATATTGAGCATATTCCTTCCTAAGTAGTCCATGCACGCATTATAAGATATATCTTGTATGTGATACGACAGAGGTGAGCAATTGATAGAGGGATGACTTTTATTATTATGAAAGATGAGAGAGATATAGATATGATTAGATCTTTTCTTGTAACATTTTCCTCATAATAGATATTTCTCTTGCTGTTTCCGTAGACGTAGGTCGAACTTGGTTAGTCGAACCACGTTAATTTCTGTGTTCTTCTTGTGTGATTGTATCCCTAACAAGTATTATTAGAGCCTAGTTAGTTATGGATCCGGAATTAAGATTGTAAGATAGTGGATGATGGGCCTGAACAAGTGAAACGGTAAGAGTTTGAACTAGACCAAAGGATGATAGTCTCTTGTAGCTTCTAGCCTTTGGACTATATATAAGTCATAGTTCTCTAGAATAGCCTATCCAAGTGTTTGGTCCAACTCGATTCTTGGTCTGTTGATCACAACTTCATGATGTATATACAATCAGCTAACTATTCATTATTAGCCATCTCTTTTTCTTCCACTGTCTATGCTAGTGAAGTTGGAACCTGTAAGCAAGACTTGTTGGCCTTTGCATGTGACTGTTGGCTCATGGACCGCCGATAACAGTTACTGGACTAGGTTTTGTCAAATGAACTAGAGAATCGAGTGATGAACATCTGCAACTTGCCTGATTAACTAATGGAAGTAGGTTTAACAAACATTTTCAACTACCTTCTCTTTCCACATGAATCCCACGTTTCCGCTAGATTCATAGAATCACATGCTAATATCTGAAAGGAGCACTTTGACTAGTTTAACTTCAGTTATTGCTTCCGCGAACTACTTAGGATCTGTAATAATCCTTAAATTTTTTTTTATCATAACTAAATGAATAAACAAATAAACATAATAGTTTTAACTATTCATCTTCTCTATTTTATAACTTCCCAAATTCATTCATTTTACTAACCCTTTAAATTCCATAACTCTCAAATCCTTTAAATTTTATAACTCTCTAAACCCTTCACATTCTATAATTCTTAAATCCAACACTATATAAACCCAATCTCTATTCTAAATTCAATCTTACATTCATTCTCTAAAATTTCTCTTTCCCTCTCACTTTGTCAGAGCGTCTCGTCGGATCGTTATCGTTGGCCTCGCTGAAGCTGTCGCCTCTCGCCGGAGCTTTGACGGAGGAACCCCATCTTCTTCCTTTTCTTGCAACTCTGATATTTGAGGTTGGTAAAACTATTTTCTTAAATTTCTATTGCATTTCTCTTATTGGAACCTAGAATTAGTTCACACACTATTTAACAGCCCTAATAAACGATATCTACCATCTTATAGACCCAATAAGATAGATTTAAACCCATTTATTGATGTCAAATAGAATTTAGTGTGATCATGCAATTTTAAGCCAAAACATTATCTATAAATCAATTAGGAGTCTCTTCTAAAATATAAATATAAAATAAAATAAAATAGGAGAAAACAATTGATCAGTTAGTTAAAGGAAATCCTTATACACCAAACTTATCCAATAAATTCAACAAACATAAAATCAAATAAAAACATAGCCACATAGAAGTTGAACAATATCAATATTTCTTTGTTGACATAGACTTCAAGTTCAGTATTAATACAGTATATGCCCAGCTAAACCCACCTTACACCTCCTATAAACATCTTTTGCCAAACAAATAAGATTGTGGTTCGATGAGGATTAACTAATTCAAATTTTTATAAAATATGTAACTGACAGCTTGTTAGAACAACATTAGAAGTTACTTTTCTACACTAATATTATTTAATTTTAAAATCAATACTAAGTGCTTTATGAAAATTAGAAACTCCTTAAAAATCACCTGAATTTCTGTTAAACATTTTTTAACAAATATATTATAATTCTGTGTAGATTGCTTCGTGTGATTGTTAATTGGTAGATAATACTTTCACGAATAGAGGTGAGTTCATTTTTGGACTCATTAATCATGCTATTTTATATATTTATTGCTCAATTACATTGTTTATTTTGTATAAATTGTTTTGGAATTCATTAATCAATTGTGATTCTGTCATTAAATATGATAAAGCACAGTTAGATTTTAGAACAACTGAAATATACGATATTTGATAAATCAAATAAAAGGTATAATCGTGGAAAAATATTGTTTGTGATATTATGTTGTGTCGGTGTCTAGAAAAGTTATCATATATGTTGGTTTTCTAATTATGGAACGTGCAACGCACGGAAAATCTCCCAGCATCCATACACTTGCCTGGCCGATATCTTTATGTGTCTCAAATTAGTAATTCTTGGATATAGCTAATTGTGATTTATTGAAAAAGTATAAACTGAACGGACTCTATAAATCATGTTGTTAACAAATTAACAAAATTCAATTGAAATAATGTACCTGATATAATCAATATACAAGTTACAAAATCTAGAATTTAGACCTACATGTACTATATCTAAATGACACTAGGTTGGGGAAGAAACTGAATGATAAAAATATAATCTCTTTCGGCTGTAAACTTGTTAAGTTGTATAACTGAATATTTCACACACCATGGGTGCGTGATGATTTGCTGGATCATACCTGACTATAATTCCTATTTGCCTGAGGCAGGTCTAACTCAGCACTGGACAATCCATATGACCATTTCCTGGGTTTATACAGGAAACAATCAAAATGGTGATATCCTATCAGTTAGCTTTTCTAATTAAATCACATTCTAAATAAACTTGTTATAATTGTGACTACACTAAAATATATTTGTTTTAACCTATGTCACTTAATATCATCATTACTTGTAAATTTAATATTTTCTAAAACTTGCATTATTACCATGTTTAAATATAATTGTTACATCACATACTTTTTTCTATATTTATTGTGTTGATCGCTATCCGACGATCTGAATATGCATGTCTAAAGACTGAGTTGAATTCTGTTGATCCTACTACGGAAGATATGGAGTATTTAGCTGAAGTGACCGAAAATCAGTAGTTATCATTTACTTAGTTTGTACTAAATGTAGTCTTTTCATGTTTTTAAACCTATCAATTTTTAATGGATGTTATCCTAAGTTATTCAGTATCATCCTTCTGTTTTTCGTTATATAATAAACTTCATGAGTTAATGAATGTCAATTTGTTTATCTACGTGTATTTATTTTTTATGGCTGTGATATTATAATTAAGGTTTTAGCATATTCAAATCGAATATATTGCCGGTACCTACTACACGTGTTCGTATGCCGTATATCGGGAATAAGACGTGACAGGATCTATCACAACGTTCAACACGAAGTAAAATGCCAGTTTGAGTCATTTGCAACATGACTGGTTGCAATTCTGGAAACACTCTTGGTGTTTGTTAACCTGTAGAGAAGGAAAAGTGAAGACTAGATGCATTTCCTAATCCAAACTGATGGGATTGATAAGTTTAGTGGTCATACATGAAATAATTTGTGGGAACATAATCAACTCGAGTTGGTGTACCACAGTGAAAAATTTCTCTTGCAGCCATAAATAGAAGTGAACCTACCAACGTTAGTTTATGACTATTTAGTGCGTATTGAGATTAAAATAATTTTCCTTTGGGATCTTACACTGATTTTAGTCAGAAACTGTAAATATTTGACTATGAGCAGAAACCATGATGCTTCTAAAACCATTAAGATATAAGCAATTCATCTGTGCTGGCCTTCACATGAAGGGAGCCCTCTGTGTAGAGAAAACCAGTCCATTCCACAATTCTAATTGTTAATGCAAGAAACTTTTAAAAAGAAGATGGTGATAGACCAGAAAGTATACACTGTGATCATCCTTTCCATGTCAACAGTATCCTTTTCATTTAGTGCCAATCAAATGTTCACTTGTAACAATATCATTTAGATGCATAAAAAAAAAATAACTTGTGACATTACTTACCAATTACCACAGCTAGGGATGGAAATGGGCTTCTATAGGCAAATTTTTGGCTCACCGTATTTAAAACTGTACTCAAAATCTTAAATTAAAAAAATAAAATTTTTATTAATAATTCAAAAAAATAGACAAAAAATTAGCTCGTGGACGTGTCCATTTCAATTCCTACCCCAACACATCTTGAAGATATGTAGGTGAAGAGTGCAATCAATATATCATGTCCTAAGTTGGCTGAGAACCTTATATAAAACTTTTATTATGGAGTTTTGATGTAAATGTTTATTATGGAGTTGGATTAGTGTGTCTTGGTACTATTTGGATGAAAATTTTGTTAGGTCAATATGCTTCTTTTGATTACGTGGATATTAGATTCCGAATTTATTTGTCTCAATATGCAACTGTGCGATATCATAAGGATCATTCATGTAATCTATCCAGCATGATTCTCTTTTGGTTCATGTGGCTTTATCCAAATACTTGGAATAAAAGGTTTAGTTATTATTGTTATTGTCGTTTCAAGGTGCAACTAAAAGATTGTAGGATGTGAAAACAGGATAGCACAGCAAGTCATGTCCCTCGCCCTCAAGAGAGAGGTTCTAGTAACGATTTCTAACAATGTTAAGTAGAAGATTAACTTCAACAGAAAAGAGACAAAAACCTAGCGTCAATCATGTTTAGGGACTGTGTGTGTCATTAACTTCTCTGGAGGGTGAGAGGAGTCAATTGGATAACTCCCACTTGCAGCTGCAGGCGCAAGTTTCCTCACTTTACATCACAAAATTGTTGACGGGTGCATAAAAACAAAAGAAAATAGTACAAAAACACTGGAAGATTCCCATTGCTTTCATTGTTAAGACACCAGCACGTGGGATAAAAGACTATGATTCTTTTATACCATCATTATTATTTTTTCTCCTTTCTTTCTCATAATGAAAATCTAAAGTAAAGAAAGAAAAATCTAAGAACTTGATTTCATCTTTTCTTCTAACTGGTCAAACCTCTTAGCACATTTTTAATCTCTTTTAGGTGAGGATAATAACAAACATTATTAAGAGCTTTAAAATAAAAAATAGTAATTAAACAACTTGAGACTTGTGAACAACTCGATCACTGACATGAAGAGAAGATGACTCAAAAAATGTTGTTACTTTAATTCTAAATCATTGATTTGATCCATTAATTATAAACATATAGGCCATAATCTCCCAATAACTTAGAAAGAAGAAACTAATGAGGGAAGAACATGAGGTAATGGTTCAACCATTCATGGCTTTATTTGCTAGAAAAATTCAAATTTAATGATTCAGAAGCTAAATAGGAAGAGAAAGCAAGGCAATAAGTTTACATCTTTGAAAACTTCTGAAGTTTTGATTCAAGCATTTCAGTTCCCTCAACAACCAATTAAATTTAAAAAAAAAAAAAGTCTTGTTTCATGGGGGAAAAAAAAATACTACTACTCTCTTTATCAACTAAGCTAGCATAACTAGAAACTCAAATTCAGATTAGTTCAAAGAAAATCAATGCAAGCATGATCAGTTCTAAAATAGAGATCTAGAGAGAGAAACTTTAACCATTTACATTTCCACATGCATAACACAACAAGATCTATAAACTTCTCAAAACAACATAAAAAAACCCACAACCATCAATTCAGTTCACTTCAATCTCCTCAGCGTGCTCGGTGGCTCGGCGAACCGGGTGGAGAATGACCGCGATAAGTTCTCCGGCTCGACCCAGGCTGACCCCTCGTCGAAGTTCTGCGCATAAGTAATCTCATCGTAGGGCTCATGCAGGGGTGCGCCGGAGTCGAATATCCTGCGCTTCTCCTTTACAATCTTTCTCCATCTCATCAAACTGGTTACCTACTGGTCCTTGATACCATATTCTTCATCATCGTAGCAGTCGCGGGTGAACTGCCCAGTCCGCGGCCGGCTGTTGCACCAGTTGGCAACGTCTAGGACAAGACAGGAGCAGGAGGGCTGCTTCTGGAGCTTGGGGCTGTAGGCCATAGTGATAATTGTAAGGGTTGGAGTTTAGGTGGAGTTGGAAGGTTACTTGTAGAGTTTGCTGCTGAAGGGTACCCGTTTGCTAACGGTCAAATTTGGGGAGTTTCAAAATGAGCACACCATTTTTCCTAGTGAGCCTTTTGGTCCAGGATTTCAGCCCACAGTGTTCTGAAGTGGGCTTACTAAGAAAAATGGTGTGCGCCTTTGGAAACCCCCTCACATTTGGGATCTGTTAAGTTATAAGAAACCCCTTGTACTATTAGATTTTGCAGAAACCTTTTCCTTTTTGTCTGAACTAGCTGAAAACTCCGTTTCATTTCTAAGATTGTTGGAAAATTGGTCCCCTCCCGGGAAATTCATCCATGAAGTTGTTGATGCATGGCGCATAGCATTGACATTGGAGATTTATTTCATTTCTAATGTATTTATCTTGAAAATATTCATAATTTCTTTATTTGTCAAGGAGCATTTATGTAAAAGTTTTTAAGTCATACTTCTATACCTATAAATGAGAGATGGGTTAAGTGTGGAGGATCATCTAAGTGAATTATCCTCTAATGAGTCTTCGTAGAGTGTGTTATTCAGGAGTAATGTTCTCTTGAGATGTATCCTCTAATGAGTTATGAAGAGGGTTTTATATTTCTACATAATTATAGTGAGAGTTATTTTGAGTTTGCTATGTAGTTTTTTCTTACATATCGAAAGGTTTTCTATATAAATTTTGTGTTTCTTCTCTCCTCTTCCTCTCATTCTTATGTGATTATTTATATTGTCTCTCACTCAACATATTATGGGAACTGGAGTTTTATTCCTAGCGAATCTGTAAAATAGCCTCATTCGTCTAGGATGGTACATTGATGTTTTTGCTAAATTTCAGCTAGTAAAGAAAGACCGTTCATTAAAATGGACAAAACAGGAATTTTTCCTGCTATTTATCAAAAAAGGTTGAATATATTCCTAGTTTTGACTCTAATTTCTCAATAATTCCCTGTAGATTTCTTATTTTGATTTAACATTTTCTTCATAGGAGCCAAAAGAAAATTTTAGACAGGGAATTATTAGCAAGTCTGTGATAAATGAGGGTTTCTAAGCAAAATTGGCCTTCAATTTTTTTCAAAGTTTTAGTTGGGAAGCAGAGGGACCAAGCAAGCAGCCACCATTTTAGACAAACTATAAAATTTGAGTGAGGAATGAGAATTTTCTTTAAATATCTCAAGAAAGATAGGTGATGGTAGGTTTAGCAAAAAGAAACAGAGATAGATGATAGATCTATGTAATATCTTCGCGGCTATCCTGCATAATTATGAAAAATCTGGGGATCTAACTTCTGTCGAAATCTCAATTTATATTAAAAATCTAGTGTTTAACAAAATATTACTTTGAGTCCCTCAAGATCCCCACAAGATAGTCATTGGTCATTTATGATGCAGAATCCTGACATATTGTAGGAATTTTGGGTATTTTCCTTGAATACTAGTATACATAAGAAGAAAAATAATAAAAGATAATTTGACATTATTCCTAGAAAAATTTTGGAATAAATATGAAATCACCTTTTCTAGTTGAATAATTAGAATAACCCAAGTTCTTATATTTAATTATTCCTCAACCTTACATTTATAACAAAGCAACACATTGTTCGGTGAGGGATGTCCTGTCTACCGATTATCGTGACACTCCTTCAACAAGTCTCTATTATGTTACTTTGTTTGGATCGTTCTCTCGGTTGCTACAAATAGAGATTAGCCGATACATCAACTGGATATTAAGAATGCAAATTTCCTTCATGGAGATTGGGGAGTCCTTAAAGAAATGTTTATGACAAGATAGCATCTCCCAACTTTGTAGTTGATGTATGTATGTTGACCTATATTTGGTTGCTAGTCCTAGTTCTGTTGACTACCTTTCATGAAATGTGAAGTGATTAGTACCCACCTTGTAGTGACTTAAAAAAGACTAATGTATGTTTACTCGCTCTCTCTTCCTCTTCCTTTTAAATAAGAGTATGCAGTGATCTTATATGGTCTGCGGGATCCATCATGGTCTGCTTGATCCCTCGCGCATGCAACATCTCTACACGACACATTTTGTTATTATCAAGAAGATCGAATGTCTCATTCGAGGTTGATTGAATTTAGTACTATATGTATGCAATAATGTTAAGGCAATGCATTAGCTATTTCATTAGATATCAAAGCCACACGATTTATGCATCCAAGCAAATGATAAGAGACTTGGTGATAGTTTCTTGTAGAGCTCAAGGTTTTATAGCTTTTTTTTCAATTTAAATTTAGCCCAGTAACAATAGCACACGATAAATTACAGCAAACTTGTAAAATGTTAACATACAATTGGATTAGTCAAATAATCGAATGGTAGATGAATCATCATGACAAAAAACAAAAAAAACAAAAAAAAACAAAAAAAAAACAAAAAAAAAACAAAAAACAAAAAACAAAAAAACAAAAAAAAAAAAAACAAAAACAAAAAACAAAAAACAAAAGCAACAATACTAACTTTTCAATGAACAATTCCAATAACTCTTTCGGAATATAATATTATTATTATTTATTTATTTTGTGAGTCTCAGTCCATATTGAGAAGGAGTTGTTAGGGACCAATTCATGGAAAGATTGTGATCATCAATTAATAATTTCATCTACTGGCCAGCTCGAGTTCAGTCCAAAGCTAGAAATTTCGAAACCCATAAAAGCTACAGTGTAGTTGAGTCAATTGTTAGTTGAGCTTGCTACTTTTTTCCAAGTGCAAAGGTTAGTCAGAGTTAAATCATAGCAAAAAAAAACAGAAAAAAGTCAGTTATTGCAATTTACTTCAATTGATTCTCACAATAGTCCAACGAGAAATTGCCATCAAAAGGAAATTTGAATAAGATAAAAGACCGAGCTTATAAAAAAAATTAATGCAAGACTTGAAAAATAATCACGGATTCAATCAATAATTAATTCATAATTTGTTTTGCCATTAATTATTGTAATAAGATTAATTGCATTAGCAACTTCAATATGATAGCAAAGAGGCCAAAAGTATTGTTACATAAGTAATAGAGTTGGAGATGTTGCCAACTCAAAATTCAAAATTAACTAATTATCAAAATACTAATTCTCTGTTTCGAATTTTATAAATTCTTATTTGTGCTTCTGAATTTAAACTATTTCCGTTAAAAAATATACTAACTCTATTAATTGTACAAGTCCTAAGAATCGAGTAGCATGAACTTTGACTATATCCGGAAGGAATTATGATAGTATATTGGCTCAAATGGGGAGGACTTCTCAAGTAAGAATAGAAGTGGCATTGTGGATAGGGGAAATACAAGTGGAAGGTGTAACGTTGATATTTTTCTTAGTGATATGAATAAAAATTAGGGAGGAGTGAGAGAAGTTATTGTGCTCGACTAAAGAGTACTCTAAAAATAATATGACTGAATAGTCCAAATTTCTAATGACATGTATCTTTTTTTTTTAAAGATTCAGTCGTACCAAATTAGAGTTATTGGAATTCGACTGACAATGAAATACTTTTCAATGGACATAATATTTATTTTGCAACTACAAATGAAATTTAGACTTCAGCTTTATTGTTTTTTGATTTTTCATGTTTCTTTGGTAATTTTTAGAATTTTTTGAGAAATTTCCAAATCTGGCAAAAGTAACAAATACCGATCGATAAAGGTTTCATCTCCAATATTTTCCTCTCATTCTATACCTCAGTAAAATATATAGTAAATTTCATAACACCTATTTTATCCATATCCGCCTCCTACATTAATTTGGTAAGTTTCGATGAAACTTGATCGGAATCGAAATTAATAAAATAATAATTTTTAAATTCCCTAAAACTCTAAATATACTTGTATATAGTTCCGAATTTGATATAATAACTTAACTTCTGATTTTTTTATTCTAATATTAATAGACATGTATACATATTGGTGTCATGGGATATGATGCTCTTGAAAAGTTTGTGCATCATGATACAAATGACACAAGGTTAGTAGGAGGAAAATATATGAGAGATAAAAATCTTATCATCTGGAGTTTAGGTGATTATAATTTAGGAATTAAGAACCTTTACTATATCAATTCATGGTGATACTGTGCCACCATTAAATTCTAAGTTCCAAATGGTACATTTGTGCTGATACAGAATCTATTCCGAGTACCTTGCAATGCATTGTCTTTTAGCACCATGAATTTGTAGTTGGGTCCTTACTATGTATAGACACTTATATGATAACGAAAAATAACACTATCTTATTAATTAAACTAATTTCAAATATCATTTTAGTTTCAGTAAGCAAGCTAGTTCTAATATCTGATACAATCTAAACTGGAGCTTGTTACATGTATTTAACTTGCATGTATCTATTTATCTGATTTAAGTGAGACTCCTTATTTATTTACCTAATTCATGACTCATACAATCTTGATCGTCAAGATAACTTGTTTACAATCACCTATTCTGAGTACTTGATAGTAAACATTTCTTTCTCTTTTATGTATTACTTATTGGGTTTAATTTTCTATGTTTCGAATCCAGATCTAAAAGATGTTGAAGGAGAATATGTTTATCCAATGATCCATACTTTCTCAGGCAGACAGAATGATAATAATAGGTCGGACATGACTTGAATCTCTCATATAATTTTTGTAATCTCTTTTGTTTCAGGTATTATTTTTATTATTTTTATTCTTTTGTTGTACATAATATGAACAGTGTGTCATTTTATGTAATCGGCTCTTTGTCAATATAAATTGTCTTTTAGTTTTCATAGTGTTATTTATTTAAATGAATATGGCGATAGTTACAATTCTTCCAAAATCTTGTGTTTCCAAAATATATGGCAGTTCCGCATTTCATTCAGAAATTTACTTCATTAACTATGTATGACTATAAGACAAGATTTAGCATGTAATTTACATAAAAAAAATTTCCAAAATTTATATAATTCTAAAAAGTTCATGACGCGATACTCCAATGGGATTAATAAATAGCTAGCATCCAAAATGCACAAAGATAAAGTTTTATGCCATCCCATTTCATTTCATCATGTCTCCTTTTATTTGAGGGCCTATATATTAATATATATTTCCCTTTGTTTTCTGCTAACAATTTGACTTTTAGTGCTACAAACATATATTCTCCTCTGGCACTCTCCCTCATAGGCTCAGACGCATCTAGTTGCGGTGGCCCATTAAGACCCATATAGCATGTGATTTAGAATGGTAGCAAGCACCCGCCTGCATATGCAATGGATATTAGGGAAATTCTATTTGAGCACACAAGTTTGCGAGTGAGGCCACCTTTGTTTGTTAGTCATTGTCCCAAAATTTAATAGCAAATTTGTAATTTCTTATAATTTTACGAGATAGGCTCACCGAGCAAAGTGGAATACTCAAATACCTAGAATAGTCCTCCTCTCACTATCAAGTCATTGAGTTTTTGATGAAAAACAATAGATACAGATCTACTCACTGCCGTATCTAACCTCACCGCACTTCAGCACTACCAAACATTAAAACATATAAAACAAATAATTTAGACATAAAATAACAATTTCCTTCTTCTTCCTCTGTCTTCTCTCTCTTCCTCTCTCTCTCTCTGTTACTTTGGGAAGAGAGGGTTGCGGATAGTGGATATGTGGTTTAAGATTGGACCATGCCTACCATCATAATGGGAAAAAAAAAAAAAAAAAAAAGAAAAAAAAGAAAAGAAACTTCTAATTCAATGACAAGTATAAAAAAATACAGTCACAAGTGAAGACCTTGGCCTTGTAGAACACAGTGAGATAAGTTGGCCCATTTCAGTCCACGCCCAGTTGTTTATGTAAACGCTCATAACCTGTTTCAGGCTCTTTAACGGGGGATTAAACAAAATGAGGATTAAAAAGGTGGTAAAAGTTTTTTACATAAAAGGTTGAGCATTTGGTGGTACATATTATTTTCCCCATATCTAATAATTTTTTTAACAAAATTCTTTTGAATTATGATCTCGATCCCTAAGTGTATGCTATGACTTGATGCACTGACTTTGCTGTATTGTTGATTTTATTTTATTTTATTTTATTTTATTTTATTTTACATTCAGAAATTGCAACCATAGAAAAATATTCTTTATAGAGATCGAACTAAATTTTATTTCAGTTATTATTTTCTCATTCTTTCTTTTTCCTTTATTATTAGGAAAAGTACTTTGGATTTATGTAAGTTGTGGCCACGTAAATCCTTATTGTTTATCTTGTTTTGAAAGATGGCAGAATTTCTAAAAATATGTTGAAGCCCTAAACATATATAATGGATATGTATTAATATGGTAGAATGAATAACGTTACCCTTGTTGGCAGTGAAAATTTCTAAAATAAAAAGGATTTTCCACACAGAACGAGAAGCTAACTCCGTAGCTCCGCGCCTGGATATTTAGCCTCGCATTTGAGTAAAACGCGGAGCTAATCAATAGCTCCGTGTTCTAGTTTCTTAGCTTCGCGATTTGACGCGATTAGCTCCGCGTGAGCAGATAACCAGAATCATAAAGTGATTATGATTGAGATTTGGGCTTATCAAATACCCGAATTAAATCCAATCAGGACTCTAAATCAAGAGATTTAAATCAGAACTAAAATATTTGATTGGAATCATTGATGAATACAAATTCTATTTAAATAGAAACTCTCATATTATCCTAAAACTATAAATACCCTTTTGAGGAAGCCTTAGGGATTTTTTTCGCATCTTAGATAATTCGAGTTACGTGTGGGAGCCTTGAATTCATGAAAACCAGGGAAGATCAAGAAGAGTCGGCCATCATCTTCATCGAATAAGAAGATCATCGTCGTCAGATCATCAAAAGGAGCTACCTCGATAGATCCCATCGCTGCGTGATCCCTCGTTTTATTGTAAAAGAGAGCGATAGATTATAAATCCTCTCGTTTGTACTTTTCTTATTCACTTTCATTGTAATTAAGTTATTGCAATGGAAGGAAGCAAAAATTTTGCTACGAACAAACTGGCGACCATAGTGGGAGAAGTCTCTTTCACGGAAAAAGAGATCGTGGTGCAATCTGATGTCGAGAGGATCGAATCCGACATTAATATGCTAGTTGTGGAGATCGACCAGAAGAAGTACGAGGAGTATCTCTCCTTTGAATCAAGTAACCTAATCGAAACGCAACGCTATCGTCGCGTGCGCTCCAATACCAGAGAACCGGGTAATCGGGTATCCACAGATAACCGGGGACCCTTGGAGACCACGACCATAAAGCCGTCGTTTGGGCAGGAAACCCCAGCAGAGGATGGCCTCTTTACTGCCAAAGAAAGCTCAGGAACTGGATTGACCAGAACCAACTCCGAAATAGAAATCGGAGAGCTAGGTGAAAGGCCCTCAAAGCCCGCGTTGAACGCGAGGCTAACCTCACAGCAAAATGTGAGGCTACCATCCCTTGCAAACTGACTCGTGTTAATCGCAAGACCAGTCAATATCGCGATAAACACGAAGCTACAACTTGCGTGAATCGCAAGGGTAAGCCAGCGTGTGATTCTCCATGCGAGGCTATGCTATCTGAACTTGGAGTCAGAGACACTCGCGTTAATCGTGAGGATAAAACTTCCTTAGAGCCAGCGTGTTAAGATTCTTTACGCGAGGCTAATACTGAGCTTAGCGATAAACGCGAAACCAGTAAGACTTGTGTTAATCGGAATATTTCTGACACTCGCGTAAATCGCGAGGATAAACCTCTCATAAAGCCCGCGTGTGAAGATTCTCCATGCGAGGCTAATACTGAGTTTAGCGAGCGATGCGAAGCCAGTAAAACTTGCGTTAATCGCAGACCTCCTTACCTTCGCGTAAATCGCTAAGATAATTGGTAAACTTGCATTAATCGCAAAAATCACGCTAAATGCGAAGTTATGAGCTGCGTCAATCGCAAGAATAAGTCAGCGTGCAAGAATCTTCTTCCACGCGAGGCTAATATACCAGAAGATAAACTTCTGCAAAAACGTCAAGCCAGCGTAAAAGGCAAGGCTAGCGTATCAAAATGCGAGGCTAGCATATCAAAATGCAAAGCTAATTTTCAGCTTCACGACTCAAAAAGCGAGGCTATTTCTCAGCCCCGCTTTTCAAAACGTGAAGCTATTGCTCAGCTCTGCGTAAATCAACCTGAATACAAAATCAGGATTGATAATTATCCTATTAGACCAGAACTTGACACTGCTGATTTTAAGAAGCTCCAACGGGTCCCTGTACTCCCTTAACAACTGAGTGGGCCCCATGACTCCATACCTAAGGCCACTGACCTCAGAGAGTATTTAACTAAGAAAAGGAGTATAAATCAAATTCAGTCTGACCATATTTGTCATTGCAAGCAGCTTATGATAGCTGTATCTGCTGTAATGAATAATTGTTGCTGGAGCAAGAATAGAGTATTTGTGTTCGACCGATTAACTGTGTCGGACAAAAACCCTGCCAAGAAGACAAAGACTACTCCCCAAGAAAAAGAATGGAGAATGGTAACTTTTAATATGGTGGGCAAGGGTAAGAAGATCGTGGAGAAAGAATATGAGTCAGATACAGACGATGAAGAACCTCATCACCTTACCCAACTTAAGTCAGGCGCTGTCCCAGCTCGAAATTATAAGAAACTTATAAAAGGATCTTATGACGACGACAACGACAATTCGACCATAGCTTCTCCTCGTCCTTCGGCATCATCCAGATTACAGAAAATGACCTCACATATGGCAGATAAATTTGACGATATTGATCAGAGATTAGAAGCCTAAGAACAAATGATCTGAGAGCAGCAAAAGATGATCAAGGATCTTAAAATAATGCTCTTGAAGGTGGTCGAAAATACTCAAAAAATTGTCGAAGATAAAGCCAAGAAAGAAAAAGAAATTTCGTTCAACAAAATGAATGAAGAAGCTAAAGAAGAAAAGGCTCACTCGATACACGAGGATGAGGATAAATATTCTTTTCATGACCCCATGAAGAAAAAATTGAGAAGTTACAAAGCGAACTAGAGGCATTGATACACAAGAAGGAGTTGAAGGAATCAGGGGTCTCAAGACCATACCCGCCTGAATGGGATCTGACACCGTACCCTGAAAAGTACAAACCACTCAAGTTGGAGCCATACGACGGGAAATGATCTCCCAGTCAGCATATCTACTATTTCTTGTCCCAAGCAGGGCATTTGATGGGCAATGACCAAGTAATGACCAAGGTATTTGTATCTACCTTGCGTGGCCCTGCCTTCACATGGTTTATGCAGTTGCCCCCAGGTACTATCAATACCTGGTTTGACGTTGAGAAACAATTTCTTGCACGTTTTTTCGAAGACGATACCGAAATATCGGTTCATTTCCTCCTTGCAATAAAGCAAGGGCAACAAGAAATGGTGAAGGATTTTATAGAAAGATTCCGGGAAAAGTCTGTGCACTGCAAACACGGAATGGTCCAGAAAACTCTGGTAGAGACTTACAGACATAATCTCAAGACCAACGTGCTCTTAAAAGTGGAAGCCGTAGAGTCCAAGACTTGGAAAGATTTACTTAAACAAGGGGACCAAGCCGAAGACTTGATCCCCCGAATCGAAGAATCCCGTGGGTCTAGGAATCTTGGAAATAATAAGCCGCATGTGCATGGCAACAATAAGAATAAGGGGAAGGCAGCAATGGTATCAGGGGCAGCCCCACAGAAGATAAATCCACCAACTCCAAAGCCCCAAAATCAAAAGGGCCCGAGACAGAATAGGCCCCAGCAAGATAGGATCTATACTTTTAAGGCGAAATAGATGCCTACACTCTTCCATTTGCTTCTTAGAAAGGGAATGTTGAAACTTCCGAAAAATAGGAAACCGGAGGATGCTGGTAAAATCAACGACCCCAATATTGTCTCTATCACAGAACTGTTGGACACCCTACCAGGGACTGTTACCCTCTGAAGAACATGGCATTAATAGAAGCTGGAGTCTTAACGCTAAAGAGGAATAGAAAAAGGTCACTGCTAATATGGCAACCCTAGTGGTAGGAACCCATAAGTTCCCTGCGGGGGTGAACCCAATACCAGAGGAAAAACTGGTCATGAAAAATTATGACCCACATAAAAGAGCACAGAAATGACTTGTCCCTATAGCTACACAAAAAGAGAAAATCATGTGGGTCGATCCTGATCTGTTACAGGATGAACGATGGACCACTTCAAATAGCCGGAGGAGAAAACGGACTAATAATACTATTTCCGCAGAAATAAAAAAAAATATAGTCTCAGGAGTCTTCATAGATTCCGAAGAGGAGCTCGAAGCTATGACCACTCATCAAGATGGGGCGGGCCCTTCCGGCACTCGATCCAGTAAACCATACCTAAAAGATTACACCAGAGTAGACCCGAAGAATATATACGGAGAACTCACAAAGCCTGCAAAACAAAAGGAGCTTTGTTTCCAGAAAAATCATGCAAGAGATGAAGAAACCAAAGAGGCTGCATTTAAATTTGATATAATAGCTTAGCTGGAAAATATCCCAGTTCGAGTCACGCTTTATGAGTTGTTACGATTGTCTAAATCAACTCGCGAAGTATTAAGAGAAGCCTTGGCAGACTCTGAATCTTTCCTAGCTCAGGTTATCGAGCCAGCTGATGAAGAACAGGATTTCTGCCCCCGCTGTCATCAAAGAGGCAGGTCCCACAGATTACTTTCTCTCCAGAGGATATGCAGGTAAGGAATATAAAGCATAATAGGCCTTATATTTTACCGGATATGTCGGATCCACAAAGGTGGACCATATTCAAACGATCCGGGGTCTGCATTAAGCGTCATTCCCAGAAGACTGATGCAGCTATTAGGAATCTCTCCCCATCGCTTGACACCGACAAATACTATAACATACGGGTTTAACGCTAATGATAGTTGTCCCCTCGGAAAAATCCGACTTCGATGTCAAATCAGAGATTTGAGGACATAAGTCACGTGCTATGTTATTGACGCAGACACGTCCTATAACATCCTACTAGGGCGACCATGGATACATGCCTATATGATAGTCCCATCGACTCTCCACCAATGAATGAAATACTGCGACGAATAAGGAGAAGTCCGGACACTAGTTGCAGATAGGCAGTCATTTAAAGGGCTAGAAAACTACTTCACGGATGCTATGCTCTACTAGCCAGTCCACAAAGTCTCCAATAATGACTGCAAAAGGCCTCAACAACCCGACGAAAGCGGCAATGAGGCGGATAGTGAATACGAATCTCCTGAAAAGGATGATGAGAGTGACTATGAGATAAACCCTCACATAAATTTTAAAGTGAATTTTGATAATAATATAGCTAATGTAGCAGAGGATGAGTGGACTATTAATGAAAATATAAAATTAGTCTATGAGCCTGCTATAGCTACAGAGTCTGAGCCTTCTTGTACCTCTATCGAGGCAGATAACCTATCCGAACTTGAAGTTTTGGCGGCATATCATTTGCCAATAAGGTCATCTCTCATCTCTCGGTCTAAAATAACAAAAGAACGAGATCACTTCTTTGAAGTACATTCGCGACATGTATCACAAAAACCGATTGTCTTCGGCAAAGTGATCGCGTCACCTAACCAAAGACAAAGTAGTGAAAGTGATGAACAAACATACCTCAATTTCACTTATATAAACAGAAATCCTGACAAATGATGGAAAAGATGGGTTATAATTTTACCCAAAAATCAGAATTGAACTTTGGAAAAGGACGACGAAATCTCATACCCTCATTTAGACTAAGAGGGAAGAGCCCAGATTATTACCAGAAAACTCGAAGGGGGTTAGGGTATGTGTCCACTCCTCCTTCTCTGTCATATAGATACAGAGAGAGCTCTTCGGCTAATAAAGATTTATATCCGCTTGACTATGATTCGGATCTAAGTACTGGCGCCTGGTCTCAGTCTTTAACAGCAAACTTGGTTTCAGCCACACCAGAAAGCAACAAAGAACCAATTGATGTGCAAGATGATTCCTGGGCAAAACACATGGACGCCCTCTGGGATGTCCGCTTTGAACAGTGTGACCCGCCTACAGAGGATAAACTGGTACACGTTAATATGGTGATGGAAGAAAATCCGAAGCCCATTTTTATAAGCGACACACTAACTCTCTTAGAAAAGGAGGAACTTATATCTCTTATCAAGGAGTATATAGATATGTTCACATGGAACTATGAAGATATTTCCAGGCTTGACCCTCAAATAGCCACGCACCGGTTAAATATTAAGGAAGACGCCAAGCCAGTCAAGCAACAGCAAAAACGTTTTCGACCGGAATTGATGGAGGCGATAGTCGCTGAGATTAATAAGCTTATAAATCAGGATATATAGTGCCAGTTCGTAAGAAAAATAGCAAGATCCAGATATGCATCGATTTTCATGATCTAAACGCGGCATGCCCTAAGGATGAATTTCCACTCTCGATTACCGATGTAATGATTGATAGCACCTATGGATACGAGAGGATATCCTTTATGGATGGCTTCTCAGGCTACAATTAGATCAAAATGAACCCGAATGTTGAAAAGTACACGGCTTTCAGAACACCGCTGGGGGTATACTGTTATATAGTAATGCCCTTTGGGCTAAAGAACGCTGGTGCCACCACCAACGTACAATGAGCATTATATTTAAAGAATATCTGCGCAAAATAGTAGAGTGTTATGTGGATGGCTTGGCGGTCAAAAGCAAAAACAAAGAAGATCATCTTCATGATCTAAGAACAGTCTTCAAGCTTATACGAAGACATCACTTGAAGATGAATCCTACTAAATCTTTCATGGGGGTGTCCAGTGGAAAATTCCTTGGATTCATAATTACTTCAAAAGGAAGTTTCCTTGATTCTGAAAAGGTAAAAGCGATCAATGAAATGCCATCTCCCTGCAATCTTAAAGAGTTGAGGGGGTTATAAGAAAAACTGGCTTATATCCGGCGCTTTATCTCTAACCTATCAGGACGATACTAACCACTCTCCAGACTTATGAAAAAGGGGGTTTCCTTTGTATGGGATAGGCATGTCAATAGGCGTTTGACGATTTTAAGGAATACCTTACCAAACCTCCCGTCCTCATGGCACCTGTCCCTGAGTGACCACTCCTCATATATGTAAGGGCCATGGACAACGCATTAGGAGCATTACTCACTCAATATAATGAGTACGGCCATGAACACGCCCTTTATTACTTAAGTCGAACAATGATCGGGGCCGAACATCAGTATACTCTGATTGAAAAGGAATGTTTAGCCCTAGTATTCACTGTTCAGAAGATGCGACAATATCTTTCAGGGCAAACAATTCATGTCATATCACGGGTTAATCCCTTGAAAATCCTGATGATAAAATCGGGGTCTTTAAACGGCCGATTGGCGATATGGGCATTATTGCTATAGCCATATGATATACACTTTGTTCTCAAAAAGCCATGAAGGGACAAGCGATCGCCGATTTCCTAGTAGACTATCCAATTTGGTCCAACTCTAAACAGACATCAGAAGTTAACGCAACTAGTAAAGAACAACCATGGCAGATGTTCTTTGATGGTGCTGCCAGACGATCAACTGCTGGAGTGGGGGTTGTGCTGATATCCCAACATAAACACATACTGCCTAACGGTTACTCATTAACATAGCCGTGTACAAACAATGTGGGGGAATATAATGCGCTCATTATTGGTTTAAAAAAGGCTCTGCGAATTGGGGTGAACTATCTAGAGGTATATGGAGACTCTAAGCTCATCGTCAATCAGATGACAGGTGAGTATGAAGTCAGACATGAAGCCCTCATCCACTACCATCAACTAGCTATTGAGCTAGCAGGATATTTTGAACAATTTTACATTTATCACATATCTTGGAACGAGAACATCTATATGGACGCTTTTGCCGCATTGGCCGCGACACTGGCAATTCCGCCAGGCGCAGCTAAAAGTATAATTATTGGAAGTAGAGAACTCCTCCATCCGGATACGGTTTTCCAAACCAGGGAGGTGTGCCAAGCAGGCTTAACTCTGGAACCCCGTGATTGGTGATTTCCATTTGTGGATTATGCCCTATATGGGATGTTGACAGAGGATCTAAAGGAAGCCGCCTCGATAAAGAGGAAGACTCAAAAATTTTATTATGATCATATACTTCGGACTTTATATAGAAAGTCGAATGACGGTCTCCTGCTACGCTGTATATCAAAAGCATAGGCCGAAGAAGTGCTGAGAGAAACACACGATGGAGTATGTGGAGCTCATCAACCCGGTCCAAAGCTCGGGGACCGCATAAGAAGGCTAGGATACTACTGGCCGAAGATGATTACCAATGCGATGGCATACGCCAAACGATGTCATGCATGTCAGGTACATGCAAATTTTATACATCGACCCCCAGAATACCTGCACAATATTGTTGCTAGCTGACCATTTGAAGCATGGGGAATGGATATTGTGTGGCCAATAACTCTCCCATCATCCAGAAGACATCGGTTTATTTTCGCAATAACCGATTATTTTTCAAAATGGGCCGAAGTCGTGCCCATGAGAGAGGTAAAAATGACAGATGTAATTAAGTTTATTAAATATCATGTCATTTACCGTTTTGGCGTCCCCCGAAGAATCATCCATGATAACGGACCACAATTCATCAGCCAGGGGTTCTCAAGATTATGTGATAAGTTCAGGATCAAAGATGTTGCTTCAAGCCATATAACCCTGCGGCAAATTGATTGGTCGAAGTTTTCAACAAGACAATTATTAAACTCCTTCGAAAGTTCGTCTCTTCCAACAAACGAGACTGGGATAAAAAACTGGGAGAGTGTTTATGGGCTTATCGTACTACTGTCCGCACCCCAACAAAATCTACCCCATTCTTCTTAGTTTATGGAAGTGAGGCCGTCTTGCCTATTGAAGTCCAAATACCATCATTAAGAGTGGCCCTAGCCACAAAGATGATGACAGAAGAACGCCATCAACAAAGATTGCAAGAACTAGAAGCATTGGATAAAAAGTGTCTCCGGGCTCAACAACAAATTGAGTTGTATCAAGCCTGAGTCTCACAAACGTTCAATAAGAGCGTTAAACCAAAGACCTTTAAGTAAGGAGACTTGGTCCTGGCTATTAAAAGACCAATGATTCTGATCCATAAAACTAAGGGTAATTTGAATTCAAGTGGGAAGGACCGTTTATTGTAGAGACAGTATACTCTAGTGGAGCTTATCGCTTAATGAACCAGAATGGCGATAGGATGATGATGCCAGTTAACGGCAAATTCTTAAAAAAATACTATGCCTAAAAAAAAGGTGACTGTCACATCTAATTCATATCCCTAGAAGTATAACCATCCACTTGTTCGAGTTACGCATATGAGCACTCGGACTTCCCTATTAAACTAAGACATGTGCAATTAGGCACCTCTATCTAAGTTGATGATCCTAACTCGATCATTCTGGTGTAGGCAATTAAACGCTCTCACCAAATTACCAGCTTGCTCTTTTAAAGAGCTTATACCGTGGTTAATAATTTTAACCTGGTTGGTACTAATGATCTAAGTTACGCAAATGAGTCTTGGACTGTTTTACTCAAACTATGAATTGTTTTCATAACAAATTATTTGTTGAGCAAGAAAAGTTTGTAGCCAACAGATAAAAGAATCAAAAAGAATTATCTTTATTCATAAATCGAAAGAATAAAGTTACAAAAGAATGAAATAAATAAAAAAAATTCAAATAATTGTTGAGTTCTTTTTATTACAAAGAATAAAGAATAAATAAATTAGAGGGAGTTATGGCTCTCCCAAAAGCAACTTATTAGTCGTCTCATCAATAACTCGGCGACGAGTCTCCTTCATGGAATGTTGGGCTTGCCGGCGTAAATCATCGTCATTTATTGTGAGTTGCTGGGTCCACCGCTGACGAGACTCTTCAATAGCACGGCTCCTTATTATGCCCTCCTGCTCGAGCTGTCCTTGCTGAAGGATCAGCTCTTTCTGCCTCCTGATGGACTCCCCGAGCCGAGACTCGCTAGCTTCCAAAATAGCATGAGCCTTAGCAATAGTCTCTCTGGCTCTAAGAATGGCCTCTTGGCTTCCCTCAATCTCAAAATCTACCATTTTCAGCCCCCTAAGAACTGACTCCTGGCTGGCTTGTAGCTCCGCTTACTCCCGTGACCATTCTTCCTCCAGTTGCCTTAGCTCCTCCTGTCGAGCCGTCAACTCGATCTCGGTGATTGCTCCCACATCCACTTGGCGAACTATGTTTAGCGTCTGCATCTGTTCTTCTAGAGCTTCCAGGCAGGCCCGGTAAAGAGCTGCTCCGTCAATCCCCCGATCCTTTCAATATTGTCCAAATAACTGGACAACATTGAGCATCCGAGAGCAAGAAAGTCTCTTTCGTCCAAGATCATCCCAATACATCTTCTTAGTAGCCGCATAAAGTCATTAACACTGTGATTGAAGAATTCCTCAAGAGGATCAGCAGTGTCTAAGTTCATAGCAGACAGTGCTAAGGAAGATGTCACTGGGGGAGGAGTGACTTCTATCAGAGCCGACGAAGAAGAAGCTCGCCCCTGTACTAAACTCATAACATGCAGGGCCAGTAAAGCCAATAAAGACTTGGTAGAACTGGGAATCCGGGGCGAAATATTGTCGGTACCAACTGGTCGAGCAACTCCACCAGTAGGGGTGGATGAGGGAGTGACTTCACCAGAAGCACCTCCTGTGGCAGAAGTGGCTTCAAAAGAAAATTTCAAAGTGTCTTCATCCCCTACCGGCAAGTAAGTCGGAGCAGATGGGGCTGCCAGTGTATCAACAGCTATAATAGTAGAGTGCGTTAATACCGCTGGCTGAGGAGCAAAGGGCACACTAGCCACAACTGGAAAGGTGTCCTCAGAACAGACTGCTGGAGTTGGAGATGGCAGATTCCGAGACATGGTAGTATCTCTGGACACGGCGACGGTGTTTGTCTTGTCATCACTCCCTAATTCGTCAATTGGAGGAGTCGATGAAGGAACAGAGCATGGAGCTAGTGTGAAGTATTCTACATCAAATCCATCAGCAGAGCTACCCAATCCACCTACCGAGCCTGTAGTCCGGAGTAGTCGACCAGCTCCTCAGACTCCACCCTGGTAGTTGAGTGCATGAGAGAATGAAGTTGACTACCTGCATCTCAGAAAGCAAACAAGGAGTGTTACATATATATATATAAAAAGAACAGAAGTTAGAATATAGAATTTAAAAAAAAGGAACAATACCAGGGGATACAAGTCCAGTGGTTGGACGTGAAGGAGGAGCCGTCGTCGTCTCTAAGAGCACACCCGACTCGCCACCTAAAAGTTGCGTCGTAGTGTGCTCACCAGATTCTTAAGTCGGCAAGCGAATCGCAGCATCAGGAGCATCAGGAGCGTTGGGAGCTTCACCGGGCATACTCTCCTCTGCCGGTCCAGATAGCAGAGTTGAAGCCAGTAGGTCCATGGCGAACTAGACAGCTGCCACTTGAGGGACTACTAGGGTCCCCAGGGCCAACTTTTTCTTCTTCTTAGCTGACCCTTCTCTTGGGAGCCGCGGCGTTTGACAGTCGGACTCCGGGAACGAGTGATTACAGATTGGGAAGCACCTCCAACATCAGCGTCATCATCATCACCATCATCGTCATCTCCATCAGAGTCGCCAACATCTGATGGATCGGCCGTCGTCCCAAGAAATTCGTCCATTCCTTTCACCCTCAATCTTTTAGCCCCCTTACGGCTAGAGTAAAAGGCCTCTATTTCCTTGAACAACTCTAGTTGATGGAGAAGCTGGGCACGTCAGTGTTTGTGACGCTGTACCATGTGCAGAAGCTCAGCATCATGCTCAGTTCTGGCGACTTCTGAAGCAAGACGAATTCAGCCCCGGTTCCACCAGCTACAAAGTGGAACAAGCCGCGGGCACCCTCATACAGATTTCCTTCATAGGTCAGCTTCTTGTTTGGGTTACCCACATAGAGTTGAGAGTACCCAAAATGACTAGCGAAGCGGCTCGGGGTGTATGGTTCGATATAACACATGGTGTCTTGCCGATACACTAAGTGCCCGGGTCGGATATTAAGGAGCCACGTTCGCTCATGAGGATAAGACGGTAAAATTGTCTGGTCCCAAAATACCCTTGAATTTTGACCCGTATTCTCCTATGAGAAAGTTGAGGAAGCACCGAAAGACCTCGTAGTTTTGGTGTTGACGGAGTGTCTTCCGGATTTGAGACATGTAATGACTCTTCCATGAGGAGCGTTCGTATAGCTCCACAAGGAAGGGCTTGTCAGCTGAGGGGTGTTCAGCCACACTCATCAAAGAGGGGCAATGCATGACAAGCCACGCCATTAAATAAGTATAAAGCATCTCCAACCTAGGGTTCGGAGTGTTTACCTTAGCAGTCTCCTTCAACTTGCCTTTTCCTTTCCCCTTCCCCTTTTCGGCTGGAATAAAACCATTATAGAGCGCTCGTAGTCCACTCTGCAAGTTGCTCACCATGGCAGGGAGGAGCACGAAGGGTCGGCCGTATGTAAGAAGAACTGCTGGGTATACCACGTTCATTGCAATCGCCACTTTTGGTAGTGACGGCACGACGCATCTCTTTAACTACAGCATCAGAAACCCAGCACTAAAGCCTCTATTGGACACTGGGAACTGAGCTTGGTAGTGAAACCTTTTGAAGACAGTGCCAGGGTTAAACCCACCTTTGTTGGATTCGGTGGTATAGAATATGGCACGTATCTTGGCAATGCGGCGATCAATCTCCTTGACATCAACAGGAGCGTGGCCGTGAACACTTGCTGAACTCTCTTTGGAGTTCAAGTTTGCAAAAAGGTAATCGGCCCACTTCTTGTGACCGATACCTTGATTATGCACACCTGCCATGTCGGCGCAGATACGGTAATGACACATTATCTCCCAATAAGTGGCGTAGATGCGCTCATCCCTCGCCTTCAGCATATTCAGCTCCTCGGTAGTAGGGATGTATTCTTCATAGGGGATTTTGCCCATTGACAAGCCAGACACTTCAAACATCTCGTGGAGAGCAAATCCTAACTCACCCACTGGTGTAAAGAAAGTGCCAGTCTCGGGGTTGTACATCTCCAGAAGATTGAAAAAATGATAGGAGTTCTGGGAATCCCAAATTAAACATTTCTGATGACTCTGTATAAGCCAATCTCCCTCAGAACTGGTTCATGGGAATCTATCATATATTGGACGAGGCAGGCCCACCACATGTTGCTGGAAGAATAAACCCATCCAGGCATCCTGAAGTCATTGGCTGGGTATTGGCCTCCTTACGCCATGAATTCACTTAGGAAAGTTCGTGCGCGAGTTGAAACCTCCCCTACTGGGTGCTCCTTGGTAATTCTACCTGAAAGCAACCTGGTAATGCGTCTCGTGGGACCGTCTTGGTAAGCCCCATGTGCGCCCAAGTTGACGCAATCGTACTCTTGGCTTAGCCCCCACTCCAACTCACAGTGCATGGCTAGCCTTTGAAGATAGACTAGGGGATAGCTACGCTCCATGCTAGGTAGAAACATCAGCAGATCGCTAGATTGGTGGAGCCACATGCACTCCTCTTCAAAGAGGATCTGGTCTGAGTGCCCCATTGCATCTCCAAAAAGAAATACAGGCTTCTCCAACACTTCTCGGTTGGTTGCCTCGAAGGCTGCGTCAGTGATGATCTCTCTTGCAGTAACAGGGTGGTACCTAATCAACTTCTCCTTACGTTCTCTCAGACCTGGCTTGTAGGCCGAGAGATTAGTGGTGAAGCAAAATTGGGCCGTTAAATCTGCACCCCCAGCAAATCCGAAGTAGTGTCTATTAGGGAGAGCGTCCACTGAATACTCCACTGCAAAAGAAGAATCAAGAGTTAGAAAAAGTTTTTATAAATTCAGAAAATTTTCTAAGTATATAAACGCGGAGCTAAAAATAACTTCGCGCCAAGCTAAGGAGATAGCCTCGCGTTTACAAACACGAAACTAAAAAAAGTAACTTCGCGGTGATATATAAAACGCGGAGCTAATAGCCTCGCGTTTTCAAACGCGAAGCTAAAGTTCATAGCCTCGCATTGAAACGTGACAGCTAGCCAAAATAGCCCCGCATTTCCAAACGCAAGGATAACGCGATACCTTCGCGTGAAAGAAGACCAGAGGCCTTTCTTCTTCTCCAGGCCGTACAGCCGGAAAACGGCGATCTCGCCGGTAAAAGAAGCGATTGGTCAGTTAAAACCAAGCCAAATCACTCCAAAATCAAGCTAAAGAGTCCAAAAGTTGAGATTGTTTACCTCCAATGGGCGCGGCATGGACTGGATCACCATTGTGGCCACTGCCTCGGTCGCTGTCACCGCTGCTAGCACAGGCCGCCGATGGTGAGGAGGCGTGAGAAGAAGTTACGATCTTCTGGGTGCCATTGGGTTAGAAATCTTGGAGAAAAACGTGAAAAAATCGACGAAAATTTGATCGGGTCGTTTGGGTTGCTTGAAATCGCCTGAGTTCTTGAGCTCTTGAGAATTCTCGAATGAAATGAGGGAGAAGAAGAGTTAAAGACTCTATTTAAATGAAAAAACCTGCCCCTTGGTATTCGGCACAAGAATCAGGGCAATTACTAAGCGGTTACCCACTAAAACGCGGGGCTATTAGTTTCGCGTGGCATACATAAACGTGAAGATAATATGGTGTCTTAACTCTGCGTTCCAGCTTGAAGATCCAAAGTATTTCAAAATTGGCAAAAACTTTGGAGGGGGTTCTGTTGGCAGTGAAAATTTCTAAAGTAAAAAGGGATTTTCCACACAGAACGCAGAGCTAACTCCGTAGCTCCGCGCCTAGATATTTAGCCTTGCATTTGAGTAAAAATGCAGAGCTAATCAATAGCTCCGTGTTCTGATTTCTTAGCTCCGTGTTTTGATGCGATTAGCTCCGCGTGAGCAGATAACCAGAATCATAAAGTGGTTATGATTGAGATTTGGACTTATCTAATATCCGAATTAAATCCAATCAGGACTCTAAATCAAGAGATTTAAATCAGAACTAAGAAATTTGATTGGAATCATTGATGAATACAAATTCTATTTAAATAGAAACTCTAATATTATCCTAAGGCTATAAATACCCTTTTGAGGAAGCCCTAGGGATCTTTTTCGCATCTTAGAGAATTCGAGTTACGTATGAGAGCCTTGAATTCGTGAAGACCAAAGAAGATCAAGAAGAGTCAGCCGTCATCTTCATCGAACAAGAAGATCATCGTCGTCAGATCGTCAAAAGGAGCTATCTCGATAGATCCCATCGCTGCGTGATCCCACGTTTTATTGTAAAAAAGAGCGATAGATTATAAATCCTCTCGTTTGTTCTTTTCTTGTTCACTTTCATTGTAATCAAGTTATTGCAATGGAAGAAAGTAAAAATTTTGCTACAAACAACAATCATTTTCAGGAGCAACTGGAGAGGGCAAGGCCAATGAAGAAACAACCAAAGTCGTCGGAACACGAACGCATCGACAACAAGAACAAAAGGCATGTAAAAACTACGGCATCAACTCTCTTGCACTCCATTTCTTCAAATGAAATATTATTTCTCCCGATCGAAGCAACAAAAAATTGAGATTTTTCCTTATAAGGAAAGACTATGAAGAGCAACGATCCAGCAAACAAGAACGTACGTAGAGTGAGGAACCACATTCCCAATAATTCTCTACTTATAGATTGCTAGTTCGATATGAATACTTTAGAGTACGTTATATTGATTAACTTTTAATTTCTGATGAGGCTAAATGATTGCTAAGAGCAATCATATGTACGTGGCAGCTAAAGGGTATCATCTATCCTTTCTCTAACAACGAATTTTTACTTGATCAAACCGTCCATGAGCCCAAAGCCCACCATCTGGTTTCGGATCAAATTGAGCCCATTCAATTCTAGGCTGGTTCTATCAAAACGCCCAGGCGTAGACAGAGTCTGATCGAATCTAGTCCATCGAATCATTTGATCAAACAGTTATTGTCTTCAGTTCGTGTGAACTATTGAGGTGTTGGGGCATTTGGACTTGAAGAATGTCAAATTTTTTGTGACAGAGAAGACAATTGGTTCATGGCGAGTCCTTGATGCACTAATCTAGACATAGAATTCTATTTGAGACTCGAGATTTTGAGATTGCCATATGCTATGTTTATTTGCAATTATTAAATTGTAATGGTGGCAGTTATTTTGATTCCAAAATGAGACGTACACATTGGTTGATTGTACTGACATGTCCACTCTCAAGTTAGATATGGACTAAATGCACTACTCTGTTCGATCTACACATTAATCTCATCAGACGATGATATTTGGAGTAGGATACGGAGAGATCCACACAGGAAATACTTTGTAGATATCTTTGTTGCAACCACCAGCTGGAAAATCTGAAGGGAAAGAAATAATTACCAAACATATCCACTCTCATAAAAACAATGATATTTGCAATTATATTCCTTTTTTTGGGGGGTATATGACTGCTCTTATGCCTTCGGCCTACTCTTTAAGCACCCACTTATTATGTTTCACAATTAGGCATGTAACTAGTAACCATAATTATCAGAAAGAAATTGTTCTCGGCCTACTCTTTAAGCACCCACTTATTATGTCTCACAATTAGGCATGTAACTAGTAACCATAATTATCAGAAAGAAATTGTTGCAAATACAACTCTGATACTACTTATTACAAATTATTCGAGTTAAGCAACACATAGCACATGTAAGGCTTTATAGATAAAATCTAGGATTATTGAGATTCAAAAGATAAATTGGTAAAATCAAAACTTTACAAATTTAAAATATCAAACCAAACAACATCAAGTATTTTACATGGCTAGTAACAAGTCCTATATTTTCGGACCAAATCAAACTTATATAACTATTGATTATATTTGAAAAAACAACTTTGGGCCTCTCAAAACTCCCAAAGTTACAGAAGAAATTGATTTCAAATTGAGAAGAGGGGCTACAAACACTCAAAAGAATGCAAAAGAATTCTGTTCTCTCCAAAGATCTCTCATAGTACCCACAAAAGCAAGTTTTATCTAACTCCCTTACACGATTAGTTTTCACATCTCTCTCGGCTTCAGAAGATCTCTGACGAAAGCGTAGGCATTGCTTACAAACATAAAAGGATGTGCTTCTAAGCTCTCTTTCAGTAACAGCATTTGGTTCTCTCTCTGTGTTTTTGTGCCTCCACAATGAATTCTCTTGAGCCCAGGTAAGTTTTCACCGTCAAACTTGCCGATTTCACGTAATGAACCACAACTACAGATTAGAAGTTCAAGTCTAGGCACGCTTCCGACACCAAAGTCTAGCGACTCCAACGGAACATACGACAAACCCAGAGTACTGAGACGACTGAAACCATCTCCATGCAAATGCAACTCCTTTCCATTATACGCATCATCGAACAAGAAGAGCTTCACCAGATTAGGCAGCTTTTGGAGCGTCTGAATGGCATCAAACTGTAATCTAGTGCTGTATAGATCTATTTTGGACACGGCCTCGAGTGAGTTGGAACTGATCCATACTGGTAATTTGCCGAGATAACCATTCAGTTCTAGATGTTGCAGAAGCAATGGAGGCGAGGCTAATGAATCCAGATAACCCACGTTATCTCCAGCATCAAATTCAACCTTTAAACATCGAATGCAACTGCTCATCTCAGAGAGGGCAGCACAAAAATCCGTTCCCTGCGTTGGTCGCAGCCCCGTCACGCCTAGCTTTCTCAGCTGGGTCAGGTTCCTCATCTCACGAACAACACCCTCGCTTCCATCTTGCGGGAAAAGACAATCCAGTGTCAATAAAGTTCTACAGCTCCAACGATGTCCTTGTGGTGCCTCTATATGATCGGCTCTGAGGTGATGAAGCTTGGGGAGCTTGGCGACAACTGCAGCAGGTACAATTGAAAAGGAGTAGTGTAGTCTAGCATCAAGAGTTTCTAGGTTTTGCAAGTTCCCAAGAGATTCTGGAATACGTTCAATTCCGGTATTCCGTAAATTCAAGTACTTTAGATGATACAATGTGCCAATCTCTTCGATGTGAGAACTGGTTAGCCATCGTAGACCCCTCAAGTCAAGCACCCTCAGAAACCTACTTCTGCATATAAATGATAATACTTTGTGCGAATGTGGCGGAGGTTCATCCCGCCATGTTTCTGACACGATCAACAACGATCGAAGATGATCTAATTCCATATTCTCATGAAGTAGAAGCAGATCATCCGATGTTTCTAAGGACAAGCGGTGTATTGCACCTTGTGGGAATATTATGTTATGTTTCCCGCTGAGAGCGACTAGATTTTCTTCCTCAGCTGACTTTGTGACAGCGAATGCGTGCATAACATCATGAACTAGACAGGTGCTTACTGTACCCATCTCATTGATTTTGCCCACTTTGATCAAGTTGCGGCAGATGAGCTCATTGAAGTAGGATTCAGCAAGCTCCTCCAATGTTATTTCACCATAATGCTTTACCAACCCCTCGGCTATCCATAACGCTTGCAAATCCTTTCTTTTGATCTCATAGTCCTCCGGATAAATGCCAAAATATAAAAAACACCTCTTGAGATGGGAGGGCAAAGCATCGTAGCTTAGAGCCATTATCTGCATCGCTCCATCAAGGTCGGGGTAGTTTGTTAGCCCTGAGCCAAGATGGTCAAGCATGCACTTCCAATCATCGACTGTCTTGGTTGGCTTGCCAGCTAGAATACCAGCTATAGCCCCAATGATCAGGGGCACACCGCCACATTTCTTTAGGATTTTAGTGGAAAGGACTCTGAGTTCCCTGGGGCAAGGGTCTCCAACAAAGACTCTTCTGCAGAACAAGCACATCGACTGTTCTGGAGACAAGGATGGGAGTTTGTAAATATATCCATTATTCACAGCACAGCAAGTGTGGGCAACTTTTTCATCCCTTGTCGTCACGACAATCCTACTTCCTCTCATGTTAACAGGAAACACGAGTTCTATGGTTTTCCATGCATCTACTGTCCACACATCACCAAAGATAATAACATGCCTATATATGTAGCAAGTTATATTAATTCCTAATTAATGGAACGCATGGGGTTTATACCCACCATTTATTCTCGAGAGAAAAAAAAAAAAAAGGAGAGATAATAACATACCTCTTATCGCGCAGATAGGCTCTGATCTCCTCAATGAGTCGAACCGCACCAAGTTCCTGATTGAAGCCACCAAGAGAGAGTTCATGGAACACCTTCAGAAAACCCATAAGCTCAAAGGATGATGACACCGTGATCCAAGCACGGCAGTCGAAGTGTCCGAGCCTTCCTCCTCCGGCGACGATCCTTTGATTTTCAAAGACCCTTCTCACCAGAGTGGTCTTTCCCAAGCCAGCGCACCCCACCACTGAGATCACACGCGTCTGTTCCAAGTCCTCGTCCAACAAAATTTTGATAAGATTGTCCCTGTGCTCTTCAACTCCGATGAGCTCACTGTCTTGGGTGAAGATAGCATTCAATCGATAAGGATGCTGTGAGAGGTCACCGGCTCTTGCGATTGCAGAAGCAGCCGCTGCATTTGAAGGCGTTGAGATGAAGCCAAATTTCTGTGCTCTTCTGCAAGCCTCGTCCACACGGGCCTTGATCCTTTGAATCTCGACTGCAAGCCAGTAGCGCGCGTTACCCGTCCTGAGCAGACGAGTGCCCATCCTGAGCGCGCGGGTGCCGAGCTCAATGCCAGCGCCGAGTAAACAAGCACTGATTCGGCGGAAGCGAGTGGTTGGGCCCCTCGTTCCGAGCATCGAAGCACAACCGACTCTCCTTAGAAAGTCAGTCCCAGCGCGAGAGCTAGCACTGAGCAGACGACTGCCGAGTCTGAGGATGTAAGTGTCAGCTCCTGAAGCCCTGAGCAAGCAAGCACTGGTCCTGAACAAGTGACTGGCGATCTCCTGGTCAGTGGGTTGGACGAGGCGCCGTCTGAACTAGTCGATGCAGTCTTCGGCATCGTGAGCCAACTCCCTGACCTGTCTTATCCACTCCCTTTTCACTTTTGCTCTCTCTCCGACGCCTTGGGCCTCGTCGAGGAAGGCGCTCATGCTTGCCAGCTCGTCTGTGATGTATGCCAGTTTGTGTCTCACCCCGAACAGCAATATCCACGCGTGGCTCTCCGCTTCTGAGCGGAGCTTCTGCACGATTTGGTTCACAACATAACCGGCCATCTCTCGATCAATTCTCCTCCCTTTTTCAATCAGCGGGTGGGTTGTAGATTAGTAGTAGATGTTTGGGTTGCATCCATCTACAATCCTGCCGAGAGAGACACATACAAAGGGAAAGTTATAGCTAGCTGTTTGGTTTCTGAGTCAGTCTTTTTCTACTATTTTCTCTTTCTTCATATTCTTCATTCTATTTATTTTATTTCACTGTATTTGAGAAGAAGTTTCCCATATCCTTTTTCTTCTCTTTATCCCAACGAATGAGCATCACGGCTGGTAAGGGAAATGGGGTTGCTAATTTGACTCTTTGGAGACATAAAGTGGCTTGATAGCTGTTTCATCACATGCTTCGTTCTATTTATTTTATTTTATTGTATTTGAGATGAAGGTTCCCATTTTCTTTCATTCTCTTCTTCCCACTTGCCACCAATGAGCATCACGGCAGGTAAGGAAGTGGCTAGATAGCTATTTCTTTATATTGTTCGTTCTATCCTTTAATTTTGTGAATTACAATAAGATTACATGTATTATTAGGATATTGTAACTTATTATTCATATATTAAGTTTAGTTGCTATACTCCCAACGTTGTTGACGAACGATTTACTATTCTCATCCTTATTTAAATTAAACTGTATATTTTTTATATATAAAATTTCCAAATTATCTTCCCTTCCATTACTAAAAACTCATCCAAAATATATCTAGAAAAAAATAATTTGGGGATTCATAAAAAAATGTGCAGTTTAAACTAATTAGGGTGGGAATAGTTGACAGACACTATTAGGAGTTCCGGAGTTTTTAACAAAATAAGACTCCCTCATTCAATAATAAGCAGGAGAAGGAAAAAAAAAAAAGTTTTGGAATGAAGATTTCACAAACTGAGTTTGACATATAAAAATATAGAAAATTAGGGGCATACATTTACAGCCACAAGTCCAAGCTTGGGGCTTGTCAAACATGCAAGAACTAACTGAGATAAGATAAGTTGGCCCATAAGAATCCAATCCGGTCATTATATAACAAGGGATGTTAATAGACGTATTTATATGTTAAATTTTTAACTTAAGAGGTAATAAGTTATACTATGCTTATGCTTATAGTAGTACATGGTTATCATTGCAATTAAACAGTTAGTAGCAACACCTTTTGCCCCCAATATTAAGTTCCAATTTTGATTACTCATCAACATGAAATTAACTTAGATAATTGATTAGACCACAATATCTTTCTTGAAGACATCCAATATTTATTTATATAAACCCTCTTGCTGAGACAAAAATTACAATGTACCATTATAGTATGAAAGTATCCGTTACCCATCAATTTATAAATAATTATCACAATTTGGAAATCTCTTAGCAATTGTGCACGTATGACTTTATGAATTCAAAGCATACTTGCAATGAATATATTATGGTGGCCTACCCTACTTTATTCGAAAAGAATATGATATAAAAAGGAGTCTCTCTCTCAGAGAGAGAAAAGGACCGTTAGTGATAGAGTTAAGATATGGTATCGTCAAGGAGAATAATCATTGAAGCTGGGGCTATTATTTGTGTAACGAGCACGGCAAGAGTGATCACAGCAAAGCTCTATTATTTGTTGGTGGGGAGAGAGAGAGAGAGAGGATAGGATCAATAGCTAGTGTGGCTGAGCTTAATTTTGGTTTCAACCATCCAAAGTCTGAATTCGAACTCTAAAATTTTTGTGGATTTCGATTTCAACCATTCAAAATCTAAATTCGAACTTCAAAATTTTATTTCAAGTTATGGGAAGATAGGTGGACTGATACTACGTGCCTGTGATATGCATACAAGGACATTTTTGACGTTGAGAGTAACAACACATGAAGCTTATATAAGAGGAAGATTTAGATTGGACATATAGGGATGGTTTGACACCAATAATTGTAGGAGAAAAGAGGAACTACTGACAAAAATCTAGAGTTTAAAACTGACAGAAGAAATTAGAGATCAACCGAAAAATGGATATAGAATAAAATGGGTAAATATAAAGTAGCTTCGATGTACATGATTCTGTCGATATCCGGAGAAAATGAGACATGTCAAGAGGTAGTTTGAAGAAATTGTGCCCCATTCCGAGTTAGAGTATTTGCATGGCTACTAAACAAAAAAGTTGTGTTAGCGTGGGATAACCTGTAATCAAGAGGATGGCAATGGTCGGGACGAAGTGCACTATACAATGAAAACGAAAAAATATCGGAAACATATCTTTTTTGAGTTATGGCACAAATCTGGCAACACATATATACATCGGTTCCTAACTTGCGCAATATGGATGTGATTAGGATTGAGGAAGAATTATGAAGGATGGCCTAATGGGGTACATGAACAAATACTAAAAGAAAATTAGTTAATAATAGAAGTATGCTGATAGCGGTGTATGGAATATTTGCCTAAAAAGAAATAGAAGAATATTTAATAATAGTTATTTGAATGTTTGTGTTCTATGTATTCAAATTGAGGATAATATTATTTTATGAATAGGTAGAACATATGAAGAGGCAGTCGCCAGATCATCTACCAAACCTATATGAAAGAAAGCAAGACGAAGATTGGATTTAAGGCTATATTTAGAAAATCAACAAGAGGATGAACAAGGGAAGAACAAGAAGAAGCAGTAGCAGAGGAGGCTTGACACAAAAGCAAAGACTGTGGGGGCGCGAGTATTGTAATAGAACACCATATTTAGTATGACTTGATTTTTGTGATTTTCCTTTAGGAGGAGTTTATTTTTTAGGAATATATATATATATATATATATATATATATATATATATATATATATATATATATATATATATATATATATATATATATATTGTTAATCTCTAATTAATGGAACGTAAGGTACTCAGCTCGTTGTTTATGCTAAGGGGAAAAAAATTAATTCAAGTTTCTACTCTCAAAACCCATATTAATGTGAAAGAGCCACGTGGAAGATTACGGACTATAAGGATTTCGATGACATTAACTGAATGGTATGCACTAGTTATCAAGTGACATTCTTTGTTTTTCTGTATTTATGTTGTATTGCATTTATGCATATGCAGAGATCATATTTTTTGTATTTTTTTGTATACTTTTGATTTTTATTTTTTAATATATTTTTATTGTATCATATAAATAAAATGCTATGACACATATTACCCATCATTTCCGCTAAAAAGGAAATTTAAAGAAAAATCAACTTATTAGAAAATAGTATGCTTATCGAAAAAGGAAGAAGGTCTGGGAATGCTACACGTGTATGCAATCAATAAAGCTCTATTATCGAAGCGGTGGTGGAGACTGCTATTTAAATAGAACTATTTAGTTTGTAACATACTTAAAGATAAATGGTTTGTGGAGCACGGATGAAAGGAAAACGACGAACACATCAACCTTTTGGAAAGGACTATCTAAAGATAACGAAATAAACAAAATGACGAATTAGAAAGTGGTAAATAAAATTACATAAAATGTTGAGATTTTGGAGGTACAAATGATATATAACATTTAGTAGTAGTTTATAATCTCTCCAGCAACCTCTCAAAATTAAATCAAGAAAAATATAGGTAATTTCTCCATACAATTATTATTATGCATCTGGATCTCATCATAGGTGCACATGATCATGATTATTGCTAATGGAGCCCTATTGCCACAGCGGGTTTCAGTCCACTGAAATGGGTCCCAAATCAGTCCAAACCTGTTATGATATATATATATATATATATATATATATATATATATATATATATATATATATATATATATATATATATATATATATGCGGATGTGTGCTAGGGCTTTTTAGATTAAGCCAAAAAAAAATAGGAAATAAATAGGGGGCTGTTATTATTTGGCCAAAAGAAAGGTGGCTGCTATTTTTTGGCCATAGAAAAGGTGGCTGCTATTTTTTTGGCCAAAGGAAAGGTCGCTGCAATTATTTGGTTGAAGGTAAGAGAAATTATTTGCGACTGAGTCAAATAGAAGAGAGGGGGCTGCTGCTATATATTTTGGCCAAAGGGGAAAAATAATGGTATGAGTGGCTGCTTCTGTCTTTTGGCCGAAAGCAAAGAAGAAAAGAAAAAGCGGGCTTCTTTCGGGGTTTTTCTTTGGCGGCCGAAGCAAAGAGGAAAATCACTGTAACAAGAGGTTAGCATTTGACCTCAAAATCTTGTGTGATTTATCTTGTAGTTGAGAACTAGAAAGTTATAATCATCTTTTGATATAGTAGAAGTTTTTCGATCGTATTCCCGTGGACGTAGGCATATTGCCGAACCATGTTAAATCTGCGTTTTCTCTGTCTCTACTATTTTTCTCTTCGGTTAACTATTTCCACTGGTTGTTGTATTAGTATTATTCCGCTATTTTTGCTAACAATTGGTATCAGAACCCTGGTTTGGATCAGATTTCACTCAGATCGGTATTGATTTTGAGTAGGAGTTATGGCAGAAAATAGGAAGGGAAAGATTGAAAAATTTGATGGGACAGATTTTTAAAGGTGGAAGTTGCAGATAGAAAATTATTTATATCAAAAAATTTATATCAACCGCTGTTTGGAGAAAAGCCAGAAAAAATGATAGATGAGAAGTGGGAATTGTTGGGCAGGAGAGATTTGGCGCAGATTCGATTGTACCTGACAAAGCAGGTTGTATTCAACGTCTCCAAAGAGAACACCACTTCAAGTTTGATATCAGCGTTGGCTAAATTTTATGAGAAGTCGTCTGCTTCAAATAATCTGTTTCTAATGAAAAATTTGCTCAACTTGAAGATGCCTTCTAATAGTTCAGTTGTTAATCATTTGAACGAATTTAACACATTATGGGCACAACTTGAATCCTTAGAATTTGTATTTGCTATGACATCAAAGCTTTGATGTTATGTGTTCATTACTGGATAGTTGGAGTAATATTATTATGGCTATCAGCAATACTTCCAATACTGCTATTAAATTTGATGATGTTGTCAGTACAATCATGAATAATGAATTGATGAAAAAGAGTATAAGTGAGAGCATAGTTTCTACAAGTACTGCTCTGTCTGTTGATAATGATAGAAGGAAGGAAAGAGGTAGAAGTTTAAGCAGGGAGTCGAAGTAAAGAGGAAAATCAAAATCTAAGGAGATGTTCAAGAAAAAGTTAGTGTATTGAAAATATAAGACAGAGGGTCATATGAAGAATGATTGTCCAAACAAAGACAAGGAATGAGCGAATGTGGTGAATCCTAGTAAAAAGTATAATGACTTGTGCTTGTCTGCTCATACAGAATTAAGGTCAGATCTGTGGTTTGTGGAATCAGAAGCTTAGTTCCATTGCACTGCTCACAAAGAATGGTTTGAGAATTATGTCTAAGGTGATTTTGGGCATGTGACTGTTGGTAATGGGCAGGAATGCAAGATTGTTGGTAAGTGGATAATTCAGTTGAAGTTGCGCAATGGTGGAAAGTTGTCTTTGCAAGAGGTCAGGCACATACCAGATTTGAAGAAGAATTTGATATCTATTAGCAAGCTGGATGGCGAGAGTTATCAAATCTCATTTGAGAAGAAATAGTGGAAGATTAGCAAAGGAGCAATGGTAGTGGTCAAGGGCGAGAGAGTAACAACTCTATATTTATTCTCAAGCTCGGTGGATCACGTTGTTTCTTTGGTTACTGTGAAGAATGGGAAGGCTACCTTATGGCATCAGAGGCTCGGTCACTTGAGCGAGAGCGACATGAGGATATTGCAATCCAGAGGTATGTTGACAGATATGAAAGATGCTAACTTTGATTTCTGTGAGAATTATGTGTTTAAAAAGTAGAAAAGAATTAGTTTTATGAATGATAGCAAGGAGAAGGAAATCGAAAGATTGGAGTTTGTATATACAGATGTATGGAGGCTTTCTTCGGCGAAGTCTCTTGGAGGTAATTCTTATTTTGTCACTTTCATAGATGATGCAAGTATGAAAATATGGGTGTTTTCACTTAAGTAGAAATCCGATGTCTTCAAAATCTTCAAGGTATGGAAAGTTCTTATTGAGAATGAAACATGTTTGAAGATGAATGTCTGTTGTCAGACAATGGTGGGGAATTTTGCAATAGGGAGTTCGATGACTATTGCTCTACCCACGGGATCAGGAGAGTGAAGACTGTACCGAGGACACCGCAACAAAATGACATGGCTGAGAGGATAAATAGAACCATTTTGGAGCGAGCTCAGAGTATGAGACTATATGCAGGTTTGCCTTTGCAACTTTGGGGAGCCATTGTAGATACGGTAGTCTATCTGATCAACAAGAGTCCAGCTAGTGTTTTGGATGGAAGAATTTCAGAGGAGATATGGTCTGGTAAGACTGTGAATTATTCATTCTTAAAAGTGTTTGGTTGTATAGCATATGCACTTGTGGATCATGAGATGAGAAAGAAGCTTGATTCTAAATCTCAGAAGTGTGTATTCATTGGATACGGTGGCGACGAATATAGTTATCGCTTGTGGGATTATGAGCATAACAAGATAATTCGTAGCAGAGATGTAGTATTCAATGAGGGCTGCATGTATAAAGACCGAATGGAGAATAAGAGTGAGAAAACAATTGAGAAAGAATACTTGGAGCTGGATGAGCCACATGATGGGATGGATCCCATGGATAAAAGAAAGGAAGAAATACCTGCATTTGAAAGAGAAGAAATGACTACACATGAGAATACACAAGTTTCAGATGAGACCGAACAGGAGAGAGAGCCACTGACTGAGGTAAATGGTTTCAATATTTCATCAGAGAGTGTTCTCACTTTAAGGAGGAGCACGAGGATAAGAAAGCCAACCTAAAAACTTTGTCTTCTTTTATATCATGTTTTGTATACTGATGCAGGTGAACCAGAGAGTTACCAAGAGGCTATGCAGGATAATTTTCGTCTTAAGTAGGAGCAAGCTATGCGTGATGAGATGTCTTCTTCGGAAGAGAATTACACATGGGAATTGGTGAAGCAACCGGAAATGATGAAAGTATTACATAACAAGTGGGTATACATGGTAAAACATGAGGTAGGAGAGACACAAAAGTTCAAGGCTAGACTTGCGGTGAAGGGATACGGTCAGAGAAAAGGTATTGATTTCAATGAAATATTTGCATCTGTTGTCAAGATGACTTCTATCAGAGCAATACTGAATATTGTGGCTGTGAAAGGATTGTATTTAGAGCAGCTCGATGTGAAGACTTCTTTCCTTCATGGTGATTTGGAGGAGGAAATATACATGAAACAGCCGGAGAGATATGAAGTTAAAGAAAAAGAAAATTGGGTATGTCGACTAAAAAGGAGCTTGTATGGGTTGAAACAAGCGCCGAGGCAATGGTACTTGAAGTTCGACAAGTTTATGTTGGATTCCGATTTTGCCAGATGCAATTCAGATCATTGTGTATATCTATAAAAGTTTAAGGATGGTAATTTATTATACTTACATTGTATGTAGATGATATGCTTATGGCAGGTACATGCATGAAGAAAATCAATGATCTGAAAAGAAAGTTGGTAGGAAAATTCTCTATGAAGGACATGGGTGAGACGAAACAACTTCTTGGGATGCAAATTACCCGAGATAAGAAAAGCAAGAAATTGTGGTTATCTCAGGAGCAGTACATCAAGAAGGTGTTGGAAAGATTCAACATGGATAATGCAAAATCAGTAACTACAGCTCTTGGTGGTCAGTTTAAACTGTCAAAAGAGTAAGGTGTTAAGACAGATGAGGAGATGAGACACATGAAGAATGTACCTTATTCATCGTCTGTTGGGAGTCTCATGTATGCAATGGTGAGTATAAGACCAGATATTGCACATGCAGTGGGAGTAGTGAGTAGATTCATGAAGAACTCTGGAAAAGAACATTGGCAAGCGGTGAAGTGGATTTTCAAGTATTTGAAAGGTACTTCAAAGTATTATTTGTGTTTTGGGGTTGATAACATTGATGTGCAAGATTTTGTGGATTCGGACCATGCGAGTGATAGAGACAATGGCAGGAGCACCACAGGTTATGCTTTACTGTAGGAGGGACAACGGTAGGCTGGATTTCAAGATTAAAATCAATTGTTGCTTTATCTTCAACAGAAACTGAGTATGTTGCAGCTGAAGAAGCAAGTAAGGAGTTTATTTGGTTGCAGCGATTGATGAGTGAGTTGGGTTTTGATGGAGTAGATTGCAGGTTGTTCAGTGATGTCAGAGTGCAATTCGGCGTATCATTCACGGACTAAATATATTCACTTGAGATATTACTCCATTAGATCATTATTAGAGGATGACCAATTGAAATTGGAGAAGATTGATGGCAGTAAGAATCCTGCAGATATATTGATAAAGCCGGTTGATGGGAAAAGTTGAGCTATTGCTCAATTTTGGTGCATTTGTGTTGAATGCTGAAATTGAAACTTTAAATGATCGAAGTAAAACCTTTGGACACTAGGATTATCATGTATAGAGATTACAATTTTAGTAAAAGGTCTCCAAGTAGGAGATTATTACTAATGGAGCCCTATTCCCGCAGCGGGTTTCGGTTCACCGAAACAGGTCCAAAATCGGCTCAAACCTATTATGATAAATATATATATGCGGGTGTGTGCTCGGGTTTTTTAGATTAAGCCGAAAAAAACAGGAAATAAATAGGCGGCTGTTATTATTTGGCCAAAGGAAAGGTGACTGTTATTTTTTGGCCAAAGGAAAGGTGGCTGCTATTTTTTTGGCCAAAGGAAAGGTGGCTGCTATTATTTGGCTGAAGGGAAGAGAAATTATTTGCGGATGAGTCAAATAGAAGAGAGGAGGCTGCTGCTATATATTTTGGCCAAAGGGGAAAAATAATGGTGTGAGCGATTGCTTCTGTCTTTTGGCCGAAAGCAAAGAAGAAAAGAAAAGGCGGAGCTTCTTTCGGGGTTTTTCTTCGACGGCCGAAGCAAAGAGGAAAATTACTGTAACAAGATGTTAGGATTTGATCTCAAAATCTTGTGTGATTTCTTTGTGATTTCTCTTGTGGTTGAGAACTAGAAAGTTGTAATCATGTTTTGATATAGTGGAAGTTTTTCGATCGCGTCCCCGTAGACGTAGGCATGTTGCCGAACCACGTTAAATCTGCATGTTCTCTGTCTCTACTATTTTTCTCTTCGGTTAACTATTTGATTCTGCTGGTTGTTGCATTAGTATTATTCTGCTATTTTTGCTAACAATGATCAGTGAATGAGATAGGTGATGACTGATGCTATGATCATAGGAGTGTATGCTATAACTTGATCCTGTGATTTTGCTGCATTATAGAAGATAATATATAATAGTAACCGACAAACAAGTTGAATTTTGCAAACAACTTGTGTATCTCTTTTATGTGTATATATCGATTTTAAAATGTTTACGATTCTACTATCTAAGATTTCATATACGCTCTATTTGAATATAGAAAGTACAACAATAAAAGGTATTTTTTTTAATATATATATAGAAATCGAACTAAATTTTATTTTAGTTGTTGAGTACCTTTTTTTTTCCCTCATTCTTTCTTTTCACTTTTTATATTAGGGAAAATACTTGTGCTCTATCTAAGTTGTCGCTGCACAAATCCTTATCTTTTATCTTGTTTTGAAATAAGTTTTGACAAGATAAATATATACTGCTTGCATTTCTAAAAAAAATGTTGAATCCCTAAACATATATGTATTAAAATAATAGAATGAGTAATGTTACCATCATTTTTAGGAGCAACTAGAGAGGGCAAGGGCGATAGAAACGAAGTCGCCAAAACACGAATGCATCAACAACAAGAACAAAAGACAAGTGAAAACTACGGCATCAACTCATCAAAGCTCGCCATGAAAAATGCCCTGCTTACCTGGCCAGCCTTACAAAAAAGAGGCTGGATCGGTCTAAACATCCATCTACTCTGTAATAGGAATGGAGAATCTAGTGATCACCTTTTGTTGAATTGTAGCTTCACTAGTGAAATATGGGTACATTGTTCTAGAGGTTTGGGATCAGCATTAACACAGGCCCCTGTGCCAGCTTAAGATCCAAATTATGTGTTAATGGCAACTCATCAAAGCTGGCTAGGACTCTTACAACAGTTTTGTGCTGGAATGTGTGAAAAGAAAGAAACAATAAAATTTTTAATTCTACTCCTCGTTCCTTACATATCTGTATTCGCATGATTATTCACGATATTATATGAGCAGATATTCCATCGGATGAAGAGCGTGTGCGGATCTCAGGCGGGACATCAGGAGAAGAATCCGGAGACCCTCTCCCATCCCCGGACCTGATTTGACGACAGGACATAGCTTTATTCATGGAGAGGTTTGACGCACCGAGAAAATCATTCTGCTGACTGTTGTATTGGGAGGACTTCTCCTCGTTATGTACTCCTTTTTATTATTAGCTTTTCTGTTACTTTCTGTTATGTATTTTTATCTTTGTTGAGGTTCACCAATACAGGGAACCTAAACTATTTTGTACTTCTATTATCTACTGGTTAATGAAATGCGGAGGGTTTCCATCTGCCGTTTTGATTAAAAAAAATGAAAACTAAAAGAAAACTACGACATCAACTCTCTTGTACTCCATTTCTTCAAATGAAATTTTTTCCCAAACGAAGGAACAAAAAATTGAGAGTTTTCCTTTTGAGGAAGAACTAAGAAGAGCAACCATCAAGCAACAAGAACATAGAGTGAGGAACCACGTCACCATGATTCTCTATTTATAGAGTTGCTAGTTTGATATTAACACTTTAGAGTTCGTTATATTGACTTCAGCTAAAGGATATCATATGTCCTTTTTCTAATAATAAATTTTGACTTGAACAAACCGCCCTTGAGCCTAAAGTCTGTCATCTGGGTTTGGGTCAAGTCGAGCCCCTTTCAATTTTAGGCTGGTTCTATCAGAATGCTTGTGCCTGGACGGAGTCTGAGTGAATCTGGTCCATCGAATCATTTGATCAGACGGTTTTCGCCTTCATTTTGTGTGAACTATTGAGGTGTTGTAGCGTTTGGACTTAAAGATTGTCAAAATTTTGGTGACGGAGAAAACAGTTGGTTCATAGCCAGCCCTTGATGCATTAATCTAGACATAGAATTCTATTTGAGACTTTGAGATTTTGAGATTGGGACATGCTGTGTTTATTTGTAATTATTGAATTGTAATGGTTACAATAATATTGAATTGTACGGCGAGTCGGTTTGGGGTGAATTTCAATATTGCAGATAACAAGTGTATTTGGCGAAGGGCTAGAGTCCATTCACATGACAAGTACGCTAGGCTTGCATTAGTAGCCACCATCTGCTGGAATATTTGGCAAAGAGTAATAATCAAATTTTCAACAACACTTCACTCGCAATTAAGTAATCACAGTAGCAAATTAATATCCAAGATATATTACAGTAGTATTGAGAGCACAAATGAAACTGCCATCTTTTATAACATAAGCATGGAAGTAGCAACATATGGAGGCAAATGGGGGAGCTCGATCTAAATATGGGGTTGGAAAAGACTGTGGTTGTAGCCATATGCTGGTCCATTTAGAAAGAGATGAATAGGTATAATCTCATATGTAGATTACCTACAATTCTAAGGGAGCACTTCAAATGAAGACTCAGGGCCACTGAGCAGCGAAACAATTAGACTAGGCATATGGACAGAGATCGCCCTAACGGCGATAGTGTGGATTTTCTCAGAGTTATCCATATTGTTGTACTCTTTTATCAGTCGTGACTATCTTTATTGTCTATATTAGTAGTAGCTTTGTACTTTGTTCTATTATGTCATATTAATGGATCGGATATCTTCAACTGCTTGTTTCAGGTAAAAAATAAAAAAAAATACATGGAACTAACAAGATCTCTATTGCAGCATCAATGCACATCATATCAACTTCAGCTCATTCAGCTTCTACTTCCCAAGTCAAAATCAATGTCATCAGCGCTAAGACATAAACCGACACTCATAGTTCTCTCAACAGGGAGAAATTCATAGCAATGTCATCAGCATCACTGAGAACTTAGAGAAAAGCTTGTTCAAAAGCTTGTTCAATAACAAACCATAACTGATACAATGTCTAAATCATCAACTACATCCACCCACCAACATTGGCATACGATGCATTTGACTCGACAAAGATGGTTCATATACACACATAACGACAGTCATTTTCTTTCCATAAGGCAAAGTTAATACAGATCACAAGCAACAGACATGATAATCATTTCTATTGTTGTGTTATCCTCATATATGATTAGTTTGCTATATAGCTAGTCATTTACAAAACAGTCGCCTGATCAAATACTTCTTACTGAAATTAAAAGGATTTTTTGCCACATTACATTCTCATACTAATAATACAAACAACAAAAATAGATCAATGGATAATGTATGTCAAAATAAGTGCGATAAGCATGAGTACGGACGCAAACCCTTGAACTATTGCCTTACCTGAAAAGAGACGGTAAAAGAAATATTAATCAACAGCAAAGTACAAAAAACTATATGATCGTGAAAAAGATATTTAATCAACAAGAAGCAAAAAAGATGTACGATAAGGAAAAAATAACTTTATAGTAACGACACAAAATATTAGGAACGCGTATGTTGGAAGAAAAATTCAGGATACTTTGGTAGTAACATGGACGTCAAATATTGGATATAAATATTTGTTCAACACTCTAAGAGACTTGCAGCATTTTGAATTCCCAAAACAATGGATGTGAAACATTAACTCACCATCTATAGTTCTAGCGCCTGCAGTTGGAGAGCTCCCCAAGTTTTGGCAAAGACATGGATGCAACACAACTGCAACCAAAATATAGGCCGAGAGAAGAGCTTGCATCGTCGTGGAACCCATCCTCGTGCTTCTACAGCAATGGACTCAATAGGAGTATAAAGAGAAGATGCTCCGAAGCTAAAAGCAGTGATGGCCTTGCCTTGGTCATCACCTACAAGGAATTTATAGTCCTTCGACCACTATAATCGACAAAAGACGATGAAGAATCAATATCTGAGGCTAGAAGATATTCTGACTGGGCAAACACTGGCCAGAGAACAAAATAAATTACGTCACAGATTATTCTGTCAGAAATTGAACTTTCATCAAATCTTGTAAGACTTAGTAAAAACCCTGCATAGGCGATCCATTTCTTGAAAATATTGCTTAATTAGATCGAGGAAAAGATGAAATTTTTGAGCAACTAAATAACTTTGCGCTCATGCCAAAAGTAAATGTGCATGCATATGAGGTAATATAGTTGCTTGGTTGGTGAAGATTGCAAGCATAAATATCATAAACTATCTGTAACCTGTAACGTAAATCCAGTTTTGTTTAATTTGGAGGTCATTATAATGGATACATATGATTCCTTTGGACTAGTCTTTCAATCAGACTACAACCTGGTCTAGTGAGCTCTCTTATATATTCTTATATATATATATATATATATATATATATATATATATATATATATATAAAAGAGGCAATTCTGCAACCTAAGAATTTAAGTATTTGGTGCTCCCTTGGTATATCAGACATTAAGCTTTAAAGACACTGACATCAATTCATTGCAAAGATTTGAATAGGCTGAAGGAAATCAATAAATGCATAGATAGCAAGTTACGTCATGAAAATGAAGAAGTACTTGTTTAACAAAAAAAAAAAAAGAATACAAGAAAGGCACAAAGAATGTTTCAGGTAGTTGATACCACAGGCTGTTTAATAACCTCTTGTGAACCCAGCATAACGCTAATGTAATGTTCCTCTTCATTTTAAATGGGCATAGACCAGAGACTAACAGAAGCAAAAATATATCCAGTTAACACTGAAGTTGAACAAAGCACACAAGCTGATCGACATAGAAACCAATGACCAGTGAGCAGCTTGAGCAAGCAACCGAACTAAACTGAGACCTTACTGTACCTTCTAGGACTAGGTAAATACTGCAAATGAAGACCAGGTAGCATGTGATGCAATCAGATAGTAATATGACCATCTATAGGATGATCACGAATTGGATGACTCCCTCGTAATCTACGAAACTAAATATTGTTTACATTAAGAATTTAAGATCAATCTGATAACTGCCAATGTCAGTCAACTTAGGACCTCTTTTTCGTATTTGACACTGTTCAATATTCGGCTAGGCCAAATCAGAGACTAATCTGTAACTATTCTGCATAGAATAATGCCTTGTATTCACAAACACGATGAAGATAACAACAACTCTGTCAGTAGCTCATGGTGTCGTGTTTGAGTTACGGACGTCCAGGTTCAAGTACTCTCCACAATCTTTAGTAACGACAAAGCAACTCCAAAGTATGAGTATTACTGAAACCACGAGGAGAACGATGATGAAATGGTAGCACATCTAGAAATTGGCCCCTCATAGGCTTGTGGAGGTTTCCAAAATTACAAGATTTTTTTGTGTGGCTTCTAATTAAAACATCATCTGGGTTGGCTCTATGTTTATAATTCTTTGATAAATTTTACTTGAAATGCATAAGACTACCTTAAAATATACATAGTTTGATATTAAACCATCATAAACTTTTAAACCTAAAAAAAAACTATCCTAAACTATTCATGGAACTAGTTACTCGTCATGATCCGCACAGAGGCGGAACCGGAATTACAGAATTGTAGGAGCCAATTATAAGAGTTGCAACTTGTATTATTAAAAGCATACTATGATTTGTCATAAAATTAAGTTCAATCTCTATTAATAAAACCATACTATAATTCATTCAAAAAAATAATAACAAATATAATAAAATAATGATAACTTTTCGAATACTCTGGTACAATTATCTATCAAAAACGAATACGATGCTCTTTTAGATGTCAAAATCATCTATAATTACATATGTGCTGAATTTTATAGCAATTTCTTTTTCAATATATATAATCAAATAGTCTGTAACAAAGTCATTTGCAATAATTACTTTTAGTAGAAAAGAATTCCAATGTATCAAGCAACCTGTCAATCTAATTTTAAAAATAAAATAAACAATAATATCATATTTAAGAGAAATATATCCAAATTATAACGAAGTAACCTATTGATTCTTGATCTCGACTACTTTGTAATTTAGAAACCTAACACGATGACCTTCTCTCTTCATGCAAACGATGCTTTCCAGTAAATTTTGTTGTTCTCTTGAATGAAAAACAAGTGACGCATTTGAATAAAATTTTTTCTCAAGGATGGAAAATAATTACCCCAAGAAAATATTTTTGAAGTCTGACCTTGACTTTGCGGTGTCGCTGAGAAATTTTTTTCACAGCCGCCTATCATCTAGGTTTAATGAGGTTAAAATTAGTTTTATCAATGAGATTACACTCATTAAGTCTAATAATTATCATCTGCGTCTATGTCTATTGTTATGACAATTGGACCTTGGGCCATATTAAGAATTTCATTTTGGGGGTCATGGCCCTCAACTATCTTAAATTTGATAACTTTAAGTGGCATCAATCCTATTTTAAATTACAACAACAACAATAATAGATTTATTATTATTACATTTATTATTATTTTCTAATGATAATAATATTTTAAAAACAGAAATAGGAAAAATGGGCTGCCTGCCAAGTTGGGTTTTCAAATTTGAACTCATTGCAGAGATTAAGCGGGTCCAAATTTTTAAACCCGCAACCCGCTAACTATTTACCTTAACGGCTTCACCCGGTTCACCTCTTATCCCAAAAATTGGGAACTTCTAAAGGGGCACAAGTTTTTTCCTAGTGAGCCCATATTTCATAGTGAGCCCAGTTTCATTTCAGTAAAAAGGCGAATTTCTTAGTGAGCACAGTTTTATTCCTAAAATACCCTTCGTATATTTCCTCATCTCCACACCGCCTCAAAACCCACCGCAGCTTCTCCTTCCTCTTCTCTCAAGCTCCTTCCCCTTCCGCCTCAAACCCGCCGCCGCAGTAGCTTCTCCTTCCTCTTCTCTCAAGCTCCTTCTCCTTTCGCCTCAAATCCGCCGCCGCAGCTTCTCCTTCCGCCTCAAAACCCAAATGCGTCAAAATTATTAACAAATTAAAAAAAATCAAGCTCCTTCTCCTTCCAAACCCGCCGCCGCCGAAGCCTCCACCGCCGAGCCACACCCCTCCGCCGAGCCACACCCCGCCGCCGAAGCCTCCACCGCCGAGTCACACCCCGCCGCCGAGCCACACTCCGCCACCGAAGTCTCCACTGTAAGTCTTCTTTAATTTAACTTTAATTTTATTTTATTTAGTTTATTCTTATTTGGTCTGTGACTGCCTGAAAACTGAGAACTTTTTGTTTGGTCTGATAATATTTAAGAATCGGGAAATTCTAAACGAGTACATTTTTTTGTTAATTTTGATTTTTAATATTTAGATTATAATTATGAAAAAAATATAATATTGTAATCGTAGTTATACAATATGCGAAAATTTAGTTATTTTTCTAATTATAGATGTTAATATTAAAATTTATTAGTTAATTTAGAAGTTTAATCGTATTGTCCTAATAGTCGATTAAGTAATAAAGGATGGTTTCAGTATCTTTAAATTTTAATATTACACTATCTTGTAGTTAAAAAATAAATAGATAAAATATGATATTTGTAGCAAATTATACTTTGTTACTACTTACTTACACATAGAAAATTTACTGTTTTGATAAAAAACATCTATGAATGAAATATCTTTGTATTGCATAGATGGATCCGACAGAATCTTCTCGCGTTCGACCAACTGCCTCGTTAAGGAGGAAGAAAGCAGCATCTCGACCATAAATCCAACGCCCGACACGAGAGAGAGAAATCGAAGTGGCCGTAGATACTGAATTAAATGTAGAAACTCCTAATTTGATCAGATATGATAGTGCAATACTAGAAGAAAGGAATACTGAGGCAGGAGGCTCTCAAGATGATCTTCATGAGTCAAATTACCGAGGTCCAGTTGATTTATCAGTACTGAAAAGTTTCAAGACGCACGTTGCTTTCTTCGTTTTAAAAGATGAGGTAATTATTTCCCGTTAAAAATCATAAACCACTCTATTGTGTGTGTGCATATGTTATGAGTATAGTATATATACAGGAACGAGATCCATTTCGATGTATTAGTCACTGGAGAAAAATAAGTGCATGGTCATTGTTGACACCTGATCCGTGCTAACTGGTTGCACTCAGCCAGAAGAACCACCAGAAGAGCAAGCAGAGGAACCAAGACAAGATCAATCCACTCCTAATGCACTCGATACGGCAATTATGGCTCGAACCAGAAGCAGACGTCAACCCCCGAGGAAGACAAGGAGACAGTGATTAGATTATATGAGTTGTGTATTGATATGGATGATGTAAGGAACTTCAAGTGGCCGGTGTAATTGTTTTTTGCAAACATTTTGATGAATTTGTAGAATATATGGTTTTATTTGTAATGAACCCTACTGGTCGCTTTTTGTTCGATTAATATATACACTGTGTTTGTATTTGATCTTATTTCTTTAATTTGTATAAGATCTTGTTTGTTTTATACGTTGGGGACCTTGTTTATAATCTTCACTATTTCATTGTATCAGTTATTGTATTATTGTTTTATTGTATCGGTGTATCAATGTATCATTGTATCATTATATCGGTGTATCAGGAGTATCATTGTATTTGTGTATCTGGAGTATCATTGTATCGGTGTATCAGTGTATCATTGTATCGGTGAATTATTGTATCAGTGTATCATTGTGTCGGTATATCAGTGTGTCGGTATATCATTGTATCTTTTTGCTTCCTTCCCTATATTTTCGATAATAATGTATAATTAGTTATTAATATAAGTCCTAAAAGTCACGTTAAATTGGGTAAAATAATGATATATCATTTTATTACATTAATAGAGTGAGTGAGGCAGTGGCGGAGATATCAGATCGGGTCAACTCCTGTCCGGACTGACAGTCTGAACAGGGGGGCGCCGTTCGGACTGACAGTCCGAACAGATCTGGTCTGTTCGGACTGTAAGTCCGAACAGATCAGGTCCGTTCGGACTTACAGTCCGAACGGTCTAAAAAGAAAAAAAAAAAAAAAGCGCGAAAGGGCCGGAGGAAGCGGGAGAGGGAAGAAGGGGCAAGATGAGAAATTTTTTTTGAGGGCAAAGTTGATATTTATGTTAAAGTTTAACTGGGCTCACTAGGAAAAAACTTGTGCCCCTTTAGAAGTTCCCCAAAAATCAAGCCAGCGCTGAGATCACTTCGACGGTGGCCGGAGAAACGAAGGCTAAAACGAGAATGAAGTTGATTTTCGCTATAAAAGGTGCGTATATATTCAATTCATTCTATATTTTGTGAATAATTGAATGATTTTAGCGATTAGGGTTCGGTTTTTTGATCTAGGGTTAGAGTTAATCTTCAAATTGATGCTATTGTGCTATTTCTGTTAGGGTTTAACATTATTAATTGTTTTTCGGATAAACATTGTCAATTGTTGTTATGGATGCTGTATTTGATTAATCTTTTTAATTTGAATTTGTGAGGCATTTGATACTATTAGGAATATTAGTGCTCTACTATTGAGCTGTTAGTTGTCCAAGTCAATAGCAATTTGTTATGGTAAGTTTGTTAGTTTGTTAGTCTATGTGCTGTTGATTTACCTAGGCTTTAGGTGAGTAGGCCTAGTCTTTAGGGGAGTAGGTAGCTTCATTTTGTTTTTGTTTGTCTTACATGTTGTTAGTAGTGCCACTTTTTCAGCTAGAACTTTGGGTTGTATTGCCTATATATAGGCTGGTTGTTTAATGAAATAGTGCAGCAGTCAAGTACCATCTTTTGCATTTGGTTTCATTTTTCAATTTATTTATGAGCTCTATTTCTATCAGTGGTATCAGAGCCAGAGAGTGATAAAAAAAAAGAGAGTTCTAAAGTGAGTTTTTTGAAAGAGAGAAAAGGGAGTGAGTGAAGAAAGTAAGTCTAGAGAGTACATCAAGTTGAGGTTGTAAGAGTGAGTTGTTAGAATTTAAAAAAAAAGAGAGTCGTGAGAGTACAGACAAAGCAAGCAGTAGCTTCATTTTTTTTTATTGCAGCAGGTAGCAAGTCTCATGGCCACTGACAACTTTGTTCAACCTTCAATTCCTCACTTTGATGGTCATTATGACCATTGGAGCATGTTGATGGAGAATTTTTTAAGATCCAAAGAGTACTGGCAGGTCATCTTCGATGTAATAAGAGAACCAATAGCTGGCGCAACATTGTCTGATGCGCAAAGAACGGAGCTAGAAGGGCAACGACTGAAAGATCTCAAGGCAAAGAATTATCTTTTCCAAGCTATTGATCGCTCAATCTTGGACACCATTCTTTGTAAGGACACCTCCAAACATATTTGGGACTCCATGAAGAAGAAGTATCAAGGATCAACAAGAACAAAGAGGCAACAGCTTCAAGCACTTCGCTCAGAGTTTGAAATGCTACGGATGAAATCAGGAGAGTCGGTTACAGATTATTTTTCACGGACGATGGCAATCGTTAACAAGATGCGGATTCACGGTGACAAGACAGAGGACATCACTATCGTTGAGAAGATTCTTCGATCCATGATACCAAAATTCAATTTCATTGTCTGCTCTATCGAGAAAGCCCATGATATTGAGGAACTTTCAATTGACGAATTGCAAAGTTCCTTACTAGTTCATGAAAAAAAAATTAACCAGTAAGAGAAAGAGGAGTAAGCATTGAAGACCTCAACAGAAAATCACTCGACACTGAAAGGAGTAGAGGACGAGGCAGAGGCAAAGGTAGAGGTAGAGGAAGCAATGATCGTGGCAACCAACAACAACAATACCAGAACCAAGAAAATCAATTTCAAGGAAGAGGAAGAGGACGAGGAGGCCACCATTCAACAACTTATAGACCAAAGTCAACAGACAAGTCCAATATTGAATGGTATCGATGTCATTTTTGATGAAGAACAAACATGGTTGTGGAGCGAGAATGGTGTTCGACAACAAATTCCAACAGAATTTGAAGGTGATGAGGAAACACAAGAGCATATGGAGACTACGCAACAACTAGCAGCCGGTCAAAATGCTCTAGATTCTCAAAGACCACCTACAACTGAAGTAGTAGATGAACAAAGGCCCCAACGCATTAGAAAAAGACCTGCATGGATGACTGATTATGAGGTAACTGGAATTGATCAATCTGATGACCCACTTACACATTTTGCTCTATTTTCCGATTGTGATCCTACAGCTTTCGAAGAGGCTATCAAAGAATCAAAATGGCAAAATGCAATGGATGAAGAAATTGCAACCATTGAAAGGAACAACACTTGGGAGTTGACTGATTTTCCAAGAGGGCACAAGACAATTGGTGTCAAGTGGGTGTACAAGACGAAATTGAAGGAGAATGGAGAAGTTGACAAGTACAAGGCACGCTTAGTAGCTAAAGCCTATAAACAAGAGTTTGGGGTGGATTATAGAGAAGTCTTTGCTCCAGTTGCAAGACATGATACGATCAGACTAGTGATTGCATTGGCAGCGCAATATTCATGGCCTATCTTCCAATTGGATGTGAAATTGGCATTCTTGCATGGCGACCTTCAACAACAGGTATTTATTGATCAACCTCCTGGTTATGTGAAGCTTGGAAGTGAAAATAAGGTTTATAAACTCAAAAAGGCATTATACAGACTAAAACAAGCTCCACGCGCTTGGTATAGTCGTATAGATGCTTATTTTTCTAAGGAAGGATTCAAAAAATGTCCATATGAGCATACACTTTTTACAAAGATTGGAGATGGAGGAAAATTGCTCATTGTTTGCTTATATGTGGACGATCTTATTTTTACTGGAAATGATAGTGCCATGTTTGACAAATTTATAAAAAATCTATGATGGTTGAATTTGATATGTCTGATCTAGGAAAGATGCATTATTTTTTGGGCATTGAAGTAGTGCAATCTACAACTGGAATTTTTATTTTTCAAAGGAAGTATATGCAAGAAGTTTTGGATAGATTTAAATTGAAAAATTGCAATTCTGTTAGCACACCTACTGAAGTGGGTTTGAAGCTTGTTCGAGAACCTGAAGGAAGGAAGATTGAGAGCACTCTTTACAAACAAATTGCAGGCAGTTTGATGTATTTGATAGCTACAAGACCTGATATAATTCATGTTGTTAGTCTTATTAGCAGGTACATGGAGTGTCCTCGGGAGATGCATCTTTTGGCTGCCAAAAGAATTCTTCGGTACTTACAAGGTACTTTGGAATTTGGGCTATTCTACAAGAAGGTAGAAAAGTCAGATTTATTGGGTTTCACTGAAAGTGATTACGCTGGCGATTTAGTTGATCAGAAGAGCACTTCTTGCAATGGCCACTTTTCATTGTGTTCATTTCACTTCAAAAAAAAAAATAATTTAAATATAAAATATATAATGGGGTTGTTGGAGGGAAATCTAAACGGTTGGAGGAATATAAATCTCATCCGAAAAGATTCGTTTGTTGGATCTCAACCAAATAGGTTATATCCTAACCTAAAGATAAATAAGGATCTAAAAATCCGTTCTCACCTCTCTTCTCTTCTGGAACGCTGGAAATCTCAGGACGTACGGGAAGAGGAAGAGGAACGCAGGTCAGAAAAGAAAAGGGAAGGGGGAGGCGATTCAATTAAAAGTGAGATTTTAAACTCACTTAACATGCTATGCTTGTTCTTTATATAGTTCCTATTTTATTTAGATGCATAAATATTAAATCGAAAATAGTCCTCTAATATTTGTTAAAGATTGTCTATGAATTTTGTAAAAAAATAGATCTATGAATTTTACAATCGTGATTGATTAGAACATTCATATTATTTTATTTTAGGCGAAGTATATTTGACAAAGAATAAATTAATAATAAGTTAATTCTATTGACTTCTATGCTGATACGCCTCTTTTAGTAGCTACACAAGCAGGTAGATACAACTCACTACTTAGTATTCAAATCGTCGAGTAATGCACTATCCTTTTTTTTTTCTTGATTTAATGCAAAGTATTCAGCTTCGGTTTACTTCTTTGATTGTTCTACTCGTTTCTACCGATCTAATTTCAAACTAGCACACTTCGTACACTTGCTTCTTATAAGACATAGTGTGTAGATTAGTTAAATGACTTTATACTCATAGTATTAACCACATTTAATAGTTTTCGTTATTATGCTGCTACGTTGACTTAATTAGTTGTTGAATCAAATTATAAGTTAATTAATAATTCATAAATAATGATCAAATTACTGGCTACTGGCTTCTTCGGCTTCCGCTTCCGCATCTGCTTGTGCTTCCGCGTCTTCACCTTCCGCGTCTGCTTTCGCGTCTTCATCCTCGCTTTTTTCCTTTCTGTGTTGTGGTTGCGGGTTGGCAAGACAACTCGGCCGGCGGCCGTCGGCGATGTCGGCTCCATTGATTCCTGCTCGCGCTTCCACTTCCGTTTTCCACTTCCACTGCCACTTGCATTGTGCTTCTGCTTCCACTTCCACTTCCACTTGCGCATGTACTTCTTCTTCATCTTCTCTTTCCCCTTTCTGTGTTCGGTTGCGGATGGGCAAGGAGACTCGGCCGAGACCATGCGCCGGCGGCAGTTGACAATCGCGACTCCATCGGTGCTGCCGCTGCCCCCGTCGGTCGCGGATAGGCGAGGCGATCCGACCGAAGCCAACGATAGTGCGATAGTGGTCGCCGATGTCGACTCCATTGATCCCTGCCACCGCCTCGTCGGACTTCACCGTCCGCTCCCGTTTTCCACTTGCGCTTGTGCTTCTTCTTCTTCTCCCGCTTCTGCTAGTGCTTTGACGGTTTCTTCACTTTCCCTTCTCCTCTCTTCGTTGTTGCAGGGGCAAGGGAAACTTTTTGGGAAATTCTCAAAAGGGGAACCTGGTTTTTTTGGGGGGGGGATTCTAAAACGCACCCACTTCTACGTGAGCACCCATTTTCCTATGTTGTAGACCATCTCACGTGGGTGCGCAGTTATAACAACCTCAAATCAAGAATGCTGCAGCCCATGGTTTTGGTTAATTGCTAAGTGAGCACACACTTTTACTTGTGAACACCTCTTTGTGTTGTAAATCTCTTTAACATGTGTGTGCACTTAGACCAACCCTAAGTCCAGTGAAATGCTGCAATTGGTTTCGGTGATGACTAAGTGCGCACACACACAGACCTAGAGAGCACTATTTTCCCTATGTTGCAAATCATCTTACTGTGTTATATGGCGCGCATTTAGAACAACCCCGATTTCTTTTTACATGTAACTACTATTGTTATCTGAACCCACAGACATGTTATTTTAAGAGTGATTAAATAAAATCCACGCGTTTATATTTTTTTGAAATATGCGTATAATCCGGAAAGTTATGTTATAAGTTTTAATTCAAATTTTTATTATATATTGAAAGGAAAAGAAAGATAACACTGATATGAAGTAAGATAGACACTGTTTAAATGCAAACTGCTACTGTGTATGATTGGTGATAGATAATTAACCACTGTAATGTTATACTGTTCCTCAAATGTCACTGTTATTGTTACTGTACCCTGAACTTAATTATTATCACCAATCTACATACTGAACTGAAATTTCTGAAATCACCAATTAATACTAAAATTTGACAGTTAATACCGAACCTGATATACACTGGGGATTTGGAAAAAATTTAGGTTCATATGAATTAGACGGCTGAACGCAACTGTACTGTGCCACTGTTTCCCACTTGTGGGAGGATCGGGATAGGCTCCGATCAATTTAGTGCGCCACTGTTTCCCATTGTTGGGAGGATCGGGATAGGCTCCGATCAACTACTGTTCCGTTTTCCCGGGGGTAAACGAAGATGCGTTTAGCTAAGCTATATTCTTATTTTCTTGAATTTTCAAATACCATAACTAAAAGACATTAACTGTAAAAATTTAAAAGATATCGATTAAAATAATAGTAATGATAAGTATAAATACGTAAAACCTTCTGCCCTTCATTTGCATGATTGTTCCTGGCATTGAGATATTATTATTCATTATTTTATTGTTGTTCTTTATTATTTAATATTGGATCACTTTGCTGACGATCCTGGTTATGCATGACCAGATGCAGGCTTCTATCAAGAAGTAGACCCACCAGTAGCAGAACAGGATATGTTGTACTTCTAGGAACAAGCAGATCTGCAGGAGTGATTACTTCCTTTTGTTAGCTGCTTTCTTTTTAGAGAAATGTAATAAGTGTACATGGCGCTATATTTAGTTTCATATGAGACAGTCCCTTTCTTTTCAGAAAGAATTTATCTATGGTGAAATTGCAGATTTTGTTTGAAGGAATTTATTATCTCTTTGTTTTTCAAAAAAAAAAAATTCATTTATCTCTGTATGTCATTCATATTAAATTACAATAGCGACTGTAATATTTTGTTTGAGGCTCGTCTAGTTATCATTCGACGCCGAACGTTCCAGCTTTCCACACTACTGGAAGTGGGGCATTACAGGTGGTATCAAAGCCCAGGTTATTTAAATCTATTCAAGTGATTTGAACAAACTTGAATATCATTACAGTCAGCAAAATGTATATGTATATAATAATAGTTTAATTTTGTTAAAGTAGTTAAGGTTCGATACGACTATACACATATATGCGTAAATATGATTTTCTACATATATCTATTTACTTTTATTATGTTATTTAAGTAATACTTACGTTATTTTGTTCCTCAGAAGGATGGCTCGTCAGGCTAATAGGAATGGGGGAAATTCCGATTCGACCTCAAACTCCGTTGATACCAATGAAATGTTGGAACTGCTTAGCAAGATGGTCGACGCGCAACAACAGCAAGCCGAAGCCTTTCGAGCGGGAGTGATGGCAGCCCTAGATCGTGTGGCGGAACCGAGGGACTAGCGTCCAGGAGGGATATCTGATTTCAGACATCTTCAACCAGCAACTTTCTCAGGAACAGTAGGAGACTTAGAGGCTGAACAGTGGCTCATGCAGATGGAAGACTTATTAAGAGCTGCTCAGATTCCTGAGGCCGACAAAGTAAATGTCGTCAAAATTCAATTGACAAATATTGCAAGGGCTTGGTGGCAAACAGAGGAGAGCAGACTATCCCAACCAATCTCGTGGGAAGCTTTCACAACGAGCTTCCTTGCAAGGTTCTTTCCGAGAACAGCCAGGAGGGAAATGGAGCACCAATTCATTAACTTGAGGCAGGCCGGGATGACAGTAGAGGAGTATGCATCAGAGTTTGTCCGTCTGAGTCGATTTGCGTCGTACATGGTGTCAAATGAGGCAGATCGTGCTCATCGCTTCCAATAGGGATTGAGGATAGATATCCAGAAATATTTAGTAACCTCCAGAATAGAGACCTATGCTGAGGTTATTGATGCAGCTTAGGATGTAGAGCAAGTAATAAATAAGGAGAGGAGGATTCAATCTTCTGCGCCCAAGAGATCGGCCAGTCAAATGTTGGGTGGAACTTCAGCTAGGAGTGCGGAGAAGCGGCTAGTTACTTCTTCGCAACAGAAGGTCACTTGCACACATTACCAGAAGTCAGGACACACTATCAAGGAGTGTCGGTATGCTAACAACTAATGTCTAGCATGTGGATCAAGTGAACACAGGATCGGAGATTGCCCATGAAGGAGCAACAGGGGGCCAACACCCCGTCTTCCAGCACCCCAACAACAACAACAACCACCCAAGGATCAAATCAGCAGTCAGAATAGACGACAACTTCCACCTCAAAACAAAATTTACGAGCAGGCCAAGGAGAATATGACAGTGGATAAAGGACGTGGGCAAGCATATAATCTAACTGCGGAGCAAGTGGAGAAGTCAGATGATGTGGTGGCAGGTATGATTCTAGTATATCATGTACCTGCATCCGTTTTATTTGACTCGGGAGCATCACATTGCTTTATTTCTTCTACATTTGTGATACGACATGCCATACCTTGTGAAAACCTGAACATTAGATGGAGAATAAGTACGGGTAATGGGAGTATTGATTCTACTCAAATGTGTAGAATGTGTCCTGTAGTGATTTGTAAAAGGAAATTTTATCCTAATTTCCTGGTTATTGATACTCACGGATTCGATGTGATACTGGGAATGGATTGGTTAAGTACCTTCCATGCAATTATTGATTGTCATAGGAGGAGCGTTGTCTTCAAGATACCGACTCACCTGGAGTTCGAATTCATCGGGGGCAGCAGTACCAAGGAGCCAGCAGAATTCAGAGCTCAACCTAAGGAGGGAGTAATAATCCAAATGGGTGTCATACCGGCGGACATCCCAGTGGTGTCGGAGTTCTTAGATATCTTCGAGGATTTCTCAGGACTATCACCAGACAGGACAGTGGAGTTTGCCATCGAGCTTCTTCCTGGCACCACACCAATCTCTCAAGCACCATATCGAATGGGTCCAGCAGAGCTAAAGGAAGTTAAGGTACAATTAGACGAGTTAGAAGCTAAAGGTTTTATTAGACCAAGTACTTCCCCTTAGGGTGCACCAGTACTTTTGACTGGGAAGAAAGATGGAGGCAAAAGATTATGCATTGATTATAGAGGATTGAATAGGGTCACTATCAAGAATCGGTATCCACTACCGAGAATTGATGATTTGTTTGATCAACTTGGCGGTGCTAAAGTATTTTCCAAGTTGGACCTTAAGTCTGGATATCACCAAGTGAAAGTGAAGGAATCAGACATTCCTAAAACAACATTCTGAACTCGATATGGGCATTTTGAATTCTTAGTGATGCCATTCGGAGTAACAAATGCACTTGCAATTTTTATGAACTTAATGAATCGAATTTTCCTTCTATATTTGGATAAATTCGTTGTGGTGTTCATAGATGACATATTGGTGTATTCTAAGACCCAAGAGGATCACACTAATCATTTAAGGATAGTCTTGGAGACGCTAAGGAAAGAGAAATTGTATGGGAAGCTCAGCAAATGTGAATTTTGGCTGAAGAGTGTTTCATTTTTGGGACACATTATTTCTCAAGAAGGAATCTCTATTGATCCTGGCAAGGTTTCAGCAGTGAAGGATTGGCCGATTCCGAAAAATGTTTCAGAAGTGAGGAGGTTTCTGGGATTGGCAGGTTATTATCGAAAGTTCGTTCAGGACTTTTCTAAGATTGCAGGGCCTCTAACCAAACTCCTGAGGAAAGGAGAGAAGTATGACTGGACAGTTAAATGTGATGCTGCTTTCAATGAGTTAAAAAGGAGGCTCACAACAACACCAATATTAGCCGTTCCGGAAGGGACCGAAGGAATAGTTGTGTACAGTGATGCGTCCGGCAAAGGGCTAGGTTGTGTGTTGATGCAACGGGGACGGGTCATAGCTTATGCTTCTAGACAATTGAGGCCACATGAGAAAAACTATCCCACACATGATTTGGAGCTTGCAGCTGTAATTTTTGCATTGAAGATTTGGAGACACTACTTGTTGGGTAGTAGAGTAGAGATTTATACAGACCATAAGAGCCTTAAGTATATCTTCACACAGAAAGAACTTAATATGAGACAGAGAAGGTGGCTTGAATTGATGGCAGATTATGACATCAACTTGCAGTACCATCCGGGTAAGATCAATGTGGTACCAGATACTTTAAGCAGGAAGCCAGTGGTAATGGTTTTAACTCAGCAAAAAGAGCTACTTGAAGAGATTATAAAGTTAGAATTAGAAATTTTCTTACCCGGTGCTGAGGCTCAAATGCTGGCTTTGCAACTTCAACCTTCATTGGTAGAGAAAATTAAAGAAGCTCAGAAGATGATCCTAAGTTGCAAAGATTTCGAAGACAAGTAGAAGAAGGACGGAGAACAGATTTATGTATTCACGCAGATGGGTCTCTTCGATTTGGCAACAGGTTGTGTGTGCCCAAAGGAGAAATTCGACAGGAAGTATTACCAGAGGCTCATAGTTCAGTCTATTCAGTCCATCCCGGAGGAACAAAGATGTATCAAGACATGAAATAATATTTTTGGTGGCATGGAATGAAGCGTGAAATCGCCAAGTTTGTATCCAAATGCTTGACTTGTCAACAAGTTAAAGCAGAGCATCAAAGAATGCCGGGACTTCTTCAACCTCTACCCATACCTGAATGGAAATGGGAAAGAGTTACTATAGATTTTGTTACTGCATTGCCACGTAGTCCCAAGGGTAATAATGCAATCTGGGGGATTGTGGACCGCCTTACTAAAGTAGCGCATTTCATACCATTTCGTGTAGGACAGTCTACCGAAATATTGGCAGAGAAGTATATGCGTGAAGTGGTAAAATTACATGGTGTGCCAATCAGTATTGTATCGGATCGAGATGCTCGGTTCACCTCTCGGTTTTGGAAGAAATTGCAAGATAGTCTGGGGTCAAAATTAGAATTCAGCACAGCATATCATCCAGAAACAGATGGTCAATCAGAAAGGACTATCACGACATTGGAGGATATGTTGAGGGCCTGTATGCTTGACTTCGGGGGCACATGGGAGGATTACCTGCATCTAGTGGAATTCGCCTACAATAATAACTACCACGCAAGCATCAAGATGGTACTATTTGAGGCTCTGTATGGAAGGAAATGTAGGTCTCCGTTATATTGGGATGATATTGGAGAAAGAAAACTGCTTGGACCAGAGATGATTACCCAGGCAGTAGATAAAATTAACTTAATACGGCAACATCTGAGAACAAGATCGACAGAAGAACTGGGCAGACCAACGACGGCGGTTTCTGGAATTTCAAGTTGGGGACTCAGTTTTTTGAAGGTGTCGCCCACACGTGGAGTCATTCGCTTTGGCAATCGTGAGAAGTTAAGCCCAAGATTTATCGGACCCTTCCAAATTTTGGAACGGATAGGCAAAGTCTCCTATCGCCTGGCACTACCGTCTACACTGGAGCAAGTACATAACGTTTTCCACATCTCGCAGTTAAAACGATATGTTCATGATGAAAAGCATATCGTGGACTATTCAGAACTGGAGATTGGACCAGACCTTTCCTATCCAGAAGAACTAGTCTCCATACTTGACCGAATGGAGAAGACTTTGAAGAACAAAGTAATTCCACTTGTGTTGATTTCTTGGAATCGACATTCTAATCGGGAGGCAACATGGGAGCGAGAGGAAGACATTCGGGAGCGTTTTCCACACCTATTTGAATAAAGGTATAACCTCTCTATATCATTTAGGTTTAAAGAAATTTTGAGGACGAAATTTTTCTTAAGGGGGGTAGAATGTAACGGCCACTTTTCGTTGTGTTCATTTCACTTCAAAAAAAAAATAAAAAAAAATAATTTAAATATAAAATATATAATGGGGTTGTTGGAGGGAAATCTAAACGGTTGGAGGGATATCAATCTCATCCGAAAAGATTCGTTTGTTGGATCTCAACCAAATAGGTTATATCCTAACCTAAAGATAAATAAGGATCTAAAAATCCGTTCTCACCTCTCTTCTCTTCTGGAACGCTGGAAATCTCAGGACGTACGGGAAGAGGAAGAGGAACGCAGGTCAGAAAAGAAAAAGGAAGGGGGAGGCGACTCAATTAAAAGTGAGTTTTTAAACTCACTTAACATGCTATGCTTGTTCTTTATATAGTTCCTATTTTATTTAGATGCATAAATATTAAATCGAAAATAGTCCTCTAATATTTGTTAAAGATTGTCTATGAATTTTGTAAAAAAATTGATCTATGAATTTTACAATCGTGATTGATTAGAACATTCATATTATTTTATTTTAGGCGAAGTATATTTGACAAAGAATAAATTAATAATAAGTTAATTCTATTGACTTCTATGCTGATACGCCTCTTTTAGTAGCTACACAAGCAGGTAGATACAACTCACTACTTAGTATTCAAATCGTCGGGTACTGCATTATCCTTTTTTTTTTCTTGATTTAATGCAAAGTATTCAGCTTCGGTTTATTGCTTTGATTGTTCTACTCGTTTCTACCGATCTAATTTCAAACTAGCACACTTCGTACACTTGCTTCTTATAAGACATAGTGCGTAGATTAGTTAAATGACTTTATACTCATAGTATTGACCACATTTAATAGTTTTCGTTATTATGCTGCTACGTTGACTTAATTAGTTGTTGAATCAAATTATAAGTTAATTAATAATTCATAAATAATGATCAAATTACTGGCTACTGGCTTCTTCGGCTTCCGCTTCCGCATCTGCTTGTGCTTCCGCGTCTTCACCTTCTGCGTCTGCTTTCGCGTCTTCATCCTCGCTTTTTTCCTTTCTGTGTTGTGGTTATGGGTTGGCAAGACAACTCGGCCGGCGGCCGGCGGCGATGTCGGCTCCATTGATTCTTGCTCGCGCTTCCACTTCCGTTTTCCACTTCCACTGCCACTTGCATTGTGCTTCTACTTCCACTTCCACTTCCACTTGCTCATGTACTTCTTCTTCATCTTCTCTTTCCCCTTTCTGTGTTCGGTTGCGGATGGGCAAGGAGACTCGGCCGAGACCATGCGCCGGCGGCAGTCGACGATCGCGACTCCATCGGTGCTGCCGCTACCCCCGTCGGTCATGGCTAGGCGAGGCAATCCGACCGAAGCCAACGATAGTGGTCGCCGATGTCGACTCCATTGATCCTTGCCACCGCCTCGTCGGACTTCACCGTCCGCTCCCGTTTTCCACTTGCGCTTGTGCTTCTTCTTCTTCTCCCGCTTCTGCTAGTGCTTTGACGGTTTCTTCACTTTCCCTTCTCCTCTCTTCGTTGTTGCAGGGGCAAAGGAAACTTTTTGGGAAATTCTCAAAAGGGGAACCTGGTTTTTTTTGGGGGGGGGGATTCTAAAACGCACCCACTTCTACGTGAACACCCATTTTCCTATGTTGTAGACCATCTCACGTGGGTGCGCAGTTATAACAACCTCAAATCAAGAATGCTGCAGCCCATGGTTTTGGTTAATTGCTAAGTGAGCACACACTTTTACTTGTGAACACCTCTTTGTGTTGTAAATCTCTTTAACATGGGTGTGCACTTAGACCAACCCTAAGTCCAGTGAAATGCTGCATTTGGTTTCGGTGATGACTAAGTGCGCACACACACAGACCTAGAGAGCACTATTTTCCCTATGTTGCAAATCACCTTACTGTGTGTTATATGGCGTACATTTAGAACTACCCCGATTTCTTTTTACATGTAACTACTATTGTTCTCTGAACCCACAAACATGTTATTTTAAGAGTGATTAAATAAAATCCACACGTTTATATTTTTTTGAAATATGCATATAATCCAGAAAGTTATGTTATAAGTTTTAATTCAAAATTTTATTATATATTGAAAGGAAAAGAAAGATAACACTGATATGAAGTAAGATAAGACACTGTTTAAATGCAAACTGCTACTGTATATGATTGGTGATAGATAATTAACCACTATAATGTTATACTATTCCTCAAATGTCATTGTTATTGTTACTGTACCCTGAACTTAATTATTATCACCAATCTACATACTGAACTGAAATTTCTGAAATCACCAATTGATACTAAAATTTGACAGTTAATACCGAACCTGATATACACTGGGGATTTGGGGAAAATTTAGGTTCATATGAATTAGACGGCTGAACGTAACTGTACTGTGCCACTGTTTCCCACTTGTGGGAGGATCGGGATAGGCTCCAATCAATTTACTGCGCCACTGTTTTCCATTGTTGGGAGGATCGGGATAGGCTCCGATCAACTACTGTTCCGTTTTTCCGGGGGTAAACGGGGATGCGTTCAGCTCAGGTATATTCATATTTTCTTGAATTTTCAAATACCATAACTAAAAGACATTAACTGTAAAAATTTAAAAGATATCGATTAAAATAATAGTAATGATAAGTATAAATACGTAAAACCTTCTGCCCTTCATTTGCATGATTGTTCCTGACATTGAGATATTATTATTCATTATTTTTTTGTTGTTCTTTATTATTTAATATTGGATCGTTTTGCTGACGATCCTGGTTATGCATGACTAGATGCAGGCTTCTATCAAGAAGTAGACCCACCAGTAGCAGAACATGATATGTTGTACTTCCAGGAACAAGCAGATCTGCAGGAGTGATTACTTCCTTTTGTTAGCTGCTTTCTTTTTAGAGAAATATAATAAGTGTACATGGCGCTATATTTAGTTTCATATGAGACAGTCCCTTTCTTTTCAGAAAGAATTTATCTATGGTGACATTGCAGATTTTGTTTGAAGGAATTTATTATCTCTTTGTTTTTCAAAAAAAAAAATATTCATTTATCTCTGTATGTCATTCTTATTGAATTACAGTAGCGACTGTAATATTTTGTTTGAGGCTCGTCGAGTTATCATTCGATGCCGAACGTTCCAGCTTTCCACACTACTGGAAGTGGGGCGTTACACTTCTGGATATGTGTTCATGCTTGGTTCAGGAGCTGTTTCGTGGTCTTCGAAGAAGCAAGCAATTGTCACTTTGTCAACAACTGAAGCAGAGTTTGAAGCTGCAACAAGCTGCGCCTGTCAAGCTGTTTGGTTGAAGAAAATTCTTGGAGAGCGAAATTTCAAGCAACAAGGGCCTATAACAATTTTTTGTGACAACAACTCTGCCATCAAAATCTCTAAAATTCCTGTTCTGCATGGGAGAAGCAAGCATATAGATGTGAAGTTTCACTTCTTAAGAAACTTGACAAATGAAGGAGTCATTGATCTTATCTACTGCAAGGGTGAAGACTAGATTGCTGATATAATGACCAAGCCCCTCAAGTTGACATCATTCATGAAGCTCAGAAAATTGCTTGGAGTCTCCACTTTGGAAGATCGAGTTTGAAGCAAGTATTTCTTAAACTGAATGATGAATAATTTTCAGTTTAGGGGAGGGATTATTAGGAATATCAGTGCTCCACTATTGAGCTGTTAGTTGTCCAAGTCAATAGCAATTTGTTATGGTAAGTTTGTTAGTTTGTTAGTCGATGTGTTGTTGATTTACCTAGGTTTTAGGTGAGTAGGCCTAGTCTTTAGGGGAGTAGGTGGCTTCATTTTTGTTTTTGTTTGTTTTACATGTTGTTAGCAGTGCCACTTTTTCAGCTAGAACTTTGGGTTGTATTGCCTATATATAGGCTGGTTGTTTAATGAAATAGTGCAGCAGTCAAGTACCATCTTTTGCATTTGGTTTTATCTTTCAATTTATTTATGAGCTCTATTTCTATCAGATATTTGGTTTCTGGTTGAATCATATGACATTTTATCAAATGGCACATGTATATTGCGTATTGGGTACCTCACGAGCTTTTACAATATTTATGATACATATTGGCATTATACATCTTTTCCAAGCAACATCTCACAAATATCTTCCCAACCTTATTCAAAAGGATCAGTTCACCTCGTTGCAACAATTAGCTTAAATGGCCCAACGAAGAGGTTCTTAGACAGTAGAGGGGGGAACTAGCTTTCCTTGCAAGTTGCAATAAAGGTGGGCTTGTGTGCATCTACTTTTGTCTCTCTCTCTATTTGCGCGCAGGAGGTGGTGCATTTTTTCTTTTTTTTTTTTTTTTTTTTTGGGGGGGGGGGTGGGTGGGTTCATTGGAGCTTCTTGGTACCTTGTCAGCAACATCAGATTAATATATATATATATATATATATATATATATATATATATATATATATATATATATATATATATATATATATATATATATATATATATATATCAAAATCTGATTCGATATATATTGGTACGGGTGATATGTAAAACTGTGACAACCAAGCATCCAATGACCACTATAAGTTCTTAATCCCAATCTTGCAACAAAGTAAACCTCTTTTATCTCTTTACTATCTAAACCACACCCTACTTTTCCCATCATACACCCCTATACTTTCATGAGTTCCCTTCGGCCAAGAAGAGTTCTGCACCCCAATAAATAGTTTTTCAATGGATCGGGCTAATGGATCTTTGTGGCATACTATCTATTTTTCTCCTTGTGCCTCATAATATTACTTGCCTTTGTCGTGGAAGCCATTCATCATCACCCAATTATAATATTTATCAAGATTTAGGATGAGAATGGATGGGTCCAAGGGCCAGCTTTGACATGCCATATTAAAGTTTTTGAATTAAAAAAAAAATGAAAATTTTAATTTCATAATTTAAAATTTTGAATAGGACGGGCCAAGGGGTGACCCTTCAACCCCCCCTCCCTCTCATTCCTAATCGAGATACAAGGGCTATCCTGCTAAGCCAAATAATTTCGGTCAGACCAATATAATGAGCATTGAATGTGCTGCCATTCCATTTTCTGATTCAGCCATCCCGTAATTGACATAGGATTGATACCAATGCAGTTCAACCCTAGGGAACATCTAGCATGCAAAATATTTGATAAGGTTATGATTTAAGACCAATAATGTACATCCAAGGTAAAGTGAGCCCTTTAACCATACACAAAAGTTTGTCTATGTATTTAATCAACCAGTCTGGGGGTCTGCAACTTGACATTGAACTGTGTATCGTGTTCGACTAGTCATGGCCATATAACTAAGCGAAGATATTATTTTTTTTTGTTTTTCGCTCAAAGCTATTTAGATGGGTTGCAGTTGGATTAATTCACATTTGTGGAATTGGAAAAATTTCTTGCACATGCGTTGCATGATATATATTGCTATTATCTATATGCATCAACTATCACAAGGATGGTTCTTTCTGATTTTGTACAACAATGCATCTGTATCATGTCGTTTCCGGTTTTCTTAACTTTATCTATGGTATGAGAGGATAGCACATGGTGGTGGCAAATCAAATGAAACTTGCACTGATGTGACCTAAGTTTGGTTCACTTTGAATTATACAATAGCACGAAACTGTTCCTAAATTGTCAATAATCAAGTTAGAATTCCTCTCGCTGATATAAAAATAAGAATTTTGGACCTGTTGTTTTATAGCTAAGGATGAGTCACTTGTATTTAGCCCTTAGTCACAATTTTTGACTAAAATTTTGATACTGCCTATCAACTTATTGGTTGTATAACTGAAGATCAAATCTTGAATAATAATCTGGCCTCACGCTATGAAGTGATGATTCATCAATTGAACTTTTCATAATAAGATGCTTGCGCACTCAATAATGATGGGAGGTAACCTCTAAGTGGACCTTGTCATAGTTCAGACCTGAACTGAGTCCAGTAAAGAATCAAGAAGTTCTAACTAAATTAAAACTGTAGCTAAAACCTATATAAGAATCTTATTGACCGTTTTTCTTATTTGGGCATATTTTTATACAAATTAAGCTAATTTCTAGTATAACTTCCAAACTATTAGTTAATACAATATGAAATTTTGACATTGTTGGAGGTAAAAAATTCTAAATAAAGAAAAGATGGCAAATAGCTTGCAGAACGCGAAACTGTTAATTAGCTTTGCGCGGCAGAAGTTTAACTTCGTGTGGATAAGTAAAACGCGATTAAAGCCTTAGCTCCGCATCTAGATTATTTAACTTCATGTGAGCAGATTCTCATAATCCTAAATTGATTTGATTGAGATTGAGATTTGGGCTTATCCAATACCCGAATTGAATCTAATCAGAATCCTAAATTGATTGTGATTGAGATTTGAACTTATCCAATACCTGAATTGAGTCCAATCAGAATCCAAAATCAAATATTTGATTAGAATCCTTGATGAATACAAAAACCTTCTATTTCTATTCTTATGGAAACCTACATTCCTATTTCTCTGGAAACTCTCATAACCAATTAAAGTTTATAAATATCCTCTTTGAGGAGACTTTAGAGATCTATCTTTAATCCTTTTGATTTTTTGGTAATTCAAGTTATACGCGAGAGCCTTAAAGCCTTGAAACTAGAGAGAGAAGCTAGGACCAGCCATTATCTTCATCGAATAGAAGATCTTCACATCGGATCGTTAACAGGTTCTATTAGATAGAGACCATCGCCACATTATAACTCACATTTTTATTGTAAAAGAGAGCGATAAAATATAAATTCTCTCGTTTATTTTTTTTTTATTGTTGCTCTTTCATTGTAATCAAAGTATTCAATGGAAGAACGCAAGATTTTTGCGGAGAACAAACTGACGACCATAGTGAGAGACATCTCTTTTACTGAACAAACGTGCCGCAATCTGACATGAAGAAAATCAGATCGGTCGTGGACGTGCTCGTCGTTGAGATCAACCAGCAAAAGTATGAAGATTATCTCTCCTTTGGATCGGGTGATCTAATTGAAATGCGGCGCTATTGTCGTGTGATCTCTAAAACCCGTAAATTGGGTAATAATGAATTTTCTGTTAATTGGAGATCTTTTGAGTCTGCGGCTATAGAGCCGTCGTTCAAGCAGAAACCATAAGAGAGAATGTTGTTCCTACTGTCGAACAGGGTCATGAGACTGGCGTTACCAAATTTCAACTCTGAAATCGAAATCCTTGAGCAAAACGAAGAGCCCTCAAAGCCCGCAAAAAATGCATGGCTGAGGCAGAGGCAAAACGCGAGGTTATACCTTGCGAACTAGCTTGCGTTAATCACAAGACCAGTAAAAATTGCATAAAATGCGAAGCTAACTGCAAACCAATGTGTGAAGAAGCCTCTCCACGTGAGGCTACAGATCCTGGACTTGAAATCAGGAAAATTGAAACACTCGCGTAAAATGCAGGGTTAATATCAGAGGCAAGCCAGCATGTGAAGAAGTCTCTCCACACGAGGCTGCCAAACTCGACCTTGAAACTGGCAGAAGTGCCAGAACTTGCATAGAATGCGAGTATAAGCTAGCGTGTAGTGAAAATTCTCCACGCGATACTATCAAATTTAGACAAAAACTTGAGCTCAGCATTAAACGCAAAACCAAGAATTCTTGCATAAATCATGAGGTTATGCTAGCATGCAATGATACTCCCCCACGCAAGGCTAAACAAACAACAGAAGTTAAACTTCTTTAAAAATGCCAAGTCAGTGTAAAACGCGAGGCTAACGTACGCAAAGCTATGGTTCAGCCTTGCGTGGAAGTTTTGAAACGCGAATCTAACACCAAGCTCCGCGTAAAAAGGCCAGTATACAGAATTAAGGCAGATGAACATTCTGTCGAGCAGCAGTACGACGCCACTGGCCTTGGAGAGTTTCGACAAATAACTGGGTTTCTCTGACAACCAAGTGAGTCTCACACCCAAAACATAACTGAAGAATCTCCATTTTCTAAAATTCTTGACCTCAGATATTATTTGTCAAATAAAAAGAAAATAACTCAAACTCAGTCACATTCAACGTGTCATTGTGAATAAATAATATCAGTTGTACTGAATAATTGTTGTTGTGGTAAGAAAAGAGTTTCTGTATTTGATAGGATAACTGAGTCTCATCAAAATACTAAAAAAAGAGAAAGAATAATCTAAGGTATAGTGTCAAGGAAAAAGAATGAAGACAGTGACATCAAATATGGTCGGAAAAGGTAAGAAGGCCATGAAAAAAAAATGAGTCAGATGCAGATGACAAACAACCTCACCATCTTACCCGGATCAGGTCAGGTGTTGTCGCTCGTCGAAATTACAGGAAATTTGCAAAATGTTCCTACAATGATGACAACGACAATTCAGCTATAGCTTCTCCACAGTCATATATTTCTTCTGACCAAGAAAATTGGCATCGCATGTGGTGGACAGGTTCGATGATGTCAACCAGAGGTTGGAGGAGCAGATAATTCGAAGCCAACAAAAGGCCATTGATGATATCAAATTAATGCTTCAAACAGAGGTTGAGAATACTCAGAAGATAGTCGAAGATAAGGCTAACACCTCTTCCTCGGGATCACCACCCAAAACAAATGAGGAACCACAACTCAAGACAAATGAAGAAGATAAAGAAGAAAAAACTTATTCAGTGCTTTAAGAAGATGATAAGTTTTCTTTCCATGATCCTCATGAAGAGAAGATGAAGAAGCTGCAAAGGCAACTTAATGCATTGCTGCAAAAAAAGGAACTGAATGAATCAAGGTCATGCCTGCTTGAGTAAGATTTTGCCATTTTTCTAAAAAAATACAAACCCCTTAACTTGGAATCATATGATTGAAAAGGATCCCCAAGCCAACACATGTACTACTTGTCGCAAGCCGGTCATCTGATGGGAAATGACCCCATATGACCAAAAGTATTTGCGAGCACTCTACGAGGGCCTGCTTTTACATGATTCATGCAGTTGCCCCCGAGAACCATTAATATTTGGTATGATGTGGAGAAACAGTTCTTAGCACGTTTCTTTGAGGATGAAACTGAAATATCGATTCATTCTCTTTTTCCGACGAAACAAGGAGAGCTGTCAAAAGCTTCATTGAACGCTTTAGAAAAAATCCTTGCATTGTCGATACGGTATGACCCAGAAAATACTGGTGGAAACCTGCAAATATAATTTCAGGACGACGTGCTGATAAGAATGGGAGCCGTAGAGTCCAAAACTTGGAAAGATCTGCTGAAGAAAGGAGAGCAAGCGGAAGATATAATTTGCCGGATTGAAGAATCTCGTGGTACGAGAAATTCTACAAATAACAGGCCATATCCACAAAATCCCAAAAATAAAGGGAAGGCTGTGATGGCGTTAGTTATAGATCCGAATTCAAGACCCCAAAAGACAAGAGGCGTAGGACCTGATAGGACTTATTCATTCAAGACAGAGCAGATAAGCACTCTGTTTCACTACCTCAATAAAAAAAAGGATGTTAAAGTTTTCAGAGAACTGGAAGCCAGAAGATGCAGGAAAGACCAACAGTCCTAATTCTTGTTTGTTCTACCAAAATATAGGGCATCCAATCAAGGATTGTCACCCTCTCAAGAATCGAATTCAAGCATTGATAGAAACCGGTGTCCTCCAGCTTAAAGAAGAACAGAAGAAGGTTTCTGTAAATATGACAACTCTGGTCATAGGAACCAATGAGTTCCCTGCCAAAAAAGAAGAAACCATGAGGGTACACTCAGACTTTTTGAAAGACGAACAATCGACTTGCTCAGCTAATTTAATAAAAACCAAGGAAAATACTCGATCGATACCAAGCATGGGCAGCTCGCACTTACAAGCTTGCCCCTTGGGTATACTTCGAAGCATAGCTGCGACCGAGTCGTCCTCATTTGCTAGCAGCCAGATTGGGTCGAGGGCGCTGAAGACATTGACGGTGATAATTATTATGTTGATTCTGCTGCTCTTGATAGCTATTGAAAAATTTTGTGTGATGATAGAAAATTTGATGGCAAAATGATTGCCATAACTTAAAAAAATTCAAAAAAAAGAAAAGAAAAAATAAAAAAACAAAATAAAAAAAAGTGTGTGTCTGCCAGTAGTACACTCTATTTCTAGTAGCATCTAGATTGTAACTTTTTATTCTGAATACTGGTTGAGTCAATAATAGACTCATTGGAAAGATAATTCAAATATTTAGAACTTTTCTTCATAACTTTTCTCTAATTCATATTTTATCCTTATCAAAATTGAGCTTGAAGTCAATATTTCTTATCCGAAGGACTCCTATCAATTCTAGTAAATCTTTCATAACTGAACTCTGACTGAGCTGATCTTGGGCTTATTGGCGAGATAATTCAATAATATACAAAAAAACTACAACATTTCGCTATTTCTCACTTTACCTTTTCAAAACTGAGGCTGAAGTTGATATAGTTGTGCAGTAGCGAGGCTCATGCACTTGGATCAGTAAATCCATGTTATCTTTTGGTTCCAAATTTTGATTAAGTTCATTTTAGTCTTCCTAGAAAGATAATTCAATTGGCTATTGTTCGCCATAAAGTTAAATTTTATTGAAAACTTTTCAATAAAATATTACAATATGAACAGTTTTTCATTTACAAAAGATGAGAAAAATCTAGCTTCCTCTTTATTTAATGTCAGGTTCTATTGTAACTGTGGAGGACAATTTTGCCCTTCGTTGACGCTCCGAACAAATTCTTCAGTTGGTAGTTTTCGCAAAACTCTTGGATGCAAGGGCCCTGAATTCATAGCACAAATGCTCAAATGGAGATGATTCACTGAGTAATCTAGTATGTATATGTCTGGTGTCTAACCCTTTCTTTAGCCCAACTTTTGGCTATTTATAAAGGTCTGGAGACCTTTGAATTGGTGTAACTGTCCAATTAAATGTCTCATAAATTTGAGAATTAATTTTTTATCTTTTAATCTGCTGGATTGGTGTTAAATCTCCAGCATTTGTAATTGACGTGTTTAATTCTCTAGATTTGTAACTGAAATGCAGATCTTTTCCTTTAAATCTGCATTTTTGCTCTTGGTAGCTCGTGTTGTATGTTCAGACCCGCGTTCGAGTGTCAATGAAGATGGTTTTACCCTCTTGAGACTTTGGAGTAAAAATGCGACCACCCTCTAAGATTTGCGTTTTAATCATATTTAGCTCCAAATGAGCTTAGCAGAAAGGGTTAAACACGAATTTCCCTATGTTAGATGATCCGTGTTTTGGAATAAATAAGGATAGTCTTTATCCTTTGAGATTTTGAAGTAAAAATGTGACCTTCTGGAGTTTGCGTTTTAATTATATTTAGCTCTGATCTTAGCTCACAAGATAGCTAAAAACGTGGATCTCTTCTTGATTGATGATCCACGTGTTAACTTTTCAAAACCTTTCAGCTGGGCCACGTTTGTACTAATACGGGGTTATCTTTAGTTTTTCTTTTATAAACCTTTGTGGGCCACAATGCGACCTTACATTTAAGTCAGGAATTAAATCTGCGTTTGTATTGAAATGCGATTTTAAGGGTCTGTGCGGATCTCTCTCGATGAGGATCTGCGTTTAAATATAAAAGAAAATAACCTTACATTTTAAGGTTTTGAAGACAACACATGACCCTGATGGGTCCACATTTGTTTGTAGGAGGAGAGAAATTCAAGATAAGAAAAACATGGCCACACGGGGCAAATAGTGTCGAGCACGCAAGGCTGATAGCCTTGTGTACATGAGGCTAGCAGCCCCGCGCGAGCCTAAGAGCCCCGCGTGTGGGGATGACAGCCTTGCGTGTGGGTTAATTCCAGTTTCCAAACTGGATTTAGTTTTGGATTTTAACTAGAATTCTGATCCTAATCAAATCCAATGACTCCGAATTAAAGATTTTAAATTCAAATACAGGTTCAACAATTGAATTGAACTGGAATTCCAACCTTATCCCTAATGAAACCCCTAAAACTATAAATAGGGGCCAAGAGGGGAGTTTTTGGATCTTTTAAAAGATCTTTGGGGGACCAAGAATTGATTTTCTATACCAAAGCACGCTGACTAGTAGCAAGAAGCCATTAGCTAGAAGCCTTTCTCCATCTAATCTCCATATTCAAGACTAATCCAAGCATTAGATCGTCAATAGAGTATGAGATTGATGCTCCATAGCCACGTTAAGAACCCATATCTTTTGTAAAAGAGAGAGATTTATTAAGTCCTCTCATTTATTTTCTTTGTTTCTTTTCATTCTAACTTGGAGAACTTTTATTGTAATATTTAAATCCATGGCAATAAAAGGAAGCACGACTTTCACGGGAAACAAATTGGCAACCACAGTGAGAGAAGTCTTCTATACCGACAAGAAGATCGTGGCCTAATCTGATGTTAGGAAGATTAGTAAGTCTGTGGAGATGTTGGTTGTAGAATTTGATCAACAAAAATATGAGGAGTAGTTATCTTCTAAATCGGTAAGTCCAGTCAAAATATGGCTCCATCGCCACTTGGAAACTCCAAGTACAAGTTCGAATGACAAGGAGACTTCTGTTGAACAGGAGCTTCTTGAATTATTGATCTTGGAAAAGGTAGGAGTCCAAGCGATGAACTCGAATGACGAGATGATTCCTATTTAATAGGAACTTCTCGGATCTTCGAGTTCTAAACAACAAGAGATTACGAATTCGAATGACAAACAGACTCCCATTGAATAGGAGCCCTTTAGATGTTTGGATTCCAAAACTTTAGAAGAGGGAAAATCTTTTTCTATCATGGCTGCACAAGACACTGAAGGGAACCCAAGATCTGGACTGACCAGAATTCAGATTCGCAACCAAAACCATCAAGCATGATGACAAATTCTCAAAAATCAAGTTCAAGATGAATCTGGTCTTAAACGCCAGGCTAATCTGCCCAGCGTAGCCTTCCGCAAGGCTATTTCAAAATACCAGGCTAAACAACCCAGCGTAACTTTACACGAGGCTATTTCAAAACGCCAGGCTAAACAGCCTAGCGAAGCTCTGTGCGAGACAATTGCCAAATGAGAGGCTAATTAGCCCAGTATAACTCTGCGCAAAGCTAATCAGCCTGGCGCACAAAGATTGTAACACGAGGCTACTCAGCCCTGCGCACAAAAAGCAAAATGCAAGTCTGTTTAGCCCCGCGTGAAAAGTCCAGAACACAAAATTGAACTTTAGTTATGTGAAGAGACCACAACAGAGCCTCAACCAAGGCAGAGATTCCAATCTTTCAGGAGCCTTCCTGAGGCTGTAATAAAGCAAAAACCCATCAAGAAATCGATTTACGAAAATTCCTCAATAACAAGAGGAGGACGGCCCAATCCCGTCCACTATGCTGGTGTGAGCAAATAATCTCCGCAGTACTTACCAATTGCCATGCAGGTCCACCTAGACCCTCGGTTTTTAGTCGAATAACTGAATCAAAGAACAATATGCCTAAAAGAAGGCGTGTTCAAAGACGAAGGATCACCAATGACGAGGAACATCTATTCGTAATTTCGAATATGGTGAACAAAAGGAAAAAATCACGAGGTGATAATCGGATGAGGAAGTATGTCATTATACACGGCTTTGGTCAGGAATTCTGGCACTACAAAACTACAAAAGGTTAGCTGGGGATTCAAACAAGAAAAGTGAAGGAGATAGCGATCATTCAGTCGTTGTAACGCCTTGATCATATGAGTCTTCCCAATTTGAAGAAACAATGGTTCATATGACAGGGAGCTTCAGTCAAATGAACCAAAGACTAGAAGCTAAAGAATGCTTGATTCAAGAGCAATAAAAGGGTATTGACGAACTCTAGACATTGCTTCTAAAAGTGGTGGAAATTACACAAAAGAATGCATAAGACAAAACGAAGAAATCCTCTAACGAGCCACCAAAGAATGATTGTGGAAATTCAGGAAAATAAGAGGAGTTTAACTATGTCATAGACCCACATGCAGAGAAGATGTAAAAGATGCAGGACCACCTAGAAATCCTATGCATAAAAAAGACCTACAAGAAGTTGGAATTACTAGGCCATATCCAGTGAAGTGGGAATCGGCTACTTCTCCAGAAAAGTACAAGCCTCTATGTTAGTCTTTTGATGGAAAAAGTTCTCCCAACCAGCACTTATATTACTTCTATCACAAACATGTCACCTTATGGGGAATGGTCCTATAATGTCCAAGATCTTTACAAGTATCTTGAAAGGGCCTGCATTTACATGGTTTATGTAATTGCCTCCAGGAACCATTAAGTCATGGTCTGATGTGGAGAAGGAACTTCTGCGCCGCTTCTTTGAAGACGATACATAGATCTCGGTCTATACTCTCTTTGCAAACAAACAAAAATAGGATGAGACCATGAAAAGTTATATATAACGTTTTTGAGACATGTGATTGCGATATCCGCATAGCATGTCCCAAGAAATGCTAGTGGAAACCTGCAAGCATAGCCTCCAGATCAACATCCTCATTAAGATAGGAGCGGTAGAGTCCAAAACCTGGAAGGATCTAGTCAAATAAGGGCAGCAAGCGGAGGACATAATCCGACATATCGATGAATATCTTGTCCAGAGGAAGATGTCCATAAACTAGCCACAGCCACAATCATCCCATCCTAAAGGAAAGAACGTATTGACTACTAGACCCGCTGCAAACTATAAGTCACAGAATAATCGAGATTCCTCTAGATCGCAACAGATATAAGATTTCAAAGATGAACAGACAGTCATGTCCTTTCACCTACTGAATAAAAAGGGGATGCTTAAGTTGTCTTAAAATCAGAAGTCAGAAGAAGCTGGGAAAACAGATAATCCCAAGTATTGTCTCTACCATCAAATTATTGGACACCCAACCAAGGATTGCTATGTTCTAAAAGATAAAATTCAAGTACTCATCGATGCGAAGGTGATCCAGTTGAGACTTGAACAGAAAAATGTGTCCATAAATGTGGCGACAATTACCATGGGATCCTTGGAAATTCCAGCCAGAGCAGCTCCGATCCCTGCGGGGAAAATAGTAGTAAAGAACTATGATCCGCATAATTTGAAAAAGAACTCTCCCCGGTTTCTACCAAAAAAGGAGCAATCATAAGAGTACACCCAGACTTGCTGAAAGACGATCAATGGATTTCCTTAGCCAATTAAAGAAAATCCAAGAGAAACACTCGATCGACGCTAGCACAATAGATATTGAACCCGCCAGGGTCCTTGCCGAGCATGGGCAACTAGCACTAGCAAGTGCATACCCCCTGAGTACACTCTGAACCATAGTTGCAACTGAGTCATCCTCGTTCACTAGTAGCCAGATTGGGCCGGGGGTGCCAAAGATATTGACGGTGATAAGCATCATGCTACTTCTGCTGCTCTTGCTGGCCATTGGAATGGCAAATTGGGTGCTATAAATAAAAATCTCAAAAACAAAAAAAAAGAAAAAAAGAAAATGAAAAGAGAAAAACAAAAAAATGTGTAAAGAGAAAAAAACGTATGAATTTTAGCTACCCAATGCCGCCAAGACAACGGGAAGAGAAATTTAAATTTTCTTATCAACCCTATCATACTGGGAGTAAAAGTATGAAATCAACAGCCCAAAGCTCAAGAAGCAATGGGAAGAGGAAACGTTTGGTATTTAAGCCCAAACAAAAGCCTCGTTAACCCTATCATACTAGGGGTTGAAGTATGAGATCAACAGCCCAAAGTCTCAAAAGGCGAAGGGAAGAGAAAACGTTTGGCATGTAAACCCAAACAAAATTCTTGACAATTCATCATGCTGAGGAAAATAACATGCTTAGCCCAATGCAAATGACGATTGGTAAAGGCATTTCAAATCTTTTGATAGCTGGAGATTTGCTAAAAATTCCATGACAAATTTATCATAATAAACCTATAGCCACAAAGGCAAAGAGGTGAGGACATCAAATCCTTGACAACTCATCATGCTGAGGTAAAAAAATCATAAATTATCCAATACTGCCAAAACAAAGGGAAGAGAGAAATTCCCCCCAACCCTATCATACTGGGGGTAAGAGTATGAAATAACAACTCAAAGCATAAAGAAGCAATGGCAAGAGAAAATATTTGATATTTAAGACCAAACAAAATTCTCGATAACTCATTATACTAAGGTAAAAAGCTTGAACTGCCCAATGCTATTAAAGCAAAGGGAAGAGAACAAGTTTCTCGCTAACTTATCAAGCTAGGGGATTAAGCATGAACTACCCAATGCTGTTAAAGCAAAGGAAAGAGAATAAGTTTCTCGCTAACCTATCATGCTAGGGGATATAGCATGAATTGCCTAATGCCACCAAGGCAACGGGAAGATAAATCAAAAACTTCTCTCTAATCCTATTTTATTGGAGATAATAGTACAATGACTAATAACCCAAAGCTCGAAAAGCTAAGGGAATGTTTGACATCTAAGTCCAAATAAAACTCTCAACAACTCATCATGCTGAGGAGAATAATATAGCTAGCCCAACGCAAACGGCGATCAGTAAAGGCATGTCAAATCCGTTGATAGCTGGGAATTTGCAAAAAATCCCGTGAACCTGTTATGTTAAGTTCTTATCTCTAACAGCAAGATTTGAACCATCTCACTTATATCACCTCATAAAGATACTTATTGCGAACCTATCATGTTAAACTCTTATCTCTGACAGTGAGATTTGAATCATCTCACCTACCCCATGAATCGTCCCATACATGAATCGTCCCATACATACTTCAATAAACATTCATTCTTCTGATCCTAACCTGATCATTGAATTTATCTGTTATTCATGCGAGTCACCCCTAAATCTCAAACCGACTATGTCTGCTTTCCAAGCGAGTCAACCCATGATCCTAATATGATCATCGATTTTATCTGCTTTCCAAGCGAATCATCCCGTAGGCATGTCAGCTATATGTTTGTCTGTGGGTTCCGTGATCTTGGCCCGATCACTGGCTCTATCTGCTTTTTAGACGAATCAATCTATGATCCTGACCTGATCATCGATTTTGTCTGCTTTCTAGGTAAATCACCCTGTAGGCATGTCAGTCAAACCTCTATCTGCGGTTCTTCTGATCCGAACTCGATTATCAACTCTGTCTATTATCTAGGCGAGTCACCCCCAAATCTCAAATTGACTATGTCTGTTATTCAGGCAAGTCACCCCCAAATCTCAAATCAATTCTGTTTATTATCTAGAGAAATCACTCTGGCTCTGTCTACTCTCCAGGCGAGTCACCTTCACAACAAATTCCATAACTAAACTTGTTATGGTGACACTATATCCATGATAAGTTCCATCTTCCGCAACTCTACTTTCCAAAAATCCACAATCCCAATTTTAACATCAGCTCTATCTGTTTTCCAGACAAGTCATTTAAAAAAAAAACTGGCTATGGAAGTGACGTGACCTCAGCAAACTCCATATAGAGCAGGTCCCCTTCTTTTCGGATATCTACTTCGAGACCCTCAGAGCATTCACAGATAGAAGAAAAAGATGGAGAGAGAGGAAGCAGCACAAACATTCTTATTCTTCACCAAAACAGAAAAGAAAAATGAGGAGACAAAGTGAGAAAGGGTTCAAGGGTTGCCTAAAACCCCTTAAGTTTGCCTCTGCTTACTCGACGGCCACCCGACGAATTTCCTCCACTGATGCCAACACTTGACGACGCAAACTCGTCTTCATTGATGGCCAACTGCTGAGTAGGCTGGGCTCTAGCCTCCTCAATCACCTTAATCTGCATATTGACCTCTTGTTGAAGCTGTTTATGGTGCAGAATAAGTTCGTATTGCCTTCTCAACACCTCATCTTGCTTTGGATGGGTGGCTTCTAGTGTGGTTTGAGCCTTGGCAATAGCCTCGCAAAGCTGACTGACCCCGCATACTAAAGAAGCTTGTGTGATGGAAATTCGAAGAGCTGAAGTCCAAAATATTTCAAAACTTGTTAGAAATCAGCAAACGAGATTTTGAAAACTTTGAAGAGGGTCTTATAGGAGGAGAAAATTTCAAAACAAGAAAAACATGGCCACACGGGGCAAACAGTCTCGCGTACGCGAGGCTATTTTTAGTTTTCAAACTGGATTTTCTTTTGAATTTTTACTAGAATTCTGATCCTAATCATATCCAATCACTCCGAATTAAAGATTTTATATTCAAATACAAGTTTAGAGATTAAATTGAGCTGGGATTCCATTCTTATCCCTAAGAAAACCCCTAAAACTATAAATAGGGGCCAAGAGGGGAGTTTTTGGATCTTTTAGAAGATCTTTGGAGACCAAGAGTTGATTTTTATACGAAGGCACGCTGACCAGTAGCAAGAAGCTACTGGCTAGAAGCCTTTCTCCATCTAATCTCCATATTCAAGAATAATCCAAGCATTAGATTGTTAATGAAGTACGAGGTCGATGCTCCATAGCCACGTTAAGTGCCCACATCTTTTTTAAAAGAGAGAGATGTGTTTTATAAGTCCTCTTGTTTATTTTCTTTATTTCTTTTCATTGTAATTTGGAGAACTTTTATTGTAATATTTAAATCTATGGCAATGAAAAGAAGTGCGACTTTCGCAGGAAGGTTACTCTAGATGAGGATCCGCATTTTAGCCGTGGAAAAATGAATAACGCGACTTCTGTGATAGTTGCATTTTATCCTTTCTTGGCTCTACACATGGATCTCTCTTTGGTAGATGATCCGTGTGTTAGCCGTTTTGGCTAAAACTATAAACCCTTCTTTTTCTATTTTTTTTTCAGAAATCTCGCCAACAAAACCCCCTCCAAAGTTTTCAAAATTCCATAGCTTTAGAGGTGTTTTGAAATACTTTGGATATACGAAATAGTTTTTATTCATTATCCAAAATAATTTTGAACGTGACTTTGCGCTAAATTCGCGGATTCACCTTCAAACGCGACCCTGCGTTCAATTCGCGAGTTCACGTAAAAATGCGATTTTGCATTTGAAATTTCAAATCCACAATTCTGGGTGGTAATAATGAAATGTCGCCGCTATTTTATCGCCTCTCTGCTGCAGAAATCTAAGCGTCCCATGCGCTTATTAATGATAAAATTTTTGACGAGATTCGAGTCAAAAATCTCGACCAAAGATTTTGCCCATCAAATCTTTTGGCCGAAGATCTTGGTCGTCACATCTTCTATATAAGACACCCAGTCTCTTTCAGAAATCATTCTAAAAAGATTTTGAGTCCTTGGGTTTTCTTCACTTCTTAGCTTCTTCAAGCTTTTTATTTCCATGTTTCCTTGAACTCTTTTTGTCTTTAGCCTTTGGGCTCTTATGTTTTAAGTTCTTTTAGAACTTGTATAAAGAAGATGACAAGGAAATCCTCATCTTCTTGTTGGTGGTGAAAATTTTCAATTAAAGAAAAATACCCCGCAAAACGTGGAGCTAACTCCGTAGCTCCGCGCCTGGCCAGAAAACTAGCCTCGCGTTGAGTAAAAAGCGGAGCTAAGTCTACAACTCCGCGCTCAGAGTATTTAACTCCGCGTGAGCAGATTCTTAGAATCTTAAACTGATTATGATTGAGATTTGGGCTTATCCAATATCCAAATTGAGTCCAATCAAAATCTAAAATTGATTGTGATTGAGATTTGGGCTTATCCAAATCCAAATTGGACTAAATTGATTGTAATTGAGATTTGGACTTATCCAATACCCAAATTGAGTCCAATCAGAATCTTAAATTGATTGTAATTGAGATTTGGGCTTATCGATACCCAAATTGAGTCCAATCAGAATCCAAAATCAAGAGATTTAAATCAAGACTAAGATATTTGATTAGAATCCTTGATGAATACAAAAACCTTCTATTCCTATTCCTATGGAAACGTTCTGTTCCTAATCCTATTGAAACCTTCATTTCTATTCCTGTGGAAACTTTCATAACCAACTAAAGTGTATAAATACCCTCTTTGAAGAGACTTTAGGGATCCATGATTATCAATCTTTAATCTTAGAGATCCATCTTTAATAGATCTTTAAGTTTTTGGATCGTCCTAGAGTTCAAGTTACTCGTGAGAGCCTGGAATTCATAAGATCAGCAGAGAAAAAAGCTAGGGCCGGCCGTTATCTTCATCAAGAAGAAGACTTCCACATCGGATCGTCAAAAGGCACTACTAGATAGAACCCATCGCTACATAGAACCCATGTTTCATTGTAAAAGAGAGTGATAAATTATAAATCCTCTCGTTTGTTTTTTTCTATTGTTCTTTTTCATTCTAATTAAGTTATTCAATGGAAGGATGTAAGCATTTTGCGACGGACACTTCTGCCCAAGTCCAAGATCTTCAAATTGCTCCTGGCTCTTCTTCGACCATGATTCGTGAAGAACCCATGACTTATGGCAAGCTAATGAGTTTTTGTGTTGTTTGATTTCGATAATTCATTGCCATGGACTAAAAGAACTAATCCTTTGAAAAATGGGTTCACGACTCATGTTTAAGACCTGAAACACACAGCTTAAAAGAGCTTCTCTTTGATTTAAAATGCGGGTCTGTGCTTTGCATTTTGGATCTAGAAGATAGAACTGAGAAAGTTGATCTTTCTAATTTAAAACGTGGGTCCCTAGGGATCCGTGATCTGCATTTTAAATTTGAACAGTATGAATTTGCCCGAATCTCTTCCTTATTCTTTTTCTTACTTGTCACAGTGAATTGGGGTTGGCATTTAACAAGGCCTCCCGATAGTATGCCTCTTGGAGATGTTGAGGCAACCTCAGCATTTTCCATGATTATTGGCAAACCTGTAACTGGTCTACTGCCATGTTCGTTAAAGAAGGAATATCCTTTTGAAATGATCTTTAAAACCGCGAATACCCTCCTGAATTACGGTAAGTAATCTCCATTATTATTGTGATATATTTTTTTTTGCTTATGTCTCTTGACAAGGATTTTGATCTGATGCAGGATATTACTGTTCAGAATTTCTAAAATAATGCTTGCACCCATTTGATTCTCAACATTTTTCCATTTCTTTGGGGAACCAAAAAGTCTCATGTGTTTTACATAAGATAAAAGATTTTGGGTCTGTGGCATTGTTATTTTCTCGCCTTTTATCCTCCTTCATAGATAAGGTAAGGATGATAAATGGTTATAGGCAGCTTTGTAGCTCCAAAGTGCCCTTCACAGTTTGCCAATATTTGTAAATCAACATGTTGTGCATTGGAAACATGTATTTGGTACACCCAGCTTTGAACTAATCAAGTCACTGGCATCATTGATATTGGCATGGTTGAGCACGTAGAATTGGTAATTATTAACCATCAACGACGAGGAATTGCAGAAGTAAGCTTTTGTCCAAGCTTATGAAGTCATCCAATTAGAGATAAGAGATATTGAAGAAAACATCAAGATTTTATTGACTCAATAGTTTGTAATGATTTTCATTTATTGTATAATATCGAGGAACTCTTGTAATGTTGAATTGATAATGAATGAAAAAATTTGAAAATGGAAATATTTTGCTTGTGGGAAATTTTTGTTGTCACTGATTCAGAGGTATTGTTTAACTTAGTGAATGTATTTGGTATTGACGATCAGAGATAATTGTTAACTTGATACATCATTTACTTTTTTGTATATTGTCCAGAGGTAATCATTAACTTGACAATATAGAGTCAGTATTCAAACGCCCAAGTAGATTTGCGATGAATGAATAAGTTTCTTGAGCAGGACAGAAGTAATCATTAACTTTTCTGAATAAGTTATAATTTTAGCTGTTTAGTGACTTGTAGTATAATAGTTTTTTGAATTGCTAGAGTTAATTTTTTTTGATAAAGTCAGAGGTAATTTTTAACTTAGCAAATTTTGGAGGAATTAAAATTTGGTTTTGTTAGGGGTAACTTTTAACTTAACAAATTTGGAGGCAATGAAATTTGGTTTGTCAGAGTTAACTTTTAACTTGACAAATTTGGTGGAATGAATTTTGGATATGTCAGAAATAAGAGCTTAACATGATAGGTTCACGGGATTTTTAGCAAACCCCAACTATAAATAGATTTTATTAGCATTTACCAATCGTCGTTTGCATTGGGCTAGCTATATTGTTTCCATCAGCATGATGAGTTGTCGAGAACTTTGTTTGGACTTAAATGCCATACGTTTCCTCTTCCCTTAGCCTTAGTAGCTTATGACAATTCATACTTTTATCCCCAGCACAATGGGTTGTGAGGATTTTGTTCGGACTTTTCATGTCAAACTTTCCTCTATCCTTAGTCATAGAGACATAGGATACATTTTCATTAGGTACCCCAAGTTAGTGTGTGGAACTGCACGCTGGTGGTGGACTAGCATATCTTCATATGTCATGCTCCGTTGGGGAAATTGATGAAATAATAGGCCACAAAATATTGACTACACCGTTGTAGGAACTCTATCTTATGAAATTCCAGTAGAACTTGATAAGAAATGGACTCCCCTTTGCAGATGAAATCCATTTGATTGGTGGAAAAATTGGTTCTGTTTTGGAGATAATAAGTATCAAGACTTAGACACCTTCATTAATTTGTGGAAAAATTGTCCACAAGTTCTCTCTATATTGAGATTTAGACGTGCCTCCGTAGGCAACTCCCTATGACGACACCTTATTTATACTTTTTCCACACACACACACACAAGACATACACACACACACACACACACACACACACACACACACACACACACATATATATATATAGTAAATGGGAAATTCAATGGCGGTGAAGGAACTCCCTTCACCTGCGCTTAGGTGGCCAAATGAAATATGGATATGTGGTGCCACTCAAATAGCGATTACAAGAGTTCTTTTATTTATTATCTTAATTAGCGCTATGTGTAATTATCTTATTGGGCCACCTAAGTGCCAGTAAAGTAACTCCCTTCACCGCCAGTGAATTTTTCGTTTTCTCATATATATATATATATATATATATAAGAGCTGCCACTTAAGGTAACTTACGTGCGACAGCAGAAAAAATTAAAGTTCCCATTATTTTTTTCAAATTTGTTTTAGGATTATTATCTCTACATCCTTAGCTTCTTTATAATTAACTTTCATATGTTTTGATGTTTATTTATCCTTCTATTAAGTGGATGCAAAATATTGTATTCACTAAAAATTGTTAATTTTTTTGTTTAATTAATGAAAGACCAGATCAAAACTAAAACCCAAGAAATTGGGTATGAGTGAACCCTCAGGGATCGAGATCATAATCCAAAAGAAAATTCTTTAAAAAAATATTAAAGAAAAAAGAAATATAGAGCAGCTCAGGTAACTTACGTTAGTCGGTACCTCATTTCCATTATTCTCATACACACACATGTACGTACATACTTATATATACACATACATACGTATATGGGATTACTGTAGGTAAGCCGCCAACTCAAAAAAATTACGTGAACTAGCAACAAAAATATTGTAATCCAATAATTTTTCTTCAATTTTTTTATAGAATTATGATCTCTACCTTCTTAATTTTAATAAGATTAAATTTCTTGAATTTTAAAATTTATTTACACTTTTATCAAGTAGATACAAAATGATTATTTACTGGAAACCGTTAAAATTTGTGTCAATCTGATAGAGGACCAAATCAAATCTAAAACCCAAGAAATTGGGCATGAGTTAACCCTAAAGGGTCGTGATCATAATCCAAAAATAATTTTTTAAAGAAATTTATTGGAGATAGTGGAAATAAATTGCAATTATAGGTGACTTGCATGAGCTGTCAGCATATTTCCATTATATATATATATATAGAGAGAGAGAGAGCAAACAGGAAATTCACCGACGGTGAAGAGAGTTCCTTAAACGCCGCTTAAATGGCCCAATAAAATTATTACACATTACGCCACTCAAAGAGTGGTTAAATGAGTTCTTTTATTTGTTATCTTGAGTAGTGCCACGTGTAATAATTTTATTGGGCTAACTAAACCGCGGTGAAGGAACTCCCTTCACCGCCGGTGAATTTTTTATTTTCTCATATATATATATATATATATATATATATATAGAGAGAGAGAGAGAGAGAGAGAGAGAGAGAGAGAGAGAGAGAGAGAGAGAGAGAGATCTCAAGCAAAGCAAATTTAAGAGAAAATTCATGAGATTTATGTTGACTAAAGTTTGAGGTGCTCATTATCAGAGATCAACATCAATATTAACATTTTGGTTGCTAGACATCCGTCATCTCGTTATTACGATATTCTCTATATGTTTAGAATTACGATTTGATTCTTTATTTATAACTATAATTTTGAATGATGGTAGATAGCTTGGGTGATAAAAAGTTGGGATCAATTCATGGTTGTCTAATGATTTAGAAAGTTACTTTTAAATCATTGCAAGTAACTGTAACTCTGGATAGTAGTTATAGTACAAATGGTTGTCAAAATTCATAGTGCAGTTTCTTCCATTGTTATTTTTACCCAATTTTGATTTTCTAAGTTAAATCTCTGTCTTTCTCGATTGATTTTTTGAGATTTATTATTTACTATGATTGCTTGTTTTGATTATTATTCTATGGGATTACGCATCAAGTCCAATTGGTGCTTGCTTTTACACTGACCAAAACTTCTATGGAACATTCCCATAAACTCGGTACACGTTCATAATCATATAGTATATACATACTCTATTTACTATGTACTTTCTTTTCGATTTTAAGAAACATCAGTAAAAAGAAAATGCAACTTTACCTAATTTATAACACATAAAAGGAAAACGAAGGCAAGTGCTAGGGAAATGTAAGATAAACCTCAAGCACTAGTGTTAGGTGTTGTCGACTTGCTCAACCGTCTCTCAGTTACTGAATCCGGTGAAAATGACGGAGCGTTCTTCAGCAAACGCGCCTCCTCCTTCATCTGGGCCTCCGCCGCCGCCTCCTCTTTCTCTGCCATGCGCGCCTCGCCTCCTAGTCCTTTCAAAACCTCGAGGACTTCTTTGATACAAGGCCTCATCTCCCGGTCCGACTGCAAACACCTGAATGCAAGCTCGGCCACCTGGTTTATCATCGCCTCTATCTCTGGATGTGACTGATACCCGAGCTGTGGGTCTACCAGCTGATCGATTTGGCGATTCTGGATCTTAGTTATCGCCATGTTAGCCAGATTTATCTCACTCCGATGCCTACTGATGTCAACTGCCGGCTCTGATGATATGAGCTCTACCAGTACCACTCCAAAGCTGTACACATCGCTCTTATCAGTTAACTGATAGCATTGGCGGTACTCAGGGTCCACGTACCCTGGTGTTCCTTGTGGAACGGTGGATACATGTGTGGCGTCCAGCGGGAAAAGCCGTGAGAGACCAAAATCTGCAACCTTCACGTGAAAATTATCATCGCGAAGGATGTTGCTGGTTTTGACATCACGGTGGATGATTTGGGGCTCGACAGCATGAAGGTAGGCAAGGGCATCGGCTGTTTCGATGGCAATGGACATCCGGACAGGCCACGCAAGTGCTCCATTGGATGCAAGGCGCCCATGGAGGTGGTCCGCCAAGGTGCCATTGGGAATGTACTCATACACAAGGAGGAGCTCACGGCTATGTCGGGACGTGCAGCCATAAAGGTCGACGAGGTTCTTGTGGTGAAGGCGGGAGAGAATCTCGATTTCATTCATGAACTGCTCAACCCGTCGATAGTTGTTCTCATAGAGGCGTTTGACTGCAACTGTGCGCCCATCTCGAAGTTCGCCTGGATCGATAGGGGTAAACCGTCAGTCTTTTTTTTCGGTTCCCATACAAAAAAAGATGGTAACAGATATATGAAACAGACCAAGTACAGCTAGGAAATTGTAAGTACCTTTATATACAGTTCCGAAGCCACCGTCACCAAGCTCTCTGGAAACATGGAAGCCATTTGTGGCCTCCTCAAGCTCGTTATAGGAAAAGATGTGCGTATAATAATTAGTATCGCCTAATTCAGGGTCTTTCTTGGAGGATATCTTCGAAGAAGTGCTCCGAGAGAGGAGGTTTGATAAGCTCGCCTGTCGCTGTTTCTTCGTGCGACTGTACAGGAGATAGATGCAGCATCCAAGGATCAAGGCTCCTCCTACACCAGCACCTGCTGATAACATAGTTAGATACTACATCTACATCAGAAATTGCACAGACTAATGTTTCGTGTGACACATTAACTGGTCATCAATACTTCTACTCATTTCTTCTCCTTCTTTTAAAAAAAAGAATGTTTGATGTAGGAAAATTTAACCATCTTAATATAAATTCAACAATGAGCATTTGAATTATGTAAGAGGACTTCTTCAAAGACAAAAAACATAAAAGCGTTCAAGAGAATTATGTTAATTACCTATTCCAATAAATATATTTATGTTCCTTCTCGTACCTGAAACATTAAGAAACACCAAACATGGAGATTAGTACAAAATCTTAAGAATTAGAGAAACTTTATAACACAGTTCAACACTTAATAGGAAGTTTGAGCAATAGATATGACACAGTTCCTGTGAAAATGTAATTTGGTAGGGAATCGGAAGTATAGAAGTCAAAATTAAGATACAACTGAAATATTAATAACCTGGTGAAAAATGGAAGCAGATTTTAAATTGATGGGAGAAACGAACATTGGTGGCATGCCGTAATTACTTCTTTTGGTAGACATCACCAAATCAAAATAAGTGCAGTTGTTTCATTCATCCTAACTGTCGAAACAAAGTAATAAAATACAATACGAAGAATGATTTGTAGACTTTTAACTCAACCATGTTGCTAGAAACAAATTTCGCTGATAACCCAAACAATTCAAGGAATGACTACACCACTATAAATTTCATAGCATATTCGATCCTTTAGGCTAAGCGGATTATCCTGCAGTAAAAATCTTGAGCGAACAACTTAACCTATTTCGAGGCAAATGTCGAAAGTTTTCTTACTATTTCCTGTTAGCAAAAAATAGCGGAATAATACTAATGCAACTGTTGGGTTTGTGTCTCGCATCCGTTGAGTATCCAGATGTGATCAAGAATTACAAGAAATCCCAGTTGGACTTGGATTAGAAGACCAGAGTTCTAATTGGATTGGAATACCAATTTGGTTCTATTCTAATGGGATTAGGATAGGAACACTATATATATCTCTTATATGTGATATGAGATAGGTGAGCAATTGATGAGAGAGATATTTCTGTTATTATGAGAGATGGGAGAGATAGAGAGATACTTGGATCTTTTCTTGTAATTTATTTTTTTCTCATAGTAAATTTTTATCTCGTTGCTCTCGTGGATGTAGGTCGAACTTGGTTGGCCGAACAATGTTAATTCATGTGTTCTTCTTATATTGTATTGTTTTCTTTATCTCTACGATCTCGATAAGGAATTCGATCCCCAACAAATGGTATCAGTGGTATCAGAGCTATGATTATGGATCCGGATTCGAGATCGCGAGATGGTGAATCTGATGTCGAGTCAACAAGGAGGTTGGTGGAGACATCAAGGCAAAATATAAAAAGAAGAAGAAAAAAACAGCCAGATACAACCGGTGATGTGCACAACCGGAGGCTCTAGCAATGTGCACCAAAAGGAGTGACTGATAACTGAGATGGATTTTGAGGTACAGATCGATGGCTATCATTGATCGAAGTGCGGATCGAAGAATCGGTGTCCGATTAAGATGATCCAGAAGTCGAATCCTATATTTTTCAGTTTTCTGGATGCAGTGGTGGATGCGGATTAGGCAAAATTCACTGTTTAGAGCAGATTTTGTGCAGATCAGCAGTGATCGATGATGATCAAGGTATCGATAGTGATCGATCATAGTTGGTTGATTGTACAATGATGAAGTATGGCGTGGTACTTCATGGTGATAGATATGATTACTTCGTGACATGATAAATCACATAGTAATGTATAATCGTCTATGTCTCTAGAGTTGGTCATAGTTTTTGGATTAAGGTAGAGTATGGTATATCGATCACTTTTGTGTGGTACACAATATGATAAATGATTGTGAGTACTCAGAAGGTCCAGGTGTTTTGACCGAGGTGGAGCACGGTGTATCAATTATGAGCGCTTGGTGAAGAGCATGGTATAGTAATCGTGAGTGTTCAAGAGAGTACGGTTTAGTGATCATGAGTGCTCGGAGGAGAGCATGGTTTAGTGATCATGAGTGCTCACGTATAGAGGCAGTAATGATTATACAAGTTGTTCCCGGTCGATGGAGCATGGTGATCGTGCATTGGATGTCTGTGAAGTGGATGACAAGAACAACGGAGTTTCTTCAAGATGCGTGGCTCATCGAATACGAGTTAAGGTGGAGATTGTTGGATTTGTGTCAAGCATCCGTTGAGTATCTAGATGTGATCAAGAATTACAAGGAGTCCTAGTTGGACTTGGGTTAGAAGACCAGAGTTCTAACTAGATTGGAATACCAATTAGATGGTGATAGTGCTATTCTAATGAGATTAGGATAGGAACACTATATATATCTCTTATATGTGATATGAGATAGGTGAGCAATTGATGAAAGAGATAATTATGTTATTATGAGAGATGAGAGAGATAGAGAGATACTTGGATCTCTTCTTGTAACTTATTTTTTTCTCAAAGTGGATTTTTCTCTCGTTGCTCTCGTGGATGTAAGTCGAACTTGGTCAGTCGAATAACGTTAATTCATGTGTTTTTCTTGTATTGTATTGTTTTTTTTCCTATCTACGATCTCGATGGGGATTCGATCCCCAACAAATGGTATCAGATGCTCTACTGACTGGGATCAGGAGAGTAAAGATTGTACCAAGGACACCGCCGTAAAATGACATGGCTGAGAGGATGAATAGAACCATTTTGGAGCGAGCTCGGAGTATGAGACTACATGCATGTTTGCCTTTGCAACTTTGGAGAGCTGCTGTAGATACGGCAGTCTATCTGATCAACAGGTGTCCAGCTAGTGCTTTAGATGGAGGAATTCCAGAGGAGGTGTGGTCTTGTAAGACTGTGAATTATTCATTCTTAAAGGTATTCGGTTGTATAGCATATGCATATGTGGATCATGAGATAAGAAAGAACTTGATTCTAAATCTCAGAAGTGTACATTCATTGGATACGGTGGCGACGAATGTGGTTATCGCTTATGGGATTATGAGCATAACAAGGTGATTCGTAACAGAGATGTAGTATTCAATGAGGGCTATATGTATAAAGACCGAATAGAGAATAAGAGTGAGAAAGCAGTTGAGAAAGAGCACTTGGAGCTGGATGAGCCACAAGATTAGATGGATCCTATGGATAAAAGAAAGGAAGGAATACCTACATCTGAAGGGAAAGAAATGGCTACACCTGAGAATACACAAGTTTCAGAAGAGACCGAATAGGAGAGAGAGCCACTGACTGAAGTAGATGGTTGCAGTACTTCATCAGAGATTGTTCCCATTTTGAGAAGGAGCACGAGGATAAGGAAGCCAACCCAAAAACTTTGTCTTCCTTTATATCATGTTTTGTATACTAATGTAGGTGAACCATAGAGTTACCAAGAGACTATGCAGGATAAATTTTGTCTTAAGTGAGAGCAAGCCATGTGTGATGAGATGTCTTCTTTGGAGGAGAATCACACAAGAAAATTGGTGAAGCGACCGGAAAAGATGAAAATATTGCATAACAAGTGGGTATACAGGGTAAAAGATGAGGCAAGAGGGACACAAAGGTTCAAGGCTAGACTTGTGCTGAAGGGATACGGTCAGAGAAAAGGTATTGACTTCAATAAAATATTTGCACATGTTGTCAAGATGACTTCTATCAGAGCAATACTGAGTATTGTGGCTGTGAAAGGATTATATTTTGAGTAGATCGATGTGAAAACTGCTTTCCTTTATGGTGATTTGGAGGAGAAAATATACATGGAACAGCCAGAGAGATATGAAGTTAAAGGAAACGAGAATTAGATATGTCGACTGAAAAGGAACTTATATGGGTTGAAACAAGCGCCGAGGCAATGGTACTTGAAGTTCGACAAATTTATGTTGGATTCGGGTTTTGCCAGATACAATTCAGATCATTGTGTATATCTACAAAAGTTTAAGGATGGTAACTTTTTATACTTACTTTGTATGTAGATGATAAGCTTGTGGCAGGTACATGCATGAAGAAAATCAATGATCTGAAAAGAAAGTTGGCAGGGAAATTCTCTATGAAGGACATGGGTGAGACTAAACAACTTCTTGGAATGTAAATTATCCGAGATAAGAAAAGTAATAAATTGTACAGAGTAAAACATGTGACAGGAGGGACACAAAAGTTCAAGGCTAGACTTGTGCTGAAGGGATACTGTCAGAGAAAAGGTATTGACTTCAATGAAATATTTACACATGTTATCAAGATGACTTCTATCAAAGCAATACTGAGTATTGTGGTTGTGAAAGGATTGTATTTAGAGCAGATCGATGTGAAGACTGCTTTCCTTTATGGTGATTTGGAGGAGAAAATATACGCGGAACAGCCATAGGGATATGAAGTTAAAGGAAACGAGAATTGGATATGTCGACTGAAAAGGAACTTATAGGGGTTGAAACAAGCGCCGAGGCAATGGTACTTGAAGTTCGACAAATTTATGTTGGATTCGGATTTTGCCAGATGCAATTCAGATCATTGTGTATATCTACAAAAGTTTAAGGATGGTAACTTTATTATACTTACTTTGTATGTAGATGATAAGCTTGTGGCAGGTACATGCATGAAGAAAATCAATGATCTGAAAAGAAAGTTGGCAGGGAAATTCTCTATGAAGGACATGGGTGAGGCTAAACAACTTCTTGGAATGCAAATTATCGGATATAAGAAAAGTAAGAAATTGTGATTATCTTAGGAGGGGTACATCAAGAAGGTGTTGGAGATATTCAACATGGAGAATGCAAAACCGGTAACTACGGCTCTTGGTGGTCAGTTCAAACTATCAAAAGAGCAAGGTGCTAAGATAGATGAGGAGACGAGACACATGGAAAATGTACCTCATTCATCGGCCGTTGGGAGTCTCATGTATGCAATGTGAGTACAAGACCAGATATTGCGCATGCAGTGGGAGTAGTGAGTAGATTCATAAAGAACCCTGGAAATGAACATTGGCAAGCGGTGAAGTGGATTTTTAGATATTTGAAAGGTACTTCAAAGTATTATTTGTATTTTGGGGGTGATAACATTGATGTGCAAGGTTTTGTGGATTCGGACCATGCGGGTGATAGAGACAATGGCAGGAGCACCACAGGTTATGTCTTTACTGTAGGAGGGACAGCGGTAAGCTGAATTTCAAGATTACAATTAATTATTGATTTATATTCAACAGAAGCTGAGTATGTTGCAGCTGCATAAGCAAGTAAGGAGTTTATTTGGTTGCAGCGATTAATGAGTGAGTTGGGTTTTGATGGAGTGGATTGCAAGTTATTCAGTGACAGTCAGAGTGCAATTTATCTTGCTAAGAACTCAGCGTATCATTCACGGACTAAACATATTCACTTGAAATATCACTTCATTAGATCCTTGTTAGAGGACGACCAATTAAAATTGGAGAAAATTGAGGGCAACAAGAATTCTGCAGATATGTTGACAAAACCAGTTGATGGGAAAAAGCTGAGCTATTGCTCAATGATGAATATCATATATTGTATTTTTTCTCTCATACTTTATCTATTTTTGTATAAATAAATGCTACTCGGGTATTTTTAGTGCCTTTTTCAGGTAATTCGATTCATACAAGGAGATGGCAAGAAATCAATGTTGGAGTAGGAAATCAGAGTCCGAAAAGTTTCTAAAGTGAGAAAAACTACGAGACTACGATGTTATAGAGATGAAAAGTCAAATACAGTCAAGGAAATATACTGACCAAGATACGAGACGGATGTGGAAGAAATTTCAATTGAGTTACTCGAAATAAAACCGCTATTTAGCGGTTTTAGCCGCTATTTAGCGGCCAACTGTGGGCTCCACATGCTGAATTTTCTTCTGTGGCTTCGATGTAATTTGTTGGGTTTCTTAGTTCTTCTAGAATTAGGGTTTGATTTCCGAATCCTATATATTGGCCGTATCCTTGTATTCTAGGTTTTAAGCAGTAGTTATTGTAGATTAGGATTTAGTTTGTACTCGTATTTCATTAATAAAATCAAGCTTTTGCTGAAGGGGTGGCGGCCACAATACCGTGCTCCAGAGGTAAGTCATTGCTTTCTAATCTTTATTTGCTTTTTAGATAGATTTAATTGCTTTCTAGTATAGATTTATTTGCTTTCTAGATTAGATTTTATTGCTTTCTAAAATCATGAGTAGCTAATTAGTCTAGCTCTAGGACGTAGATGAAACTAAGATCCACCATGTAATTGCTTTCTAATGTCTTTCTTCTTGAATAAAAATAAATAAAGACATGATTTTTCTCTAAAAGGATTAAAATACAAGAACTCGAAGATTAATACTTTGATAGGTTATACTTGAATTAGGTTTCTTGATAGCCTATGCTTAGTTAGGGTTTGGGGTTGTTGATTTTATCTTTTTCATTGAATTATCTAAAGATTTAGTTTGTTTTTATGAGAAGTAGTATCTTTGATGAGTTATACTTGCACACCACTTGATAGCTCATACTTAGGGCACTTTAAATACAGATTAAACTAAAAAGATCAAATTTTTATGAAAGAAGAAGATAGTAGAAGTAAATACATGGTTGGAAACTAGTGGATTCTAGATCCTAGGCTATTTAGATTAATCCGACTCCAACCTAGAATCTTTTGTTAATCCGCTAGACTAAGGAAAGAGTAAGAATCGCAAAAACACCCTAGATCCCTGTGGGACGACCTGTACAGCGCTACACCGATACTGTGCGCTTGCAGTAATTTATCACATCACTCAACTTGGTACATTTGTGTTGAATGCTGAAATTAGGACTTTGAACGATCGAGGTAAAAGTTTTGGACACTAGGATTATCATATATAGAGATTACAATTTTTGCAATAGGTCTCCAAGTGGGAGATTGTTGCTAATGGAGCCCATTTCTGTAACGGGTTTCGGTACACCGAAACGGGTCCAAAATCGGCCCATACCCGTTATGATATAATATATATATATATATATATATATATATATATATATATATATATATATATATATATATATATATATATATATATATATATATATATATATGGGGTGTGGTGCTAGGGTTTTGGACCTTTGGTCGAGCCAAAAAAAATGAAGCCAAAAAAAAGGCCTAAAAGAAGAAAAAAAATCGGTGAGCCGCTCTTTCGCTTGGTGCGGCTTGAAGCAAGCAAAGAAGAGGTGGCTGGTTGCAAATTATTTTTTGGCCAAAGAATATTTGTTTGTGGCAGCTGCAGCAGCAAACAAAGGAGGCTGCTCTTGTTTGCTTTTTGCCGAGAAAAGTAGAAGGGCAGCACAGCCAAAAGCAAAGAAGAAAAGAAAAGAAGGCGGGTCTTCTTTCAAGGTTTTTCTTCGGCGGTCGATGCAAAGAGGAAAATCCTTGTAACAAGAGATTAGGGTTTGATCTCAAAATCTTGTATGATTTTTTTTACCAATTCTCTTGTAGTTGAGAACTAGAAACTTGTAATCTCTTTTGATATAGTGGAAGTTTTCGATCGTGTCCCCGTGGACGTAAGCATATTGCCGAACCATGTTAAATCTGCGTGTTCTTTGTCTCTGCTATTTTTCTCTTCGGTTAACTATTTGATTCCACTGGTTGTTGCATTAATATTATTCTGCTATTTTGGCTAACTGCAACAACCAGCGGAATCAAATGTTAACCGAAGAGAAAAATAACAGAGGCAGAGAACATGCAGATTTAACGTGGTTCGACAATATGCTTACGTCCATTCCACTATATCAAAAGAGGATTACAGTACTCTTCCTCAACCACAAGAGAATTGGCAAATAAATAACACAAGATACAAGATCAAACCCTCACCTCGCAAAAGGAATATGATGATCTTACTTGTGCTTAAGCTGCAACGACAAAGGATTCACCAAAGGAAGCCGCCACCTCCTTAGCTTCAGCCGCTGAAAAAGACCTTTTGGCTGAACCCTTCGATCGATTTAATTGAGCAGCAGCCCTTCTCAATTATTTGTCTCTGGCCGCAACCCTTTTTTTTCTTTTGCCCAAATAATTAGTAGCCGCAATATAATTATTCTTTCCTTTGGCCGAACCTTTTCACCCCGAAACCAAAGAGAGCAGCAGCTTAATTTTCCTTGTTTAATTTTTGCTTCTTTCGGCCGAAGCAATGACACAAAACCAGCCGCCTCTTCTTTCTTATTTTTTCGGCTTAATCCAAAACCCAAACACCACACCCCATATATATATATATATATATATATATATATATATATATATATATATATATATATATTATATTGTAACGGATTTGGGCTGGTTTTGGACCCGTTTCGGTGTACCGAAACCCGTTGCAGCGATAGGGATCCATTAGCTATAATCTCCCACTTGGAGACCTATTACTAAAATTGTAATCTCTATACAAGATAATCTTAGTGTCCAAAGTTTTTACCTCGATCGTTTAAAGTCTCAATTTCAGCATTCAATACAAATGCACCAAAGTTGAGCAATAGCTCAACTTTTTTCCATCAATCGGCTTTTTCAACATATCTGCAGGATTCTTGCTGCCCTCAATATTCTCCAACTTCAATTGGCCATCCTCCAACAAGAATCTAATGAAGTGATATCTCAAGTGAATATGTTTAGTCCGTGAATGATACGCTAAATTCTTAGCAAGATGAATTGCATTCTGACTATCACTGAATAACCTGCAATCCACTCCATCAAAAGCCAACTCACTCATCAATCACTGCAATCAAATAAACTCCTTACTTGCTTCTGCAGCTGCCACATACTCAGCTTCTGTCGAAAATAAAATAACAATTGATTGTAATTTTGAAATCCAGCTTACCGCTGTCCCTCCTACAGTAAAGACATAACCTGTGGTGCTCCTGTCATTGTCTCTATCACCCGCATGGTCCAAATCCACAAAACCTTGCACATCAATGTTATCACCCCCAAAACATAAACAATACTTTGAAGTACCTTTCAAATACCTAAAAATCCACTTCACTGCTTGCCAATGTTCCTTCCCAGGGTTCTTCATGAATCTACTCACTACTCCCACTGCATGTGCAATATCTGGTCTTGTACTCACCATTGCATACATGAGACTCCCAACGGTCGATGAATAAGGCGCATTCTCCATGTGTCTCTTTTGACAGTTTAAACTGATCACCAAGAACTGTAGTTACCAGTTTTGCATTCTCCATGTTGAATCTCTCCAACACGTTCTTGATGTACCCCTCCTGAGATAACCACAATTTCTTGCTTTTCTTATCTAGGATAATTTGTATTCCAAGAAGTTGTTTAGCCTTACCCATGTCCTTCATAAAGAATCACCCTGCCAACTTCCTTTTCAGATCATTGATTTTCTTCATGCATGTACCTGCCACAAGCATATTATCTACATACAAAGTAAGTATAATAAATTTACCATCCTTAAATTTTTGTAGATATACACAATGATCTGAATTGCATCTGGCAAAATCTGAATCCAATATAAACTTGTCGAACTTCAAGTACAATTGCCTCGACGCCTGTTTCAATTCATACAAGCTCATTTTCAGTATACCTAATTCTCTTTTCCTTTAACTTCATATCCCTGCAGCTGTTCCATGTATATTTCCTCCTCAAAATCACCATGAATGAAAACAGTCTTCACATCGAGCTGCTCTAAATACAATCATTTCACAGCCACAATACTCAGTATTCCTCTGATAGAAGTCATCTTGACAACAGGTGCAAATATTTTATTGAAATCAATACATTTTCTCTGACCGTATCCCTTCACCACAAGTCTAGTCTTGAACTTTTGTGTCCCTCCTGCCTCATGTTTTACCATGTATACCCACTTGTTATGCAATACTTTTATTTTTTCCAGTCGCTTCACGAATTTCCATGTGTGATTCTCCTCCAAAAAGAAGACATCTCATCACGCATGGCTTGCTCCCGCTTAAGATAAAATTTATCCTGCATAGCCTCTTAGTAAATCTCTGGTTCACCAGCATCAGTATACAAAATATGATATAAAGGAAGACAAAGTTTTTGGGTTGGCTTTCTTATCCTCGTGCTCCTCCTCAAAGTGGGAACACTCTCTGATGATGTACTAGAACTATCTATTTCAGTCAGTGGCTCTCTCTCCTGTTCGGTCTCTTCTGAACCTTATGTATTCTCAGGCGTAGCCATTTCTTCTCCTTCAGATATAGGTATTTCTTCATTTCTTTTATCTATGGGATCCATCCTATCCTGTGGCTCATCCAGCTCCAAGTGCTCTTCTCCACTGCTTTCTCACTCTTACTTTACATTCGGTCTTTATACAAACAGCCCTCATTAAATACTATATTTCTGCTATGAATTACCTTGTTATACTCATAATCCATAAGAGATAACCATATTTGTCGCCACCGTATCCAATGAATGCACACTTCTAAGATTTAGAATCAAGCTTCTTTCTCATCTCATGATTCACATGTGCATATGCTATACAACCGAATACTTTTAAGAATGAATAATTCACAGTCTTACCAGACCACACTTCCTATGGAATTCTTCCATCTAAAGCACGAGCTGGACTCCTGTTGATCAGATAGATTGTCGTATCTACAGCGGCTCCTCAAAGTTGTAAAGGTAAAGCTGCATGTAGTCTCATACTCCGATTTCGCTCTAAAATAGTTCTATTCATCCTCTCAGCCACGCCATTCTGCTGTGGTGTCCTCGGTACAGTCTTTACTTTTCTAATCCCGTGGGTAGAGCAATAGTCATCGAACTCTCTATTGCAAAATTCCCTACCATTGTCTGATAGCAGACATTTCATCTTCAAACCTGTTTCATTCTCAACAAGAGCTTTCTATATCTTGAAGATCTTGAAGACATCGAATTTCTGCTTAAGTGCAAACACCCATGTTTTCCTGCTTGCATCATCTATGAAAGTGACAAAACAAGAATTACTTCCAAGAGACTTTGTCGAAGAAGGCCCCCATACATCTGTATGCACCAATTTCAATCTCTCAGTTTTCTTCTCCTTACTATCATTCATAAAACTAACTTGCCATCCTTCATAAAACTAACTCTTTTCTGCTTTCTAAACACACAGTTCTCACAGAAATCAAAATTAGCATCTTTCATATCTGTCAACTTACCTCTGGATTGCAATACCCTCATGCCGCTTTCGCTCAAGTGACCGAGCCTCTGATGCCATAAGATAGCCTTCTCATTCTTAACGGTGGCCAAAGAAACAACGTGATCCACCGAGCTTGAGAGTAAATATAGAGTTCCCACTCTCTCACCCTTGACCACTACCATTGCTCATTTACTAATCTTCCACTGTTTCTTCTCAAATGAGATTTGATAACCCTCACCATCCAGCTTGCTAACAGATATCAAATTCTTCTTCAAATCTGGATGTGCCTGACCTCTTGTAAAAACAACTTTCCACCATTGTGCAACTTTAACTGAGTTGTCCCTTTACCGACAATCTTACATTCATGCCCATTACCAATAGTCACATGCCCAAATTCACCTTAGACATAATTATCAAACAATTCTCTGCGAGCAGTGCAATGGAACGAAGCCCTTGAATCTACAAACCACAAATCTGACCTTGATTCCGTATTAGTAGACAAGCACAAGTCATCATACTCTTTACTTGGATTCACCACATTCGCTCCTTGCTTATCTTTATTTGGACAGTCCTTCTTCATATGACCCCCTGTCTTACATTTTCAACACACTAAGTTTTTCTTGAATTTCCCTTTAGATTTTGATCTCCCTCTTTGTTTAGACTCCCTACTTAAACTTCTACCCATTTTCTTCATTCTGTCATTATTAACAGACAGAGCAGTACTTGTAGAAACTATGCTCCTATCTATGCTCTTTTTCATCAATTCATCATTCATGATTGTACTCACATCATCATTAAATTTAAGAGCAGTATTGGAAGTATTGTTGATGGCCATAACAATATTACTCCAACTATCCGGTAACGAACACATAAACATCAAAGTTTTAATGTCATCAGTAAAGACAAAATCTAAGTATTCAAGTTGTACCCATAATGTGTTAAATTCGTTCAAATGATTAATAACGGAACTATCAGAAAGTATTCTCAAGTTGAACAACTTTTTCATTAGAAACAGTCTATTTGAAACAGATAGCTTCTCATAAAATTTAGCCAACGCTGACATCAAATCTGAAGTGGTCTTCTCCTTAGAGACGTTGAACACAACCTGTTTTGTCAGGTACAATCAAATCTGCGCCAAAGCTCTCCTGTCCAACAATTTTCACTCCTCATCAGTCATATTTTCTAGATTTTCTCCAAACAGTGGTTGATATAAATTCTTTTGATATAAATAATCTTCCATTTGCAATTTCCACCATTAAAAATCTGTCCCATCAATTTTTTTAATTTTTCCCTCCCTATCTTCTGCCATAACTCCCACTCAAAATCAATACCGATCTCAGTGAAATCTGACCCGAACCAGAGCTCTGATACTAATTGTTAGCAAAAAAATAGCGGAATAATACTAATGCAACAACCAGCGGAATCAAATAGTTAACCGAAGAGAAAAATAACAGAGATAGAGAACATGCAAATTTAACGTGGTTCGACAATATGCCTTCGTCCATGGAGACACGATCGAAAAACTTCCACTATATCAAAAGAGAATTACAGTACTCTTCCTCAACCACAAGAGAATAGGGCAAATAAATAACACAAGATACAAGATCAAACCATCACCTCGCAAAAGGAATATGATGATCTTACTTGTGCTTAAGGTGCAACGACAAAGGATTCACCAAAGGAAGCCGCCACCTCCTTAGCTTCAGCCGCCGAAAAAGACCTTTCGGCTGAACCCTTCGATCGATTTAATTGAGCAGCAGCCCTTCTCAATTATGTCTCTGGCCGCAACCCTTTTTTTTTTTTTGCCCAAATAATTAGCAGCCGCAATCTAATTATTTTTTCCTTTGGCCGAACCTATTCACCCCGAAAACAAAGAGAACAGTAGCTTAATTTCCCTTATTTAATTTTTGCTTCTTTCGGCCGAAGCAATGACACCAAACCAGCCGCTCTTTTTTCTTATTTTTTCCGGCTTAATCCAAAACCTTAGCACCACACCCCATATATATATTATATCATAACAGATTTGAACCGGTTTTGAACCCGTTTCGATGTACCGAAATCCGTTACGGCAATAGGGCTCCACTAGCAACATTTCCTTGAAGGAAAAGAGGCTCACACATGTATGAGGACACATCATTACTACTGCAATTCTTCCCTGTAAGTTGGCAATTGAAGCATTCCTTGTGCAATACTGATTGATGCGAGAAACCAGCAGCCAGTAAAGAAAAAGAGAGATTTCCGTTTGCTTCCCTGAATGACAGCACCAACTCAAACGAATTGGGATGAGAACCCACACAATTTTCATCACCTTTATGATTGTATGACGTTTCATTAAGATAGTACAGGCTATAACCATTGCAAGGAGTGAAGTTGTAGCTTGTCCATAACAAATCGTGGAAGGACTTGTAACCCTCTGATGAGCAACTGAAGGGATCAGCTATCAATTTTGGATGAAGACTATAAAACTCGAAAGCAGGGAAATAATAGATTATAAAGATGCAAGGTCTATAATAGAAGAAGCTATAGAGCGCCAGATCTTGAACTGTGATAATTTTGTCTAGGTAAGAGATTTTGATAACCTTATAGTCAGTTCCGTTCAATTGGATCTTTGGTGACGAATTATGATCACATTCAATCTGAAATTATCCTTTGCATTCCAGTGCTGTAGTTTTTGTGAAGAAAGGGTAGGCGACATCAAGATCGCCACATCTTTCTTCAAGGTTTGAGCATGAATGAGAAGGGCTGGGACGAAAGAAATGGAGGATGATCAAGTAAATGAAGGGAACAAACATTGGAGACAGGGATATATGAACTTCACACAACTAAACACTGGTACAGTTTCCTTATAAAAGACAGAACAGAAATAATAGATTTCTTAACCTTCTCAGTGATTGGATATAGGTTTCATTCCATAATAGCAAACAATTATTGACTAGGACTGAAAAGGCTGCAGTCATGGTGGGAAACAAAAGAAACGAGCTAGGCAGCCAAGCAGAACTTTTAGAATGATATCTCGATTAAGGTCGAAGTTTCCAACTCCTTTACCATCAGACAACTTTGAAAACATTTGGAGAAAAAGAAGTACAAAGGAAGTTGCAAGGAAAATATGAAGAACTCAGTTAATTCCTTAAATGATAAAGTGAACCTAACATTTGGTATTTTGAAAGAATAGAGAATAGATTCTTGGAGAAGACCTTCAGATTCAAGTCTTCATATAGAAAATTAATAATGTCTCACTCCAGTTAAAAAAAGAGAGCACTGAGATTATGGAAGGATTATGATGATAGGAAGGGAGAACAAGTAACTTTTTCTCAACAAGTTTTCCTCCAAGATACAATTATTCAACCAACTAGAAAGTATGAGAGCCAATGAGGCATAAATTTCTCGATAGAAAACAAAGGTTAAAGGATGGTTGTGGATACAATTATTCCTACATGATTCAAAGTCTTCTCTATTGGATGCTAGCTCAAAATCTATCCAACCATTGCTTTCCTTGTGGAAAAAAACTTGTGATGCACCAACATGACAGGGAAAAATTCTCTGGAATGTCAAATCTATATCTATACTAGTGGTTTAATTAGACAGATATGGGACAGCTACGTAATGTGGTTTTGAATGGTGAAATGAAAATCCAAAGCAGACAAAACCGTCTCTAGCAAATAGATTGCAAATAAGTATAGGAAGAAGCTAATTCACATAATCTAACTGGACACCAAGTGCTTGTCAAGCCCAAAGAGGATGATACACGAGGAGAAAACTAAGCAGCAGCAGCAGTTAGTCACTGCTACCTCGAATTTCATAGCATATGCTACAATCGAAGTAGTAATGGTATCTATAATACCATTGCAGTTGTAAAGTATTAATTCCTCTATGTAGAGGTGAATATAAAACCATTCAATCTCTTGTTTAATGCAATTTTTCAGATCAATCTATGTTTCACGAGTTCATGATACGGAATTCTTCGGTCAGAGTAAATTATCAAATTAATGATTTTTGAGACGAAAATAGGATTTGTCATCAAATAAATTCAATTAAATCTAAGTAAATTTATATAAGATGAAAATACAAGCACCTGATTTACTTCTCTCATCATATGCCAACAGTAACCGTAAAACCCAACCAAAACAAGGAAAATGAAACCTTGCAGCTAACACCGCTCACAATAAGATCATTGATCAATTCTAGACTCAAATGCTTTAAGAATTTCTAAAAAAAAGTGATCTAATATGTTAGAACCTTAAAAGCACTTGTAATCAATTCTAATTAGTTAGAAAACAGGAAGGTTAAAATCTAAATCAACATAGCAGCACATGAAAGGATAAAAGAAACAAGATTATGCGCATCCCAAAATAATGTCTCAACCCACAAAGTAAAGATTAAGGAAAACTTTACCCGATCCCTTAGATGCACAAGCATCCCGACAAAAACATGAGGAATTTGTTGCACCATTACTAATGGCGCAACTCTTTCCGGCCACGTTACACTTGAAGCAATCTTCGCGCAGTTCATACAGACGAGAAAAACCAGCCGACAGTAAAGATAGGGTGTCATCATCTACACCGTATGACAGCACCCACTTAAACAGAGTATGGGGAGCTACTGAGCAGTGGGCAGAACGAGCTGGCATATGTTGATCCTCTGATTCATTCCAATAATAGAGATTATAATCATTGCAACGTGGAGAACTGTTGATTGTAGGGAAGAAAGCATGAGAAAAAGTATCAGTTTGCTTTGCACAGTCTGTGGAGGAATTCAGGTAGGAATTCAGGTAGTCTATACTTAGAGAACGCAGGGGAAATTTGAAATTCCGAAAAGGATTTGTAAAATTATAAAGGAACTCGCACTGCTGCTTTTGTAAGCAACTGGTGAGAGCTTGATCTTGAAGTACGACAATAATCTCCTTGTACGATATATATTTTACTACAAGCTCACAATCGGCAAATTTGATCAATGATTCTTCATATACAGGATCACAATTGATACTGTGTTTGCCTTTGCATGCATGATCGGTGCTGTTTAAAAAGAAAGGCAGGAACAGTTCAATGTCTCCTAACATTCTATGGCATGGAGTGTTTGGGGAGGAAGCAACGACAGGAGGTTCCGGATAGAAAGGAGGCTCAACACCTCCATATGAGAAGTTGAGAAGGAAGAGGAGGAGGCAAAGGAAGATGCAACCAAAGGGAAGAGGCATTGCAGATGACACCCTAAATCTCAGCTTCGCAGCAACCAGGACTTGAACTCCTCCTCTATATGAGAGAAACAAAATAAGAGTTTGTTTCTCATCACATTCTCTTTAGATAGCTATTGCATTCACAAACTCCCATTGAAAGACCACACACCTGGACCAATGGACTGAACACCAGGAAAGAGAGAGAGAGAGAGAGAGAGAGAGAGAGAGAGAGAGAGAGACTGAGAGGAATTTACGTGGAAAAGAAGAAGTCCAACTATTTGTTGGGGAAACACAGATGAAAAGGTGAACTAGGAAGACTTCCAGCTTCCAAGTCTTCCCCTTAAATAGATGTAGAATAATGTTATGTTCCACCACGGAATCAAGAAAAGCAAAAAAATTGTAGTATTTATTAGATAGGTAAATGTAACTTTCAACTTTCTCAAGAGGAAAGATGGTTCCGTAGCTGATAGATGCAAGTCTTGCGTCCAAGTCTTCTATATTGGAGACCCGCTCCAAGTCTACTCCATATGTAGCTTTCTGTGTAGAAAAAACTTGAATCGGGGACCACTCTAAACTTGAACATAAAGTTTATACTTTACTAGTGCTAAGATATGAGAAACTAACAGCAGGATTGACTAGTAAAACCCTATGCAAATCAGAGAAAATGATATCAAACGAACAGACCCAGCAATGCGACGTATGATTCATTTGGAACAACCGGTGCTTGTCCAGAAATTCTACTCAGATTCTATTTAGCATCGGTTGGGGATTAATCTCCCACCAAGGTAAAAAATATAGTTACAAAAAATAGTAACAAACTTGTAATTTTTTACAAGTTTAAGAGGTGGGACATAGGGAGCAAAGTAGTGTGCTTAAATAGAATTTCCCATGCTTGTCCATTCACTTGACAGCGACAACAGTGACCGAAAATATCCAACAATAACCACTCCCACCTAATTTAACAGCATAATGTCATCAAATTATCACACAAAATTGCCACAATTATTTTCTTTTAATCATTCTGGTCTATTTTGCAATTTCATGATAAAAGAATCAACTATGTTTATGTCCATTATCAAATTAGAATCAATGAAATCTAAAAAATTGCTGAAGATAGGTAAGAGGCACAAGCACTGCATATGTTTGATTTCTATTTCAGTAGTAAAAAGCTATTGGGTTTATATCTCGTATCCGTTGATCCAGATGTAATTAAAGGATCACGAGGAGTCCCAATGGGACTTAGTCAGAAGACTAGTATCCTAATTGGATTAGAACACCAATTGAATGATTATAATACTATGCTGATAAGATTAAAATAGGAACACTATATCTCTTGTATGTAATATGAAAGAAGTGAACAATGGATGAGAGAAATGACATTCATTATTATAAAAAATAAGAGAGGTAGAGAATGATTTGATCTCTTTTTGTAACTTTTTCTTCATAATGAATCTCTCTTATTGTTCCCATAGACGTAGATCGAACTTGGTCGGCTGAACTACGTTAATTCTCTTATGTTCTTCTTGTGATTGTATGGTTTTCTTCGTCTCTATGAACTCGATAAGATCTGATCCTCAACAAGTGGTATCAAAGATAGAGTTATGGATCCGGAATCAAGGTCGTGAGATGGCAGATCTGATGTTTAGTTGGCAAGAGGTTAGCGGAGACAATAAGAAAAAATACAGCAAGGAGAAAAAGAAGAAAAAAAGAATAGTCAAGTGCAACTGGCGATGTGCACGACTGCAGACTTTGATGGTGCACACTAAAAGGAGTGGCTGAGAGCTGAGATAGATTCTGAGGTATAGATCGACGACTGTGATTGATCGGAACGTGGATCGAGGAATCGTGTTCGAGTAAGGTGATTCAGGAGTCAAATACTATGTTTTTCAGCATTCGGGACGCAGTGGTGGATGCAAATTGGGCAAAATCCACTGTTTGAAAAATATTTTGTGCATACCAGCAGTGATCGACGATGATTGAGGGGTCGAATAGACCAAGATGATCAATGGTTGGTTGATTGCATGATAATAAGATACGGCGTGGTACTTCATGATGATGGATACAGTTACATCATGAAATGATGAAGTACATGGTAATGTATAATCGTTTATGTTTGACTCTAGTGATGGTCATGATTTTTTAGATCAAGATAGAGTATGGTGTAGCAATCACTTTTGTATAGTACACAACATGATAAGTGATTGTGAGTACTTATGTGATCTAGGTGTTTTGACCGAGATGGAGCACAGTGTAGCGATTATGAGTGCTAGGTGAAAGGCATGGTGTAGTAATCGTGAGTGTTCAAGATAGTATGATTTATTGATCATGAATGCTCGAAGGAGAGCATGGTTTAGTAATTATGACTGCTTAAGTATGGAGCCAATAATAATTATACAAGTTGTTCCCAGTAGGTGGAGCATGGTGACCAAGCAGTAGATATCTATGAAATGAATGGCGAGAACAATAGAGTTTCTCAAAGATGCATGATTCATCAGATACGAACCAAGGTGGAGATTATTGGGTTTGTATCTCACATCCATTGAGTATCTAGATGTGATCAAAGAATCACGAGGAGTCCCAATTGGATTTGAGTCAGAAGACCAGTATGCTAATTAAATTGGAATACCAATTGGATCATTATAGTGCTATTATAATAGGATTATGATATGAACACTATATATATATATATATATATATATATATATATATATATATATATATATATATATATATATATGAGAGAGGTGAGTAATGGATGAGGGAGATAGTTTTTATCATTGTGAGAGATGAGAGATATAGAGAGATGATTGGATATCTTTTGGTAATATTTTCCTCATAATAAATTTCTCTTATTGTTTGCATGGAAGTAAGTCGAACTTGTCGGCTAAACCACGTTAATTCTCTTGTATTTTTCTTATGATTATATAGTTTTCTTCGTCTCTATAATTTCGATGGGAGATCTGATCCTCAACAAAAGCAACTAATTTAAAATCCTAATGGTCCCCTCTGCTCATCTTCTCATCTTGACCTTGACCAAGTAGGGGGCGAGAGGGTTGTTGGCAGGCAAGCCTTGCCCCTGATGGTCCCCTCTCCTCCTCCCAACTTCTCTCTTTCCTAAAATTCAAAATTCTATAATTTTATTTACTTTGGCTGTGGGGTCTAATGTCTATCATCAAATCTGGCTTAAAGCTCATTTATCCAGCTGGGGCCTAACTTGTATGACTTGTCATGGGGTTTTCTGGCCAACGCTATTTGGATATACTTCTGCTTTTCTAATGAGGATTCATTGGAAATGAGGATAGACCATAGATCCAACATTTGGTCAGAGATACCTAGTGTGAGGGGGTTACTGTTAGTAACCTCACTATCTTGAGGCTTGTGGGAGCCTTCTTGCTCTGACTCTACCCCCTCCTCCTCCAAGCTCCTGAAACATCCAAAGTTCCCGAGCATCCAAAGCTAGGGAGAACAATAGTGGTAGAGAAGGTGGTCGACGCAACAATGTGGATCGATGTGCTGAAAGTTAGCAAGCTGGGGGGAAATGAGGCTCATGCACTGCCTAATATTTGACTGTATAGATGCAGGCTATGGAGCAAGGGGAGGTCAGCTGGAGGAGTTCGGCTGATGAGACACGCAGGTTACAATGGAGGTCAAGCCCCTTGGGGTTCCAGAATTCGCAAGTGCAATTGGTGGCTTGGGTAGTGGCAAAGCTCCTGTGGGGGGTTTCAAGAATTGATTGGATTTAAGGATGGTTGTTTGATGTTGAATGATTACCTCACTAAACTGCTCATCATATGGCACTCTCGGGATTCTAGGTGTTGTTGCAAGAAGATGAAGCATGTTGGCTGTCATGGACAACCATGTCATGCAATATTTTCACAGGAGGTTAGGGATCTATGCAGTAGTTAATGACTATCAAGACATCGTCGGAAGGCAGTGAGCGGGAAACCAGAAGGAAATGTCAATGGTCCTTTCCTTTGCCGAAGTCGAAACTGGAAGATAATTAGGGTGGAAGCCAGGTGACTAGAGTGTGGGAGGCCTACACCAATGGAGTCGGTAAGAAGTCGACTCGATACTTACCTGTCATCTCGATGCTAACTGTTGCTCCACCTACAAATGATATTTGAAATTTGTAATTCAAATTTCAAATTGGCTATACTTAATTTAAAATAGTTTATAATCAACCATAGAATTCTACCTAAGAAAGGCTAGTTACGACTATTTTATGACTTTATGAAAGTCATTATAAACTACACTAATTTTTGTATCATATCTAATGTGAGACTATTTGAATTAGCCATATTACATAAAGTACAGCCAAGTTATCCCCTAATTGCATTCCAACTGTTGGGTTCTTCAGCTATGTAGTGGAAAAGAAACAAAGAAAGGAAACAAGTATGTAGCATCAATATCTTTCCTAGCTATTGTACTTCATTTTCTTTGGTAACACATAGTTGTTAACGTTGCACAGCCCCATGATGAGCTCAGGCATGTTGTCAAATTATGACTTGCCAATTTTTTGATCCAGTTATATAACTTGTCCCCTAGCCTAGTGTAGTGTAGTGCATGGAGAGACATTTGTCTCCCAAACTGAACCTAAATGATCGGACAAAAGGAAAAGAGCTCAGTTTTAGTTGAGCTGAAGATGAGAAAGAAGAGAGGAAGAGAAGTGCAAGGAAGTTTTAGTTTGTGAGTTGAACATTCAGTCAATTGGTGGCCCGATTTGGCTTAAATTTTATGAGCATACTAGCAAAATCTATCATCTAAATGGTTTGGATCTTGATTTGGTCTCCATATAAAGTGTGTGATTCATCACTTTCTCTCTTTGGTATTTTTATTAAAATCCACTTAAAAAGTGATAACAATTCGTTGTTTGTTTAGTACTAAAATCCAAAATGGATACCCAAAGTGATGAGTTTCATCTTTGTGATTTGGCGCCACTAATCCAATGGCTAACACAAGGCAGAATAGCCCAATTTGGAGAATCAACTAGTAACGCCATCAAATGGTTGAAATCCTATGGATAGACGTAGAGTTATTATTTTAATTATATCAAAAAATCTAAAATTTAATTTTTTAAATCCATATTCACAATCACCCATAATTTAATCCCAAATCCTAATATCATCTATTCTAACACGGTCAAAATTTCATTCATGTTTTATCACGTCACGACCGTCTTATAACTTCCCTTTTAAATTTATAATCCATGATTTCATTCTTGAGCATCTCAGTTTCCCTAATAGTTTTCAAACTTAGAACTTTTATAATTCATTCCCACCTCTTGTTCAGAGAGTCAGTCAGGTCTAATAGATTTAAATCAAGAAAACCTTACTACATGTGCTACCAAAGAAATATAATAGTACTTGAATTATTCTATAGTTTACCTAACAATTATTTACCATGGAATATTCTTCAACTTATATACTTATTTCGTGCCATATAGGGGTAGACCCACCCTCATGCCAGGTTGGACAGTAGAGCCCTCTTAAAAAAAATTTAACTCAATATCTATCATTATTATGAGGCCTCCCAAATTTCAAGGCGGTCCTTCGTCAAATCCTTAGAGTCATGACTAAAGCCGGTTTTGGCTATTAGATATTGCATTTTTTCCGATATAAAATTTTGTTGGGTTCGGGGCTCCGCCCCTGCATTTCCAACATGAATGCTTTGCTCACCATATCCCTAATGAATTGTCCAGACAGGTCGACCTCAAGAAACTATATCTCCCGATTTTAATGTCTTGTATGCCTCTAGAGCCAAGTTCACTTAGTTGGAAGCCACTAAACCACCAATCTTCTAATGTTTGACTCTTAGAAGTAGGTAAAGTAAAAAAGAAGAAGAACATAAGTAACTTTCAAAATGAAGATTTAGAAAGAGATATTTTCAATAAATTTCTATTATTTGTGTGCTTACTTTTTGAAATAAGAAGTTGACTAAAAAAAATATTATTTTATAATCTTATAAAACAATAATTATAATATTTTATTTGTTACATAGATTATAAATGAAAAGCAATCATGAGAGAAATAAAATAATATTATTTTGTTGGATGTTAGCTCGAAGTCTATCCAACCGTTGCTTTCCTTATGGGAAAAAAACTTGTGATGCACCAACATGACAGGAAAAAATTCTCTGGAATGTGAAACTATATCTATACTACAACAACGACAACAACTAAGCCTTTTATCCCAAATACTTGGGGTAGGCTACATGAACCAAAAGAGAATCACGCCGGATCGATCATGTTAATAATCCTTATCTATTCATTTCTATCAAGTAATATCTCCTCATTTATACCTATAAAATCCATATCTTTTCGTATCACCTCCATCCATATTTTCTTTAATATTCCCTTCACTCTTTTAAATTGTCCTACGTTGATAAACTCCCATCGTCGAACTAGTGCATTTGTAGGTCTATATTACACATGATGGATTCTAAAGCGCAGATCGACAATTGTGATTGATCAGAGCGCAGATCGACAACTGTGATTGATCGGAGCGTGGATCGAGGAATCGATTTCCGATTAAGGTGATTCAGGAGTCGAATCTTATGCTTTCAGCATTACGGACGCAGTGGTGGATGCAAATTGGGCAAAATTCACTATTGGAACATATTTTTTGCAGACCAACAGTGATCAACGATGATTGAGAGTTTGATATTAACTGAGATGATCGATGGTCGATGATTGGTTGATTGCATGGTGATAAGGTAAAGCGTGGTATTTCATAGTGATGGTTACTGTTTTTTCATCACATGATAAAGCACATGGTAATGTATAATCGTTTATGTTTGATTCTAGTGATGGTCATAGTTTTTTGGATCAAGGTAGAGTACGGTATAACAATCACTTTTGTGTGGTGCATAACATGATAAGTGATTCTGAATACTCAGGTGGTCAGGTGTTTTGACCGAGGTGAAGCATGGTGTAGCGATTATGAGCGCTCAGTGAAGAGCGTGGTGTAGTAATCGTGAGTGTTCAAGAGAGTATAGTTTAGTGATCATGAGTGCTCAGAGGAGAGTATGATTTAGTGATATGAGTGGTCAAGTATGGAGACAGTGATAATTGTACAAGTTGTTTTCGGTAGGTGGAGCATGGTAATCGTGCAGTAGATGCCTGCAAAGTAGATGGCTAGAACAACGGAGTTTTTCCAAAATGCATGGCTCATTGAATACGAGCCAAGGTGGAGATTATTGGGTTTATGTCTCACATCTATTGAGTATTCATATGTAATCAAAGGATCACGATGAGTTCCAATTGATCTTAGATTATAAGACCAGTATCTTAAGAACATCAATTGGATGATTATAATATTATTCTAATAAGATTAGGATATGAACACTATATATATCTCTTGTATGTAATATGAGAGAGGTGAGTAATGGATGAGAGAGATGTCTTAAATTATTATGAGAGATAAGAGAGATAGAGAGATGATTGGATCTCTTCTTTTAATTTTTTTCCTTATAATGAATCTCTCTTGTTGTTTCTGTGGATGTAGATCGAACTTGGTCGGCCGATATACGTTAATTCTCTTGTATTCTTCTTGTGATTGTATGGTTTTCTTCGCCTCTATGATCTCGATGGGAAATCCGATCTTCAACAAAATCAATTAATTTAAAATCCTTATGGTCCCCTCATCTAGTCCTTGACCAAGTAGGCGGACGAGAGGGTCACTGGCAGGCAAGCCTTACCCCTGATGGTCTCCTCTACTCCTCCCAAATTCCCTCTTTCCTAAAATTCAAAATTCTATAATTTTGTTTACTTTGGCTGTGGGGTCTAATGTCTATCACCAAATCTGGCTTAATGCTCATTGATCGAGCTGGGGCCTAACTGGTCCGACTTGGCATGGGGTTTTCTGACTAAGGTTGTTTAGATATACTTCCTCTTTTCTGACCAAGATTGACTGGAAACAAGGATAGACCATAGATCTAACGATTGGTCAGAGATACTCGATGTGAGGGGGTTACTGTCTGTAATCTCGCTATCTTGAGAGGGAGGAAAGCTTGTGGGGGCTCCTTGCTCCGACTCTATCTCCTCCTCCCCCAAGCTCCTGAAACATCCAAAGTTCCCAAGCATCAAAAGCTAGGGAGAACTACAGTGGTAGAGGAGGTGGTCAATGCAACAATGTGGATCGATGTGCTGGAAGTTAGCAAGCTAGGGGGAAAATGAGGCTCATGCACTACCTAATATCAGAATGTACAGATGCAGGCCACGGAGCAAGAAGAGGTCAGATGGAGGAGTTCAGCTTGCGAGACACGTAGGTTACATTGGAGGTCAAGCCCCTTGGGGTGCCGAAACTTGCAAGTGCAATTGGTGGCTTGAGTTCTCCCAAAGCTCCTGTGGGGGGTTTTGAAAATTGATTGGGTTTGAGGATGGTTGTTTGATGTTGAATGATTACCTCACTAAACTGTTCATCATATGGGACTCTCAGGATTCTAGGTGTCATTGAAGGAAGATGATGCATGTTGGCTATCATCGATAACTATGCCATGCAATTTTTTTGCAAAGAGGGTGGGGATCTGCGCCGTAGTTAGTGACTAACGGGGGCATTATCAGATGATATTGAGCAGAAACCAAAAGAAAATGTCAATGGTATTTCCTTCGCCAAATTCGAAACTGGAAGATTGTTAGAGTGGAAGCTAGGTGACTAGAGTGTGGGAGGGCTACACCAATGGAGTCGGTCAGAAATTGACTCGATGCTAACTGTTGCTCCACCTGCTAATGATTTTTGAAATTTCAAATTCAAATTTCAAATTGACTGTACTTGATTTAAAATAGTTTATATTAACATAGAATTCTTCCTTAGAAAGGCTAGTTATGACTATTTTATGACTTCATGATCGTTATAAACTACACTAATATTTGTATCATATCTGATGTGAGACTATTCCAATTAGCCGTATTACATAAAGTACAGCCAAGTTATCCCCTTATTGCATTCCAACTGTTAGGTTTTTCAGCTATGTAGTGGAAAAGAAACAAAGAAAGGAAACAAGTATGTAGTATCAATTTCTTTCCTACCTATTGTACTTCATTTTCTTTCACAATACATACTTGTTAATGTTGCACAACCCCATGATGAGCTCAGGCAAGTTGTCAAATTATGACTTGCCAATTTTTTGATCCAGCTACATAACTTGTCCTCGAGCCTAGTGTAGTGTAGCGCATGGAGAGACATTTGTCTCCCAGGTTGAACTAAATGATTGGACAAAAGGAAAAAAGCTCAGTTTTAGCTGAGCTGAAGAAGAGAAAGAAGTGAGGAAGAGAAGTGCAAGGAAGTTCTAATTTGTGGGTTGAACATTTAGTCAATTGGTGGTCCGATTTGGCTTAAATTTTATGAGCGTACTAGCGAAATCTACCATCCAAATGGTTTGGATCTTGATTTGGTCTCCATATAAAGTGTGTGATTCATCACTTTCTCTCTTTGTTATTTTTATTAAAATCCACTTAAAAAGATTTGACAATTAGTTGTTTGTTTAGTACTAAAATCCAAAATGGATATCCAAAGTGATGAGTTTCATCTTTGTGATTTGGCGCCACTAACCCAATGGCAAACACAAGGCAAAATCGCCCAATTTGGAGAATCAACTAGTGACCCCATCAAATGGTTGAAATCTTATGAATAGACGTGGAGTTTCATTTTAATTATATCAAAAATCTAAAATTTGATCTTTTAAATTCATATTTACAATCACCCATAATTTAATCCAAAATCCTAATATCATCTATTCTAACATGGTCAAAATTTCATCCATGTTGTATCACGTCACAACTGTCTTATAACTTCCTTTTTAAATTTATAATTCATGATTTCATTCTTGAACATCTCAGTTTCCCCAATAGTTTCCAAACTTAGAACTTTTATAATTCATTCTCACCTCTTGATCAGTGAGTCAGTCAGATCTAAGAGATTTAAATCAAGAAAACCATACTACATGCACTAGCCAAGAACTATAATATTACTTGAAGTATTATGTAGTTTATTAAACAATTATCTACCATAGAATATTCTTCAACTTATTGTATATTTATTTGGCGCCAAGTAGGGGCCGACCCACCCTCATGCCAGGTTGGATAGTAGAGCCCCTTTAATAAAAAAAAAAATTAACTCAATATCTACCATTATTATGAGCCCCTCCAAATTTCAAGGTGGTCCTTCCTCAAATCCCTTAGGTCAACACTAAAGTCGATTTTTGGCTCTTCAAATTGTATTATTTTGATATAAAATGTTGTTGGGTTGGGGTCTTTGCCTCTACATCTCTGGTAAAGAAGCTTTGCTCGCTACATTCTGATGAGCTGTTCCGAAAGGCGGACCCTCAAGGAACTCTGTCTCTCAATTCTAAGGTCTGGTGCGCCCCTAGCGCCATGTTCACTTAGTTGGAAAACACTCAACTAAGAATCTTCAAGACCTAATTTCTATCCCTTAAAATCTTAATAAAAGTAAAAACGCTTGTGAAGTGAACCACTCATTAGTTCTTTCTTAATTATTACAGCAAAAAAAAATACGGCAAATAATGGAAAATTCAAAATCAGATCATGGAGAAATATACAGTTTCAAATTGCACCACAGACCGCAAGTTCCATCGGCGGTGCTTCCGTCGGGACAGAAACATGCAGGCTCTCCAGTAGCATTTACATTGCGCCCACAGACCCCGCCCGAATCTTGACACCCTTGCCCACCAGCCAACTCAAGTCCAGCCCACTCTGCAGCGCGCCCAAGAAATCCATCCTCCCTCTCGCCAGCATGCCGACGTTATCCCCACCGTAGATCGGGATGATCACAACGGAGCTGCAGTTCCTCGACAGCTCAGCCGCCCGCAGGGCGGCTTATCCATCGGCAAGCTGAAATACGACCGATACTGACTACTATTACTCCCCGGGCATGACACGTTTCGGAGGTTCACCGGGGATATCTGCAGCGAGCAGTTGTAGTAGAGAGTGATGTTAAGGTCGTAGTTGGTGTAGTTGAAGAGTGAGAAGTCGATTGTCGTGTTGGTGAAAGCACGAGGGCAAGTCTCGCCCGACGCGTCGGGGTTTATAAGGTTGACGATCTGGAGCTCGTACTCGATGTCGTTGACTATGTACTCCTTTCCAGCGACATCCATAACAAGCGTCGAGTGGTTGGTCGTGTTGTTCTTGCATTCAAGCTGGAAGGCCGGGTGGCCGCAGTGTTCGGGCATGCTGGACGTGCGGAAAGGGTAGGAGACGTTGCAGGCGTGGCCGCCACAGGGGTAGGAAGTCGGTTGGCAGTCGGAGAATTTGTTCGGCTCTGCTGACGGAGAGAGCAAGAGAAGAGAAGCGAGGAATACGATTAGGATTCTCAATTTTCTTGCTCCCTGGATAAAATTAGTTAGAGAACAGGAGAGAGCTCATACACGAGAGAGCTTGAAGAACGAAGAAAGAACGAGAGAGGACCAAGATATAGGAATTGATTGTCAAAGTAAGTGTTGACCTGAATTGTTCAAGAGAGCTGAAGTGAGCTGAATGTTTCTTGGCTGAATTTAAAATGACTACTAAAGAAATGAAATAAATCTCCAAGAAATTCACTCGCAAAAAAATTGAAGGAGAAGAAAATAATGTCTCCTCTTCCTGCGGCTCAATATTAGGAGTTTAGAAGGAGATAAAATTTAAAAATAAAAAATAAAATAGATAAAAGTAAATGATGGTCCAATATTTTTGGAGTAGATGAGAGATGATTGGGCGCGGCCGAGCTTATTAGTAGTTAGGAATAAAGTATTAGCATATATGGAAAGTCTTGGGATTCAAATTCAAGCAACGAAGTGTTTACATTATTTTCTTGTGATGCTGGGGTTACATAAAGTTGCAGGTCATTACTGGAGCTAATTAAAATGATGCCATCAATGCCCAAGTGATATCTAGGTGGTCTAATGACTGGACTGGGTCCAAATTGTTGCAGTAATATAATGCGGCCGTCTGCAGATACCATTTGTCATAAGAAATCTAAGATGCTGTTCTCAAAAAGGAACAAAAGCTTAAATGAATCAGGATCAAGGCATGACTGGGGCATATAAATTCCTAGGTCTAGGGTTAGGACGGAAATCTTAGGCCCGTTATATTTTTTATGGAGAGGTCAAGACCAAGACCCAACTTTTTTAGGTTGGGATTGGGAAGGCCCCCGTCTGGATCTGACCCACTACTCTGCCTACTTCTGCTCATTAATAAGTGAGTTCCACCTTGGTCTCGGTCAGATCAAGTCTATTTTACGGCCCGCAAGCCCATGCTCATGCAAATAGTAGCTATATGATCCATTTGTTTTTCTCATATAGTGTTTGGTTGTTTACAAGTGATATTCCAAGTTGTAATTTATATTATTGTAATTGAATTTTCAGCAATAGAAGCTAATACAACTTGTGTTACTGTATTCTAGAGTTGATGAATAAATGCTGCTAGGCAAATGGTGTTGGAAACTGGTCAATGATCTCCAATCACTCGTATCCAGAAAAATATGGACCCTTGCTATGGACCTTGGCAGTAATACACAAAACCTATTTCAACCTTTCAAGTATTTGGCAGGGTATACAATAATGTGTCTAAGGAGATAGTTTGAACTGAACTTCAGCTCGGTCCAGGTGATGGTAAGTACATCAATTCTTGAAAGGATAAAAAAGGTAGTTAGCAGCCTCTCAAATTATTTTCCTGAAAGTATATAACCTAGCTCCCAATGTAACATGGAACAAAATAATTAGCTGCATTAGGAGAATCTATCTTATGCTCTCAAGCCCATGCTCATGCAAATAGTAGCTATATGATCCATTTGATTCTCTCCTCGACTGTTTGGTTGCTTACAAGTGATATGGTAAGTTGTAATTTAAATTTCTATAATTGAATTTGCAGCAGCAGAAGCCGTTACAACTTGTATCAGTGTATTTTAGAGTTGATGAATAAACGTTGCTAGGTTAATGGTTCTGAAAACTGGACATTGATCCCCTATCACTCGTATCTAGAAAAATATGGAGCCTGCTATGGACCTTGGGCAGGAATAGAGAAAACCTATTCCGACCTTTCAGGTTTTTGGAAAGTTATACAATAATCTGTCTAAGGAAATAGTCTGAGCCGGGCTTCAATTTTGTCCTGGTTACGGTAAACATGTCAACTTTTGAAAGGATAAATAAGGTAGTTAGTTGCCTCTTAGATATATTTTCCTGGAAGTATATAGTTATACAGCTCCCAATGTAACATGAAACAAAATAATTAGCTGCATTAGGAGGGTCTATCTTATGCTTTCCAAGTCCATTCTCATGCAAATAGTAGCTATATGATCCATTTGATTCTCTCCTCGATTGGTTGGTTGCTTACAAGTGATATTGGAAGTTGAAATTTATATTACTATAATTAAAGTTGCAGCAATAGAAGCTATTACAACTTTTATTACTGTGCTCTAGAGTTGATGAATAAAGCGTTCTAGGCAAATAGTGTTGGAAACTGGTCAGTAATCCCCATAACTTGTATTCAGAAAATATGGATTCTGCTATGTGTCACGACCTAGTACATAAGATTTCCAAGGTTGAACTTAGGATGAGGTGGTATCTAAAACCTTCTGAATTCTCTTGCATGTACTACACTACGCATAGAAGAGCCCAAAATAATGTAGAGTACTCTAAAAGAGTCTAAACTATCTAAAGGAGTTTGGAACTCTTTAGAAGAGTATAGAATACTCTAAAATGTGTGGAACACTCTAGAAGTGTTTAGAGGAGTTTGAAACACTCTAAAAGAATGTGGAAGACTTTAGAAGAGTGTGGAACATTTCGGAAGTGTATGAAATATTCTAGAGAATACTTGGAACTATTAAATCATAGCAAGATTTAGAAGGATCCATCGTATGGAGGACTTATCTATAAATAGGGGGTGGGGTCTATCAAGAATCAAGTATTCAATCCAAGAGTCTCATACAAAGAGTTCTCTTCTTCATTTCTTTTGTGAGTAGGGCTTACATAGCCTCACAAATTAGTGAGTGAACTAAGTGCCATGTGGATTCAAATATTTAAAAAGTCAAAGTTACAAGCCCATGAAAGTGTGCTATCAGCGTAGGTATGACGAGATGGTTGGAAGTAGTTCAAAACTCGCCAATATTGCTAACACCATCGATACTCAGGAGCAACAAGAGAAGGGGAAACATGCAACCCTAAGGACATGATGTCCTCACTTGAGAAGCAGGCGGCCAAGATGGAAACGATCATGGTTCAACTCGTGGACTGTATTGAGGGGCTCGAAGAGGTAGGAGAGAAGATCCATGACAAGCTCCAAGTGGAGATGTTGGGTCCTCTTACTGAGGCAGTTCACACCTGGTCGTTGTGAGCGGAGGCAATGGAGTCCCACAAGCAACATTGGAAGAATTGGTGGTGTCCCTGCTCTAGCAAGTTGAGGAGATGAAGATAAAAGTCAAGATATGCTAAAGGAGTTTAATGGTTCAAGTTTAGCTTGGGACATGGACAACTTTCTCTTCAAAATGGAGTAGTATTTTGCCATGATCGCTATCAGGGACGATATCGTTAAGGTAAATACTCCAACCATATACTTAACAAATATTGCAATGTTATGGTGGCATCGTAGATCAGACGATGTTGCTAGTAGAAGTTGCTAAGAATTATCTCAATGCTTTGGTAGATACTAGAGTTTCCAATCTATTCATTACAAACATTGTAGCAAACATGATCGACTTAAAGATGAAGAAGGATGCCACCACCTCAAGACTACAATTTGTGACGTGGACATGCAACTTGGCCAATAGAGAGGAAAGATGGACATGCCAGTCATTCCAATAGACGACTATGAACTTGTTGCAGGTAAAAAATTTTTTGACCAACTTGGTGCTCTTATTTAACCTTAGGAGAAAGTGGTGGTCATTTTAGATCCCAAGTGTGCAAATGTGCTAAGGGGCAAAAGGAAAAATGGGATAGCAACAAAACTCTTATCGCCAATTCAATTTTTCAATGGAGTCCACAAGAGGGAACCCATATTTTAGCATCTGTAAAGGTGGATGAAGGATGAGCTGGCAAAAATGAGATCCCAAGGTAAGTGATGGACATATTAGAGAACTTCAATGATGTCATGCCAACCAAATTACTTAACAAGTTTTCGGCAAAGCGCGAAGTGTATCATAATACTGAGTTAGTACCAACAACTCAACCACCCGCCCATGCACTATATTGAATGTCATGCTAGCGCTGGAGGAACTTTGTAGATAGCTGAAGGAGTTATTCAATGCCAGTTACATTCAACCCTCTAAAGTTCCTTACGGTGCATCAATTTTGTTCCCAGAAAAGCATTATGGGTTGTTACGGTTATGCATCGACTATCGAGAACTCAACAAGTTGAAAAACAAGTATCCAATGCTGCTCATAGCAGTCTATTCGACCAGTTGGGGAGTGGGAGGTGGTTCACTAAGCTAGACATGTGATCTGGCTGTTATCAAACTCGCATAGCTGAGGGAGACGAGCTGAAGATGGCATGTGTTATGTGATATGCCTCTTTTGAGTTCACGGTCATGCCTTTCAGACTAACCAATGCACTAGTGACTTTCTACACCCTCATAAACAAGGTATTATAACCATTCCTTGATAAATTAATTCTAGTTTATGTTGGTAACATTGTAGTTTATAACAGAACTTTAGAAGAGCATGTCGTTGCGACAAGCCTTCCAAGTTCTGAGGGAGAATAAGCTCTACGTCAAGAGGGAGAATAAGCTCTACGTCAAGTGTTCATTCGCATAGTAGGAGATGCCTTTTCTTAAACATAACATTGGAAGAGATCAAGTCAAGATGGATCAATCAAATATTGGAAGCATTTTTGAGTGGGAGCCATTGAGTAAGGTGACAGAGTTGCGATCCATCCTGGGAATGGCTAACTACTATTGAAGATTTATTCGTGGATATTTAGCAATCAATGCCCCACTAACGGAAATGCTAAAGAAAAATTACAAGTGAGATGGGACCTTAAAGTGCTAGGAGACATTCGAAGAGCTAAAGAAAGCAGTGACAGCGGAGACGGTCTTAGTATTGCCCAACTTCTCCAAGGCTTTTGAGGTGCGAAAAATGCTTTAGACTTCACTATCGGGGGAGTATTGATGCAAGATGAACATTCAATAACGTTAAGCTTAATGACACAAAATGCTGCTACACTATCAAACTGTAATGCCACTAATTCTTAAGTCCGTCTATCGATTTATTCCGTATCATCCATATCAGCTCGGGAATCCAAATACTGATATAGGCAGATACTAAGTAAATTGAGTTATATCTTTTAGTCTAATCTTCAATTTTAAATTTCGCAGAGAGGAGATTTCTTATCTCATTATTTTAGATTTTTCATATTTTTCTTGAATTATTCTAGATCGACCAATTTTTGGACAAATACCCCATTAAAATAATCAAATTAAATCAAGAATTTAAATTTTACCCTCCAACCAACTTCAAATTTATCTTCAGAAGTCTAGCAATTATTCTTGACCAAATTTAAATAGGAGTTGACCCAATAGCAAGCTTATAATTAAGGGGAAGTTTAAGAATTTTTAATTAGGCAGAGTAAGCATTTTCAAGTAGCTGTTTGACCCAAAAATAAATTCAGAAAAAACTAAAAAGAAATCAACCTTCTTCCTCTCGTTCTCCTCTTTATTTTCTCTCCAGACCTAGAATCCCAATTCTCTCTCTATTTCTCTCAAATAAATTGCCAAACATTCAGCTTAAGAGTGAGGTGAAAATCCACAAAATAACCATATGAGCTTGTTCTTGAGTTTAGTCTCTTCAAATCAACTCTAAAATTCTCCATAAATGTGAAAAAAATCTTCTCCAGTACCTTACCTTATTTTTTGGGAGTGATTCTTCGAAAATTTCTCCACTTTTGAGGAGTAATCGCATCAATATCGGTTTATTTCCAATTCGGATTCAACAAGAGACAAGAATACATTCTCAAATCCTTTAAAATTGTAAATTCTTAATTAAATCTCCTCAAATATGATATCAGAATTAGTTAACTCAATTTCAATATTTTACATGCTCTAAATTATATTTATCTTTAGTTTTATTGTATGTATCACACCATGTGTGTTACACATACACAAATCATATCGCAGACCATACATACATAGCAGCCTATCTTAGAACTGTTATAACTTTTGAATTCTAACTTTGATTGACATTATATAGTGTTATTAGAAAAATAATTAACTAAATTACAATTCCACCAACTACAACAGACCATAATTTGGCCATTTACCTAGTCAAAAATAACTTAGAAGTTTATCAGTTGTTATTATACCAAGTTAGTAGTTCTGCAGTAGCGAGCTTATAGTAAAATAGCCATAACTTTTTATTTATAACTCTAATAGAACTTATTCTAGTTTTATTGGATAGCTAATTGAATTATCTAGGAGTAATTAAGATCTTAAGCTCTAATTTAATTATATCCTCGTCAAAACTAATATGAAAATCTCAGCTATATCAAGTCCATAGCAGTAGTAGTATATCCATAATAAAAACACCATAACTTTTGTTCTAAAACTACAATTAAGCTTATTTAATATTTATTAGAAAGATAATTGAATTACCAAATTTTAAGCTCTAACTCCGTTTTGTGCTAGTAAAAAAAGACCTGGAAAGTCTAACTGCCTACTGAGTTGCAATAAAGCATATATATCATGACCATACATGTCTCACTCGACGCATGATATAATACATATGTAAACATGTCCAATCACTCTTGTTATTACATGTATATATTGATTTCAAAGCTGTCCCAAATCATGTCTTGGCACATATTCTATGTTTGTGCATGTCACTTGATATAAGATATGATATACATGCGCACATATTTCATTAAGTATGTTATTACTTGTATATATCATTCTTGCTTAGAAATGATATCTCAAACACGTAAATATGTCATGTAACTCTTGTACTTACCTGTATCACTCTTATACTTACCAGTATTGTTGTGCATGTTATGTCATATTCACTTGGCTATTGATACATATATGCTTCTTGCATATATCATAATGATACTTAGCATATACTACATTGTAGGTATGGAAAAAATGAATGGGGAGCAAAACACATATTGTGGCAGTGTTTGTCTTGTTTGGATGCATCCGCTGATTTGTATACTAGCGTTATCAGTTTCTTGCTTATCTTGTTTCATGCTTATGTCCTTAGCGGGACATCATCCAATTCAAATGAGGACCAGTACTTAAGGCCATGATTTGGAGTATACACCGGATATCTAGTGCGTCTAGTGTAACACCCCAAATTTTTATTACTCGTATTTCTCTTTTAAGTCCAATCGTGTTGAATAAGAATACTAAAGTAACATTCTTGAATTTATAAAATAATATATTAGAAACTTTTTTCTATATGCCTCCAAACTTAATTAAGTTTCTAAGGGCACACCTTTAATTAAATGGTGATGAGTTATCAAAAGGAGAGTGAGAAGTGACACTCTAGTTGGTGAGAAGTGACACTCTAGTTGGACACTTGTCATTATATGAAAAAGCCTAGAGACTAGGCTAGAGGGCAGTGTTACCAAATTGCTCTTAGATATATATAATCTCATTCTCTAAAAGAGAAATTTTGCCAAAAGAACAAAACAAAATCTCCTTCCTCTCTCTAACTCTTGGTTCTTCTGGTTTGCAGGAAAAGGAAAAGAGATTTCCTAAATCAAAGGACATTAAAAGGAATTTTAGGCAAGTAACTCTTGCATTTCTTTGTTCTTTCTTGGTATTTGTATTGTGTGCACATAACTTCTTTTTTTTTTTAATATTTTTGGATCATTCTGGATCTATTAAAATCTGAACATGCTAGGCTAGGGTTTTGAGAATCGTTAATCAATATTGATAATTGAAGATTATGGTGTTCTTATGTTGAAATCATATGGTTCACAAATTGTGTAATATTAATGCTAAAACTATTAGCCAAATTCTGAAATTTGAAAGGGGGAAAAATCTATATAGAGTGAAATGCGGACCCCTGAAGGTTGCGTTTGGGTTTTATGATAACAAGAGGTTAGATATATCTCTAAAAAAAGAAAAACGCGAATTTCAGAAGCCTTGAAAGTGGCTAAAGGTCGTGTTTAGCCTTAACAGAATCAAGAGACTGATTATCTTCTTAGGTAGAATAAAACGCAGATCTCAGAAGGTCGCACTTAACCTTAATGGAACCAAGAAATTGGCTCTCCCTATATACACTAAAATGTGAGTCTCTGAAGTCGCATTTAAACTAAAAATGCAGATTTTCGTCATTTAGAGAAAACCACGGTGTTTAAAACCTTGAGAACACAAGGCTGCTCCTTTCCATAATTAGTTGTGAGTCTGAATAAACAGGATCATTGCCAAAGGGACAAATAAGGACCTTGTATAGAGGAAATCCGCACAGTTCATGTTTGAGAAATCCGCGAATACCTCATAGGGTCGCGTTTTAGAAGAAATGGAGATCTTGCTTTACTTCAAACTTAAGATAGTGTTTTAGGTGGAACACGGGTCTGTTCGCCATAGAAATTGTAATTGACGCTCTATTGAGATTTTTCAATAAAGGATTACAATTCAACAGTTTTCTATTTACAGAAGATAAGGAAAATGGATTCCCTCTTTTTGTAAAGCTGGGTTCTAAGGTAGCTGTGGAGGACGATCTTGCTCTCCGTTGACACTCCGCACAAACTCTTTCAATTGGCAGAAAAATAGAGGCTCTGGACTTCTGATCGCAAGGGGTAATTCAAGAAGAAGATGATCGATCCCTTCTCTTTCGTTTTCCCACTTTTTATAGGGGCTTTAGGGTAATGTCTCCATCTCATTCTTTCGACCGTTAGCCCCACTATTCGAGAAGTGCCATCATATTTGTTAGGTAGTTACTCCCACGACCGAAATAATGCTGCTGCATTTGTTTGGCAGTTGGCTTCACGATCCGAGGTGGCAACTCCCTTGTTCGGCTCGGGTGACTTTGTATTAAACCCCTCCGTGGAGGCTATGGGTGCTATCGCAAATCTCAACATTAGATTCGCAGATCTGTTCTGTCGTAGCTGGGTCGCGAACCTCGAACTTTAGGTTCGCGGATATACTAAGTTGCGGATCTCAAACCCAAAATTCGCAGATCTACTTTGTTTTTGATAGATGACTCCAGAATTTTTTGCCACAAAACCCCTCCAAAGTTCTCAAAACTCTCATGATTCTTTGAGGTGTTTTGGAATACTTTGGATATAACATCCTATATTAGAATCTCCATTTTCATATTTCTGAGAGTACAATTCTGTATTAGAACTTTCTTCAATTGAGGGCAGCATGACTCTGTCTCAATATCTTGAACTCCCATTTTGAAAGGAACACGACTCTGTATTAGGGCCGTGAATTTACTGCTTTTGAAGGAAAATGCGACTCTGTTATAGCACCACAATTGGGTCGCAAACTTTTATTTTTGGAGAGAACACGACTCTGTATTAGGATCGTGAACTTTCATTTTTGGAGAAGAAGATGACTCTGTGTTAGGGTTGCAAACTTTCATTTTGGAGAAGAAGACGACTCTGTGTTAGGGTCGCAAATTTTCATGTTTGGAGAAGAAGATGACTCTGTGTTAGGGTCGCAAATTTTCATTTTTGGAGAAGAAGACGAATCTGTGTTAGGGTCGCAAATTTTTATTCTTGGAGAAGAAGACGACTCTGGGTTAGGGTCACAAACTTTCATTTTTGGAGAAGAAGACGACTCTGTGTTAGGGTCACAAACTTTCATTTTTGGAGAAGAAGATGACTCTGTGTTAGGGTCACAAGCTTTCATTTTTGGAGAAGAAGATGACTCTGTGTTAGGGTCACAAATTTTTATTTTGGAGAAGAAGATGACTCTTTGTTAGGGTCACAAATTTTCTTTTGGACGAAATACGACTCTGTATTAGGGTCGCGAACTTTCATTTTGGAAGGAACACGACTCTGTATTAGGGTCGCGAACTTTCATTTTGGAAGGAACACGACTCTGAATTAGGGTCGCGAACTTTCATTTTGGAAGGAACACGACTCTGTATTAGAGTTGCGAACTTTCATTTTGGAAGGAACACGACTCTGTATTAGGGTCGCGAACTTTTCTTTTAGTTGCGGAAATATCGGAAGGCGGTTGCTTTATATGGCGTAAGAATTGAGGCGTTCTCTTAGCCGTATTAAATGAAAAGGTACTCACGAGATTTGAGCCAGATATCACGTCCATCTGAAGATCTCGGCCATCAAATCATCTGCTATATAACCTCGATTTCATAAGAGAGGTCATTCCTATCTCCAAAAATTTGAAATCCAAGTTTTTTCTTTAGGGTTTTCAAGACTTCTCATCTTCAACCTCCTTTAGCTTCCGATTCTTCTCGTGAAAGACTAATCTGCAAAAGATACCGAAGAAACCTTCCTACTCCGATGCTTCTTCCAGTGGCCATCTAGATCTTCATGCAATCTCCAGTTCGATAGTGGTTCGGCAGGAACCCTTGATTGGATGTAATTTTCTCAACATTCTTTTGAAAGGCAATCCCTTTCTTAATTTTTTTGTCTTGAATCTGAATGTCTTTTTTTTTTTTTTTGCAGTTGATTGCGCTTTGAGCCCTTGGGCCAAGGATCATTATTTCGGATACTAAGGTGGCTATAACGGGAAGAAGGAGTTCAGATTTGGCCAAGTTTTTCCGCATTGTACAGCATCCGATAGCCAGCAACGGAAAAACAAAATTCTCCATCCTACTCGCTCAATATTGCGAGAGCTGATGACCAATGCACCTTTTAAAGGAGATAATCGATCCTTGCTTAGTAAACCCGCCTTTTTGTTCGGGGACCACGTTTCGGTGCCCGATAGCAGTTTGGAAGATGGGGATTATAAGTGGCTTCATCAAGTTGAAGGTCGCTACTTGTTTCTCCCTAATATGGAGAGGTCCTACCCATTCCTATTCCTCCAATCTCTTTCTGTACCCAAGCAAATGGACTGGCACTTAAACAAGCCGCAGGACGACGTCTTATTGGGAGGATTTAACACACAGGGTGCTTTCCCTCGTACCACTGGGAAACACTTTTGTGGATTGTTCCCGGGGTCGTTTAAATAAACTTCCCTATAGGTGAAACACCCATAGTCGCACCGACTTTCTTACATCGATTCGTCAATGCACAAGGGGAGTTTCTTGTTCAAGACTTTCGTCCCTCTGGATGAGTTCACTGCTCTTCGAAAGGAGAGTGGGCAATCCTGACTGACTTTTTTTTGAAAGCCTTCAGAAACCAGCTTCATCATGCGAAGCTGTATCGCGCTATCAGAGTTGTTCAGCATGGTATTTTTACTAGCAGATTTTATTTTTTTGCTCTACTGGAATTGTACAATCCCGATACTTGTATGATCTTTACCCCTCGAGGCGAATTGGATTTCTCCCTTCACAAGATGTATGAAATTTTGAGACTATCTATGGGAGACATCCCATATGAAGAGTATGTCCCTACTGGGAAAGAACTCCATCTGTTGAAGACCCAGGACCTTTTGGTCTATGATACTTATTGGGAGCTGCTCTGCCATTACCATATTTGCACCCACATGTCCGGCACTCGCAATTTGAAGCCGAAGAAGTGGCAGCAATACCTTTTGCCCAAGTTTTCAAAGAATAATCCTAATTTCACTCGCCTTCCTCCAGCTTTTGAAAAGAAAGTTGAGAGAAGAATCGCAAGTTTCGGGACAGATGCTTACATCGCCGAATCTGATGAGCACGTTTTCAAGGCTGGAACGTCCTTTGAAAGCTTTCACTACCAGGCCCTCCAACCTTTATCTGATCCGGCCTTCTTAGCGGGCTACTTGATAGTATGGTTGAAGAAATGTATTATTCCTTCGCAGGAGAACATACCCGTTAGGGCCGTATACCCAGCCGTCTTGCTTGTATTTGGTAGGCGGCTCAGTCTGTTGCCCGCAATGGTGTGCAGTATCCAAAGCGGACTGAGGAGATTGACTGACAAGTTCTGCAATGTGAAGGAGCAGGGGAAGAAAGGAGAACCAATCATTAAGACTCCTCACCCGTATGTAGAACTCCCTTATACCTATCTGATGGCCTAGCTAGTTCTACACTGTCCCAATTTGATGAGCCCTGCCGATTCGCAGATAGACCTAAGTGCTCACAAAGTGCAGCACTATAAGAGGTCGCAATGGAAAGGGGGCTACATGGCCGCGATCCGCAAGACCCTCCGTTACTTTGCGAATTTCGAGTTATTTAGATGTTTTCCGTACTTCCCAAATGCTGGGTACGGGGAGGAGTTCGCAGACATTGCTGGTGCTGATAAGTTCACAGTTTTGTCTCCGGGGTGCTTCTGGTGGTTGATAAACATCCGCCCAGGACATTTGGTTCTTCGTTTAGGGAACCACTGCTACATAGAGCCTTACTACCCGAGTCATTTTGTTCGACAGTTCGGGTATGATCAGCTGTATGTTGGTAATCCCAACAGGGAAATAAGTTTTGCTGGGAACGCTCTTGAAGGAGCTCGAGCTTGGTTCCACTTCGTCGCAGGTGGAACCCAGGCTAAATTTGATCCCCCACTCAAGACCCCGAGCTCGTATATGAGTTTCGATTTCTGCAAGTGGTTTGCAGATGCTAATTCCGCCCCCCAGAACTTCAACGTAAACCATACTTGTCTGAGAGAGATCTGAGCTTGGTATGCCCAGAAGTAAAAGGCTGGTAGCACGAAAGTGGTAGGGATGGAAGATTTTGGACAGAAGGCGCCTCTGATGAGTCGGAACCGGTGACTCAACAAGGGGAGGAGGATAATAACGCATTGGCTTTATCAACTCAGCCTGCCTCCCTTGATATTTCTCCGCTCCCAACTTTGAAGAAAACTTCTCCTTAACCGCAGTCTCCTCCTAAGAAGCTTTTGCATAAGCGGAAGAGACTAAGGCATCTCAGTGATTTGCCTACCAATCAGCAGGATGTTAATCTGCAGGACACCCCATCTGGAGCCGGTACTGCGGCACCCAATTTGGTTTCTGAGACTCTCGCGAAGGAACTTGAGGAAGATGAGGACGACTCATCTTTTACTCTCCGCTCGTTTAAGAGGCGTCGGAGTCAAGGACCTGTTTTTCGTAGCGATCCTACTCCTGCTACTCAAGAGGATCCTGCGACTCTCACCCACCAGGCCGCTGTTGAAGTAGGTGTTTCTTCTACTGTACAAGAAGATTCTGCAGCTCTTGTTCATCAAGCTACTGTAGATGATGAAGTACAAATAATTGTGGAGATTCGCGCATCAGGTCCCCCAAAAATAGCACCCCCTTCAGAAGATCAAGACGAATGGGGTGATGACGATGATGTCAGCAGTGGAAATCTTCGATCTTCCACCTCCATCGGATCATGGCAAGTATGTCTATTTGAGCGAAGACGTTCGGACCGAGGTGTACGGGCCTGAGGTGTACGGATCTGGAGAATCCAGTGTTCAACCTTCAGATTCGCATCTTTTTCTTTAAAATTATGTTATTATTGAATGATACTGTAATATTCAACCATCAACTTCTTCTTTTTGCCAGCTCTAGTTTTGACTCCAGCTTTAGAGTGCATGGACGCGAAGGTAACTCCGCTGGATGATACCATTGCGGAAGCTGATGCTGCTAAGGTGACCAAAATCATTACTTCTATTGTTAATACTGCAGGGGTAATAGCTCCCAAGATTACTATGTCAACGGTCTTGGTTGTAGCTGCTCCGGCCGACACTTTGGTTCAGGATGTTGAAGCCGGTAGCTCTACTGAGGCCACCAGAGGTCCCGTTCCTCTTGATGTTGGTACTGTCACCTCTGTACAGCAGAGTACAGTTCAGACTGTGTCTGCCTCAACCAGCGTTGATCCCTCTTATGCAGAGGTTGATGTTTTTGAAGTTGATTTATTGAAGGATATGGTGGAAACTTTCCTCCACTTCCTCGATCGTTGCATTGACAAAATACTGAAGGGGGCTTCTTTTGCTTCGCTCTCCAATGTACTCAATATTTACTTGATTGGTATAGTCAGTATTGGCAAAGAAGAGAAAGCTACTCCTTTTAGGCTTATGATAACTCAACTTTAAAAGCATACCGAGTCTTTATCGAAGGCTAAAAGTGCTGACAAATCTGAGGCAGTTGAGACCATTTTTCAGAAGCTGAAAGAGGAACAATTTAGGTTTCAGAAGGAGACCAAAGAGAAGGCCAATGCTTGTAGAGCTTCCTTCGAAAAGGGTCAGTCAGACCGTTAGTCTTTAGTTCTTCAGGTAGAGGCTGCTGCTTCAATTGTCACGGACCATGACCAGGCTATTGTCAGGACCCAAGAGTCCATCGCTAGAGCTTAAGTTTTCTTGGCTAAGATCACCAAGGAAAGTGATGAGTCAATGAGAAATCTCACTAACTTATCCCGACAGCGGGACAATACAACCAGAGATCTTCAGGCGATACAAGCTGAATTGGATATGTTAGAGGCTGCTGCAGCACAGAATATCATTGCCAGTGACGAGGAACTGCGTCGCCAAGCTGTTGTCCAAGCTTATGAGGTCATTCAGCAAGTCATTGGCGATGTTGAAGAGAAAATAAAAGCTCTCTTGAATCATTGAACTGTAAAAGCTTCTTTTTTGTGATTCTCTGTTGCTCCTTCTTTTTGTAATAGTTCCCCTAACATTTATTGTGCATGGTGTGACTCCTTGCTTATGTAGAGAACTTGATTTTGTATCTCTAAGGTATGACTTTGCATTTGTCTTCATAGATTTGCAACAAACTCGCCATCTTATGTCTGAAATTTGAGAGTCTACGTGAAACTCTGGTATCTGTGTATCTGTCATGTGATTTTCATGAGTCTTTGTCAGATTTGCAACTTTACAGCCAGAGGTTCTCGAATTAACAAGATCCACTCAATTCACTATCTTGATTCCCGAGGATTGCGAGTTTAAGTTCGCGGGATAACCCATAATTCTTCAGAATTTGTAGAGACTTCTGCGAGCCTTGGGATAAGGCCGTCGAGTGTGGAATCCCAAGTGTTATATATCTTCATTAATGACGAGATCTCCGGCCTGCAAGATCTAAACGTCCCATGCAACAGTAATAAATTCTGTTGAGATGTAAGCCATGAATCTTAACCGAAGATTTCGACTTTATTTTTTCCAACCAAATATCATAATTACTAGACCGTCTATATAAGACGCATGACTTCTACCATGGAAGATCATTCTGATATGAGAAAATTTCTTCTCCCTTATCTTCTCTTCCTTTCTTTTGTAGTTGATTTATTCGTGAAGCCATATTTTCTTCTTCTCCAATCGAAGCGATGGATGGGAGTTGGCATGTTACAAGACCTCCATACTGCATCAATCCAGCGGAGTGTTCCACCGAAAAGATTCTTCTGACAGTAGTCATTTTCCTTAATTAAGATAAACTTCTTCTTCTAATTAGTATCATTCTCTCTCTTCTCTTCTTTCCTTTCGACAAGAATTTGACTTGCTGCAGGAGATAACCGTAGTCATTCTCCTTAACAATGATCCAGACTCGATGGGCTCGTAATTGCTTCCAATACATCTAGGGTCTTGGAAGGTCTCATGTATTTTTCATGAGAGAAAAGATTTCGGATCTGTGGCATTGTTTTATTTCTTGCCTAACATCCCACAAGGTTGGGGAGTTAATGACCAAGGCTTTGAATTTGCGCAACCCCTCACGTTGTACGTTTGGGTGCGTGCATTTGGTATGCCCAGTTTTGAACTAATCAAGTCACTGGCATCATTGATTATAACTGGGCGAACCAACTTGGAGGTCCCTAGCCATTGTCGGAAAGAAGAAACAAGTTTGTACCCTTAAGCCATCCTTGAAGAGGAAGCTACAGAAGTAAATTCGTCCTTTCGGAAGAAGAGACTACAGGAGCAAACTTTTTGATCTGAGCCATGTTGAAAGAGAAGGTTACAGAAGAAAGTTCGTCATCCTAGAAGAAGAGCACGCAGGAGCAGATTACTGCCTTTAAGCCGTCCTTGGAAGAGGAGGCTACAGAAGCAAACTTTTTTTTTATTCTTTTTTTTAACATTAGTGATTTGTATTCATTCTGGTTGACTGTATAGTGCTATGTAATTTTGATCTGATAATGAATAAAGAAGATCTTTCTTTTTGCATAACTAAGAGTGACTAATTAATGATTCTGATGTTGATTACCAGAGGTAACTGTTAACTTGATAATCTTAAAATTACTCAAAATTTTCTAAGCACCCAAAATTGCTGTGAATGAAAGAACTTCTTGTTGACTTCGCTGATCAGATTGAAACTCGCACTGTCTAGTGATTTTCAGTATAAAGAGTTTGATTCGCCAGAGGTATTTTTAACTTGGCAAATTTGAAAGAAAGGAAATGTAATTTTCTAGAGGTATTTTTAACTTGGCAAATTTGAAAGAAAGGAAATGTAATTTTCTAGAGGTATTTTTAACTTGGCAAATTTGAAAGAAAGAACATGTGATTTGCCAGAGATATTTTTAACTTGGCAAATTTGCAAGAAAGAAAATGTGATTCGCCAGAGGTATTTTTAGCTTGGCAAGTTTGAAAGAAAGGAACTTTGATTCACCAGAGGCATTTTTAATTTGGCAAATTATGAAAAGAAAGGAACATCGATTCGCCAGAGGTATTTTTAACTTAGCAAATTTTGAAAAGAAAGGAGATGTAATTCGCCAGAGGTATTTTTAACTTGGCAAATTTGAAATAAAGAAAATTTGATTCGCCAAAGGTATTTTTAACTTAGCAAATTTGAAAGAAAGAAAATATGATTCGCGACTAAAAGAACTTTAGTCTGGAACCACGAATCTTTGTTAATGAACTCCTGATTACAGACAAGTTTTTGTTCATCATTTGCATTGAACTGCCCAGATCACATTACAACTGGTGTTCCGCAGTTTTACTAAGAATAATATTTCTTTAGAAATTTGCCATTGATTGGCATCATAATCTTATCATCATTCGGTTTTGCCAACCGATATGCGCCGTTGGAGTAAACCGTATCAATGACAAAAGGTCCCTCCCACTTCGGCTGGAACTTTCCTCTAAGATTTTTGCTAGTTATGATCGGTCTTCTGACTGACAGGATCAGATCACCCTTTTTGAAAGTTCTTCGCTTGGCCTTTTTGTTAAAAGTCCCGGAGATCCACGCCTGGTACAGTTCAATACTCTGTTGAGCTTCCAACCATTTATCATCCAAGGCTTCTAATTCTTGGAGCCTTTGCTGATATCTTTCTTCCTGCATCATCCTAGTCGTTAATGCGACTTGCAATGATATAATCTGGATTTTCAAAGGCAGGACCGCTTCTGACCCGTATACTAAAGAAAAGGGCATGGCATTAGTGGGGGTTCGGACTGTAGTGCGATATGCCCACAGACATTCTCCGAGCTTCTCATCCCAGTCCCTTTGATTGGATGATACAAACTTTTTGAGAAGCTTTACAATAGTCTTATTAAAAGCTTTTTCTAGACCATTGGCTGCAGGGTAATATGGTGATGAAGCTACATCTTCGATCCTGTACTTGTTGCAAAATCTGGAAAATACTTGGCTCACGAACTTAGCCCGTTGTCATGAATGATCCTCTTGGGCACTCCGAAGCGATAAAGCACATGGTGTTTGATGAATTTGACAACATCTGATGACTTTACTTCGGTAAGGAAAATGACCTCAGTCCATTTTGAAAAGTAATCCGTTATAGCTAGAATGAACCGGTGTCCTCTTGTTGATGGAGAAGAAATTGGCACACAATGTCCATACCCCATTGCTCAAACGACCACGATGTAGCCGTTGGGTGGAGATATTCTAGTGCTTGATGTATAAAATCTGCATGTATTTGACAGGTCCTACACTTCTTAGCGTAGTTAACCGCTTTTCTCATCATCTTAGGCCAGTAATATCCCATCCTTTGGATTCTATCCCAGAGTTTCGGCCCTGGCTAGTGTGCTCCGCAGATGCCAGCATGAGTTTCTTCAAGTACTTTTCGAGCTTCGCGGTTAGAGAGACAGCCAAGTAAGATTCCATCATAAGATTTTCTGTACAATATCTGGAGCTCCACATTATAGTAGAACCGGATAGCTCTTCTTTGAATTGCCATGGCTTCCTTTGGATCTTCAGGTAATATACTGTAAAGGACATAATCTATATAAGGAAAACGCCAATTCCTCGGTTCTAGACTTGACTCAAAAACAACAGCCTCGTCTTCCTGTGGCTCCCTCATTTCCTCTATGAGTTCGTCCTTTGGACAAAATAATTCTCTGCTCCCTACTGTAATTTGCTTTCTAGCATGCTTGGACAAGGCTAATGTAGCAGCTAAGGAAGCTAGTGAATCTGCATAGCTGTTTTGGTGGTGCTTTATGTGGCTGACATAGAAACCATCGGCTATCGTAATTATTGCGCAGTAATATGGCAAAAGGTCTTCATGTTTGACCTCATACTCCCCTTTTACTTGATTTACAACGAGTTGAGAATCTCCATATGCCTCCAAATATCCGACCCCCAGTTGTTTAGCTAATTTTAAGCCGATTAGGAGGGCATTATACTTTGCGACATTGTTGGAGCACAGACTTGTTAATGATTAGGCTCAAGGAATGATGTGGTTGTGAGGAGAGACGAAAACAACTCCTACCCCTGCTGTCATTCTTCCTTCGGATCCCATTCGGGAGGCGCCATCGAAAAAAAGTTTCCATACACCTTTCGCGACTATATTTGCCTCCGGAGACTCTTGCGAGCCGTCTTCTTTTGGAATCGGGCTCCATTCACCCAACTCTCCAGGGATTTGTTCATATAACTTCGAGGATGCCGGGATTGGATGTTCGGCTAGAAAGTCGGCTATAGTTTGTCCTTTAATAGATTTTTGCGGGACAAAATGCATATCATATTGTGATAACAAAATAGCCCAATTGGATAGCCTCGAATTCAACAATCCATGTTTAGTCATTAGTATTCTCAGGGGGTTAACTCTCGATATAACGTGGATGGTTTGTCCAAATAAATAGTGTCGCATTTTCTGCACTGCAAACACTAAAGCTAAACATTCCTTCTCCAATGGGTTATACCGGTGTTCCGCCCCTATCATCATTCTGCTGAGGTAATAAATAGCTTGTTCATGATCCGACTCATTCTTCTGTGCTAACAAGGTTCCGAAGGAGTGGTCCATAGCCCTTACGTATAGCAGAAAAGGTACTCCCGAAACTGGGGCTACGAGCACTGGTGGTTTTATGAGGTATTGTTTGACTTCTTCAAAAGCCTTTTGGCATGTGTCATCCCAAACAAATGACACTCCTTTCTTCATTAACCTGGTAAAGGGCTGACATTTACCGGACAAATTTGATATGAACCTGCGGATGTACGCCAGCCTACCTTGCAGTCCCCTTAACTCTTTGAGATTACAGGGAGGTGGCATATCTTGGATAGCCTTAACCTTGTCTAGATCGAGATAAATCCCTTTGGAAGTCACAACAAAGCTGAGGAACTTTCCACTGGAGTCCCTCAGAAAAGATTTAGACGGGTTCATCTTGAACTGGTGTTTTCTCATGATGTCAAACACCGTCTTCAAATCTTTCAAGTAATCACCTTTATTCTTACTTTTAATTGCTAGGTCATCTACGTAACATTCCACTGTCTTCCGGAGATGCTCTTGGAATATTACGTTTATAGGCGTTGATACATGGCACCTGCATTCTTCAGGCCAAAGGGCATAACTGTATAACAGTATATCCTGAGTGGAGTTCTGAAAGACGTATACTTCTCATCGTCAAGGCACACTTTATTTGATTATATCCTGAAAAACCATCCATGAATGTCATACGTTCATACCCGCAAGTATTATCTATCATAACATCTGTGATGGGTAATGAGAACTCGTCTTTACGGCAGGCCTCATTCAAGTCCCTGAAGTCAATGCAAATTTGGAATTTTCCATTCTTCTTGGTTACAGGAACTATATTCGCGATCCAATCAGGGTGCTGTTCCTCGCGAATAAAGCCCGACTCAATCAACTTTTTGATTTCGACTTCAATAGCCTCCATGATCTCTGGGCGGAATCTCCGTTGCTGTTGCTTTACTGGCTTAGCATTTGGCTGGATGTTCAGTTTATGAACTGCGACACTTGGGTCTAATCCTGGCATCTCCTCATAACTCCAGGCGAAAATGTCGATGTACTCGCGAATGAGGGATATCAATTCCTCTCTCTCTTCCGAGGATAGGTTCTCACTTATAAATATGGGTTTAGGATTCTTTTCATCTCCCATATTGATTTGGATTACTTTATCTTCGGTTGGAGGCTCACGCTGTTCGAACTGGATTTCCCACTTCGCGTTAAGATGCTTGGCCCAGGGGTCATCTTTTATCGGCGAAGCTTCCTCTAGGTATTCATCTTCTTAGATCGCGGAGGCCATGTTCACGGTCACTTTGCGGAAAATCATGCCAATACTGACATTTGAATCCCAGCAGGATGATTCTGACGAATGGTCAAACTACCTTTCTTCGGTTCTTTCACCTGAGGAACCTTCGGGAGTGGTGACGTATCCCAACCCGCTGCCGGTTTTCTGATAATAATCTGACATTTTTCCTTCTGGGATAAAGGGTTGAAGGATTGTTCTTTTTCCTTTTCCAAAATTCAACCCCCTGCTTTTGGTCAGATTATATCCCATTTTCTTTATTAATCTATGAGAATTTTCATCGTAATGGAAGAACTCGGGATTTCCCTGTTCTGCCTCAGAATCTAAGCATTTCTTTTTGTTCTTGTAACTTGCTCTTCCAAATACTATGGCTTTCTGAGTTCCGTCTTTGGGAGGAATCTCAAAAATGACCTTGTTAGCACTTTCAACGTCATCACTTAGTTCGTGTAAGGATGATCGGATGGGTGCTTGGAAGGAAGTCAGAGAACATATTTTATTTAAACAATCGCTGAACGTATCAGTGCTAGTGCTTGAGGGCTCAGAATCAACACCAGAAGAATAAGCAAACTCTAAATTTTTATTAATCACCCATTCACCATCAGAGTGAGTGGTGTTATTTACATCAAGGCCTTCGAGGCTTATCACAATGGGCTCACCGTCCCAAATTACATTCTTGGATTCTGAATCTTCGGATCCTAATTCCGTGTCGGCTTCTTCACCGCTATCAGAGTCGTCTGGAACAGGCTGATCCGTAACATTGGACGCATCTTGATATAGCAACGCGTCAGTAAAGTAGTTTTCAACTCCTTTAAATGGTTATTTTTCTGCGACCAACGTTCTTACGTTCCCGTCTTTGTCCACATACTTCATGCATTGATGTAACGTGGACGACACAATGAGGTTGCTATGGATCCAGGGTCTCCTCAGTAGCAGGTTGTAAGACGTGTCCGCATCTATCACATAGCACGTGACTTCCATCTTCAGGTTGCCGATTTGGCACTTAAACTTTATCTTACCCAACGGTCTACTACCATTAGCATTGAATCCGAAGATAGTAGTATTGGTTGCTGCTAATCTGTTCATTGGGATTCCAAGGTATCGTAGCATCCTCCGTGGCATGATGCTTAAGGTCGAGCCTAGATCAACTTGAATGCGATCGATCTCCACAGACCCTATGTATCCTTTGTAATACAAAGGGCAATGATGCTTAGTGCTTCTGACTTGCATGTCTTCCAGAGAGAAAGTGATGTAAGGAATGTTTTTACCAGAGACCTGGTGACACGTCGTGCAAAGAGATTCTTCCTTCTCAATCATTTCTGGTATCTGTGTCAAGAATACCTCCGAATCTTGTAGAGCTTCTCATAAAACTTCCCTAGTAGAATTAGAAAGTTTCAGGAGCTCATACAAGGTTATTCTTGCGGGAATATTGGCTAAATGGATTAAGATGTCGAATTGAAACGACTTCTGTAAATTTTCTGCAGGCTCTTTCCCCTTCTTCTTTAGAATTTTATCAAATTTATGCTCTTTTTGTTTGATCTTTTCTGGAGATGGCCGAGAATCTGCGGCCTGGCCATAGTTCTTCAAGTAATCTTTTCCTGAATGGATCCCAGAAGGAGGAGGATCTGCGTCAGCTACTAGAGAGTCTCTAATTTCTTTTTCCGAATCTGTTAGAGTAGGAATGCCTCCGTCGTCTTCGGTGATTATAGAGACGACATTAGAAGTAAAGATCTTCCCTTTTCGCCTTCTTCTAGATGAATTGGAAGTCCATTGTTCATTATTAAGGAGATCTGGATGCACCTACATTATCTCCTCTCTATCAGTTTCGAAGGGGGACAATCCTTTCTCCTGCTGTTGATGTGGATCAAAATTCACGACCTGCATCGTGGCTCTAGGAATGGGTTGCACTCTGTCTTGAACTGTTGACTCTATCTAGTTGGGTGCCTTACCGAACTTGATAGTCACCATGTTCCCGATCACCTTTTTCTGGTGCTCTTGGAGCTTGATGACCTTGGCATCCACTAAGGCCTAAGGATGTAACAATTTTGGGTAGGGTGGTTAATAATCCTATGGTAGACACAGTAATTAGGATCATTAACTCTCCCTGCTTCTTCTGGACGTTTAGATTCTGCCAGTTCAGCATCTTCTTACTCATGAGGAGGTTGAAGATGGTTTTCGTGTGCTCGTCCTTGAAAGAATATTGTTTTTGAGGCATACGTGCCTGAGAAGGGAGCTTCGGAGAAGACTTTGCGGGCTGCAGAGTATCAACTACCATTGTCTCTTTCCCCTTATATCCTTGGAATCGGTACCTATGGTTGTTGTCATTATTTCGCCTCTATTTCTCCTCGCCTTCTTCTTCTTCAAGCCTTTGCGCGATCTCTTCAGTCTCCTCAGCTTGTAGGGCGAGATCCTTCCAAGTTGAGGACTTCACTGCTCCCATTCTGGCTAGAACCTTAGTCGATAGATTATATCGGCAGGTTTCTACCAAGGTCTTTTCTGGCATCCCGTGTGGGCATCTGAGAGAATCATTCCAGAACCTTTTAATGAAGTCTCGGGCCGATTCCCCTTTCTTCTGCTTAGTAGCTAGAAGCGCCGGCATTGACACCTCCATCTTGTCTTCATAGAATCTGGTCAGGAAGGCTTTTTCAATGTCGTTCCATGAATTGATGGTTCTCGGTTCTAGCCTCTGGAACCATTCAAAAGCTAGTCCTATCAAGGTACTAACAAATACCCACGTAATGATGGGGTCTTTTCCGGCTAAATGCCCAATTTGAGACATGAAATAGCAAAGGTGCTGATTTGGCGATCCTTTACCATCAAAAGATTTGAGCTTCAATGGCTTGTAGATTTTCGGGAACGGCATGCTTTCCCATTCCATGGGATATGGTCTTACAACACCTAGCTCTTGCAGGTCACTCTTATGCATGAGGGCATTCAGTTGATTTTGGAAGTTTTCCATCCAGACGGCATTTACGTTTCCTTCCTGATGCATGAAGCGATTATCATCATCTTCATGATGTTCTGGTTCTTCTTCATTATTGTGAGGACATTCACCTTCTTCTTCTGCCTTCTTTCCCTTGTCAGTTTTCAGGACATGGGGTGGTGTCTGCGAAGATGTATTCTTCAACCTAGTCTTTTCCAGTTCCAGTAGAACATGCAGCATGTCTTTAAGTTCGCTGATAGCGTTCCGTTGTTGCTGGATATTTTTGTCTTGTTCATCCATCCTCTGCATAAATTCCTCCGGGGTACTGTTTTGAGCCATGTATGCGGAGGCGGAGTCTTCCAGGAACGAATTAGACGTTTGCGACTCGGCCATAACAGACTTGGTCGTGTCTTCTTCATCGGAGGAGACTCCCGCTATTTGCCTATAATTCATTGGGATTGCCATCCCACTTTTGAGTCGAGTGTTTTGGAAAACTCCTCGCTCTTCATTGAGCACGTCCTTCAGGCCTGAAGAGAGCTCTAAGTCGGAAGCACCTCCTTCGAAGACCTTCTTCGTCTTCTTTTTCTTTTTCTTTTTCCCGACACTTATCATATTGGATGACACTTCAGGGAATTCGGCTCAGAAAACTCGAGCTTGTTTCGTCATCTCCTCTTTGCCGGTTGGGATGAGGACGTTGATGGGGTTGACAGTCGATGGAACACCGTGGGTCTAGTATGGGCGTCATTTGCGAAAGATAGCCTTGGGACCGGTATCCCTCTTTCGTCGAAGGCTCTTGGAGCGGGTCTCACTCTTGCTGGGACAGTGAGTGAGATAGTCTTAGCCTTTGAGATAGGCTCCATGGTAATTGCACGTTTTTCACAAACTTGATGTTCACGGGTGTCGGTGAAAAATTCTGGAAAAGCAAAGCAGATCCACGAATTCAGAGACAGAAGCCCGCAACTCATCGGATTCGCGAATCTAAGAAACTGAGGTCCGTGAATCTAAGAAACTAAGGTCCGTGATTCAAACGACGGAACAGGTTCGCGAATCTAAAACTAAGATTCGCGATACTACCTATAGCTTTCGGGTGGGGGTTTAATACAAAGTCACCCGATCCGAACAGAAGAATTGCCACCTCGGATTGTGGGAATAACTGCCAAATGAATGCAGCAGCGTTACTTCGATCGTGGGAATAACCATCTAACGAATATGGCGGCACTTCTCGAGTAGTGGGAGCTAACGGTCGAGCAAAATATGGCAGGACGTTACTCCAAGCCTCCTATAAAAGGAGGGTATAGAGGAGAGCACGGCAAGAGGAGCTTATTCTGAAAAACTATCTTTGCAATCAAGAGCCAAAACAAAAAACCTTTCTTTTCCCTTTAGCCAACTGAGAGAAATTGTACGGAGTGTCAACGGAGAGCAGGATCGTCCTCTATAGCTACCTAGAAATCCAGCCTTAAATGAAGAGGGAGAGCAATCTTCCTCATCTTCTGTAAACGGGAAACCGTTCGATTGTAACCCTTTTATTGAAAAGACTTCGATATAAAGAGCGTGCAACTTTGATGGCAAACAGAAGATTGGCGACTCCGCTGGGGACTACCATCACCTCCGGTGATTTGGTGGTAGCTCAATCCGACAACATTCCAGTTGGTAGTATGGTCGACTCGCTCACCATTTACGTTGACCAGGAAAGGTATGAAGAATTTCTTTCTTCAGGCTCCAAGAGCCCTACTTCCCTAAGGGGATACCATAAAATCTCCAAGAGGTCAATTTCCAAGGAGATGGCAATAGCCCAGTTAAGGAAATCAATGGACCAAGATAGTCCAAAATCCCCTTCCTTAACAACGAGCTCTCTGCCAGTTCCGACAAAGACTCTTGATCTCTCAAGCAAAGTGGACCAAAGTCCCTGCTTCAACAAGAGGAAGCGACCACCACCCGCTCCGCAAAGCTGTAATGCAGAGAAGGAGGTTCCTCCCACTCGTACAACGAAAAGAAACCTGAGGAGAAGCAAAGCTCGTGCCCTTCACAGGAAAGCACAACAAAAGGGAACCGCCAACTCATCTCGGCAGAAACCTACCATCCAAATATGGAAGCCTAAAGGCGAGATTGGTCAAGATGCAGAGGGATCCACTCACGTTTCCTACAGGAAGCGGAGTGAACCCGTCAAAGTTGTCCATAGTCGACGCGGAGCATACATTCGCGTCCCAAGGGGAAAATCTGAAGAAGCTCGCGAACCTCAAATTCGCAGAAAGTGCATGCCTATCCGTGAGGCTGAAACTCCACCGTCCCTGAAGTTATCTCTCACAAATGAGCCCATCACAAGGGACTCCAGTGCAAGAGATCTTAGGGAACTTCTAAACAGAAGAAGAGAAGAATCCCATGTATCTCAATACCACTATGAACGATTGATCAATACAGTACTGTCTCACTGTCATTGTTCAACTCGTGCCCGATCCTCGGTGTTTTGTCAATTGTCGTTTCCGTCAACATCGTCATCCCAATTGGCAAAAAGGAGACGACGCGGGCTCGAGTTTTCTGAGCCGGAATATCCCGTGATGACCTCCAACATGATAAGCGTTGGAGAAAAGAAGAAGAAAAAGAAGGCGAAGAAAGTCTCCGAAGAAGAGGCTTCTGACCCAGAGCTCTCTTCGAGTTTGAAAGACCCATCCAACGAAGAGCGAGGAGTTTTTCGGCACACTCGACTCAAAAGTGGGGTGGTGATCCCTATGAATTATAGACAGATGGCGAAGATCTCATCTGATGAAGAAGATATAGCCAAGTCTATTATGGCTGAATCACAGACGTCTGATTATTTCTTAGAAGACTCCGCCTCTGTATCTATGACGCAGAACAATATCCCAGAAGATTTATGCAGAGAATGGAGGAGCAAGATAGGCATATCCAGTAATAGCAGAACGCCATCAACGAGCTCAAAGATATGCTACATGTTCTGATGGAGTTAGAAAAAGCCAAACTGAAGAATATAGGAAAGAAGACCGAAGAAGAAAGTCATGGTCCTCATAACAATCGAGAAGAAGAAGAACATCATAAAGATGATGACAGCCGCTCCATGCACCAGGAGGGAAACGCAAATACTGTCTGGATGGAGAGCTTCCAGAACCAACTGAATGCCCTCATGCATAAAGGCGACCTACAAGAACTAGGTGTAGTAAGGCCATATCCCATGGAGTGGAAAACGGTGCCGTTCCCAGAAAGCTACAAACCGTTGAAGCTCAAATCTTTTGATGGTAGAGGATCGCCAAACCAACACCTCTACTATTTTAAGTAGCAGATAGGGCATTTATTCGGAAATGACCCTATTATTACAAGAATATTTGTTAGTATCTTAACCGGGCTAGCTTTTGAATGGTTCCGGAGATTAGAACTGGGAACCATCAATTCCTGGAGCGACATAGAGAAAGCCTTTCTCACTAGATTCTATAAAGATGATATGGAGGTATCAATGCCGGCGCTTCTAGCCACTAAACAAAAGAAAAGAGAGTCAGTCCGGGACTTCATCAAAAGGTTCCGGAACGATTCTCTCAGATGTCCACATGGGATGCCAGAAAAGACCCTGGTAGAAACCTGTCGACATAATTTATCGACCAAGGTTCTAGCCAGAATGGGGGCGGTAAAGTCCTCAACTTGGAAGGATCTCGCCCTACAAGCTGAAGAAGATGAAGAAATTGCTCAAAGGCTTGAAGAAGGAGGCGAGGAGAAACCGAAGTGAAGTGCTGATAACAACTATAAGTTCCGACCCCGAGGGTATAAGGGAAAGGAAACAATGGTCACTGATGCGCCACAACCCACGAAGACTCCCCCGAAACTTCTTCCTCAGACGCGAGTGCTACAAAAGCAATATTCTTTTAAGGATGAGCACACGAAGACTATCTTCAACCTCCTCATGAGTAAGAAGATGCTGAAGTTGCCAGAGTCTAAATGTCCAGAGGAAGCTGGGAAAGTTAATGATCCTAACTACTGTGTCTACCATAGGATCATTAACCACCCCACCCAAAACTCCTACATCCATAAAGATAAAATTCAAGCCTTAGTGGATACTAATGTTATCAAACTTCAAGAGCACCAGAAGAAGGTGACTGCGAACATGGTGACCGTCAAGTTCGGTAAAGCACCCCACTGGATAGAGTCAACAGTTCAAGATGGAGTGCAGCCCATCCATAAAGGCACGATGCAAGTCGTGAATTCTGATCCACACCAACAGCAAAAGAAATGACTATTCCCCTTTGAAACTGATAGGGGGAGATACTATGGGTACATCCTGATCTCCTAAATGATGAACAATGGAGTTCCAATTCATCTGGGAAGAAGCGAAGAGAGAGAGAGTTTTCACCTCCAATATCGTTTCCATAATTTCCGAAGACGATGAGATCATTCCTGCTCTGACCTATTCAGAAAAAGAAATCGGAAATTCCTTGGTCGCCGATGCAGACCCTCCCTCCGCGGGGACCCATTCGGGAAAAGATTACTTAAAGAATTACAGCCAAACAACAGATTCTCAACCATCTCCAGAGAAAGTCAAGCAAACAGAGCTGAAGTTTGACAAAGCTCTAAGGAAGAAGGGAAAAGAACTTGTAGAAGACTCGCGAAAGTCATTCCAGTTCGACATCCTAACACAGTTGGCCAATATCCCTGCAAGGATAACCTTGTACGAGCTTCTGAAACTCTCCAAATCTACTAGGGAAGCTTTAAGAGAGGCTCTGTAAGATTCGGAAGTGTTCTTGGCGCAAATACCAGAGATGATCGACATGTCACCAGATCTCTAGTAAAAACATCCCTTGCATCACCTTCTCTCCGGAAGATATGCAAGTCAGGAGTAATAAGTATCATCGCCCTTTGTATTACAAGGGATACATAGGATCTACGGAGATTGATCGTATTCAAGTTGATTCAGGCTCGGCCTTGAGCATCATGACTCGAAGGATGCTACGGTATCTTGGAGTGCCGATGAACAGATTAGCCGCAACCAACACTACTATCTTCAGGTTCAATGCTAACGGTAGTAGACCCCTGGGTAAAATAAAGCTCAAGTGTCAAATCGGCGACCTGAAAACGGAAGTCACGTGTTACGTGATAGATGCGGACATATCATACAATCTGCTTTTGGGGAGACCTTGGATCCATAGCAATCTAATCGTGCCCTCCACGTTACACCAATGCATGAAGTATGTCGACGAAGACGCGAACATGAAGACGCTCATTGCGGAAAAACAACCCCTCAAAAGAGTTGAAAACTACTTTACTGACGCGTTACTGTATTAAGATTCGTTTAGCGTCGCAGATCTGCCCATTCAGGATGACTCTGATAGTGGCAAAGAGGCTGATACAGAATCAGAATCCGAAGATTCAGAATCCGAGGATGTGATTTGGGATAGTGAGCCCATTGTAATAAGCCTTGAAGGCCTTGATGTAAATAACGCCGTTCACTCTGATAGTGAATGGGTGATAAATGAAAATCTGGAATTTGCTTATTCTTCTGGTGTTGCTTCTGAGCCATCAAGCACTAGCACAGATGCATTTAGCGACTGTGTAAATGAGATATATTCTCTGACTTCCTTCCAAGCACCTATCCGATCATCCTTATATGAATTAAGTGATAACGTTGAAAGTGCTGACTAAGTTATTTTTGAGGTCCCTCCCAAAAACAGAACCCAAAAGGCCATAATATTTGGAAGAGCAAGTCACAGGAACAAAGAGAAATTTTTAGATTCTGAGGAAGAACAGGGAAAACCCGAGTTCTTCCATTATGATGAAAATTCCCGTGGCAAAATAAAGAAAATGGGATACAATCTGGCTGAAGGCAGGGGGTTGAATTTTGGAAAAGGAAGGAAGACAATCCTTCAACCTTTTGTCCCCGAAGGGAAGACGCCAGACTATTACCAACTGGCAGGGGGTTGGGACGCGTCACCACTTCCAAGGCCTCTTCAAGCGACAAAGCTGAGGAAAGACAGTACGATCATTCGTCAGAATCATCATGCTGGGATTCAGATGTCAGCACAAGTGTGATTTTCCATAAGATATCCGCGAACATGGCTTCCGCGATCCAAGAAGACGAAGATTTGAAGGAAACCTCACCAGTAAGAGACGACCCTTAGGACAAGTATCTTAATATGGAGTGGGAGATTCAGTTTGAACAGCGGGAGCCCCCAACTGAAGATAAAGTGATCCAAATCAATATGGGAGATGAAAAGAATCTTAAACCCATATTTATAAGTGAGAACCCATCCTCAGAAGAAAGGAAGGAATTGATATCCCTCGTCTACGAATACATTGATATTTTCACTTGGAGTTATGAGGAGATGCCAGGGTTGGATCCAAGCGTGGCGGTTCGCAAATTGAAGATCCGACCAGAAGCAAGCCAGTAAAGCAGCAATAACGAAGATTCCGCCCAGAGATCATGGAAGCTATAGAAGCTGAAATCAAAAAGTTGATCGCGTCAGGCTTTATTCACGAGGAACATCACCCTGATTGGGTCGCAAATATAGTTCTCGTGACCAAGAAAAATGGAAAAATCCGAGTCTGTATAGACTTTAGGGATTTGAACGATGCTTGCCCCAAAGACGAATTCCCATTACCCATCACTGATGTTATGATAGATAATACTTGTGGGTATGAGCGCATGACGTTCATGGATGGATTCTCGGGATATAATCAAATAAAGATGTATCCCGATGATGAGAAGCATACGTCCTTCAGGACACCACTCGGAGTATACTGCTATACAGTTATGCCCTTTGGCCTAAAAAACGCAGGTGCTACGTATCAACGCGCCATGAATGCAATTTTCCAAGAGCATCTCCAGAAAACAGTGGAGTGCTACGTAGATGACCTAACAATTAAGAGCAGAAACAAAGAAGATCACTTGAAAGATTTGAAGACAGTGTTTGACCTCATGAGGAAGCACCAGCTCAAGATGAATCCAGCTAAGTCTTTCCTGGGGGGTCTCTAGTGGGAAATTTCTCGGCTTTGTCGTAACTTCGAAAGGAATACATCTTGATCCAGATAAAGTCAAAGCAGGCTGGCGTATATTCGCAGATTTATATCAAATTTATCTAGTAAATATCAACCTTTCACCAGATTGATGAGGAAAGGAGTGTCATTCATCTGGGATGACGCATGCCAAAAGGCTTTTGAAGAGATCAAACAATATCTCATGAAGCCACCAGTGCTCATGTCTCCAGTTTCGGAAAAGCTGTTCCAGTTATATGTAAGGGCTATTGATGAATATCATATATTGTATTTTTCCTCTCATACTTTATCTATTTTTGTATATAAATAAATGCTACTCGGGTATTTTTAGTGCCTTTTTCAGGTAATTCGATTCATACAAGGAGATGGCAAGAAATCAATGTTGGAGTAGGAAATTAGAGTCCGAAAAGTTTCTAAAGTGAGAAAAACTACGAGACTACGATGTTACAGAGAAGAAAAGTCAAATACAGTCAAGGAAATATAATGAGCAAGACACAAGACGGACGTGGAAGAAATTTCAATTGAGTTACTCGAAATAAAACCGCTATTTAGCGGTTTTAGCCGCCATTTAGCGGCCAACTGTGGGCCCCACATGCTGAATTTTCTTCGCTGGCTTCGATGTAATTTTGTGGCTTTATAGTTCTGCTAGAATTAGGGTTTGATTTCCGAAGCCTATATATTGGCCGTATCCTTGTATTCTAGGTTTGATGCAGTAGTTAATGTAGATTAGGATTTAGTTTGTACTCGTATTTCATTAATAAAATCAAGCTTTTGCTGAATGGGTGGCGACCACAATACCGTGCTCCAGAGGTAAGCCATTGCTTTCTAATCTTTATTTGCTTTTTAGATATATTTAATTGCTTTCTAGTATAGATTTATTTGCTTTCTAGATTAGATTTTATTGCTTTCTAAAATCATGAGTAGCTAATTAGTCTAGCTCTAGGACGTAGATGAAACTAAGATCCACCATGTAATTGCTTTCTAATGTCTTTCTTCTTGAATAAAAATAAATAAAGACATGATTTTTCTCTAAAAGGATTAAAATACAAGAACTCGAAGATTAAGACTTTGATAGGTTATACTTGAATTAGGTTTCTTGATAGCCTATGCTTAGTTAGGGTTTGGGGTTGTTGATTTTATCTTTTCCATTGAATTATCTAAAGATTTAGTTTGTTTTTATGAGAAGTAGTATTTTTGATGAGTTATACTTGCACACCACTTGATAGCTCATACTTAGGGCACTTTAAATAAAGATTAAACTAAAAAGATCAAATTTTTATGAAAGAAGAAGATAGTAGAAGTAAATACATGGTTGGAAACTAGTGGATTCTAGATCCTAGGCTATTTAGATTAATCCGACTCCAACCTAGAATCTTTTGTTAATCCGCTAGACTAAGGAAAGAGTAAGAATCGCAAAAACACCCTAGATCCCTGAGGGACGACCTGTACAGCGCTACACCGACACTGTGCGCTTGCAGTAATTTATTGTTTTTATGATTTTTTTTTTTTAGATTTTTGGGTTTCTTTATTTTACACTTTGGTTAGTTTTTAGGGTAACTAACGGAAAAAAATTAAAAAAAAAACTGAAAAGAAAAATAAATTAAAAAAACTTATGTATTTTTATCAATAGATCAAACTACTTACAGATAAAGGAACAAATTTAGATTTGAAATTGGATAGGAGAGTAGATTGGATGATACACTTTGAATTTTATGAAAAAGATCAAAATCTAAAAAATAAATATTGCTAACAGTAGTTTTGAGGCAAATATACATCTATTTTTCACTTCACAATAGTTTATTAGATTAAGGACAAAGATGATAACGATTGAGTAAGTTTTCTCTCTCTAAACAAAAAAAAAAAGAAAAAAAAAGAAAAAAAAAAGAAAAAAAAGTGAGAATAAAATAATGGGGTGAGCCTAAGGCAATAGCCTCGAGAGTGATAAAATAATGGGGTGCGCCTGGTATTAAGGCAATAGCCTCAAGAGTGAAAAAAAGAGTATGATCTGAGTAATCGGGTACTTTGCGCCTAAGTAAGTGTGAATATTCGCATGAAAGGTGAAATATTCTTAAAAAAAAAGAAAAAAAAAAAAAAAGGAAAAAATTTGTTATGAGAGAGGAGATGAATCATGAGTTAGAGTTTGAGTCTAAGGCCGAAATAAACTATCACACGTGCACGTAGTTGTATAGGAGCCAATGAATTATCTGTTAGTAGGTATTGAAAGATAGGATTTAAATTTTTGATTAAAATGATAAGTGTATCTGATATGACGCTCGATTTGAAAATTGATAATCTAAATGCGTTCTTGAGTTTGTATATTAGTGAGATTAATTGATGAAAATATCATTAAAAAAAAGATTTTTCTTTCCTTTGTATAAAATTTCTATTTTTCTTAATTTTCGGTTATCCTTATTTTTCTTTTCTTTATTCCTTAATCTATTTTCTTCTTGAATTTTGTGGGTATATTCACTGCAAACCCTCACGAGACAACACTCGTCCACTAGGGTAACCTAGGGGTTTAAAGGCTTATTGCACGTGCTAAGTGCAATCGCGATTCCTGCGAAAGTGAGTTAGGATTTTTATTTTTCTTTTTAGATTTAGGTTTTGCTCGAGAACTAGCAAAAGATAGGTGTGGGGGTGTGATGAATATCATATATTGTATTTTTCCTCTCATACTTTATCTATTTTTGTATATAAATAAATGCTACTCGGGTATTTTTAGTGCCTTTTTCAGGTAATTCGATTCATACAAGGAGATGGCAAGAAATCAATGTTGGAGTAGGAAATTAGAGTCCGAAAAGTTTCTAAAGTGAGAAAAACTACGAGACTACGATGTTACAGAGAAGAAAAGTCAAATACAGTCAAGGAAATATAATGAGCAAGACACAAGACGGACGTGGAAGAAATTTCAATTGAGTTACTCGAAATAAAACCGCTATTTAGCGGTTTTAGCCGCCATTTAGCGGCCAACTGTGGGCCCCACATGCTGAATTTTCTTCGCTGGCTTCGATGTAATTTTGTGGCTTTATAGTTCTGCTAGAATTAGGGTTTGATTTCCGAAGCCTATATATTGGCCGTATCCTTGTATTCTAGGTTTGATGCAGTAGTTAATGTAGATTAGGATTTAGTTTGTACTCGTATTTCATTAATAAAATCAAGCTTTTGCTGAATGGGTGGCGACCACAATACCGTGCTCCAGAGGTAAGCCATTGCTTTCTAATCTTTATTTGCTTTTTAGATATATTTAATTGCTTTCTAGTATAGATTTATTTGCTTTCTAGATTAGATTTTATTGCTTTCTAAAATCATGAGTAGCTAATTAGTCTAGCTCTAGGACGTAGATGAAACTAAGATCCACCATGTAATTGCTTTCTAATGTCTTTCTTCTTGAATAAAAATAAATAAAGACATGATTTTTCTCTAAAAGGATTAAAATACAAGAACTCGAAGATTAAGACTTTGATAGGTTATACTTGAATTAGGTTTCTTGATAGCCTATGCTTAGTTAGGGTTTGGGGTTGTTGATTTTATCTTTTCCATTGAATTATCTAAAGATTTAGTTTGTTTTTATGAGAAGTAGTATTTTTGATGAGTTATACTTGCACACCACTTGATAGCTCATACTTAGGGCACTTTAAATAAAGATTAAACTAAAAAGATCAAATTTTTATGAAAGAAGAAGATAGTAGAAGTAAATACATGGTTGGAAACTAGTGGATTCTAGATCCTAGGCTATTTAGATTAATCCGACTCCAACCTAGAATCTTTTGTTAATCCGCTAGACTAAGGAAAGAGTAAGAATCGCAAAAACACCCTAGATCCCTGAGGGACGACCTGTACAGCGCTACACCGACACTGTGCGCTTGCAGTAATTTATTGTTTTTATGATTTTTTTTTTTTAGATTTTTGGGTTTCTTTATTTTACACTTTGGTTAGTTTTTAGGGTAACTAACGGAAAAAAATTAAAAAAAAAACTGAAAAGAAAAATAAATTAAAAAAACTTATGTATTTTTATCAATAGATCAAACTACTTACAGATAAAGGAACAAATTTAGATTTGAAATTGGATAGGAGAGTAGATTGGATGATACACTTTGAATTTTATGAAAAAGATCAAAATCTAAAAAATAAATATTGCTAACAGTAGTTTTGAGGCAAATATACATCTATTTTTCACTTCACAATAGTTTATTAGATTAAGGACAAAGATGATAACGATTGAGTAAGTTTTCTCTCTCTAAACAAAAAAAAAAAGAAAAAAAAAGAAAAAAAAAAGAAAAAAAAGTGAGAATAAAATAATGGGGTGAGCCTAAGGCAATAGCCTCGAGAGTGATAAAATAATGGGGTGCGCCTGGTATTAAGGCAATAGTCTCAAGAGTGAAAAAAAGAGTATGATCTGAGTAATCGGGTACTTTGCGCCTAAGTAAGTGTGAATATTCGCATGAAAGGTGAAATATTCTTAAAAAAAAAGAAAAAAAAAAAAAAAGGAAAAAATTTGTTATGAGAGAGGAGATGAATCATGAGTTAGAGTTTGAGTCTAAGGCCGAAATAAACTATCACACGTGCACGTAGTTGTATAGGAGCCAATGAATTATTTGTTAGTAGGTATTGAAAGATAGGATTTAAATTTTTGATTAAAATGATAAGTGTATCTGATATGACGCTCGATTTGAAAATTGATAATCTAAATGCGTTCTTGAGTTTGTATATTAGTGAGATTAATTGATGAAAATATCATAAAAAAAAAGATTTTTCTTTCCTTTGTATAAAATTTCTATTTTTCTTAATTTTCGGTTATCCTTATTTTTCTTTTCTTTATTCCTTAATCTATTTTCTTCTTGAATTTTGTGGGTATATTCACTGCAAACCCTCACGAGACAACACTCGTCCACTAGGGTAACCTAGGGGTTTAAAGGCTTATTGCACGTGCTAAGTGCAATCGCGATTCCTGCGAAAGTGAGTTAGGATTTTTATTTTTCTTTTTAGATTTAGGTTTTGCTCGAGAACTAGCAAAAGATAGGTGTGGGGGTGTGATGAATATCATATATTGTATTTTTCCTCTCATACTTTATCTATTTTTGTATATAAATAAATGCTACTCGGGTATTTTTAGTGCCTTTTCAGGTAATTCGATTCATACAAGGAGATGGCAAGAAATCAATGTTGGAGTAGGAAATTAGAGTCCGAAAAGTTTCTAAAGTGAGAAAAACTACGAGACTACGATGTTACAGAGAAGAAAAGTCAAATACAGTCAAGGAAATATAATGAGCAAGACACAAGACGGACGTGGAAGAAATTTCAATTGAGTTACTCGAAATAAAACCGCTATTTAGCGGTTTTAGCCGCCATTTAGCGGCCAACTGTGGGCCCCACATGCTGAATTTTCTTCGCTGGCTTCGATGTAATTTTGTGGCTTTATAGTTCTGCTAGAATTAGGGTTTGATTTCCGAAGCCTATATATTGGCCGTATCCTTGTATTCTAGGTTTGATGCAGTAGTTAATGTAGATTAGGATTTAGTTTGTACTCGTATTTCATTAATAAAATCAAGCTTTTGCTGAATGGGTGGCGACCACAATACCGTGCTCCAGAGGTAAGCCATTGCTTTCTAATCTTTATTTGCTTTTTAGATATATTTAATTGCTTTCTAGTATAGATTTATTTGCTTTCTAGATTAGATTTTATTGCTTTCTAAAATCATGAGTAGCTAATTAGTCTAGCTCTAGGACGTAGATGAAACTAAGATCCACCATGTAATTGCTTTCTAATGTCTTTCTTCTTGAATAAAAATAAATAAAGACATGATTTTTCTCTAAAAGGATTAAAATACAAGAACTCGAAGATTAAGACTTTGATAGGTTATACTTGAATTAGGTTTCTTGATAGCCTATGCTTAGTTAGGGTTTGGGGTTGTTGATTTTATCTTTTCCATTGAATTATCTAAAGATTTAGTTTGTTTTTATGAGAAGTAGTATTTTTGATGAGTTATACTTGCACACCACTTGATAGCTCATACTTAGGGCACTTTAAATAAAGATTAAACTAAAAAGATCAAATTTTTATGAAAGAAGAAGATAGTAGAAGTAAATACATGGTTGGAAACTAGTGGATTCTAGATCCTAGGCTATTTAGATTAATCCGACTCCAACCTAGAATCTTTTGTTAATCCGCTAGACTAAGGAAAGAGTAAGAATCGCAAAAACACCCTAGATCCCTGAGGGACGACCTGTACAGCGCTACACCGACACTGTGCGCTTGCAGTAATTTATTGTTTTTATGATTTTTTTTTTTAGATTTTTGGGTTTCTTTATTTTACACTTTGGTTAGTTTTTAGGGTAACTAACGGAAAAAAATTAAAAAAAAAACTGAAAAGAAAAATAAATTAAAAAAACTTATGTATTTTTATCAATAGATCAAACTACTTACAGATAAAGGAACAAATTTAGATTTGAAATTGGATAGGAGAGTAGATTGAATGATACACTTTGAATTTTATGAAAAAGATCAAAATCTAAAAAATAAATATTGCTAACAGTAGTTTTGAGGCAAATATACATCTATTTTTCACTTCACAATAGTTTATTAGATTAAGGACAAAGATGATAACGATTGAGTAAGTTTTCTCTCTCTAAACAAAAAAAAAAAGAAAAAAAAAGAAAAAAAAAAGAAAAAAAAGTGAGAATAAAATAATGGGGTGAGCCTAAGGCAATAGCCTCGAGAGTGATAAAATAATGGGGTGCGCCTGGTATTAAGGCAATAGCCTCAAGAGTGAAAAAAAGAGTATGATCTGAGTAATCGGGTACTTTGCGCCTAAGTAAGTGTGAATATTCGCATGAAAGGTGAAATATTCTTAAAAAAAAAGAAAAAAAAAAAAAAAGGAAAAAATTTGTTATGAGAGAGGAGATGAATCATGAGTTAGAGTTTGAGTCTAAGGCCGAAATAAACTATCACACGTGCACGTAGTTGTATAGGAGCCAATGAATTATCTGTTAGTAGGTATTGAAAGATAGGATTTAAATTTTTGATTAAAATGATAAGTGTATCTGATATGACGCTCGATTTGAAAATTGATAATCTAAATGCGTTCTTGAGTTTGTATATTAGTGAGATTAATTGATGAAAATATCATTAAAAAAAAGATTTTTCTTTCCTTTGTATAAAATTTCTATTTTTCTTAATTTTCGGTTATCCTTATTTTTCTTTTCTTTATTCCTTAATCTATTTTCTTCTTGAATTTTGTGGGTATATTCACTGCAAACCCTCACGAGACAACACTCGTCCACTAGGGTAACCTAGGGGTTTAAAGGCTTATTGCACGTGCTAAGTGCAATCGCGATTCCTGCGAAAGTGAGTTAGGATTTTTATTTTTCTTTTTAGATTTAGGTTTTGCTCGAGAACTAGCAAAAGATAGGTGTGGGGGTGTGATGAATATCATATATTGTATTTTTCCTCTCATACTTTATCTATTTTTGTATATAAATAAATGCTACTCGGGTATTTTTAGTGCCTTTTTCAGGTAATTCGATTCATACAAGGAGATGGCAAGAAATCAATGTTGGAGTAGGAAATTAGAGTCCGAAAAGTTTCTAAAGTGAGAAAAACTACGAGACTACGATGTTACAGAGAAGAAAAGTCAAATACAGTCAAGGAAATATAATGAGCAAGACACAAGACGGACGTGGAAGAAATTTCAATTGAGTTACTCGAAATAAAACCGCTATTTAGCGGTTTTAGCCGCCATTTAGCGGCCAACTGTGGGCCCCACATGCTGAATTTTCTTCGCTGGCTTCGATGTAATTTTGTGGCTTTATAGTTCTGCTAGAATTAGGGTTTGATTTCCGAAGCCTATATATTGGCCGTATCCTTGTATTCTAGGTTTGATGCAGTAGTTAATGTAGATTAGGATTTAGTTTGTACTCGTATTTCATTAATAAAATCAAGCTTTTGCTGAATGGGTGGCGACCACAATACCGTGCTCCAGAGGTAAGCCATTGCTTTCTAATCTTTATTTGCTTTTTAGATATATTTAATTGCTTTCTAGTATAGATTTATTTGCTTTCTAGATTAGATTTTATTGCTTTCTAAAATCATGAGTAGCTAATTAGTCTAGCTCTAGGACGTAGATGAAACTAAGATCCACCATGTAATTGCTTTCTAATGTCTTTCTTCTTGAATAAAAATAAATAAAGACATGATTTTTCTCTAAAAGGATTAAAATACAAGAACTCGAAGATTAAGACTTTGATAGGTTATACTTGAATTAGGTTTCTTGATAGCCTATGCTTAGTTAGGGTTTGGGGTTGTTGATTTTATCTTTTCCATTGAATTATCTAAAGATTTAGTTTGTTTTTATGAGAAGTAGTATCTTTGATGAGTTATACTTGCACACCACTTGATAGCTCATACTTAGGGCACTTTAAATAAAGATTAAACTAAAAAGATCAAATTTTTATGAAAGAAGAAGATAGTAGAAGTAAATACATGGTTGGAAACTAGTGGATTCTATATCCTAGGCTATTTAGATTAATCCAACTTCAACCTAGAATCCTTTGTTAATCCGCTAGACTAAGGAAAGAGTAAGACTCGCAAAAACACCCTAGATCCCTGAGGGACGACCTGTACAGCGCTGCACCGACACTGTGCGCTTGCAGTAATTTATCACATCAGCTATGGACCATTCATTGGGCACTTTGCTAGCACAGAAGGATGAGTCAGGCCATGAGCAAGCCATTTACTACCTCAGCAGAATGATGATCGGGGCGGAACACCGGTATAATCCAGTGGAAAAAGAATGCCTAGCATTGGTGTTCGCAATATAGAAAATGCGACATTACTTAGTTGGATAAACTATCCACGTTGTATCGAGAGTTAACCCTCTTAGAATATTAATAACTAAATCCGGGTCATTAAATTCAAGACTATCCAATTGGGCTATTTTGCTATCACAATATGATATGCACTTCGTCCCACAGAAGTCTATCAAAGGACAGGCCGTGGCCAACTTCTTGGCCGAACATCCAGTTCCGGCATCCTCGAGGTTATATGAACAAATCCCAGGAGAGCTGGACGAATGGGATTTAATTCCAGAAAAGGATGGTTCGAGAAGGTCTTCCGAATCAAATACGATTTCGAAAGGTGTATGGCAACTTTTCTTTGATGGTGCCTCCCGAATGGGATCCAAAGGAAAGGCGACAGCGGGGGTGGGAGTTGTTCTCGTCTCTCCTTGCAACCACATCATTCCTCAAGCTTACTCGTTGACAAGCTCGTGCTCCAACAACGTTGCGGAATACAACGCCCTCCTAATCGGCTTAAGAATAGCCAAACAACTGGGGGTCAAATATTTGGAAGTATATGGAGACTCTCAACTCGTTGTAAATCAAATAAAAGGGGAGTACGAAGTCAAACATAAAAACCTCCTGCCGTATTATCATGCAGTGATCAAGGTCGCTGACGGTTTCACTGGTTTCTATATCAGCCACATAAAGCGCCACCTCAATAGTTATGTGGATTCGCTAGCTTCCTTGGCTACTACATTAGCCTTGCCCAAGCATGCTAAAAGGCAAATTATGGTAAGCAGCAAGGAGTTGTTCTGTTCAAAGGATGAGCTCAAAGAAGAAGCGAAAAAGCTACAAGAAAATGAAGCTGACGCTTGCACATCTAACCTAGAGCCAAGGGATTGGCGTTTTCCTTATATAGACTATGTCCGTTACGGGATATTACCCGAAAGTTCAAAAGAAGCCAAAGCCATTCAGAGAAGGGTCATCCGGTTTTACTACAACGCGGAACTCCAGACGTTGTACAGAAAATCCTACGACGGAGTTTTACTTCGCTGCCTTTCCAACCGCGAAGCTCTAAAGGTACTCGAAGGAGCTCATGCTGGCATCTGCGGAGCACATCAGCCATGACCGAAACTCTGGAATAGAATCCGAAGGATGGGTTATTATTAGCCTAAGATGATGATAGAAGCAGTCAACTACGCCAAGAAGTGTAGGGCCTGCCAAATACATGCAGACTTTATACATCAAGCTCCAGAATATCTCCACCCGACGGCTACATCATGGCCGTTTGAGCAATAGGGTATGGACATCATAGGGCCAATTTCTCCGCCATCAATGAGAGGACACTGGTTCATTTTGACCATAACTGATTACTTTTCAAAGTGGACTGAGGCCATCTCTCTGACCGAAGTAAAATCGTCAGATGTTATCAAGTTCATCAAGCACAAGGTGCTTTATCGCTTTGGGGTGCCTAGAAGAATAATTCATGACAACGGATCTCAGTTCGTAAGCCAAGTGTATTCCAGATTCTGCAACAAATACATGATCGAAGATGTGGCTTCATCGCCATATTACCCTGCAGCCAATGGTCTAGCAGAAGCCTTCAATAAGACCATTGTAAACTTCTTAAGAAGTTTGTGTCATTCAATCATCGGGATTGGGACGAAAAGCTCGGAGAGTGTCTGTGGGCATATCGAACCACAGTCCGAACTCCCACCAATGCCATGCCGTTGTTGGCAGTGAAAATTTCTAAGTTAAAAGGATTTTCCACAACAGAACGCGGAGCTAACTCCGCAGCCCCGCGTTTGGCTATCTTAGCCTCGCGTTTGAGCAAAACGCGGAGCTAATCCATAGCTCCGCGTTCTGATGAATTTAGCTCCGCGTTTACTCCGCGTGAGCAGATTTCATTAGAATCCTAAATTGATTGTGATTGAGATTTGGGCTTATCCAATACCCAAATTGAGTCTAATCAGAATTCCAAATCAAGAGATTTAAATCAATATTAAATATTTGATTAGAATCCTTGATGAATACAAATATCTTGATTCCTATTCCTATGGATATCTTGATTCCTATTCCTATGGAAACTCTCATAACCACTAAAGTCTATAAATACCCTCTTTGAGGAGACTTTAGAGAGGATCAATCAATAATAGATCAATCTATAGATGATCATTGGTCTTCTTTTCGGCAATTAAGATCTTTTCCTCTTGGAGAATTCAAGTTACGCACAGAGCCTTGAGTTCGTGAAAGACCAGAGAAGATCGTCTACAGTCGGCCGCCACCTTCGAGAGAAGAAGAGTTCAACATCCGATTGTCCAAAGGAACTACTATAGATCCCATCGCCATTGATCCCACACTATTATTGTAAAAGAGAGAGATTGAAGTATAAAATCCTCTCGTTTGTTCTTCTTTTTCTTTTTATCTTGTTCACTTTCATTGTAATTCAAGTTTATTCAATGGAAGGAAGCAAAGAAACTTTTGCGGCGAACAAACTGGAGACCACAGTGGGAGCAATCTCTTTCATCGAAGAAGAGATTGTGGCGCAATCGGACGTTGACATGATCGGATCCAACGTAGATGTGCTCGTCGTTGAAATCGATCAGCAGAAGTATGAGGAGTATCTCTCCTATGAATCAGGTAATCTGAACGAAACGCGACACTATCGTCGCGTGCGCTCCAATACCCGAGGAACGGGTAAAAAGGTATCCACCGAGGAACGGGGGTCCTTGGAGACCGCGACCATAGAGTCATTGTTTGGGCAGGAAATCCTAGCAGAGGATGAGCTTCTTACTGCCGAAAAAGACTTGGGAACTGGATTGACCAGGACCCAACTCCGAAATAGAAATCGGAGAGCGAGGCGAAAAGCCCTCAAGGCCCGCCTTGGACGCGAGGCTAATGAACGCGAGGCTATGGTCCCTCGCAAACTGGCTCGCGCTAATCGCGAGACCGGTCATTATCACGTTAAACGTGAAATTACAACTTGCCTTAAAAGCAAGGAAAAGCCAGCGTGTGATATTCTATGCGAGGCTATTGCTGAGCTGAGTGAGAAACGCAAACCCAGTGAGATTTGCACTAGTCGCAAAATATCTGACACTCGCGAAAAATGCGAGTATAAAAATTCTTTAAAGCCAGCGTGTGATTTTCCACGCGAGGCTGATACTGAGCCAAGCAAGAAACGCGAGGCTACTGGCGAGAAACGCAAGACATCTGACACTGGCAAGAAACGCGAGTATAAAATCTCTTTAAAGCCAGCATGTGATTTTCCATGCGAGGCTATTACTGGGCTTAGCGATAAATGCAAAGCCAGTAGCACTTGCGAGAACCGCAAGATTTTTGACACTCGCGATAAACGCGAGGATAAAATTTCCTTACGGCCAGCGTGTGATTCTCCATGCGAGGCTAATACTGAGCTTAGCGATAAACGCGAAGCCAGTAGTACTTGCGATGAACTTAAGATTCCTCAACTCCGCGTAAATCGCGAAGATGATTGGCAAATTGTTGTTAATCGTAAAAATCACGCTAGACGCGAAGTTGTGACCTGTGTTAATCACAAAAGTAAGCCAGCATGCAGGAATTTTCTACCACGCGGGGCTAAGATTCCAGAAGATAAACTTTTGAAGAAATGCCAAGCCAGCGTAAAACGCGAGACTAGCGTAGCAAATCGCGAAGCTAACTTCATGCCAGCGTGTGATGGATTGACTCCACGCGAGGTTACTGAATTTAGTTATGAAACTGGCCAAAGTGCCAAAACTCGCGTAAAGCGCGAGCATAAGCCAGCATGTAGTAAAAACTCCCCATGCAAGGCTATTGAACTTGAACAAAAACTTGAGCCAAGCGTTAAACGCGAAGCCAAGGATTCTTGCGCTAATCGCAAAATAATGCCAGCGTGTGAGGATACTCCTTTACGCGAGGCTAAACAAACAGAAGTTAAACTTCTGCAAAAATGCCCAGTCAGCGTAAAATGCGAGGCTATGTCCCAACCCCGCGTAAATCAGCCATTATACAGAATAAAGGTTGAAGATAACGCCACCAGTCATGGGGGGTTACAGCAGGCTCCTGGATCAGCAAGTGGGCCCCATGTCCAAAATATAACTGAAGATTCTCTATTTTCTAAAATACTTGATTTCAGAGATTATTTGACGAGTAAAAAGAACACGAGTCAAACTCAGTCACATTAAACATGCCATTGCGAGCAAATAATATCAGCTGTACTGAATAGTAGCTGCTGTGGTAAGAAAAGAATTTCTTTATTTAATAGAATAACTGAGTCTCATACTCCGAAAAGGAGGAAGAATAATCTGAGATATCAAATCAAGGAAAAAGAGGTAAAGGCGGTGACCTCAAATATGGTCGGTAAAAGTAAAAAGGCCATGGAAAAAAGACATGAGTCAGATGCAGATGATGAACAATCTCGCCATCTTACTTGACTCAAATCAGGTGCTGTCGCTCCTCGGAATTATAAGAAACTTTCAAAAGGTTTTTATGATGATGACAGCGACAATTCAGCTATAGCTTACCCAAAATCTCGCGCATCTTCCCGACCACGAAAATCAGCGTCACATATGGTGGACATGTCCGATGACATTGACCAGAGAATGGAAGCCCAAGAGCAGATGATTCGAGGTCAGCAGAAGGCCATTGATGACCTCAAACTAATGCTTCTAAAAGTGGTCGAAAATACCCAGAAGATAGCCGATGATAAGGCTAAAACTTCTTCAGAACCGCCACCTAAGGCAAATGAAGAAACTAAAGAAGAAAAGGCTTATTCGATGCGTGAGGATGATGACAAATACTCTTTCCATGATCCTCATGGAGAAAAGATCGAAAAATTGCAAAGTCAACTGGATGCCTTAATGCACAAGAAAGAATTGAAAGAATCAAGGGTTTCAAGACCATACCTGCCTGAATGGGATTTGGCACCGTATCCCGAAAAGTATAAACAGCTCAAGTTGGAGCCATATGACGGGAAAGGATCTCCCAGTCAGCATATCTATTACTTCTTATCGCAGGCAGGTCATCTAATAGGAAATGATCCCATAATAACCAAAGTATTTGCGAGCACCCTGCGAGGGCCTGCTTTTACATGGTTTATGCAATTACCTCCGGGAACCATAAATACTTGGTATGATGTCGAGAAACAGTTCTTGGCACGTTTCTTTGAGGATGATACCGAAATATCGGTTCATTCCCTCCATGCGACGAAACAAGGAGAAAAAGAAACGGTCAAAAGTTTTATTGAACGCTTCAGGAAAAAATCCGTGTATTGTCGACACGGTATGACCCAAGAAACTCTAGTGGAAACCTGTAAGCATAACTTCAGGACCGGCGTGCTGATAAGAATGGGAGCTGTAGAGTCCGAAACTTGAAAAGATCTGATATAATTCGTCGGATTAAGGAATCTCGTAGCACGAGAAACTCTACAAATAATAAACCATATCCACAGAATCCTAAAAATAAAGGGAAGGCTGTGATGGCGACAGTTGCAGATCTAAAGCCAAGACCTCAGAATCCGAGAGGTGCAGGTCAAAATAGGCCCCGACAAGATAAAACTTATACATTCAAGACGGAGCAGACAGGTACTCTATTCCATCTCCTTCTCAGAAAGGGCTTGTTAAAACTTCCGGAAAATGGAAAACCGAAAGACGTTGGTAAAACCAACGACCCTAACTATTGCCTGTACCATTGGAACGTCGGGCACCCAACTAAGGATTACTATCCTCTTAAGAACTAAATTCAGGCATTGATAGAAGCCGGGATTCTCACACTTAAAGAGGAACAGAAGAAGTTTCTGCAAATATGGCAACTTTGGTAGTTGGAACCAATAAGTTCCCTACCAGAGCGATCCCTGTACCAGTAGGGAAGCCAATATCGACACCAAGCATGGGCAGCCTGCACTTGCAACCTAGCCCCTTGCATATGCTCCGAACCACAGCTGTGACAAAATCGTCCTCATTGGTTAACAGCCAGATTTGGCTGGGGGTGCCGAAAATATTGACGATAATAAACATCATGCTTCTGCTATTCTCAACAGCCATTGGAATGGCTAATTGGGTGCTATAAATAAAAATATTTTATTGCCCAATGCTGTTAAAGCAGCGGGAAGAGGAGATCTCGCCAGTCCTATCATACTGGGGGTAAAAGTATGAAATCAATTGCCCAATGCTGTTAAAACAGCGGGAAGAGGAGATCAAGTTCCTCGCCAACCCTATCATATTGGGGGTAAAAGTATGAAATCAATTGCCCAATGCTGTTAAAGCAGCGGGAAGAGGAGATCAAGTTCCTCGCCAACCCTATCATACTGGGAGTAAAAGTATGAAATCAATTGCCCAATGCTGTTAAAGCAGCAGGAAGAGGAGATCAAATTCCTCGCCAACCCTATCATACTGGGGGTAAAAGTATGAATCAACTACCCAATGCTGATTAAAGGCAAAGGGAGAGGAAATCAATTCCTCAACAACTCACCATGCTGAGGGGAATAGCATGGCTAGCCCAACGCAAACGGCGATTGGTAAAGGCTAATCAAATCCGTTGATAGCTGGGGGTTTGCTAAAAATTTCATAAACTCTGTCATGTTAAAATTCCTACCTCTGACAGTATGATTTGGATTATTCCCATCTCCGTTCAAGTTACGCGTGAGAGCACTTGAATTAGGCATGCGCAATTAAGCACCTCTGCCGAAATTCGATCATCGTGATGTGCCCAGTTCAAGTTACGCATGAGAGCCTTGGACTGCCTCCACTTGTTCAAGTTACGCATGAGAGCCTTGGACTGCCTCCACTTGTTCAAGTTACGCAGATGAGCACTTGGACTTCTTTCTCAGGCATGCGCAATTAGGCGCCTCTGCCGAAATCTGATGATCCTTAGCCGATTGCCTCGGTACTAACAAATCTAAGTTACGCAAATGGGCCTTAGATTGTTTTACCAAAACAATGAGTTATTTATTTGTTGAGCAAGCAAGATTCTTGAAGCCAACAGATAAAGAGAAAAGGAATTATCTTTATTCATGAAGCAAAAGATTACAAAAGAAGAGGGAGTTATACCTCTCCCAAAAGCTTCAACTTGTTCACCGATTCATCAATAACCGGACAACGAGTTTCCTGGAGTGTTGAAATTCCCTGGTTCACATGCAAAAGAACTCCACTGCAAAAGAAGAGTCAAGAGTTAGAGAAAACTCGAAAAATCTTTTAAGTATGGAAACGCAGAGTTAAGAATAAATCCGCGCTCAGTTGAAAAAATAGCCTCGCGATTTAAACGCGACTGCTGAATCAGAAATAGCCTCGCGTTTCAACGCGACTGCTAGTCGAAATAGCCTCGCGTTTCAATGCGACTGCTAGTCAAAATAGCCTCGCGATTTAAACGCGACTGCTAGTTAAATAGCCATGTATTTTAAGCACAAGGATGATGCGATAACTTCGCGTGAGAAGAAGATCAAAGTTTCTCTCCGTCTTCTCCTTTCTTAAGCCTTACGGCCGAAGAATGGCGATCTCGCCGATTCAAAATGGTTGGTTAAAACCAAACCAAAACACTCCAAAGTTGATTTAAGGAGCTTAAAAATGGAGAATTTATACTTCCAATTGGTGTAGCGAGGATTAGCTCGCCATTGTGGCCACTGCCTCGGTCGCTGCCGCCGTTACTAATGCCGGCCGCCGATGGTAAGGGAGCGTGCAACGTCGTACTCTTCTTAGATGACATCCTAGTGATGGAAAGTCTTTGGAAAGTCGAAGGAAGCTCGGTCGTAGATCATCCCTTCAAGTTGATTCGCCTGAATGGACTAAGCTCTGAAGCTATGGAATTCTTCGGATGAAGTGAAGAAGAAGATAAGCCAAGAACTCTATTTAAACATGATTTCCGTCGCTTGGTATTCGGTGTAGAAATTCAAGAGTAATTAATGAAGCAATTACTCATTTCACTGAAAATGAAGTGAAGCTATTTAGCTCTGCGTAAGCGAGCAAAAAAAAAATGAGAGATAAACTTGGTATTTTAACTCCGCGTTTTAGTTTAAGTATCCAAAATATTTCAAAATTTGCTAAGTTCTAAGCCATTTTGAAAACTTTGGAGAGGGTTCTGTTGGCAGTGAAAATTTCTAAGATAAAAGGATTTTCCACAACAGTTTGGCTATCTTAGCCTCGCGTTTGAGCAAAATGCAGAGCTAATCCATAGCTCCGCATTCTGATGAATTTAGCTCCACGTTTACTCCGCGTGAGCAGATTTCATTAGAATCTTAAATTGATTGTGATTGAGATTTGGGCTTATCCAATACCCAAATTGAGTCCAATCAGAATTCCAAATCAAGAGATTTAAATAAATATTAAATATTTGATTAGAATCCTTGATGAATACAAATATCTTGATTCCTATTCCTATGGATATCTTGATTCCTATTTCTATGGAAACTCTCATAACCACTAAAGTCTATAAATACCCTCTTTGAGGAGACTTTAGGGAGGATCAATCAATAATAGATCAATCCATAGATGATCATTGGTCTTCTTTTCGGCAATTGAGATCTTTTCCTCTTGGATAATTCAAGTTACGCACAGAGCCTTGAGTTCGTGAAAGACCAGAGAAGATCGTCTACAATCGGCCGCCACCTTCGAGAGAAAAAGAGCTCAATGCCCGATCGTCCAAAGGAACTGCTATAGATCCCATCGCCACTGATCCCACACTATTATTGTAAAAGAGAGAGATTGAAGTATAAAATCCTCTCGTTTGTTCTTCTTTTTCTTTTTATCTTGTTCACTTTCATTGTAATTCAAGTTTATTCAATGGAAGGAAGCAAAGAAACTTTTGCGGCGAACAGCCGTTCTCCTTGGTATATGGATCAGAAGCGGTCTTGCCTTTGGAGATCCAATCCCTTCATTCGGAGTCGCGTTAACAACAAGGATGACAGAAGAAGAAAAGCATCAGCAAAGGCTCCAAGAGTTAGAAGCCTTGGATGACAAACGCTTAGTAGCTCAACAGAGTATCGAGCTATACCAGGCGCGGATCTCCAAATCCTTTAACAAAAAGGCTAAACGAAAATTTTTTAAGAAAGGTGATCTGGTCCTGTCAGATAGAAGACTAATCATAACAAGCCAGAAGTCTAGGGGAAAGTTCCAGCCAAAGTGGGAGGGACCCTTCATCATTGATACGGTCTACTCCAACAGGGTGTGTCGGTTGACAAAGCCTAATGGTGGCAAGGTCCTAATGCCAATCAATGGCAAGTTCTTGAAGAAGTATTATCCTTAGCAAAATTGCAGAACATCAGTTATAATACGGCCTCGGCAGTTCTATGCTAGTCATGAGCAAATAGTTTCTCTGTAATCAGAACTTCGTCAATGAAAATTCTTGGTTTCGGACTAAAAAGCTTTTAGTTCGCGAATCAGATTTTTCTTCATATCAAATTTGCATGGTTAAATATTACCTCTGGAGAACCAGATTTTCTTTTTTTTTCCAAAATTTGCCAAGTTAAAAATTACCTCTGGCGAATCAGATTTTCCTTCTTCCAAAATTTGCCAAGTTAAAGATTACCTCTGGCGAATCGGATTTTCCTTCTTCCAAAATTTGCCAAGTTAAAAATTACCTCTGGCGAATCAGATTTTCCTTTTTCCAAAATTTGCCAAGTTAAAATTACCTCTGGTGAATCAGACTTTCCTTCTATCAAAATTTGCCAAGTTAAAAATGACCTCTGGCGAATCAGATTTCCCTGTCCATCAAATTTGCCAAGTCAATAACACATTTGGTGAATCAAGTTTATCAACAAGAAGTTCTTTCATTCATAGTTGTTTTGGGTACTTAGAAAATTGTGATTTATTTCGAAATTATCAAGTTAACAGTTACCTCTGGTAATCAATATCAGAATCATCTTTCAGATACTCTCAGTTACGTAGAAAGAAAAGGATTTCTTTATTCATCATCAGAACAAAATTACAGAGAATTCTCTAAGTGCTATACAACCAATAAGAGTAAATACAAATCACTAAAAAAAAAGAGGAAACTTGCTTCTGTAACCGTCTCTTTCGGTATGGTTCAGGTCAAAAAGTTTGCTTCTGCAGGCCCTTCTTCTAGAATGACAGACTTGCTTCTGTAACCGCCTCCTTCGGCATGGTTCAGATCAAAAAGTTTGCTCCCTGGCCTCCACTTCCAATTTGCTGTTGTAGCCTCCTTTTTTTTTAGGATGGCTTAAAAGGCATAATCTTGTTTATTCTTTCCGACCACAATCAGGGACCTCCTGATTGGTTCCCCCAGGGATGATGCCAATGAATTGATTAGTTTAAAACTGGGCATACCAAATGCAAACCCCAGCTATATAGCTGACGGGTTGCGCAAATTCAAGGTCCTAGTCATTAGTACCCCAACCTTGTGGGATACTAGGAAAGAAGAAAAGCAATGCCCCAGACCCGAAATCTTTTCTCTCATGAAAGATACATGAGACCTTCCAAGCCCCTTGAGGCATTGGAAGTAATTACGAGCTCATTGGGTCTGGGCCATTGTTAAGGAGAATGACTACGGTTATCTCCTGCGGCCGAAACAATTCCTTGTTAAAAAGAAAGAAAAAGAAGGAAGAGGAGGGTATGAATCAGAAGAAGAGGTATACCTTAATTAAAGAAGATGACTACGGTCAGAAGAACCTTATGGTGAGACACCCCGCTGGATTGATACAGTCTGGAGGTCTTGTGACATGCCAACTCTTATCTATCACTTCGGTTAAAGAAGATGAGAACATAGCTGCACTGGTGGATCGACTACAAAAGAGAGAAAGAGAAGAGAGTCAAGAAGAAATTTTCTCACGGCTAAATGATTTTTCATTGAAGAAAGCATGTGCCTTATATAGGCGAGCTGCTAACTGTGACCTCCAGTTTAGAAGAGATAAGACCGAGATCTTCGGTCAAGATTTTCAGTTCATATCTCAACAGAATTTATTGTTGTTGCATGGGATGCTTAGATATCATAACCCAAAGATCTCGTCATTAATAAAGGCATGCAACGCTTGGAATTCCCCGCCCAAACGGCTGCATCCCATGGCTCGCAGAAATCTCTACAAATTTTAGAAAAATCTACTATCTATTCCGCGAACATCCAGACGAAACATCGCGGGCCAGAATTCCAGAACCCGGGTCGCAGGTCAGATATGAATTGTGTAAATCCGTGAACCTCTAAAATTTATGCGGAAACAGATATACAGATACCAGACTTTTGCGGTGGTTCGCAAATCTTGGACAAAAGATGGCAAGTTCGCTACAAGTCTTTGGAGAACAGCTGCAAGACCGTGCCTTAGAAGGCCAAAATCAAGTTCTCTATAAAATGACAAGGGAACTATTACAAAGAGAACTAAAGCAGTGTACACAAGAGTTCTACAATTCAATGGTTCAAAAGAGCTTTTATTTTCTCCTCCGCATCCTCAATGTCTTGTTGGAGGGATTCGTAAGTTTGAACAGTGGCTTGGCGACATAATTCCTCGTCACTGACGACTACATTCTGCGCTGCAGTAGCCTCCAACGTAGCCAATTCAGCATGTTTCTCCTGGAGTTCTCTGTTTGTATTGTCCTGCTGGCGAGATAAGTCGACGAGGTTCCTCATTGATTCGTCGCGCCCCTTGGTTATTTTAGCCAAGAAAGCTTGAGCCTTGAAGATGGACTCTTGAGCCTTAATAATAGCTTGGTCATGGCTCTTGGCAATTGAAGCAGCGACCTCCACTTGAAGAACCAAAGATTCGCGATCTGATTGACATTTTTCTAAAGAGGCCTTGCAAACAGTTACCTTCTCTTGAATCTCCTTCCGAGACTTAAGTTGTTCCCCTTTCAGCTTCTGGAAAATGATTTCCACTGTCTCGGATTTATCAGCACTTTTGGCTTTCTACAGGGATTCAGCGTACTTTTGGAGCTGAGCTATCATAAGCCTAAAAGAAGCGGCTCTATTCTCTCCACCAATGCTAACGATACCAGCTAGGTAAATGTTGAGAACATTGGCGATTGAAGTAAAAGAAATCCCCTTTAGTATTTTATCGATACAGCGATCCAGAAATTGAAGGAAAGTCTCCACTGTATCCTTCAGCAAATCACTCTCAAGCATGTCAATCTCTGCATGAGAAGGAGCAATACTGGATGAGGCAGAAGCGGGTTGATCTGCAACAGGAGGAATGGCACCTCTAAAGATCTCCGTGGAGCTACCAATCATAATCTCTTGAACAGCAACAGTTTGAGTTGTTGTGGCTGAAACCGTAGACATGGCAGCCGAGAGAATCACTGCTTCGAAAGTATCAACCACGGCAGTAGTAACTTCGGTCGCTCCACCAGTGTCAGCTCCTGCGATGATATTGTCTGGTGAAGTCACCTTCGCATCCATGCACTCTAAGTCCGGAGTCGAAACTGGAGCTAGTAGAAAAGAAGAAAATTAATAGTTAAGTGTTATAGTATCATTTGATAAATAGCATAATTGCTAAAGAAAGAAGATGAAGACCTAAAGATTGGACGCTAGATTCCCCAAGTCTGTACACCTCAGGACCAAACACTTCAGGCCTGTATACTTCGGTCCGAACATCCTCGCTCAAAAAGACATATTTACCATGGTCTGAGGGAGGAGTAGAAGAGTGAAAACTATTACTACTGGCGTTTTCATCATCGCCCCATTCATCTTGGTCTTCAGAAGGAGGTGCTGCTTTTGGGGGATCTGATGCGCGAGTCTCCCCAATGATTTGCACTTCATCATCTGTAGTGCCCTGAGCAGCAAGAACCACAGAGTCCTCTGGTAAAGTCGAAGGAGCACTAACTTCAACGTTGGCCTGGCCAACAGGAGGAGTAGAATCCTTTTGAGGAGCCAGACCCTTTTGAGTAGTGGGAGCAGGGTCATGACAAAGAACATGTCCTTGGTTCCGACGCCTCTTGAGGGAGCGAAGAGTTAGGAGGAATCATCTTCATCCTCCTTGTATTTTTCAGTGAGGGGTTCAGCAACTGGAGTAGGTGTTGCAGTTCTTGTCTTAGGCAGGGTACTCTGCGAGTCAGTTTCCCGCGGAATGGTAGGCAAGTCGCTAAGACGCCTTAGTCTCTTCCGCTTATGTGAAGATTTCTCAGGAGAAGACGGCAACGAAGGAGAAGTCTTCCTCGATGTAGGATTGGGAGAAGCATCAAGGGAGGCAGCCTGAGCCAGTACCTCAGTGTCCTCTTCTCTTTGTTCCGATTCATTAGACGCGCTGTCTCCCCTAAAGTCCTCCATCCCGGCCACTTTCGAGCTGCCGGCCTTCTTTTTCTGAGCATACCAAGCTCTAATCTCCAGTAGACTGGTATGGTGTATATTGAAATTCTGAGGAGCGGAATTAGCATCCGCGAACCACTTACAGAAGCAGAAGCTCATATTCGAATTCGGGGTCTTGAGTGGAAGATCAAATTTGGCTTGAGTTCCACCTGCAACAAAATGAAACCAAGCTCGAGCTCCCTCCAGAACATTCCCAACAAAGCTTAATTCCCTATTGGGATTACCCACATAGAGCTGATCATACCCAAACTGACGGGCAAAACGACTCGGATAGTAACGTTCTATATAGCAGAAGTTCTCTAAACGAAGGACCAAATGTCCTGGGCGGATATTCAACAAACACCAGAAACACCCCAAAGATAGGGTAGTGAATTTATCAGCACCAGTAGAATCCGTGAATTCTTCCCCATACCCAACATTCGGGAAGTATGGAAAACATCTAAACAACTCAAAAGTTGAGAAACAACGAAGGATCTTGCGGATCACGGCCATGTAGCCCCCTTTCCATTGCGACCTCTTATAGTGCTGCACTTTTGGAGCACTTAAATCAATCTGCGAATCTACAGGACTCATCAGAGTGGGGCAATGTAGAACCAGCCAGGCCATCAAGTAAGTATAAGGAAGTTCTACACACGAATTAGGAGTCTTAATTATAGGGTCTCCTTTCTTCCTCTGCTCTTTCTTCACACTACAGAATTTATCAGAGATTCTTCTCAATCCGCTTTGGATACTGCATACCATGGCGGGCAACAAACTAAGTCGCCTGCCCAATGCCAGTAGAACGGCTGGGTATACAGCCCTAATGGGTATGTTTTTCTGCGAAGGAATAACACACTTCTTCAGCCAAACCAACAAATAACCCGCCAAGAAGGCAGGGTCAGATAAGAGCTGAAGGGCTTGATAATGAAAGCTCTCAAAGGACGCCCCAGCTTTGAAAACATCTTCATCAGGTTTGGCAACATAAGCATCTGTTCCGAAACTTGCAATTCTTCTCTCTACCTCTTTTTCAGAAACTGAATGAAGGCGAGTGAAGTTAGGAGTACTCTTACAAAATCTAGGCAAAAGATATTGCAGCCACTTCTTTGGCTTCAAACTACGGGTGCCCGATGTGTAAGTACATATATGATAATGGCATAGCAACTCCCAGTAAGTATCATAAGCCAAAGGGTCCTGAGTCTTTAATAGATGGAGTTCCTCTCCAGTAGGAACATACTCCTCATACGGGATGTTTCCCATAGGCAAACCCGAGATCTCATGCATCTCATGGAGAGCGAAACCCAATTCGCCTTGGGGGCAAAAGATTGTATAAGTATCAGGATTATACAATTCCAACAAAGCAAAGAAATGGAATCTGCTGGCGGGAATGCCGTGCTGAATCACCCTGATGGCGTGATACAGCCCCGCATGATGAAGCTGATCCCTAAATGATCGTAGAAAGAAATCGGTCAAAACAGCCCACTCTCCTTTTGAAGAATAGTGAACCCATCCAGGGGGATGGAAATCCTGAACAGGGAACTCTCCTTGTGTATTGGTAAAACGATGCAAGAAAGTCTGTGCGATTAGGGGAATCTCGCCTCTATGGAGGTCACGATTAAGCAACCCCGGAAGCAACCCACGAAAGCTCTTCCCAGTGCCACGAGGAAAAGCACATTGAGCATTGAAGCCCCCCAATAAGATACCGTCTTGCGGTCTGTTTATGTGCCAGTCTATTTGTCTGGGCATGGAAAGGGATTGAAAGAACAAGAACGAGTAAGATCTCTCCATATTGGGGAGAAACAAGTAGCGACCTTTAACTTGACGAAGCCACTTGTAATTACCATCTTCCAAACCATTGTCGGGCATTGAAACATGATCCCCAAACAAAAAAATAGGTTTAAGCAATGGACACCGATCTTCTCCCTCGAAAGATGCATTGGTCACCAGCTCTCGCAATGTTGAGCGAGAAGGGTGGAGGATCCTATCTTCTCTCTCTTGATTACCCGAGGCTACACAATGGGGAAAGACGTGATCAAATATGAGCTCTTTATTCCCATCATAGCCGTCAGAATATCCGAAATATTGATCCTTTAGCCAAGGATTCGAAGCGTAATCAACTGCAAAAGACATTCAAATTCAAGACACAAAAAAAAATGAGAAAGGGACTGCCTTTCGACTTTTTACCTCCAATCAAGGGTTCCTGCCGAACCACTATCGAGCTAGATGCAGCTTGAGGATCTTGACGACTCTTGGCAACGGCGTCGGAAGAAGAAGCTTTCTTCGGCATCTTTTGCAGAGGGAGGAAATCTCTCACACGGAGAATCAGATAGAAGATTGAAGACGAGAAGTCTAAGGAGTCCAAACGAAGAACTCAGATTTCAAATTTCTCGAGATAAGGGCAACCTCTCGTAAAGTGGAGGTTATATAGCAGGTGATTTGACGGTCAAGATCTCTGAACAGACGTGATATCCGGCTTGAATCGCGTGGATACCTTTTCATTTAATGCAGCTCAGAAAAATGCCTCGAATCTGACGCCATAGGAAAACAACCGCCTGTCAGCCTTCCCGCAAAAGCTCGCGAACCTAATACAGAGTCGGTTTCTCCTCAAAAACCGAAGTTCGCGACCCTAATACAGAGCCACTTTCTTCTCAAAAAGCGAAGGCTCGCGACCTTAATGCAAAGTCGCGCCCCTTCCGAAGACAATTCACGACCCTAATACAGAGTCGGTTTCTTCTCAAAAAGCAAAGGCTCGCGACCTTAATGCAGAGTCGCGCCCCTTCCGAAGATAATTCGCGACCCTAATACAGAGTCGGTTTCTCCTCAAAAAGCGAAGTTCGCGACCCTAATACAGAGCCGCTTTCTTCTCAAAAAGCGAAGGCTCGCGACCTTAATGCAGAGTCGCGCCCCTTCCGAAAATAATTCGCGACCCTAATGCAGAGTCACGCCCCTTCCAGAGTCAGTTTCTCCTAAAAAAGCGAAGTTTGCGACCCTAATACAGAGCCGCTTTCTTCTCAAAAAGCGAAGGCTCGCAACCTTAATGCAGAGTCACGCCCCTTCCGAAGACAATTTGCGACCCTAATACAGAGTTGTCTTCTACTCAAAGATGAAGGCTTGCGCCCCTAATACAAAGACGTGTTCCTTCCAAAACAAGAGTTCGCGACCCTAATACATAGTCGATTTCTATTCAAAGATGAAGAGTCGCGCCCCTAATACAGAGACATGTCCCTTCAAAAGCAAGAAGCAGTAGTGGCGCTAATACTGAGTCACAGACTTCAAACAAACGCAATAGAAGTTCTAATACAGAAGATTATATCCATAGTATTCCGAAACTCCTCAAAGAATCATAAGAGTTTTGGAAACTTTGCAGGGGGTTTTGTCGGCAAAAAATTCTGGAAAAGCAAAGTAGATTTACGAATTCAGAGACAGAAGCCCGCAACTCATCGGATCCGCGAATCTAAGAAACTGAGGTCCGCGAATCTAAGAAACTGAGGTCTGCGATCCAGACGACGGAACATGTTTGCGAATCTAAAGCTGAGATTCATGACACTACCCATAGCTTTCGGGTGGGGGTTTAATACAAAGTCACCCGACCAGAACAGAAGAATTGCCACCTCGGATCGTGGGAATAACTGCCAAACGAATGCAGCGGCGTTACTTCGATCGTGGAAATAACCACCTAACGAATATGGCGGCACTTCTCGAGTAGTGAGAGCTAATGGTCGAGCAAAATATGGTGGGACGTTACTCCAAGCCTCCTATAAAAGGAGGGGACAGAGGAGAGCACGGCAAGAGGAGCTTCTTCTGAAAAACTATCTTTGCAATCAAGAGCCAAAAAAAAAAACCTTTCTTTTCCCTTTAGCCAACTGAGAGAAATTGTACGGAGTGTCAACGGAGAGCTGGATCGTCCTCCATAGCTACCTAGAAACCTAGCCTTAAACAAAGAGGGAGAGCAATCTTCCTCATCTTCTGTAAATGGGAAACCGTTCGATTGTAACCCTTTTATTGAAAAGATTTCGATATAAAGAGCGTGCAACTTTGATGGAGAACAGCGGGCACCTTTAATTGCGCGATCATGCTTTCCCTGCGGAACACGAGAGACGCGGATGTATGTTCCGCATTTGTAATCATAGATAACTTTGGTGGATTTACTCCATTTTCTGTAGGAAACGCGAGTAAATCCTTCCGCGTCTTGATCTTTTGTATCCTCGCATTTTGGCCTCCATACTTATACAGTAGGCCTTTGCAATGATGAGTTGGCGGTTTTCTTTTGCTGCGTGGTCCTGCGAAGGGCACGAGCTTTGCTTCTTCTTAGGCTCCTTCTCATTATACGAGTGAGAAGAACCTCCTTCTCCGTGTCATAGACCTGCGGAGTAGATAGTGGTCGTTTCCCCTTGTTGAAGTGGAGAGTTTGGCCCACTTTGCTTGAGAGATCAGGAGTCTTAGCCGAAACTGGCTTAGAGCCCATTGTTGGTGAAGAAGAGGATTTCAGACTAGTTTGGTTCACTGATTCCCCCGGTTGAGTTATTTCCCTTGGAGCCTCCTTGGAGATTGACCTTTTGGTGACTTTAAGGCACCCCCGTAGGGAAGTAGGGCTCTTGGAGCCTGAAGAAAAGAATTCTTCATACCTTTCTTGGTCAATCTGGATAGTGAGCAATTTGACCAGGCTGCCAACTGGAATGTTGTCGGATTGAGCTACTACCAGATCACCAGAGATGATGGGAGTCCCCAGCGGAGTCGTCAATCTTCTGTTCGCCATAGAAATTGTAATTGACGCTCTATTGAGATTTTTCAATAAAGGATTACAATTCAACGGTTTTCCGTTTACAGAAGATAAGGAAAATAGATTCCCTCTTTTTTTAAAGCTGGGTTCTGAGATAGCTGTGCAGGATGATCTTGCTCTCCGTTGACACTCTATACAAACTCTTTCAATTGGCAGAAAAATAGAGGCTCTGGACTTCTGATCGCAAGGGGTAATTCAAGAAGAAGATGATTGATCCCTTCTCTTTCGTTTTTCCGCTTTTTATAGGGATTTTAGGGCAACGTCCCCGTCTCATTCGTTCGACCTTAGCCCCACTACTCGAGAAGTGCCGTCATATTCGTTAGGTAGTTACTCCCATGACCGAAATAATGCCACTGCATTCATTTGGCAAGTGGCTTCACGATCTGAGGTGGCAACTCCCTTGTTCGGGTCGGGTGACTTTATATTAAACGCCTCTCCGGAAGCTATAGGTGGTATCGTGAATCTCAACATTAGATTCGCGGATCTGTTCTGTCGTAGCTGGGTCACGAACCTCGAATTTTAGGTTCGCGGATCTGCTGAGTTGCGGATCTCAAACCCTAAATTTGCGGATCTACTTTGTTTTTGACAGATGACTCCAAAATTTTTCGCCGACAGGGTACAGCCATGTAGGATCATGTTGGGAGCCCACGAGACATTTAAATAAGTAAATCACGGATCTAGTTATGAGAGGGGTGTTTCTATGAATTCTAAACGTGGACCTAGTCCATGTTTCTAACTTAGAGTCACGTTTGAGCCTTGAAGGCTTTTAAAACAAAAATTATCATCATCTAAATTGAAATGCGGATCAACAATCACAAGAAAATCTGCATTTGTCTTCTATGCTCATTATTAGAGCTGAATACAACTAAATGCAAGACCCAGAGGGTCGCATTTTCATTCTATAATGATGAAGGATGGTCATTATCCTTGTTAACACCCAAATGCGGGTCTGGACATGTCACGTGAGCTACTACCAGCTAAAAGCATGAATCTGATGCCATGTCAACTGCATGGAGTCTAAATGCATATCTCAGTTTATTTAATTTTCGTCATTTAATTTCAACATATTATTACCCTCAAATTGTAGAGGCTAATAATAGACGAGTAATGATTTTTAACAACATTTATTTCATGATAACATGACAAGTAAAATCAATAATGATGCATGAAGACATGGTCATTTATGGAAATATGATGACAAGTTTCTTACATCTTGATTATATGGATAAAGTATTCTCGTGATAAGAATATATATGATCCTAAATCTTGATTTCCGAATTCTTATTACTTATAAAATGATATGTACATAGTATGACTTGACAAGTCATGTATTTTCATTAGTTTAAGTATATCTTGTATCACTAATATGGGGATTAAGAAAAACTATATGATGAAAAAGAACCATATTATATAAGAATTTTGTTAGCCAACTTCTTGATTAAGGTGATGAGGACTCTTACCGCAGCAGTACTGTATGTGGTACTAGGCCACAGTTTGATACATGAGTCACTATAAGAGTGAAGTCCGTTATTATTTCACAGTACGTTGTTTGACTTGCAACACCTAGCGGTGTGTCATGATTTAGCCCCATGGGTTCAGGCCCGATCCTGGGTATGCACAGGTACTTGCATAATATAGAAGAAACTGCACATTATTTTATCCATCATTGAGTTTCAATAACAATAATAACATGATCTAGACTTGTTAAAATTTTACATGATTTCTTGAAAATGATTCACATAGTTCTTATTACTTTATTATTCATTATTTATGCAACATGACTGACATATATACACTTTATTAGCATACTCTTTATCATTTAGTACTATAATAGTACATGTATTTCTTTTCTCGTATTACTTACTGGGTTTAATTCTCTAGGTGTTGAGCCCAAATTACGAAGGCAAAAAAGGGGAAACAGCTCTAGTTGATGATCCGTACTTCACTGAACGTACTAGTGGTAGTAATTAACAAAGCATCTCCCGGACGACTTTGTACATCTTGTTTATACTTTCTTTTGCTCGGGCATTGCTTTAGTGTATTTTGATTCTTTTGTGTAAATATTCAGAGCAGTGTGCCATTTTATATAATCAACTCTCTTTGTGAATGAAATACTTTCAGTTTCAGACATGTTGTATATTCATCTGGATGTCGCAGTAGTTACGGTTATTCCAAAATCCCGTGACTGTTGGACTGTCCAGTAGTATTTTAAAGTAGCGCCCTTCGTGCATATGTATTCTATTTCTTATTTTTTGGTTGTTGGATTTTTTATTTTGGCTTGCATATGTATATGTATTCTATTTTTTATTTTTGTCCGTGATATTCAGACACTCTTGTATATATTTAGTACTTGAGTTAGTCTATTCTAATACTGTACTTAACTCTACATGAGCAACCTTTTGGTATTTACATATTGTTTATCATTTCCATACACTTATTTTCATATATTCATGCATGTGATATTGTGATAGATAGATTCAGACCTGTGCAATATATCTCATATTTATGTGCTTCATATCTCTTGGCTGTGTTTGTATTAGAAAGAAAAAAATGGCCTCGTATGCTCTGGTATTGAGAGTGCCGACATGTGACACTTTACCCATTATTGAAACACACACGCAAGCCCACCTGTATGATTTGGGGAATCACACCAAGAAAAAGAGGATTGTCTTAGTTCATTGCTTCCTTACTTGGTGACATTATTTGCCTGGATCGAAATTCGTAGTAACGATTGTTAATGTCAAGACTTCTTAACAAAGTTATTTTCATAGCCAAAAGAAGCCAACACCGAAGCAAATAAGATGGCAAGACTTCCTAACAAAGTTAGACTACATTATGGAGTACAAGCCTCGGAAGACAAATTTTGTGGCGGATGCTCTTTAGTCACAAGGAGCATTTTGCAGCCATTTTGCACCGCAAATTTAGCCTGATGGCGGAGTATGAGAAGTCCTACATCAAGATTAAGTTGCGAAGAAGTTGGTGGAACATGCAAAGTAGGTAGGACTGGCAAGTTCTGGATCGAGAATGACCTTCTGTAATGCATCAGATTATATGTTCTTCATTATGATCATCTACGATGGGTTATCTTACAAGAGCATCATGTCTCCAAGTGGGCAGGACATTAGGGAGTTTACCACACACTAGTACGTGTGGAGAGGCACTACTATTGGCCTCGGATGAGAGATTACATGAAGGCCTAAGTGAAAATGTTTCTTGTGCACCAACAAGACAATGTGGAGCAATATAAAGTAGCAGGGTTGCTAGAGCCACTACCTATACCGAATTGTCTATGAGAGAGTATCTTTATGGATTTTATTGTTAGTCTGCCAAAGTCTGAAAGATGTGCTCAGGTATTCATAGTGTTGGACAGATTCTCAAAATATGGCGTATTCATACCTGCACTAAAGAAGTGCCCTGCAGAGGAGACGGCTCGATTGTTTCTTAAGCATGCAGAGAAGTATTGGAGGATCTTACAGAATATCATCACTAATCGGGAATCTCCATTTATCGGACGGTTCTGGACATAATTGTTCAAAGTTTTCGTGTCAAACTTGAACTTCACTACAAGTTTCCTCCCTAAGACAGATGGATAGATAAAGCACATCAATGCACCATTAGAGGGTTACTTGAGCCACTTTGCGAGTGACAACCAGTTAGATTTGACTAAGTTGTTGGATCAAGCACAATTCTCCTATAATTTTCAGAAATCCAAGTCTATCAATTAGAATCTATTCGAGATTGTGATGGGTCAGCAAATATTAACCCCAGGCATAATAGCTACGGATTATAAAAGAAGTAGTCCATCAATATACAAATTTGCTATAGGGTGGCAAGAACGGTTAGACTTAGCACGCTCATGCCTACATCAAACACTGAGAAGGTGAAATAATGGGCAGATCAGGATCGACGATTAGTAAAGTACCAATATAGAGACTTCGCACTAGTCAGACTATCACAAAATTAGAAACTGAATAGCTTTCACAAGGGGCTAATACGAAGGTATGAGGAACCATTTCATATCATAAATAAAGTGGGCAAGGTCGCCAATAAACTTGAGTTACCTCCAAAACTCAAGCAATTTCACCCCCTATTTCATGTGAGTATGCTAAAGCTATATCATGAAGATATGGAGCCAACTCGGAACGAGTCAGAGAGAGAACCTGTGGGAGTGCAAGCTGAATTTGAATGCTAAACAAATTATTGCGGAGCATGATGTACATCTGCCAAATAATAGGCGGCACAAGAATTACTTGGCTCGTTGGGAGGGACTACCAATAGTGAAGCAAGTCGGGAGTCAGCAAAGTCACTATGGCAGTTCAAGAAGCAGCTAAACAACGAGGATGACGCCAGGTTGGATAGGGAGAATGTCACAGCCCAGCCCAGAAAGTTTCCAAGGTTGAATGCAGGATGAGGTGATGTCTAAAACTTTCTGGATGCTCCTATATATACTACACTATGTATAGAAAAGTCTAGAATAATGTAGAATACTCTAGAAGAGTTTAGAACTCTCTTAAATAGTATAGAATATTTTAGAATATGTAGAACACTCTAGAAGTGTCGTGAAGAGTCTAGAACACTCTAGAAGAGTGTGGAAGACTTTAAAAGACTGTGAAACACTTTGGAAGTGTATAAAACATTCTAGATAATATTTGTAATTATTAGATCATAGTAGGATCTAGAAGGATTCATCGTATGAAGAACTTGCCTATAAATAAGGAAGTGGTCCTCACTTGTAAAGAATAGGATAGCAATCAAGAATCAAGCATTAAGACTAAGAGTCCCATACAAATAGTCCTCTTCTTCATCTCTTTCGTGAGTTTGTGAGTAAGCCTTGGTCTCTCAAATTCGAGTGAGCTAAGTGTCACACAAATGTAGATATTTGAAGAGTCAAAGTTACAAGCCCGTGACATATGGACCTTGGGCAGAAATACACAAAACCTATTCCAACCTTTTAGATTTCTGGCATGGTATAAAATAATCTACCAAAGGAGATAGTCTGAGTAAGGCTTCAGTTCTGTCTAGGTGACAGTAAGCACATCAACTTTTGAAAAGATAAATGGAGTAGTTAGCTGCATTTACGATATACTTTCATGTAAGTGCATTAACTTTCTGATAACGTAACTTGGAACAAAATGATTAGCTTCATTAGGAGGGTAGTTAAAAATATATTTAGTCAGTCAAGGGGTGGTGCTCCACCATATAAGTACACACATAATATAATGAAGAGATAAAAATTGCTATTATCAATCATAAAATCCAAGCTGAGAAATTAAAATGGAAGAGCGTAATGGGAGTTTTATAAGACTATAATATTCCGTTAAGGCCGAAGAAAATTTCTATAGGAGTATTATTAGGCCAGTTTTATTATATAACACAGATTATTGGACTATAAAGAAACGTCATTCACAGAAAATAAATTTAGTACTGGTACACGTGCTTCGTTGGATGTGTAATAACACTATGAGAGATAAATTAAGAAAATCAAATATTCGTGCTAAGATAGGCATAACTCCAATAGAAGAGAAGATGCAAGAAAATCGCTTATGATGGTTTGACCATGTGCGATATAGACCTACAAATGCACTAATTCAATGAGTAAAGTTTATCAATATATGACAAGTTAAAAGTGGAAAAAAATCCAAAGAGAATATGAATGGAGGTAATATGAAAAAACGTGGATGCTAGAGGTTTAAACAAAAAACATATTGCTAGCTAGGAATGAGTAGAAAAAGATCATCCATGTGATCGATCTGGCATGATCCCTTTTGGTTTATATTGTCTGTTCCAAATACTTGGAATAAAAGGCTTAATTGTTGTTGTTGTATATAACCTAGTTTTGAATAAGAATGCTTCTATGTGTGACACCTTTCAAGGAGGTCGTTTTAGGCTTGTCATGGGATGTATAGGGGATCTTCGGATAACACGCAGATATAAGGAGATGCTTGGTCAACTATACGATGCTCATAGGAAAGGGATTATTGACTTGTCCTGATGGGAATGGCACAAATCATGAAGATATAATGTTGCCACCTGCTATAAAGCTTTCAACCTTAGTGCAGTCACCTTGCTGTTCGTTGACGAGGTATGGAGTTCTTGCATAATTCAAAAAATATAGGCATTTCTTTGATTGGTGGCGAGAGATGTTATTTTGATTTGGGAAGATCCCAGAAAAGGAGACGGCATAGTCACGGCTTCTCTTGCCTCTGTACTTTTGACCAAGAATTCACACATCATCTTTTTTTTTTTTTTTGCCACTTATCCTTATGTCAAGTTCATTTAGGACTTCTTTTATGATCAGATAGGAGGCTATACGGCTCAAAACCTATTACTAACATGAGTGATCTTTTGGGCGAGGGAGGAAAGGAGGAAGGTGTTGGTACATTACTTGACTATAAAAGCAATACTTGGAACTTGGTTGGAACGCACTAGTGAAGTTCTTAGAAACTGTGTCTACACTATGCTTTCATTATGTAATTAAATTGAGCATGACATCACTCTCTGAACAGGTACAACACAAAAGAAAGACCAAGGACCTTCGACAACTATGATATCTTGGTAGGATCACAAGACTTTTGGATCTCCAGTCCTATGTTGATCTCGATGCCTCCACCGTAGGAAAGTGGAGTTAAGCTACATATACTCTGCAGATGATTAATGTCGGGAGGTTTGAGGGTACAAGAATTTCTTATCATTTACGGATGGCGCCTGTTTAAGTTTAATTTTCTCCGCCTATCCTCTCTTATCTTTTCTTTTGTTTCTTATGATTGTTTTGTCCTCTAACTTGTGAGGGACCCCTATATTATCTATATGTACAATATATTTCATCAAAATTTATTTAATGGAGCGTAGGGGTTACTACTTACCATTTATGCTGAAAAAACTTGTATTACTGTATTTGGCTTGGGAGTTGTAAGCTACATATATACACTTTATTCGTATACTCTTTATCATTTAGTACTATAATAGTACACGTATTTCTTTTCTTGTATTACTTACTGGGTTTAATCCTCTAGGTGTTGAGCCCAAATTACGAAGGCAAAAAAGGGGAAATAGCTCTAGCTGATGTTCCGTACTTCACTGAACGTACTAGCAGTAGTAATTAACAAAGCATCTCCTGGACGACTTTGTACATCTTGTTTATACTTTCTTTTGATCGGGCATTGCTTTAGTGTATTTTGATTCTTTTGTGTAAATATTCAGAGCAGTATGCCATTTTATATAATCAACTCTCTTTATGAATGAAATACTTTCAGTTTCAGACATGTTGTATATTCATCTGGATGTCGCAGTAGTTATAGTTATTCCAAGATCCCGTGACTGTTGGATTGTCCAGTAGTATTTTAAAGTAGCACCCTTCGTGCATATGCATTCTATTTCTTATTTTTTGGCTGTTGGATTATTCATTTTGGCTTGCATATGTAAATGTATTCTATTTTTTATTTTTGTTCGTGATATTCAGACACTCTTGTATATATTCAGTACTTGAGTTACTCTATTCTAATACTGTACTTGACTCTACATGAGCAACCTTTTAGTATTTACATATTGTTTATCATTTCCATACACTTATTTTTAGATATTCATGCATGTGATATTATGACAGATAGATTCAGACCTGTGCAATATATCTCATATTTATGTGCTTCATATCTCTTGGCTATGTTTGTATTAGAAAGAAAAAAATGGCCTTGTACACTCTGGTATTGAGAATGTCGACATGTGACACTTTACCCATTATTGGAACACACACTCGAGCCCATCTGTATGATTTGGGGCATCACACCAAGAACAAGAGGACTGTTTTAGTTCATTGCTTCCTTACTTGGTGACATTATTTGCTTGGATCGAAATTTGTAGTAACGATTGTTAATGTCGCCATAAGTTATTTTCATAGCCAAAAGAAGCCAACACCGAAGCAAATAAGATGGTAAGACTTCCTAACAAAGTTACACTACATTATGGAGTACAAGCCTCAGAAGACAAATTTTTTGGCGGATGCTCTTAGTCACAAGGAGCATTTTGCAGCCATTTTGCACCGCAAATTTAGCCTGATGGCAGAGTATGAGAAGTCCTACATCAAGATTAAGTTGCGAAGAAGTTGGTGGAACATGCAAAGTAGGTAGGACTGGCAAGTTCTGGATCGAGAATGACCTTCTTTACAGCACATGTATCAAATTATATGTTCTTCATTATGATCATCTACGATGGGTTATCTTACAAGAGCATATGACTCCAAGTGGCCAGGACATTAGGGAGTTTACCACACACTAGTACGTGTGGAGAGGCACTACTATGGGCCTTGGATGTGAGATTACATGAAGGCCTAAGTGAAAATGTTTCTTGTGCACCAACAAGACAATATGGAGCAATATAAAGTAGCAGGGTTGCTAGAGCCAATACCTATACCAAATTGTCTATGAGAGAGTATCTCTATGGATTTTATTGTTAGCCTGCCAAAGTCTGAAAGATGTGCTCAGGTATTCATAGTGTTGGACAGATTCTCAAAAAATGGCGTATTCATACCTGCACTAAAGAAGTGCCCTGCAGAGGAGACGACTCGATTGTTTCTTAAGCATGCGGTGAAGTATTGGAGGATCTTACAGAATATCATCACTAATCGGGAATCTCCATTTATTGGGCGGTTCTGGACATAATTGTTCAAAGTTTTTGTGTCAAACTTGAACTTCACTACAAGTTTCCTCCCTAAGACAGATGGATAGATAAAGCACATCAATGCACCATTAGAGGGTTACTTGAGCCACTTTGCGAGTGTCAACCAGTTAGATTGGACTAAGTTGTTGGATCAAGCACAATTCTCCTATAATTTTCAGAAATCCAAGTCTATCAAATAGAATCTATTCGAGATTGTGATGGGTCAGCAAATATTAACTCCAGGCATAATAGCTACGGATTATAAAAGAAGTAGTCCATCAATATACAAATTTGCTATAGGGTGGCAAGAACGGTTAGACTTAGCACGCTCATGCCTACATCAAACACTGAGAAGGTGAAGTAATGGGCAGATCAGGATTGACGATTAGTAAAGTACCATGATAGAGACTTCGCATTAGTTAGACTATCTCAAAATTAGAAAATGAATAGCTTTCACAAGTGGCTTATACGAAGGTATGAGGAACCATTTCATATCATAAATAAAGTGGGCAAGGTCGCCAATAAACTTGAGTTACCTCCAAAACTCAAGCAATTTCACCCCCTATTTCATGTGAGTATGCTAAAGCTATATCATGAAGATATGGAGCCAACTCGGAGCGAGTCCGAGAGAGCACCTGTGGGAGTGCAAGCTGAATTTGACTGCTAAACAAATTATTGCGGAGCATGATAAACATCTGCCAAATAATAGGCGGCACAAGAATTACTTGGCTAGTTGGGAGGGACTACCAATAGTGAAGCAAGTCGGGAGTCAGGAAAGTCACTATGGCAGATCGAGTGATTTCGCAGCTAAACAACGAGGATGACACCAAATTGGATAGGGAGAATGTCACAGCCCAGCCCAGAAAGTTTCCAAGGTTGAATGCAGGATGAGGTGATGTCTAAAACTTTCTGGATGCTCCTATATATACTACACTATGTATAGAAAAGTCTAGAATAATGTAGAATACTCTAGAAGAGTTTAGAACTCTCTTAAATAGTATAGAATATTTTAGAATATGTAGAACACTCTAGAAGTGTCGAGAAGAGTCTAGAACACTCTAGAAGAGTGTGGAAGACTTTAAAAGACTGTGAAATACTTTGGAAGTGTATAAAACATTCTAGATAATATTTGTAATTATTAGATCATAGTAGGATCTAGAAGGATTCAACGTATGAAGAACTTGCCTATAAATAAGGAAGTGGTCCTCACTTGTAAAGAATAGGATAGCAATCAAGAATCAAGCATTAAGACTACGAGTCCCATACAAATAGTTCTCTTCTTCATCTCTTTTGTGAGTTTGTGAGTAAGCCTTGGTCTCTCAAATTCGAGGGAGCTAAGTGTCACACAAATGTAGATATTTGAAGAGTCAAAGTTACAAGCCCGTGACATATGGACCTTGGGCAGAAATACACAAAACCTATTCCAACCTTTTAGATTTCTGGCAAAGGAGATAGTCTGAGTAAGGCTTCAGTTCTGTCTAGGTGACAGTAAGCACATCAACTTTTGAAAAGATAAATGGAGTAGTTAGTTGCCTTTACGATATACTTTCATGTAAGTGCATTAACTTTCTGATAACGTAACTTGGAACAAAATGATTAGCTGCATTAGGAGAGTAGTTAAAAATATATTTAGTGAGTCGAGGAGTGGTACTCCACCATATAAGTACACACATAATATAATAAAGAGATAAAAATTGCTATTATCAAGTGGGATCTTTACAAAGATTTGAATGGTACGAGCTTTGATAGATATAAACTAGATAAGAAGAAAGTTAAGAAAGTTGTTCATGATGCAAAAACTAAAATATACAAAGAAGTGTACGAGAAGTTAATAAAGAGACTTAAAAGAATATATATATATATAGAGAGAGAGAGAGAGAGAGTGTAAATTCTTATGTATTATAAAGCATATTAAAGATGAAGATCATAGAGTTTTAATTTGAGATGAAAAACAAAAACAATGGAAAGATTATTTTAACAGATCGTACAATGGTTGTTTTACTTAAGATATGGGGAACCTTACTATTTAGTTTGAGGATATAAATTTTTGTTTTATACATAGAATAAAATAATCTGAAGTAAAAGAGGCATTAAAAAGGATAAAATTAAAAAAAAATTCGTGACTCTAGATGAAATTTCTATGGAGATACCTAATAGAGATAGGTATTAGATAGCTGACATAGCTTTTTAATAAGATTTAACAAAATAAGAAGATACCAAATGAATGAAAAAAGAATCTTTATAGCTCTATATAAGAGTAATGGTGATATTCAGAGTTGTTCTAACTACAATAGAATAAAACTCATATGTCGCACTATGAAGTTTTGAAAAATGGTAACTGAACATAAATTAAGGCAGACTATTAAAATATCAGAGGAGCAGTTTAGGTTCATACTGGGGCGATCAACAACAGAAACTATTCATTTGTTTTTGTCAACTTATTAAGCAATTTCGAGAAAAAAGTAGAGATTTACATAAAGTCTTTATCGATTTTAAAAAACTTATGATAAGATACAAAGAGATGTATTATGGTAGATACTGATAAATAAGAGAGTCTCCATCAAATATATTGACATGATTAAGGATATGAAGTAGTGGCAAAAAGAACTTTTTCCAAGTAAGTTTTAATTACAATTGGATTGCATCAAAGAGTTACATTGAGTCCATTTTTATTTGTTATAGTTATGGATGAATTTATTAGAACTATTCAGGATGAGATATGGTGCATGCTATTTACTAATGATATTATCTAAGTCGATGAAACGAGAACAGAGGTGAATGTCAAGTTGGAGTGATGGATATAAATATTAGAATCTAGAGGTTTTATATTGAGGAGGTTCAAAACAGAGTATATTAAATGCAAATTTAGTAAACGAAGGACCTGAGATTATAATGTGGTAACATTAAATGAGTAAAAGAGACAAATGTGCAATCGATTTATATACTTGGCTTCTATTATTTAAAATAACGAAGATATCGATAGTGGTATCAATCATAAGATCCAAGCTGAGAAATTAAAATGGAAAAGCGTAATGGGAGTTTTATACGACTGTAATATTCTGTTAAGGCTGAAAAAAAATTTTATAGGACTATTATTAGGCCAGTTTTATTATATGACATAGATTATTGGACTATAAAGAAGCGTCATTCACAGAAAATAAATTTAGTACTGATACACGTGCTTCGTTGGATGTGCAATAACACTATGAGAGATAAAGTAAGAAAAGCAAATATTCGTGCTAAGATAGTCATAACCCCAATAGAAGAGAAGATGCAAGAAAATCGCTTATGATGGTTTGACCATGTGCGATATAGACCTATAAATGCACTACTTTAATGAGTAAAGTTTATCAATATATGACAAGTTAAAAGTGGAAAAAAAATCCAAAAAGAATATGGATGGAGGTAATATGAAAAAACATGGATGCTAGAGGTTTAAATAAAAACATATTGCTAGATAGGAATGAGTAGAAAAAGATCATCCATGTGATTGTGATCGATCTGGCATGATCCCTTTTGGTTCATATAGTCTACTCCAAATACTTGGAATAAAAGGCTTAAGTGTTGTTGTTGTATATAACCTAGCTTTGAATAAGGATGCTTCTATGTGTGACACCTTTCAAGGAGGTCGTTTTAGGCTTGTCATGGGATATATAGGGGATCTTCGGATAACACGCAGATATAAGGAGATGCTTGGTCAACTATACGACGCTCATAGGAAAGGGATTATTGACTTGTCCTGATGGGAATGGCACAAATCATGAAGATATAATGTTGCCACCTGCTATAAAGCTTTCAACCTTAGTGCAGTCTCCTTGCTGTTCGTTGACGAGGTATGGAGTTCTTGCATAATTCAAAAAATATAGGCATTTCTTTGATTGGTGGCGAGAGATGTTATTTTGATTTGGGAAGATCCCAAAAAAGGAGGACGGCATAGTCACGGCTTCTCTTGCCTCTGTACTTTTGACCAAGAATTCATACATCATCTATTTTTTTTATTTTTTGCCACTTATCCTTATGTCAAATTCATTTAGGAGTTCTTTTATGATCAGATAGGAGGCTATACGGCTCAAAATCTATTACTAACATGAGTGATCTTTTGGGCGAGGGAGGAAAGGAGGAAGGTGTTAGTACATTACTTGACTATAAGAGCAATACTTGGAACTTGGTTGGAACGCAAAAGTGATGTTCTTAGAAACTGTGTCTACACTATGCTTTCATTATGTAATTAAATTGAGCATGACATCACTCTCTGAACAGGTACAACACAAAAGAAAGACCAAGGACCTTCGACAACTTTGATGTCTTGTTGGGATCACAAGACTTTTGGATCTCCAGTCCTATGTTGATCTCGATGCCTCCACCGTAGGAAAGTGGAGTTAAGCTACATATACTCTGCAGATGATTAATGTCGGGAGGTTTGAGGGTACAAGAATTTCTTATCATTTATGGATGGCGTCTGTTTAAGTCTAATTTTCTCCTCCTATCCTCTCTTATCTTTTCTTCTGTTGCTTATGATTGTTATGTCCTCTAACTTGTGAGGGACCCCTATATTATCTATATGTTCAATATATCTCATTAAAATTTATTTAATGGAATGCAAGGTTACTATCTATCATTTATGTTGAAAAAACTTGTATTACTGTATTTGATTTGGGAGTTGCAAATCGTAACTATAATTATAAAAATTTTCAAATGTTACTTTTTTATTTTCAAAAGGTTTGAAGAATACCATATATATCAATAATACAATCATTATTTGTAAAAGGAAAGGGAAAAGTGTCTTATGTCCTTATTTTCCGAAATTGTACAAGTGTACAAGTGGCTGTAATTGTAACTATAAATTTTTAAAACTAGAGCTGCAACCAAATAATGGAAAGCTTTACTTACAGCAAAAGCGGTTGCGATTGTAACTACTGTATGCACTTACAGTCGCAACCAAACAACCCACAAAAAATGAGAGAGAAATGATCCTCAATGCGAAAGAGATGTTTGTAAAATTAAAGCCTTTTATAGGATAAAAGGAAGAGTCACTTAGGATGTCCTGGATTACACAAAATTACAATGATTTTGGATCAAAAAAGATCTGCATATGTCGTTTTTTATTTATTATTTTAATATTTTATTATTATTATTTTTTTTATTTTTTTATTTTGTGTAGGGGGGGCAGAATACACCATTGCTGGGACATTTCTAGGTTTCAGTTATCAATTGGGAGAATTAATTCGGACAATCAAATAGGCTACTGCTTAATTTTCAAAAAAGAAGTGTATAAAGCGAAAAATATGTAATGTTAAGTTTTGTGCAGATAAACAAGTGAGCAGTGCAATCATGGCAAGGCTTCTGGCAAAATGCTTATGTAGATACTATGCAATCAAAATGTATGCAATCAAAATGTAAAGTTGTATTAAGAATTGAGATATATAAGTTTATACTTTTAGCACGTTTAGGCTCTTTTTGGCTTGATAGGAAACGAAGGAAAAAGAAAATAAGAAAAAAAATATTTTCTATTTGGTTTGTGGGAAAATTTAAAAGAAAAGATAATGTTTTCATACTAACCAAACATTAAGGCTGTGCTTGGATTGAAGGAAAATGAAGAAAAAAACAAAGAGAAGAAAGGGAAAGAGAAAAGGAAAGAAAAGGATATGGAAATTGGTTTCCTTTTTTATGTTTGGTTAGGAAGAAAATGAAGAAGAAAATCTCAAGGAAATTTTAGAAGAAAGCAGTTTTTTATATTTCATTGCTCAATAGAAAATTAAAAGGAAAATATAATTCTAATTAAACTATAGAAAATTTTAATATTAATTTATATATTATTGATATAATTTTTAATTTTTAAATAATTAAGCATATAATAACCAAATAGTCCAAACTTCACAAAAGTTAAAAATATTTTGAGACTAAAATTACAAGGAAATTTCTGCAAAAATTTCTCTCCAATTTTCTTTTTTCTCTCAACTTTTATTTTCTTTAATTTTCTCCTGGGTTTGAGGAAGAAAAGTAAAAAGAAAAAAAATCTAATACATTTTCTCTCACTTTCTTTTCCTTTTATTTTCTATTTAATTTTCCCTCTAACCAAATAGTGGAAAGCAACTTTCCCTTTCCTTTTCTTTTCTTTTCCTTCATTTTCCCTCAATCCAAACACAGCCTAAAGAAAAACCATTTTTCCATCTTCTTTTCTTTTCTTTTCTCTTTCATTTTCTCTTTCTTTTTCTTTCTTCCATTTTCTTTCAACCCTAACATAGCCTTAGGGAGGTCAGGTATTCTTCTAATCGGCTGAAAGTTGAATCTTTACATAGCCGTATATATTTTTCAAACTCAAAGAAATGCACAGCCAAATAAAATTTGAACTAGAGCTTGAACTGTTTGATTAATACCATCTCATTGTCTCTTTCGATGTTCCAAATTCTAATGTTATGATGATTATACTCTTTTGATATATCATTGATCTACAGTCCCTTCATGTCAGTCGCCTTCTTGGGTGCATAGACACAAACACGAAGATACAGGTGCGGCATGATGCAACATGACACTGACAACTACGATTGTGGAAAAACACATATCGTCTGTCCGACACGGTTTCAGAACAGAAATGTGAACAGAAGTGTCCATGTCCAGGCCTACCAAAGTATTTGCTGCATTTGTAGTGAAATTATTAAGCACAATCCTAACTATTTATTTCAGACCTATTAAATTAGAACGGTCCTCCTACTTCTGATTAGCGTTTCAGAAAATTCTCCCATCACTAAAGCTAATTTAACCTCACTTGTCAGAACTGTAGACGAACACAATGCATTTAAATCAGAGCAACATGATGGATATGATAAAATGTTACCTGTTGGGACACTGTCTGGTCCGTCTCTACTTGCGCTGCAGGTGATGAAGGTGCCGTTGGCATCAGGACAGAAGCAGGCTGCAGCATTCGGAACGCTGGAATTGTATCCACAAACCCCGCCTGAACTCTGACACCCATTACACCACCCGTCCCCGACGGTCCAAGCCAGCTCGAACCCCTCCTCGACTGCCTGCACAAAATCGATGAGACGCTCCACAAGTCTCTCTGCAACACTCTCAAGTATCGGAATCAGTACAGAGCTGCACGTCCATAACATTTCTAACACGGACACCCGAACCAATTCGGGCAACACCAAGCATGCCTGGAAAGTGCTATTAATCGCGACACACGCCACAAACGAGATATTTGGTGGAAGGCCGATTGGGGGGCAGTCGAAGTGTACAGTCAGATTTGTATCGGAGCTCGTGTAAGTGAACTGATCAAAATTCATTGTTATGTTAACGAAGCTGTGATTGGAGAGTAGATCTTTGAAATCTAGATAGAAGAGGCGGAGGACTCGCTTGCTGTAGTCGATGTCCAGCAGTTGGTACTGACGTCCGTCGATTGTAATTGCGAGCATGGAGTTGTTCTGAACGCAGTTGAGTTCGAATTTTGGATGGCCGCAGTAATTGGGCATGTGCTGGGTACGAAAAGGGTAGGATATGCTGATACTGTGGCCGCCGCAAGTGTAGTTCTTCAGAGTGCAGTCGATAAACATGCTGTTAGTTTGAGAGGCAGAGGTTGATGCCAAAATTGGTAGGAGGAAGAGAGGCCGGAAGTAGAAGTTTAGGCTTCTCATTTTGATCTTCTGAAACAATTGGCAGTAGAGATCACAATGATAAGATAATTACAAAAGGAGATGGAGACCATCGGCTGGTCAAGAGAAGAAAAGAATGAGTTTTGATTTAGTTATGGTTGAACAGAGAATGAAGTGACAATTCAAACCTTGCTGATTAGAGCAAATTGTTAGTTAAATTAGGGAAATAGTTGACAATTGCGTGTATATGTGATGGCAGTTTGAACATGTTAATGATTAAATTTGTTTAATTAATAGAATTGCTGGGTGACTTTTATATTAAGAAAATTGCCGTTTGACTAGACTTATCTTCTTCTTTTTTTTTCTAGTTAAACTCACACACACATTTAGCAACATTATCTAAATTGAGTCACTACCGAAAATTAAATTTAGAAACTTTCACAAATTGGAGAGGGGTGGTGCCACTTGAACCAAGGCTCATTGGCGACTATTCTTATCTTGATATGGAGAGTTAGCTCCTACCTTAATTAATCAATATAAAAAAATCATAATAATATTAAAGAGGCAATTTACCATTGTACTTTACAAAGTCATGATAGTAACCCATGTCTTGCGTCTAGCATTGTTCTTTCTAAAAGAGCAGCTCCAGTAACAGTTTCAGGATGCTCTTAAGTCGATCACTTAGAATTTTTATAATGGTCACATAACTTGCATCATGTAAGATTTTTTTTATGCCAGTTACGGAAATTGCATCATCCATGTGTAATGCCCCGCATTCCAAAATACGGGTAGTGTTCGGTGACGTATCATAAATGAATACGCCAAGTCTAAAACACATGAATACATATGTACAACTATCACAAATACATACTCATATACCATAAAATAACAACATATATTTAAAACAATAAGTTTCTTTCGTAAATAAGGATCAATAAGTTTATAGCAGAGCCAAACGATTTTTGTTACATCATCAAAAAAAGTATAAGTAAACAAAAGAAAGATGAATAATGAAGTTTCTAAAAGAAACTGAAAACAAACTACAAGAATCTATATCGAGTCCCTCAAGCAGCAAATACACTTATTGAAAATCTGCTAACTCCTCGAAATATAATTCTAGTTATGGTGGGTCTTCCTCCTCATTCATCTGTAAATCAGTATCTGGACATACTAAACTAGGGTTGTTAGAACGACCTAGCAAGTACTACAAGAAGAGAAATAATAATACACAGGCACGCTATGTGTATATATAAATAAAATATAAAACTGAATAAAATTATAAAATCATGATAGTATCAGAATTTTAAACAACTATTGAAAAAAAATTTGAAATATGGATTTAAATTATATTTGTCTAAAAATAATAATAAATCAACCAGTAATAGTGAAACATATCTTGAGTGGTGTTGGAATTTAACATGACGGTAAAATTTATATAAAACTGTAAAATTATGAATGCATATAAAATATAAGGTTAATTTGCAGTTGTCTTGAGAATGATAATGGTCAAGGGTACATCTGTATATATATGTCATGGATAACCTTGTAGCAGAGATATATATAACAAAATGAATATGCATGTGAAATATGACAACATATTATGTTTTTTTGGTTAATTTATTTAGAACTGTTAGAAGTAGTGTGCCACATATTTTATGAGTATCCCGTGCATACCCGGGATCATGACCATGATTCCTGATACTGCCATAGGACATACCGCTAAGTACTAATTAATATGAACTCTTATGAGCCTAAGCTCCAAGCGCGCAGTTCTATATAATGATGGTGATTCAGTAATCACCCAGAACCCCCATGGTTAGGTTTCTAAGTTCGATTGTACAACCTCAAGAATGTAAAACTCCTAAATATGTGTACAGTTTCTTCTTCGAGTTCCCCCATAACTCCACAATTTTATTTCTTATAACTTAAAATGAATTCGAAAATATAGATTGTAATAAGTCTTAACACTTAGGTTACAGGTTATTTGAGTTGAAATGAATCTTTTACTATAAGTATAAATCATAAGCATACATGGTAAAAAAAAATTGAAGCAACGTCAATATATTTGAAAATGTGCAGACAAATAAAAATCAATTTGAATAAGTCATTTTTTTTCTTTTGGAAATATATGATACTAATCTCAGTAAAATCCATAATAAAATAAATTATTCTATCTACAACAACAATAGACATATACTTTTCAAACTTTCTTTCTAAATTATATAACACAGGAAATGTACTTTATGAATGATGATTTTATCGAAATTTATTTGTTTGAATTTACCCTAGCGACAAAATTTAGACTATAGAAGAACTCAAAGTAAAAACTAATGAACGTCGACTTATTTTTTTTTATCTAATATTCATTTATAACACATAGGCATAAAGCTTAGCAATATGAAATGAAACATGATATTTCTTTATAACAAGTATAAAAAATATAAAATAAAATATATAAAATGTAAATATTTGAAAACAATTATATAAATATGAAATGGAAACTGTAATATTTGGACACTATATAAATATCTTTTAATCTTATCAATAACAATATAAATTAATATCGCTATTGTTCTGTCCTCGTAGAAATATATGAATGTATTGAGTGCTTAAACATTAACCTTACAGATATGAGAATAAAGTGTGCTTAAATATCCAAAGCATTTTATCTTCTTGCTGTTTTTTTTTAAAGTTATTTTATATATATATATATATATATATATATATATATATATATATATATATATATGGGATTACTGTAGGTGAGCCTCCAGCTCAGGAAAAGTTACGTGAGCTAGCGGCAAAACTGTAATGATCCAATGATTTTTCTTCAATTTTTTTTAACAATCACTATCTCTACCTCTTTAACTTATTTCGGATTAAATTTCATAAATTTTGGATTTAATGTACCCTTTCATAAAGTGCATACAAAATGTTTTATTCATTGAAAACCGTTAATTTTGTGTTAGCTTGATGGAGGACCAAATCAAAACTAAAACCCAAGAAGTTGGGTATGAGTGAACCCTAGGGGGTTGAGATCATAATCCAAAAGAAATTTTTTTAAAAAAAAAATATTGGAGATAGTGATAATGAACTGTAGCTCAGGTAACTTACGTGAGCTGTCAGCTCATTTCCATTTTTCTCATATATATATATATATATATATATATATATATATATATATATATATATATATATATATATATATATATAATCCATTCTATGTGTTGCAACAACACAGAAAAAGGGGAGGATTTTGTATTTCTTTTTGTTTTTTTCTATTATTTTATTTATTTATGTTTTGTTTCTTTTCCTCCTCTCTCTTCAGTTGCTGAACAGAGAGGAAGGAAACTTTTTTTTTAACAAATCCTATTGTCAATATATAAGTTAGAATGATAAAAAAAACTCAAAAGTATCTGTTCAATAATTTGTCAAAAGCCAAGATTAAAGTCACAACAGTATAGATTTTAATTACTCCTAAATTACCTTATTAACTCTGTTAGTTGTTGAATCAGAATAAAGTCATCATCGTACAAAATTAATTAAAGGAGAAACTTGTGAGTTTATAAAAATAAATTAGTCTAATTCTAACACCATGGAACCTAAAATAAAAATGAGATTTTTATTTGAAAACCAACATAATTAAACAAGGTAAAATTTTAGAACTACTCTTTCATACATGAGGAATCAAAATAAACGAAACAACTAAAATAAACTTATATTTAATCATCTTCAAACAAAAAAAAATAAAATTAATTTTCACTTGATTCTCAAAAAGGAAAAATATTAGAAATAAGATCAAGGATAAAAATCAAATAATTATAAAGGAGAGAAAAACAAAAGAAGCACTACATCAATTCATATATTCAGGAAAAAAATGTTAAGTTGTTGATTAAGAAAGAATATAGAAAATTCGTACAATAATAGTAAAACACTTGCCTTTTGTAGAAGACTAAAAAATTTGAACAATCACTATTGCCAACAAATTTGGATCCGCTTCTTCTCTCACTCTCTACTTCTCTTTTCTACTTTTTTTTCTTTCTTTCTTTCTTCCTTTCTTCCTTCTTCTTCTTCTTCTTCTTCTTCTTCTTCTTCTTCTTCTTCTTTTCTTTTCCTTTTTTTTCCTCTCTGTTTTTTTTCTTTTCTTTTCTTCTTTTTTTTTCTCACTGTTTTTCTTTTGTTCTCTTCTGCCCGGTGACAGAAGAGGAAAAAAAAACGTGTTTTAGTTTCCGTTTCTAATATTTATTATTTTTAAATATTTACAAATTTAGGTTAGTCTAGGATAAGTTTAGATATATAATAGATTTTCCTAATCCAATCTAAATTCAGTTAGATTTGTTATAATCAAACTAACTAGTGTTTTAGATAAACTCAAATCATAAAGTAGATAATAGATAACATAAAAATATGTAAATTATCACTTTAATATATATGATAATGAATTTAAAAATAATTAAACACAAAAATATTGTATAGGAAAATGGAGTGTTACAATCTACCCATCTTAAAAAAAATTTCGTCCTCGCAATTTAATTTAAAGTGAAACAACTATATAAATTTTAATTGTGCAAAATATTATGATGATAAGAATCCAAAGTTTATGCTGCGCACTCTGATATCAAACGATAGGATATAAATGAAAGGTCAATTCTTAAAGAACTGAATCACAAATAATATTAGGTCTGGTAAAGAATCAAAAATAATAGATGGAATAAATTTTGGAATCAAGGGATTGAACGGGGACCAAATAAGTAGGTATATGTATATACGTATATATGGCAGTAATCCTAATTAGAGATCTTAGATAGAGGCCAAAGTCGAATCTAGGCTCTGATACCAACTGTAATGCCCCGCATCCCAAGATACGGGTAGCGTTCGGCAATGTATCATAAATGAATACGCCAAGCCTAAAACACATGAATATATATGTACAACTACTACAAATACATACTTATATACCAAAAGATAATAACATGGATTTAAAACAATAAGTTTCTTCTGTAAATAAGGATCAATAAGTCTATAGAAGAGCCAAACGATCTTTGTTACATCATCAAAAAAAGTTTAAGTAAACAAAAGAAAAATAAATAATGAAGTTTCTAAAAGAAAGTGAAAACAAACTATAAGAATCTCTATCGAGTCCCTCAAGCAGCAAATACACTTATTGAAAATCTGCTAACTCCTCGAAATATGATTATAGCTGTGGTGAGTCTTTCTCCTCATTTATCTATAAATCAGTATCTGGACATGCCAAACCAGGGTCGTTAGAATGACCTAGCAAGTATTATAAGAGGAGAAATAATAATACACAGGCACGCTATGTGTATATATAAATAAAATATAAAACTTAATAAAATCACAAAATCATGATAGTATCAGAATTTTAAACTAACTATTGAAAAGAATGTGAGATATTGATTTAAATTATATTTGTCTAAAAATAATAATAAATCAACTAGTAATAGTGAAACATATCTTGAGTGGTGTTGGAATTTAAAATGACGGTAAAATTTATATGAAATTGTAAAATTATGAATGCATACAAAATATAAATCAATAGGAAGAAGTGAACATGAGTTAATTTTCAGTTGTCTTGAGAATAATAATGGTCAGGGGTACGTCTGTATACATATGTCATGGATAATCTTGTAGTAGATATACATATAATAAAATGAACATGCATGTAAAATATGACATCATATTATATTTTTTTTGGTTAATTTATTTGAAACTATCAGAAGTAGTGCACCATATATTTTACGAGTATCCCGTGCATACCCAGGATCATGGCCATGATTTCTGTTACTGCCTCAGGACATACCGCTAAGTACTAATGAACATGAACTCTTATGAGCCTAAGCCCGGTGCACAGCCCTATATAATGATGGTGATCTAGTAATTACCCAAAACCCCCATGGTTAGATTCCTAAGTTTGGTTGTACAACCTCAAGAATGTAAAACTCCTAAAATATGTGTACAGTTCCTTCTTCGAGTTTCCCAATAACCCCACAATTTTATTTCTTATAACTTAAAATGAATTCAGAAATATGATTGTAATAAGTCTTAACACTTAGGTTACAGGTTATTTGAGTTGAAATGAATCTTTTACCATAAATATAAATCATAAGCATACATGGTAAAAAAAAATTGAAGCAATATCAATATATTTGAAGATGTGTTGACAAATAAAAATCAATTTGAATAAGTTGTTTCTTTTCTTTGGGAAATTTATGATACTAATCTCAACAAAATCCATAATAAAATAAATTATTCTATCTACAACAACAATAGACATATACTTTTCAAACTTTCTTTCTAAATTATATAACACAGAAAATGTACTTTATGAATGATGATTTTAATCAAAATTTATTTGTTTGAAATTACCCTAGCGACAAAATTTAGACTATAGAAGAATTCAAAGTAAAAGCTAATGAACGTCGACTTATTTTTTTATCTAATATTCATATATAACACATAAGCATAATGCTTAGCAATATGAAAAGAAACATGATATTTTTTTATAACAAGTATATAAAATATAAAATAAAATATATAAACTGTAAATACTTGAAAACAATTATATAAATATGAAATGAAAATTGTAATATTTGGACACTATATAAATATCTTTTATTCTTATCAATAATAATATAAATTAATATCGCTATTGTTCTGTCCTCGTAGAAATATATAAATGTATTGAGTGCTTAAATATTAACCTTACAGATATGAGAATAAAGTGTGCTTAGATATCAAAGCATTTTACCTTCTTGCTATTTTTTTAACGTTATTATTTTAAAGTTATTATTTTTTTAAGTTATTAGATAAGAAAATCGTTTACGATGGTTTGGTCATGTGCAACGTGGGCCTACAAGTGCACAAATTCGAAGATAGGAGTTTATCAATGTAGGACAAGTTAAAAGAATGAAAGGAAAACCGAATAAAATATGGATGAAACTGATACGCAAAGATATGGAGTCTAAAGATTTAAATAAGAAGATATTACTTGATAGAAATGAATAGAGAAGGAATATCAAAGTGATCGATCCGGCGTGATTCTTTTTTTGGTTCATGTAGCCTACCCAAATACTTGGGATAAAAGGCTAAATTGTTGTTGCTATATATATATATATATATATATATATATATATATATATATATATATATATATATATATATATATATATATATATATATATATATATATATATATATATATATAATCCATTCTCTGTGTCACAACAACATAGAGAAAGGGGAGGAATTTGTATTTCTTTTTGTTTTTTTCCCATTGTTTTTTTTTTATTTTTTATTTTTTTTCTCTTCTTCTTCTCTTAAGTTGCTAAACAAATAGGAAAGAAATTTATCAAATCCTATTGGAAAAATACAAGTTAGAATGATAGAAAACTCAAAGTATATGTTCAATAATTTGTCAAAAGCCAAGATTAAAGTCACAACAGTATAAATTTTAATTACTCCTAAATTACTTTATTAACTATGTTAGTTGTTAAATCAGGAAAAAGTCATCATCGTACAAAGTTAATTAATGGAGAAACTTGTGAGTTTATAAACATAAATTGGCTTAATCCTAACACCATGGAACCTAAAATAAAAATGAGATTTTTATTTGTAAACCAATATAATTAAACAAGGGTAAAATTTTTGAACTACTCTTTCATACATGAGGAGTCAAAACAAACTAAACAACTAAAATAAACTTATATTTAATCATCTTCAAAGAAAGAAAAATAAAATTAATTTTCACTTGATTCTCATGAAGGAAAAACATTAGAAATAAGAGTAGGGACAAAAATCAAATAATTATAAAGGAGGGAAAAAACAAAAGAAGCACTACATCAATTCATATACTCAGGAAAATAAAATGTTAAGTTGTTGATTAAGAAATAATATACAAAATTCATACAATAATAGTAAAGCACTTGACTTTTGTAGAAGACTCAAAATTTTGAACGATTACTATTGCTAGCAAATTTGGATCCCCTTCTTCTCTCACTCTCTACTTCTCTTTTCTATTTTTTTTTCTTTCTTTCTTTCTTTCTTCTTCATCTTCTTTTCTTTTCCTTTTTTTTTCCTCTTTGTTTTTTTTTTCTTTTCTTCTCTTATTTTTTTCTCACTATTTTTCTTTTATTCTCTTCAGCCCGGTGACGGAAAAGGAAAAAAAAAATGTGTTTTAGTTCCCGTTTCTTTTATTTATTTTTTTTAAATATTTAAAAATTTAGGTTAGTCTAGAATAAATTTAGATATATGATAGATCTTCCTAATTCAATCTAGATTCAGTTAGATTTGTTATAATCAAAACTAATTAGTGTTTTAGATAAACTCAAATCATAAAGTTGATAATAGATAACATAAAAATATGTAAATTATCACTTTAATATATATGATAATGAATTTAAAAATAAATAAACACAAAATTTTTATATTGGGAAACAGGGTGTTACACCATATCCAGAGGTCGCGCTGAAGGACAATACTTTCTGGTTGCACCAGACAAATCTCTCTCTGAAACCATGAGCATGTTATTTATTATGATCAAGAATTCACTCCTAGATCACTGGAAATACAAATGTTAGTCTTTCTTAATTGTTGCAAATATAACACTAGATTCACGGTGACAAAAGTGGTGCTTGGAGACTACAAACAATTATAAATGTTTGACATGCGATTTAGCATGATCAGAGTAATTAATTTCTGAGAACTCTAGTTTCAGTTATATCATGTCTAGTTTGGATACTTTTTTTTAGCATGTCTAGTTTTGATACTAGGTTAAAAAAGTGGAGTACTTCATCTCATCTTAACCCAAACTACGTCCCAAACTGCACCCCAAAAGTTTTGGCGATATATTCTATTTATAGATAAGGCATTACTAGCAGGTACCCCAAGTGCGGGTACACAAGGCCTTTAATAACAAAGAACTATGCAATCAGAGTGCAAAATAAGAACGAATTTCATTGCTATAATCCAAAACATTACATTGCATTATCCAAAACAGTTTTGAAGAAAATTACAATATATATGATTACAAGTGACATTGTCCAAAATAGAGTATTTTACAACAAAAGGGAATAACTCGCTAAATAATAAGAATACAAGTTAAGGCTGAATACAATGATTCCTAAGCATGAGATGATTCCATTAGAAAGGAGAGGTCTTCAATGATTCGTTGGGGTCTACTTGCTCTTAATAATATGAGCCTTCAGCTGGCAGGCTCATCTGGGAATTTCTAACACCTGGGCATGTGGAGATAACCCAGTGGTTAGACCTGGAAGGAAATAAAATCGTGCACGTGATATGAATAATATTAAAAAAGGCATAACATGCGCATAAAATGAAAGCACTTGCATGGAGAGTCTAATAGGATGGTCCCAAAAGTATGACACAATAAATAAATACACAATATTCATACATGATAAAATACAAATGTCATGTATAAAAATATGTAGAATAACATGTAAGTATGTTAATACTTGTAAGGTTAAGTCTTACAATGGTCTACATGTCTCATAAACACTCAGGCAAACTGGAGAAAGTCCCATTAAGTATAACGTGACAATATTAATCTCACTAAGTATTCAATCTCCATTTAGTACTAAGTTAACGTTTGATAGAACTGATTGGTGAAAAAGTCCGCTTGTTATGGAAATATCCCGTAGATCCGGGACAACGGATCTGGTCACGATAAAAGTCGAAATATCATATCACAGTATAAACTGGAATATCAGGTCATAGCATAAGCTGTAATATCAGGTCATAGTGTAAGCTAGAATATCAGGTCAAAGTAAGCTGGAATATTAGGTCAGCGTATACTGGAATATCAGGTCACAACATAACCTATAATATCATCTCACACAATAAGCTCTAATATCATATCACAACGTAAGCTAGAATATCAGGTCACAATGTAAACTGGAATATCAAGTCACACCGTATGCTAGAATATTAGATCACAACATAAGTTGGAATATCAAGTCACGGCTGCAAACCGGATTAACAGCAACACAAGATTATGTCGATTGATCAATTTTTGGTATCTCCCATAAGGCATTGACAATTCCACCTTTCATTTCCCACCATGAACCCTGGTTATCTTATTAATATGCACATATTCGAGAATCAAGTTACACTAGCTTATAGGCGATATCATGCAGAGTCAGTGTCATGGTAGTACAATATGCGAGTCAAGTCATGCCCAAAGACTAAGTCAAGATCCGAGTACATGTCCAGATAGAGCAAGAGATATATTCATGATACGATACATATACATGATATAAATAAGATAGTTATTAGGCCAATAACTACTTTGACTCCATATGATTGAATTAACATGTTGTGTATTGATCAGTGAAGTCAAGTGTAATCTTTTATGTAAATTCTGAGTAGGTTAACAATTACTAAGTAGACAACTGAATCAAGTAAGACAATTAAAATAACAATTAAATGAGTTGTGGAGTTATGAAATCAGAATATCATCAAGACAAAGGTTGATAAAGTAAGTGAATAAGATTTGACTAAATTCCATGGAAGAGTTGGCTGGTAGAATAAAGCTTAAGAGAAAAAGGGATTTGTAAGATAGAGTTGTCAGTGGATGTGAGTCAAGTAGACAATATAAAGATAGTTGGTGGAGCTGACGGAGGTAAGTGTTATTGGCGAGCGATGAAGATGGCTACACTGGCATAGTTTGATTGATTAGACATGAACTAAAATAACATACAAATAAAAGAGAGTTAGGGTTCATAGGTGCGCCTTGTAGTTTGGAGAAGTTCTTACAGGAAGGGCAAATTCCGAGTAATTTTAGCAACTTTGTTAGTGCTTAGTCTTTTGTAGTTGCTGAGACTAAAAATAATTTTTATCAATTTATAGAATTAGAATTGTAAAAAATTATAATAGGAGTTATAGGGAACTGAGTTTTTTTTTCAAACTAGTCTAGGATGGGCTATCAGAATCAAGAGATATCGTAGATTTATCAAATATGGCACAAGAACTTTATTGTTATGTAGTAACTTTGAATTCAAACTAAGATTTGACTAGTGGGATTTAGGATAGAATAAAGTTATAAAATTGTAGATCATTGAATTCTCTTTCCAACGAATTCAAGATCAGCTCAATCGGAGGTGAGAAACAAAAGCTATGATTATTTTAGTAGACTGGTGCGCAGTTAGAACAAAAACGTGAATTGGGTCTATTACGGATCAGGTTTATTGAAGGTTGGATCCGAATATGGATCAAGTGATCCGTGTTTGTTCAGACCCAACTACAGATCAGCTAGCCCGCGTTTGGAACCCAACCAGGCCACGACCAAATGCGGATCCACATTTGGCGCCCAAACGGGTCAGATCCAAATGCGGATCAAAGGGAAGCTGATTTGCGTTTTGTATCATAGTTGAATATTTAATCCAATTTTGAAAGGGTTATAAATAGAATAAGAGACGAACTATATATGAAACTTGTAGAGAATTGAATTATTTTTCCATTGAGATTAAAATCAACTCATTTGGAATTCTGAATCAACAGTTATGATTGAAAAACCAAACATATGTCCCAATGACAGCAGATCTATGTTTTTACAAATATTAATTTTGGACCTGATTTCGAAGGGGTCAAGGCAAAGAAAGGAGACAAGTAATATATGAAATCGTAGATAATTGAATTATCTTTTCAATAAGATCAAAATCAATTCATTTGGGAATTATATATCAAAAGTTATGATAAAAAAACTGAAGGTATGTCCAAATGACTATAGATCCACATTTGGACAAGCCTTAATTTTGAACCCGATTTTTAAGGATTAAAAGATAGACTTAGGAGACAAATAATATATGAAATTGTATAAAATTTAATTATCTTTGATGAAAAAAAAAAGATTCAATTTAATTGGGCTTATGGTTTGAAAGATATAATCGTTTTAGTGAGTACTAGCATGATAGGCAGCAAAGTAACTACTTGCTAAAACAATGCAAGAGCGTAACATCTTGCTAGAGAGAGTGACATTGTGATGTCTTGCTAGAGAATGAGATGAGATATGTGATTTCTTGCCTTAATCCACCAAAAGTGAGTTCTTGGAGTTCGGTGATATAGAGTGATCAAAACCTTTACGATTAAAGAGTAAAGCTCTAATGAGATGGATAACTATCTATAACGCAAGTTCTTGAAGTGGATGAAAGGCTTGAAGAAGTTTTTGTCTTCAAAATGCTCTCTTTTTTGGAGCTAAAGCTTGTGGCTTTGAATGGTTTGAGGAAGAAGATAGAGGAGGATGAAGAGAATGAGTGGAGAAATGAGGCATGATTGAGTTTCATGTACTCAAATAGGAGTGGGGACGGGATGAGATTGTGTATGAAATGAGTATGGGAGAATGTACACTTCCAACCACCCCTGTTGCAAAATTGTAGTAGGAGACAAGTTGGAACACCAAGCTTAGCTTGGCAAGACTTAGGAGGGTGCAAAGTAGGAGGAGGAGAGAGAAGAGAGAAAGGAGCGCGCGCGCGCGCACACACACACACATATATATATATATATATATATATATATATAGAGAGAGAGAGAGAGAGAGAGAGAGAGACGCGTGCACACACACATATACATATACATGTGTGTGTGTCCCCTTCATTTCTCTTCGCCTCTTCTCTCCATCTCTAATCTTTTATCTCTTAAAATGTAGCTCCAGTAGTAGCAATGGAGAAAGAAGAAGAGCAATAGCCTAGCATTAGCAGTGAAGTATATAAAATGTCGAGTTCACTCATTTCAAAACACTATTTTTCTTAAAGCTTGCTTGTTGTTTCTATGGCTAGGGTGATACATGGATGTTACTTGAAATTTTGTTCTAGTCAAAGTACTATGTGATTTGTGTGACTTGCAACAAAAAATTCTTGGTGATTTGGCTTGGCCGAACCGCCAAATAATCGTCATAATCGCTGGCCAGTAGCCATGGTCATAACCACTGGCCAACAGTCAAACCAAGTCAGTTCAACTTGAAATTTTGTAGGTATATCTTTTTTTCGATGTTGTGATTATTTTGATCTACATTATTTTCCTAGTTCATGCTGTATGAGTGAAACCGAAAATGGTTTTAAATTATTAAATTTTTCGATATCGATTTTACTCTTAAGCTAGGGTTTGGTGTTGGTGTTATTTGGAATTCTTGATCAAGAACTGATTGTGAAACTGGAAAGTCTGATTGTATTCAAGATCCATGGTGAAATTTCTAGAGCGATCTGGACTAAGTGGGCCACTAGCTAGTAGTGGGTACCGGCAACCAGTGTTCCTATTGGTTCAGATGACATTGAATTTTTGACTAATATCTTGTATTATTTTCCTTTGTAATTTGGCATACATCGACTTTCTTTTGTTGGTTGTCCATGGACCATGAACCTATTGACCAGTTAAGGATTGTGGGTTTGATTTCTTAAATACTTATTAATATGGACAATTTGCTATAATGATCTGATTTGAGCTAACACATGTTTGCTATGCCAAGCCAAGTTATGTTGTACCATGCTATCAGTTCTTGTTTTCCATGGACCATAAACCTATGTACCTAATAAGTCCTAGGGATGAGAACGGGCAGGGCCGGATCGGGCTGGGCCGGATCCATTCAATGTCCATAATAAAATTTTGGATTTTGGACTGATCCAAAGTCCAAATGGACCATTCTTAAAAAAAATCCAACTAGGCCCAATGGATTTCAAACAGTTCATGGGCTTTTTGGATCTGTCCTTATCAAAATTCAAAGCAAAAAAAAAAAAAAAACGATGCTATGATCATAAAATAAACTATGTTCAAAGTTCTCCAACAAAATAGAAATTTTGCACAGGATTCATGGAAAAATATTTGAAGAATGCTAGGTCACATTACACTATTTGTAATGTCAAAAGGAATGCAAGACTGCAGCATTATCTCCTTAGCAATTCACTTGAAAATGCAACATTTAAACACTTGGACAAACCTTTTATCCCAAAACGAGTTTTATCAAGTGACTAACATGGTGGAAGTAAATACAAAGAGGGAGGATACAGGAGTTGACGTACTCCAGAGAGAGAAGGTGGCAAAACATAATATGTATAAAGTATATGAACTTTCTAAAACTCGATTTGGAGTTTCTGGTGGCCATATCAATCTGTTGGTGGTAGCAGTTCACTTGGACCAATCTGTTAGCTGCGTGCAACTTTTGAGGAAAAAAACTCGGATCTTTCTTAATAGATGCTAGGAATAAAAGTATGCTTATAGCCTCTTCAAACTTTGTCTGCCAACTGCTTCATATAACATCATGTATGTTCCGAGTAATAAACACTGGAAGAAGCAATAGCAGCAGAGGAACCAAATCCACTCTTCACACCAACACCCGAAACACTCGGACTGATCGCAGGATTCATTGGAGTTGCTGACCCATTTGAGCTCGACAGAACGCATCGGGATGCTCTCTGAATCAAATCATCGAACAGGTTGTGGATGTTCTCAACATCAAGTAGATTCACAGCCTCTCTCTTCTGCTCTTTGCTTTGAAAGAGCACCAAACTCTTCTGCATCTCTTGGAGAACGAAGAAGAGCTCCTCGGGAATCTCAAACCCTTTCCTCTGCTTCAAAATGGACTCAATTTTTGCTTGTTCTTCTTGCTCGACGTTTCAAACGACGACCATGGCTGCCTCCACCTCTTTGATGCTTGGCCGTGGCGGGAGAGATCAATGGAGGTTCATGATCTCTTCGACTACCCCATCGACCGATTGCAATAAAGGTCCCATTTTTACTCAAAATTCAAGATATCCAGATGGGAAAAGCTCTCTTTGGAGCCAAATCAAGCCAAAAAAAGAAAAACCCACATCACAAAACAGGATTTTTTTTTTTTTTTTTTTTTAGCTCACTAACAACTATTGAAGAAGAAGAAGAAGAAGAAGAAGAGGAAGAAATTGCCGTCAAAATTTCAATGCAAATGACCAAAAAAAGGGAACTATAAACTACCAAAGCTAGAGAGAGAGGGGGAGAGAGAGAGCATATCCAAAGTTGAGAAAGATTAAAAATTTAATCACCATACAGATTCAATGAATCCTCTTCTTTATCACTGACAAATTCCAAAGGAATTTTTTTTAAAAAAATAAAAAAGGCCCATTTGACATCAGACAGTATTCTCTCTTCTTTCTTCTCCTCCTCCTCCTCCTAAAAAAATTAGAACTCCTTGAAAAAGAGAAGGAAGGACGAGCCAGGCGAGAATAATTGATCTAGGGAAAATGAACGCATATATTTTGTGAGGGGGATTGGGCTTGTTTGGGTTATTTTGGGTGGGTTTGGATATGTTCCAACCCAGCTCGATAAAAAAAAAACTGAAATATCTTATATCCAATTGCATCCATTTGTAAAATGGGCGGATTTAAATCCAGTCTTTTTGGACAGGCCCGATTGGACTTTGGACAGACTCGAACCCATTATCATCCCTACTAATATGGATATATGATGCATATTGTTTGATACATGATAACTGTGCTTACTACATGACACATGATTGTATGACATATGATGTGGATGGTTATGCCTAGAACATGATGACATGAAACTATTATGGAATATTATGGTGTGTGTACATGATCCCTATCTGGCCTGTTTCATGTTCCTGTTATTACTGATGATGGTATACATGGTCTTGTTCTGGTTATGCCATCTTCTTGGTTCATATATATCATGTATCTATATATAACACGTGGTTATGGAGAAAATATGTGATGGATAAGTATCGTATCATGTGATACTTTCTTTGTTGATCACAATTGTTAGGAACTGGAATCTTTCAGCAGAACAATACTTGATAGGTAGTGAGCCACTATCTCTTGTCTTAGTCCTCATGATGCGGACATCCTTTACGGTTATATTATGGAGTTCTGACCTAGTGTACTTAGCTGAACAATATGGTTTAGTATTATTGCATCTTGAGGCAGTATCCCAAGTATATACATGAGCATTTATACGAATGGAAAATCGTGCATCTTATCCATGCATCTAGCTTTAGTTACTAACTTAAATGATTACACGAACCTGATATTTACATGCTTACTTGTACATGACACACTTAGATGTTCACTTGATATTTATTCGCTTTACTTGAACTATTGCATGACTCATGCTAATATGATCAGACACTGGTGTATGCCATCACTTACTTGTTTCATGGTACTATTGTTAGTATATTTCTTTTCTGTTTTCTTATGTTGTATTTCTGAGTTTAATACTCTAGATTCCAAACCCTAGGCCTTGGAAACTAGGAGGCAGAGGCAGATCGCCCACCAACTAAGGATCTTTACTTCATAGAGTAGGCAAGGTAATGTGACTTCTGAAGACTCTTATCTGGTGATCCTTGTGTGTGTGTGTGTGTGTGTGTGTGTGTGTGTGTCTATATATATATATATATATATATATATATATATATATATATATGGATTACTGTGGGTGAGCCGCCAGCTCAGAAAAAGTAATATGAACTAGCGGTAAAATTATAATGATCCAATGATTTTTCTTCAATGTTTTTTACAATTACAATCTCTACCTTCTTAACTTCTTTCGGATTAAATTTCATAAGTTTTAGAGTTTATTTACCCTTTCATCAAGTTCATACAAAATGTTTTATTCATTGAAAACCGTTAATTTTGTATTAATTTGATGGAGGTCCAAATCAAAACTAAAACCCAAGAAATTGGGTATGAGTGAACCCCTAGGGGGTCAAGATTTTAATCCAAAAGAATTTTTTTAAAAAAATATTATTGGAGATAGTAGAAATAAACTACAGCTCAGTTAACTTGCATGAGCTGTCAGCTCATTTCCATTTTTCTCATATATATATATATATATATATATATATATATATATATATATATATGGGATTACAATAGATGAGCTGCCAGCTCAGAAAAAAATATGTGAGTTAGCGGTAAAACTATAATGATCCAATGATTTTTTTTTTACAATTACTATCTCTATCTCCTTAACTTCTTTCGGATTAAATTTCATAAATTTCGGAGTTCATTTACCCTTTCATCAAGTACATACAAAATATTTTATTTATTGAAAACTATTTATTTTGTATTAACTTGATGGAGGACCAAATCAAAACTAAAATCCAAGAAATTGGGTATGAGTAAACCCTAGGGGGTCAAGATTTTAATCCAAAAGAATTTTAAAAAAAAAAACATTATTGGAGATAGTAGAAATAAACTGCAATTCAGATAACTTGCATGAGCTGTCAGTTCATTTTCATCTCTCTCTCTCTCTCTCTCTCTCTCTCTCTATATATATATATATATATATATATATATATATATATATATATTGCTAGACACTGTCTCATCCTTGTCGGAGTTTTTATTGAGTAATGTGCCATACCATGTACTCAACATTTCATATATATAAATAATTTCTATTATGGACATATTGTACATTATTTCTTTATGGCAATAATAATTAACATTCAAGATCAAAAATAACTAAAGGACGAGATCATTTCTTTGAAGTACCTCCGCGACAGGAGTCGCAAAAACCCATAGTCTTCGGAAAAGTGATCGCGTGGCCTAACCAAAGACGAAGTAGTGAAAGTGATGAACAAACATCACCTCAATTTCACATATATGAGTAGAAATCCCGACAAATGATGGAAAAGATAGGTTATAACTTCATCCAAAAATCGGGATTAAACTTTGAAAAAGGGCGACGAAATCTCATACCCTCGTTTAGGCTAAGAGGAAAAAACCCAGATTATTATCAGAAAACTCGAAGGAGGTTAGGCTATGTGTCCACTCCTCCCTCTCCGCTACATAGATACGAAGAAAGCTCTTCCTCCAATGAGGATTTACATCCATTTGATCATGATTCGGATCTAAGTACTGGCGCCTGGTTTCAGTCTTTAACAGCAAATATGTTTCAACCGCACCAGAAAGCGATGAGGAACCAATTGATGTTCAAGATGATTCCTGGGCTAAACATATGGATACTCTATGGGACGTCCGCTTCGAACAGCGTGACCTGCCTACAGAAGATAAGCTAGTACAAGTTAACATGGGAACGATAGAGAATCTGAAGCCCATTTTTATAAGCGACACACTAACTCCCTTCGAAAAGGAGGAACTTATATCCCCTATTAAAGAATATATAGATGTGTTCGCATGGAGCTATGAAGATATGCCCGGACTTGATCCTTAGATTGCCACGCATCGGTTGAATATTAAAGAAAACACCAAGCCAGTTAAACAACAGCAAAGGCATTTTCGACCGGAATTAATGGAGACAATAGTCGCTGAGGTTAATAAACTCATAAAATCCGGATTCATTCGCGAAGAACAACATTCTGATTGGGTAGCCAATATAGTGCCAGTTTGTAAGAAGAACGGCAAGATTCAGATATGCATCGATTTCCGAGATCTAAATGCTGCATGTCCTAAGGATGAGTTTTCACTCCCGATTACCGATGTAATGATCGACAACACCTGCAGTTACGAGAGGATGTCTTTTATGGACGGCTTCTCAGGCTACAATCAGATAAAAATGCACCTGGACAATGAAAAGCACACGGCTTTCAGAACACCGCTGGGGGTGTATTGTTATACAGTAATGCCTTTTGGATTGAAAAACGCTGGTGCCACCTATCAACGTGCAATGAGCATAATATTCAAAGAACATCTGCGCAAAGCCGTGGAATGTTACATCGATGATTTGGCGGTTAAGAGTAAAAACAAAGAAAATCATCTTCAGGATCTAAAAACAGTCTTCAATCTTATATGAAAACATCATTTGAAGATGAATCCCGCTAAATCCTTCATGGGAGTGTCCAGTGGGAAATTCCTTGAGTTCATAATTACTTCAGAAGGAATTTTCCTTGATCCTAAAAAGGTAAAAGCGGTCAATGAGATGCCACCTCCCCGCAATATTAAAGAATTGAGGGGTTATAAGGAAAATTGGCCTATATCCAGCGCTTTATCTCCAACCTATCAGGACGATGCCAGCCGTTCTCCAAACTTATGAAAAAGGGAGTTTCTTTCGTATGGGATGAGGCATGCCAACAAGCGTTTGACGATCTTAAAGAATACCTTACGAAACCTCCCGTTCTTATGGCACTTGTCCTTGGACAACCGTTCCTTATATATATAAGGGCCATGGATAATGCGTTGGGAGAATTACTCGCACAGTATAATGAGCATGGCCATGAACACGCCCTTTATTACTTAAGCCAGACAATGATCTGGGCCAAACATCGGTATACTCTGATGGAAAAGGAATGTTTAGCCCTAGTGTTCGCCGTTCAGAAGATGCGACACTACCTTTCAGGGCAAACAATTCATGTCATATCACGGGTCAATCTTTTGAAAATCCTTATGACAAAACCAGGATCGTTACATGGCCTGTTAGCAAAATGGGCATTGCTACTGTCACCATATGACATTCACTTTGTCCCTCAAAAGGTCATGAAGGAACAAGCAATCGCTGATTTTCTAGCAGACCATCCACTTTGGTCCAACCCTAAATCATTAGCAGATCTTTCCAAACAAGCGTCAGAGGTCAACACGACTAGTAAGGAACAATCATGGCAGATGTTCTTTGATGGTGCTGCCAGACGATCTGCTGCTGGAGTGGGGGTTGTGCTGATCTCCCCACATAAACACATATTATCGAATGGTTACTCATTAATAGAACCGTGTACAAATAATGTGGCAGAATACAACACGCTCATTATTGGTTTAAAGATGGCTCTACAACAAGGAGTGAACTATCTAGAGGCATATGGAGACTCTAAACTCATCATTAACTAGATGAAGAGCGAGTATGAAGTCAGACATGAAGCCCTCATCCTCTACCATCAGCTAGCCATAGAATTGGCAGGTTATTTCAAACAGTTTTATATCAACCATATACCTCGAAACGAAAACATCTATGCGGACGCTCTTGCCCCATTAGCTGCAACATTGGCAATCCCGTCAGGGGCAGCTAAAAGCATAACTATTGGGAGTAGGGAACTCCTCCATCCAAATATGGTTTTTCAAACCAGGCAAGTGTGCCAAGCGGGTTTAACTCTGAAACCCCGTAATTGGCGATTTCCATTCGTCGATTATGCCTTATACAGGATGCTGCCAGAAGATCCAAAGGAAGCCGCTTCAACAAAGAGGAGGGCTCAAAGATTTTACTATGATCCTACGCTTCAGACTTTATATAGAAAGTCGGATGACGGTCTCCTGCTGTGCTGCATATCAAAAGCAGAAGCCAAAGAAGTGCTGAGAGCAACGCATGATGGAGCGTGTGGAGCTCATCAGCCCGGTCTAAAGCTCGGGGACCATTTAAGAAGGCTAGGATACTACTGGCCGAAGATAGTTACCGATGCAATGGCATACGCTAAACGATGTCATACATGTCAGGTACATGCCCATTTTATTCATCAACCCCTGGAATACTTGCACCATACTGTTGCTAGCTGGCCATTTGAAGCATGGGAAATGGATATTGTGGGGCCAATAACTCCCCTGTCATCCATGGGACATCGGTTTATTCTTGCAATAACAGACTATTTTTCAAGGTGGGCTGAAGTCGTGCCCATGAGAGAGGCAAAAACGATGAATGTAATTAAGTTCATTAAGCATCATATCATTTACCGTTTTGGCGTCCCCCGAAGAATCATTCATGATAATGGACCGCAGTTCATCAGCCAGGGGTTCTCAAGATTCTGTGATAAGTTCAGGATCAAAGATGTTCCTTCAACGCCATATAACCCCGCGGCAAATGGATTGGCTGAAACCTTTAATAAGACTATTATTAAACTTCTTCGGAAGTTCGTCACTTCCAATAAACAAGACTGGGATAAAAAGTTAGGAGAGTGTTTGTGGGTTTATCGCACCACTGCTCGCACCCCAACAAAAGTTACCCCGTTCTCCTTGGTCTATGGAAGTGAGGCCGTCCTACCTCTGGAAGTTCAGATACCGTCATTAAGAGTGGCATTAGCCACAAAGATGACGACAGAAGAACGACATCAACAAACATTGCGAGAACTAGAAGCGCTGAATGAAAAGCGTCTCCGGGCTCAACAACAAATTGAGTTATATCAAGCACGAGTCTCGCAAGCGTTCAATAAGAACGTTAAACTAAGGACCTTTAAGTAAGGAGACTTGGTACTGGGTATTAAAAGGCCAATGATTCTAGCACACAAGACTAAGGGTAAATTTGAACCCAAGTGGGAAGGACCATTCATTGTGGAGATTGTATACTCTAGTGGAGCCTATCGCTTAATGAACCAGAATAGTGATAGAATGATGATGCCAATCAACGGAAAATTCTTGAAAAAATACCATGCATAAAAAAAAAGGAGAAGAAAGACTGGTTCACATCTCTGGTTCTGGTTCATATCCCTAGAAGCACAAACCATCCACTTGTTCAAGTTACGCATATGAGCACTCAAACTTCTCTAATAAACTAAGGTATGTGAAATTAGGCGCCTCTGTTTAAGTTGATGATCCTAATCCGATCACTCTGGTGTAGGCAATTTAACGCTCTCACCAAACTACCAGTTTGCTCCTTTAAAGAGTTTATACCATGGTAAATAATTTTAACCTGGTTGGTATTAATATTCTAAGTTATGCAAATGAGCCTTGGATTGTTTTACCGAAACTACGAATTGTTTCCATAACAAATTATTTGTTGAGCAATAAAATCTGTAGCCAACAGATAAAAGAATCAAAAGAATTATCTTTATTTATGAATCAAAAGAATAAAGTTACAAAAAAATAAACTAAATAAAAGAATTCAAAAGAATTGATGGGTTCTTTTTATTACAAAGAATAAAGAATAAATAAATTAAAGGGAGTTATGGCTCTCCCAAAAACTTCAACTTATTAGTCGTCTCATCAATAACTCGACGATGAGTCTTCCACGGAGTGTTGAGCCTGCCGACGTAAATCATCATCATTTATTGTCAGTTGCTGGGCCAACCGCTGACGAGATTCTTAAATAGTACGGCTCCTTATTATGCCCTCTTGCTCGAGCTGTCCTTGTTGAAGGATCAGCTCTTCTCGCCTCCTGACAGACTCCCCTAGCCGAGACTCGCTGGCTTCTAAAATAGCCTGAGCCTTAGCGATAGTCTCTTTGGCTCTAAGAATGGTCGCCTGGCTCTCCTCGATCTCGAAGTCCACCATCTCCAACCCCCTGACAACCTACTCCTGACTGGCTGGCAATCCTGCCAACTCTCGAGACCAGTCGTCCTCCTGACGCTTTAACTCCTCCTGACAAGCTGTTAGCTCTGCTCGTAGCCGCGCTAGTTCGATCTCGGTGATCACTTCCATATCCGCTTGGCGAACTGTGTTTAGCGTATTCACCTGCTCTTCTAAAGCTTCTAAGCGGGCTCAATAAGGAGCTACTCGGTCACGTTCTCTTATCCTTTGAATATTGTCCAAATAACTGGACAACATTGGGCATCCAAGATCGAGAAAATATCTTCCACCAAGGATCATCCCAATACATCTCCTTAATAGCCGCATGAAATCATTAACGCTGTGGTTGAAGAATTCTTCAAGTGGGTCCACGGTGTCTGTGTTTAGCATGGGCAGCACTAAGGAGGATGTAGCCGGGGGAGGAGTAGCTTCTGCAGGAGTCAAAGAGGAGGAAGCCTGTCTCTGTACCAGATTCATAACATGAGGAGCCAGTAGAGCCAGTAAAGACTGGGGAAAACTGGGAACCCAAGGAGAATTATCGCTGGTACAGGTTATTCGAGCAGAGCCACCAGTAGGGGTAGATGATGGAGTATCTTCACCCGAAGCTCCTCCTGTGGCAAAAGTAGCTTCGAACGAGAACTTCAAATTCTCTTCATCTCCTGTTGGCATATGAGTTGGAGCAGGAGAAGTCACAGGTGTCTCAACAGCCACAATAGTAGAGGGCGTTAATACCGCTAGCTGAGAAGCAGAGGGCACACCAATGACAACTGGAAAGGTGTCCTCAGAGCAAACTGCTGGTGTCGGAGACGGAAGACTTGGAGATGGGGGAGGCTCTCTTGCTGTGGCCGCAACGACCTCTGTCCTATCATCACTCCCGAGTTCGTCAATGGTAGGAACTAAAGTAGGAACAGAGTGAGGAGCTGGAGTGAAATAGTCCACGCCAAACTCCTCCGCCGAACTACCAAGACCACCCACCGAGCCGGTGGTGCCAGAATAGTCGACCAACTCCTCGGACTCCACCCTGGTAGTTGAATGCATGGGAACATGGAGTTGACTACTAGCGATTCAGGAAGCAAACGGGGAATATTACATATAATATAGAAAAAGAACAGAAGTTAGAATATAGAATTTAAAGGAACCATACTGATGTGTTATATTTACTGCAAGCGCACAGTGTCGTTGTAGCGCTGTACAGGTCGTCTCTCAGGGATCTAAGATGTTTCTGCGTTCTTACTTTCTCTATAGTTCAACGGACTAACCAAAGGTTCTAAGTTGAAATCGGATTAATCTAAGTAGCCTAGGATATATAATCCACTAATTTCCAACCATGTTCTTACTTCTCCTATTTTCTTCTTTCATAAAAATTCAATCTTTTTTAGTTTAATTTTTACTTAAAGTGCCCTAAGCATGAGATATCAAGTGTTGTGCAAGTATAACTCATCAAGAGATGCTACTTCATATAAAAATAAACTAAATCTCTTAGATAATTCAAATCAAAGATAAAACCAACGACCCCAAACCCTAACTAAGCATAGATTATCAAGAATCCTAATTCAAGTATAACCTATCAAAGTTCTAATCTTTGGATCCTTGTATTTTAATCTTTCATTTGAAAAATCATGGCTTTATTAATTTTATTTAAGAAGAAAAATATTAGAAGATAATTACATGGTGGATCTTAGCTTCATCTACATCCTGAGCTAATCTAATTAGCTACTCATGATTTTTACTAAGCAAGATCAAATTTTTATTCATAAAACGATAAACCCTAATCTAGAAAGCGGTAAACCCTAATCTAGAAAGCAGTAAAATTTATGCAGAATGAAAATAAGAATATCAAAAGCAATGGGTTACCTCTGATCACGGTGTTGTGCCGTCAACCTTCAGTAAAAATCCCAACTTTATTGAACAGCAAAAACGAGTACAAAAATTAATTCCAGAGTCCAGAATCCCGTCAAAATACAAGGGTTAGCCAATAAATAGGCATCGGAAACCAAACCCTATTTCTAGCAGAACCACAAGATCTATCAATTTACAATTAAGCCCACGACAAAAATTACTCTGATTCAACCACTTATGAGCCGCTATTTAGCGGCTAATACCGCTATATAGCGGTTCAATTTTGAGCAACTGCATTAAACTTTCTTCTGCAGAAGTATCTTCTCTTGTACTCTTCACTTTTGTAACTTTATTTAACTTCTACTTCCTGCAGTACTTTGATGTTGTACTCTCGCCCGCTTTAGAAACTTTTCGGCGTTTGATTTCCTAGTCCAACTCTAGTTTCATGCATTTTCCTTGTATAATTTGGATTACCTGCAAAAGACACTAAAAATACCCAAGTAGCATTTATTTATATATAAAAACAGATAAAGTATGAGAGGAAAAATACAATATATGATATTCATCACACCCCCACACCTATCTTTTGCTAGTTCTTGAGCAAAACCTAAACCTAAAAAGAAAAACAAAAATCTTAACTCACTTTCGCAGGAATCGCGATTACACTTAGCACGTGCAATAAGCCTTTAAACCCCTAGGTTACCCTAGTGGACGAGTGTTATCTCGTGAGGGTTTGCAGTTAATATACCCACAAAATTCAAAAAGAAAATAGATTAAGGAATAAAGAAAAGAAAAATAAGGATAACCGAAAATTAAGAAAAATAAAAATTTTATACAAAAGAAAGAAAAAATCTTTTTTTTATATTTTCGTCAATTGGTCTCACTAATATACAAACTTAAGAACGCATTTAGATTATCAATTTTTAAATCGAGCATCATATCAGATACACTTATCATTTTAATCAAAAATTTAAATCTTATCTTTCAATACCTACTAACAGATAATTTATTGGCTCCTATACATCTACGTGCATGTGTGATAGTCTGCTTTGGTTTTTGGACTCCAACTCTAACTCATGATTCATCTCCTCTCTCATAATTTTTTTTTTTTTTAAGAATATTTCACCTTTAATGCGAGTATTCACGCTTGCTTAGGCGCAAAATACCCGATTACTTAGTTCATACTCTTTTTTTTTTTCCTTTTTTTTTTTTTAAGAATATTTCACCTTTCATGCGAATATTCACGCTTGCTTAGGCGCAAAATACCCGATTACTTGGATCATACTCTTTTTTTTTTTTTTCACTCTTGAGGCTATTGCCTTAATACCAGGCGCACCCCATTATTTTATTCTCACTTTTTTTAGAGAGAGAAGACTTAGTCATTCGTTATTATCTTTATCCTTAACCTAATAAACTATTGTGAGGTGAAAAATAGATGTATAATTGCCTCAAAACTACTGTTAGCGATATTTATTTTTCGGATTTTAATCTTTTTCATAAAATTCAAAGTGTATCGTCCAATCTACTCTCATATCCAATTTCAAATCTAAATTTTGTTCCTTTATCTGTAATTAGTTTGATCTATTGATGAAAACAATTTTTTTTTTTATCTTTTTAATCTTTTTGTTGGTCACCCTAAAAACTACCCAAAGTGTAAAATAAAGAAACCCAAAAACCTAAAAAAAATAAATAAAATAAAATAAAAATAAAATCCTAAAAATCTTTAAAAAAATAAAAATAAATAAATAAAATAAAAATCTCCTAATACACTCCCCCACACCTAAACTTGTGTATGCCCTCATACACAAACCAAGTGTAGTAAAACAAAATGTGAAAACTATTATACAAATACTATACAAATAATGAGAGTCATAAAAGTTACGATCTCAATATCATCACCCTATTAACGCATGAAAAGCGGTTACGACCTCTCGATCGCTTCCCACTTTCATAGTGTGTCGTTTTAAATGTGAAGTTGGTGCATTATTATATTTCATCAACCTCTTACAAGTCACGAGATTACCTGTCTGCTTCTTATGTCGTCCTCGTTTTTTCTTTGTCCACATGTAAGCATTAACAATTGGGTTAAAGAATTCTTTATTATAAACCTGCCAATCATCATTAGTAACAAGTATACATGTAGAAATATCATGAGGTGAGAAGAGTCTAATATGATTAAGTGAATGTGGTGGTGGCTCTTCTAACTCATGAAGTAATGCGAGCTCCTCTGCAAACAAATCCTCAAAAGTTTGCTTATAATTCAATGGCACACTTGCACAAGTATCATCATATATAAAATCAGTATGTGCCAATTCTTCTAATAGTATGAGCTCATCTTTGAACATTTGCTCAAATGAAGGTTCATCATCAGTGGAAGAGGTCGAATGAGAGTGCAAACTATGAATCATATTGACCTTAATGAGAGAGCTCGTTGCGTGCTCATCCATATTAAATATGTTCAATGCCACAGTCATATTTCCAAACGATAACTTCATGAGACCACTCCTACAATCAATCAATGCATTTGATGTTGCAAGGAATGGTCTACCCAAGATAATGGGAATTTGATTCCGTGGATTGGAGATTGGCTCAGTTTCTAAAACAATAAAGTCTACAGGAAAAATAAACTCGCCAACCTTAATGAGCACATCTTCAACCATACCAAGTGGTCTCTTAATTGAACGATCAGCTAGCTGTAATGTGACCTTGGTAGGTTGAAGTTTTCCTAACCCCAGTTGCTGATAAACAGTGTAAGGAAGCAAATTGACACTTGCCCCTAAATCAAGCAACGCCCTATCAAATGTAGTGTTCCCAATGGTGCATGAGATTGTAGGGGAACCTGGATCTTTGTACTTGATAGGCAAGGAGTTAGAGAGGATATGTGATATATTTGCAGCAAGAAAAACTTTTTCAGGAACGTTTCTTGCTCGTTTCTTACTGCACAAATCCTTGAGGAACTTAGCATAAGTAGGAACCTGTTGTATCATGTCAAGGAGTAGAATATTATCCTTCACTTGCTGAAATGTTTCAAGAATCTTTTCTACTTGCGGTGAAGGCTTTAAGCCGATTTGGATATGGTGCTTTCGGCTCAGGAACAGGTTCTTCCAAATGACTACGTGACGGTGATGGAGGTGATGGGGATGATTGTGGAGAAACGGGTGGAAGAGATGATGTAGCCTGCGAGATAGTAGGAGTGGGATCAGGGGGCACGGCTACACTATTATCCACTTGCTTGCCAGATCTAAGCGTGTGAATGACATTGCATTGGTGGACATGCGACTGATTGGAGTTTGAGGAACTGGCGTTAGGATTTGTTATGGGTTGACTTGGAAAAGTGCCCTTGCCACGTTCACTCATTTGATTAGCTAGTTGTCCAACTTGCTGCTCTACATTCTTAATAGATTGAGAGTTCACGAGCAGGTGCTGATCTGTTCTTTGAATAAAATCAGTTGACACTTTCATAAGATTCTGCATGTATGTGTCAAGGTTGGACTGAGACTTGAGAAGATTTTCAACGTGCTTCTCAAGTGACTAAAGTCGCTTTTCTTATTCATTATTAGACCCCTGTTGTGGATATGAGTGGTTTTGTACATGTGGTCTATTCTGGTTGTTCTCATGGTTTGAAATATTTGGGTGTTGATAAGTACCTATATTTGGTCTTGGAAACTGACCAGTGGCTGGAGGTTGCATGTTAGGGTTAGGGCCCCCCTGATATTGCCCTTGACCCCATGATAGATTTGGATGATTTCTCCAGCGAGAATTGTATGTAGGAGCGTAAGGATTGTTCATGGGTTGTTGATATAAGGCGTTAGCCTGCTCAAGTGTGCGACCCATGGAATTCATTAACAATGGACACTCCTCCATAACGTGATTGGGAGTTCCGCAATTAAAGCATGTGGGACTTTGGAGTTGATTCACTTGACCCACTGGTGGAGACTGAGCACTAGGAGTCTCCAGTGCCTCAATTCTTCTCATAAGGGCTGCGATCTTTGCTTCAGCAGCTATAGAGCTGCCGATGCTATGGATCCCACTCTTATGAGCAGAAGTTGATATACTGGGCTTCTCAGTGGAACTCTCCTACTGCATAGTCTTCCATGATAAGTCCTCAAGAAAGTCCCATGCTTCATTCTCGTTTTTCTTCATAAACTCCCCTTGACACATGGATTCCAGAAGAGTTTTGGATGTGTAATCAAGTCCTTCGTATATGATTTGACACAACCGCCACTTTTCTATCGCATGGTGGGGGCACTGAGCCAATAAATCCTTGAACCGTTCTAAGTATTTCCAGAAAGGTTCTCCCGACACTTGACGGAATTGATTAATTTGATTTTTGATTCTTGCCGTCTTGTGCGTGGGATAATATTTCTTGAGAAACACTGTAACGAATTCATCCCAAGTAGTGATTGAATTAGAAGGCATACTGTACAACCACTTCTTGGCATTATCCTTAGGTGCAAAAGGGATGAAGCGGAGCTTAACTGCGTCCTCCGATAAGTTTTGCAGTTTAATCATTACGCACACTTCTTGAAATTCACTGATAAAGAGATATGCATATTCTGAATCAAAGCCAGTGAATTTGGGAAGCATACTAATGTACTGCGGTTTTAATTCGTAGTGATTACCCGCTACGTGTGGAAGTTTGATGCATGATGGTAATGATGTACGCAACGGGTAACATCGATCCTGAAGAATCGGGATCGGCTGGTCCATCTTGTCTCCCATGAACAAATCTGATCTCACAAGTCGACCAAATTGATCACGAGTCCAATGTGGCATGAACCAGCGACCGTGAGTGTATGCGTAAACTTCCTAAACTAATGCAAGAAGTGGGGTATGGTGGAGAGATAAAACGGGTGAATAGATATGATCAAATAAAAATGTTAATTATACTGTTCCTAATTTTTGTATTTTTTTTTTAAATTTTTCTACAGAATTAGGAAGAAAAACTACAGAAACAGAGAAAATTCAGATTCAGAACGTACCTATTTCACCGCTAAATAGCGGTTCTAACCGATGAATAGCGGCTATACTGATGAATTTGACTTCGAGATTTTTTCTACTTGGTTAAGAGGCTCTTCCAATCCTTTAAATGTTTCTTTCTCTGCAATTTCTATTTCCTGCACACTCACACACACTGTTAACCCGTAAAATGCTAGAAAAAGCAAGAAAAACACCGTCGATCCCCGGCAACGGCGCCAAAAACTTGATGTGTTATATTTACTGCAAGTGCACAGTATCGTTGTAGCGCTGTACAGGTCGTCTCTCAGGGATCTAAGTTGTTTCTGCGTTCTTACTTTCTCTATAGTTCAACGGACTAACCAAAGGTTCTAAGTTGAAATCGGATTAATCTAAGTAGCCTAGGATATAGAATCCACTAATTTCCAACCATGTTCTTACTTCTCCTATTTTCTTCTTTCATAAAAATTCAATCTTTTTTAGTTTAATTTTTACTTAAAGTGCCCTAAGCATGAGATATCAAGTGTTGTGCAAGTATAACTCATCAAGAGATGCTACTTCATATAAAAATAAACTAAATCTCTTAGATAATTCAAATCAAAGATAAAACCAGCGACCCCAAACCCTAACTAAGCATAGATTATCAAGAATCCTAATTCAAGTATAACCTATCAAAGTTCTAATCTTCGGATCCTTGTATTTTAATCTTTCATTTGAAAAATCATGGCTTTATTAATTTTATTTAAGAAGAAAAATATTAGAAGATAATTACATGGTGGATCTTAGCTTCATCTACATCCTGAGCTAATCTAATTAGCTACTCATGATTTTTACTAAGCAAGATCAAATTTTTATTCATAAAACTATAAACCCTAATCTAGAAAGCGGTAAACCCTAATCTAGAAAGCAGTAAAATTTATGCAGAATGAAAATAAGAATATCAAAAGCAATGGGTTACCTCTGATCACGGTGTTGTGCCGTCAACCTTCAGTAAAAATCCCAACTTTATTGAATAGCAAAAACGAGTACAAAAATTAATTCCAGAGTCCAGAATCCCGTCAAAATACAAGGGTTAGCCAATAAATAGGCATCGAAAACCAAACCCTATTTCTAGCAGAACCACAAGACCTATCAATTTACAATTAAGCCCAACAAAAATTACTCTGATTCAGCCACTTATGAGCCGCTATTTAGCGGCTAATACCGCTATATAGCGGCTCAATTTTGAGCAATTGCATTAAACTTTCTTCTGAAGAAGTATCTCCTCTTGTACTCTTCACTTTCGTAACTGTATTTAACTTCTACTTCCTGCAGTACTTTGATGTTGTAGTCTCGCCCGCTTTAGAAACTTTTCGGCGTTTGATTTCCTAGTCCAACTCTGGTTTCATGCCTTTTCCTTGTATAATTTGGATTACCTGCAAAAGACACTAAAAATACCCAAGTAGCATTTATTTATATATAAAAACAGATAAAGTATGAGAGGAAAAATACAATATATGATATTCATCACATACCAGGGGATACAAGTCCCGTGGTTGGACTTGAAGGAGGAGCCGTCGTCGTCTCTAAAAGCACACCCGTCTCGCCACCTAAAGATTGCATCGTAGTGTGCTCACCAGATTCTTGAGTAGGCAGGCGAGCCAGAGTACCCGGAGCACTGGGAGTTTCAACAGGCCTACTCTCCTCTCCCGAAGTTGATGGCAGAGTGGAAGCAAGCAGGTCCATGGCAAACTGGACGACTGCCTCTTGAGGGACTAGTAGGGTCTCTTCGGCAAACTTCTTCTTCTTCGCTGGCCCTTCTTTCGCGAGTCCGCGGCGTTTGATGGTTGGACTCCGAGAACGAGTAACTATATGTTGGGGAGCACCTCAAACATCGGCATCATCATCGTCACCATCATCATCATCTTCATCAGAGTCGCCAACATCTAATGGATCGGCCACCGTGCCAAGGAATTCATCCATTCCTTTCACCTTCACTCTTTTGGCCCCCTTACGACAAGAATAAAAAACTTCTATCTCCTTGCAACAACTACGGTTGACGGAGAAGTTTGGCACGTCAGCATTGGCGACGCTGTACCATGTGCAGAAGCTTAGTGCCATGCTCAATTCTGGCGACTTTTGGGGCAGCAAGAATTCAGCCCCGGTTCCACCAACTACAAAGTGGTACCAGCCGCGGGCACCCTCATACAAATTTTCCTCATAGGCCAGCTTCTTATTCGGATTACCCACATAGATTTGTGTGTACCCGAATTGACGAGCAAAGTGGCTCGGGGTGTATGGTTCGATATAGTACATGGTGTCTTGCCGATACACCAAGTGCCCGGGACGAATATTAAGTGTTCGTCGCAAAACTTCCTTCGCTTCCTTCCATTGAACATATCTTAGATTACAATAGAAGTGAACAAAAGATAAAAAGAACAAACGAGAAGATTTTATATTTCAATCTCTCTCTTTTACAAGAAATCGTGGGATCTGTGGCGATGGGATCTATAGTAGTTCCTTTGGACGATTGGTACGTTGAAATATTCTCTTTTAAAGATATCGGCCGACTATAGACGATCTTCTCTGGTTTTGATTTGTTCAAGGCTCTCTCGCGTAACTCGAACTTCTCAAGAACTCCAGAAAGAAGACGGTGATTTTCTCTGATCTTCACGAATTCAGGGCTCTGTGCGTAACTTGAATTGTCCAAGATTTCAGAAAAATATCTCAATTGCCGAAAAGAAGATCCCTAGGGTTTCACCAGGAAGGTATTTATAGCCCCAGGTTAATACAAGAGTTTCTATCTAAATAGAACTCGTCATTATCAGGAATTCCAATCAAATATCTTAGTTTTGATGGAATTCTGATTAGACTTGATTTGGGTATTTGGATAAGCCCAAAATCATAATCTCAATCAATTTGAGATTCTGGTTATCTGCTTACGCGGAGCTTTAATCGCATCAAAACGCGGTGCTAAATAACCAAAACGCGGAGCTAACGCGGAGCTATTGATCATCTCCGCGTTTTACTCAAACGCGAGGCTAATACAAGCCAGACTGCGGAATCAACGCGGAGCTATTAAACATCTCCGTGTTTTATTCAAACGCAGGGTTAATATTACCAAACGCGGGGCTACTGAATTGGCTCCGCGTTCTGTTGTGGAAAATCCTTTTAACTTAGAAATTTTCACTGCCAACAGAACCCCCTCCAAAGTTTTCAAAATGGCTTAGACTTCAGCAGATTTTGAAATACTTTGGATATCTAAACTGAAATGCGGAGTTAGAATACCAAGTCTATCTCGCGTTATGCTCACTTACGCGGAGCTAATCAGCTTCACTTCGTCTTCAGTGAAATAAGTAATTATGTCATTAATTACCCTGAATTTCTACGCCAAATACCAAGCGACGGAAATTCTGTTTAAATAGAGCTCCTGGCTCATCTTCTTCTTCATCCGGAGATTTTAGAAGAGCTCTCAACTCCTGCAACTGAGTGAGCGATGTCAATGAGCGATCTTCAATTGTTCTCCCTTTAACTCTTCATAGATTTTCATCATTAGGATGTCACTTCAGAAAAGTTTTGCTAGACGCACGTTGGCCGGCGTTAATGGCAGCAGCCGTGAAAGTAGATGCGAAGGCAAACCAGTCTATGCAGCGTCTTCCAAAGGTAAAAACCTTAACTCTTGGGCTTCTAAGAACCATTCTTGAGATATTTCGGCTTGGTTTAATCCAGCCAACTGTTTATTTTATCGGCGAGATTGCCGTTCTCCGCGAAGTTATCGCGTCATTCCCTGTGCTCGAAACGCGAGGCTATTTCTGATTAGTGGTCGCGATGAATTGCGAGGCTATCTTTGATTAGCAGTCGTGATGAATTGCGAGGCTATCTTTGATTAGCAGTCATGATAAATTGCAAGGCTATCTTTGATTAGCAGTCGTGATGAATTGCGAGGCTATCTTTGATTAGCAGTCGCTATGAATTGCGAGGCTATCTTTGATTAGCAGTTGCGATGAATTTGAAAGAGAAGGAAAGAGCAGAAAGAAATCTTGTCCCCCTATACGCGAAGTTATCGCATCGTCCTCTGTGTTTAAAGCGCGAGGCTATTTCTTCAACTGTGCGCGGAGTTAGCTTAGCTTCGCGTTTTCACTCTTTTGGAAACTCTGTTCCTTTTGCAGTAAGTCCAATCCTTTCTGAAGAGGAATGTATGCGGGTCCATCGATCTTCATCAGCAAAAGTAACTCTAAGGAAGTCAGAAGCATATGTGCAGGTTTCAAGCTCTGGCTCCGAGAGATAAACTCCTGAAGGGGCTGTAAATAGGGAGCTGCAGCACTTGCAGTTCAGAATTGTGCTTCAATGCAGCACTTCCCTTTCCTCTCGTGCTTCATTTCGAATGACAGATCCTAGTTGACATTTGCAGAGGAGATCTTTTGCATGTGAACCAGGGAACTGAGCTTCAACACCCCGTAGAGAAATCTTACTGTTTGGTTATTGATGAGTTGATCATGTAAAAGTTTTTTTTTTTTTTTGGAAGAGCTATAACTCCCTCTTTGTAATCTCTTGCTTCATGAATAAAGATAAATTATTTTCCTCTCTATCTGTTGGCTTCAATAATTTTGCTTGCTCAACAAACAGATGGTTAATAATTTTGGTAAAATAATCTAAGGCTCTTCTGCGTAACTTAGATCATTAATACCTATTTGATCGGACACTGATCATCTTCAACTTAGCCAAAAATCCAAGTTTTTCATGAGAACGCGAAGCTAGAATACCAAGTTATCTTCGCGTTTCTCAGAGTTGCGTGGAGTTAATATCTTCACTTTTTTCTTTATCACGCGAGGCTAATAGCTCCGCATTTTGGAGAGTAACTGACCAGTCATTTTCTCCGAAATCCACGCCGAACTCTAAGAGGCGGTTACCCTCTTTTAAATAAAATTTCTATTTCTTTTCTTCTCACTTTACTTGAGAAATTTCCAGAAACTTAGAGATTCAGGCGATCATATTTCAGGCGACCCGAGCTTCTTCCGACCGAGTTTCCTCCCGATTTTCAGTCGATTTTCCTCAGCAATGGCACCCAAAACTCGTGCTACTTCTCGCGCGGCTCCATCATCAGCAACTGGCGCAAGCAGTGGTGGCGGCGGCCATGGCAGCGACACGCCAGCCCACATTTCGCCTATCGGGGGTAAGAATCTCTCCATCGAGACTCTTTAGAACATTTCTAGAGTGATTTGGCTTAATTTTAACTGATCAATCAACTCTTTTACCGGCGAGATCGCCATACTCCTGCTGTAAGGCTTGGAGAAGAAGAAAAGTCTCTGGCTTTCTTCTTACGCGAAGTTATCGCGTCATCCTCGCGTTTTGAAGCGCGGGGCTATTTTAAGTAGCAGTCGCATGGAAACGCGAGGCTATTTTAAGTAGCAGTCGCGTGGAAATGCGAGGCTATTTTAAGTAGCAGTCGCGTGGAAACGCGAGGCTATTTTAAGTAGCTGTCGCGTGGAAACGCGAGGCTATTTTGAGTAGCAGTCGCGTGGAAACGCGAGGCTATTTTGAGTAGCAGTCGCGTGGAAACGCGAGGCTATTTTGAGTAGCCGTCGCGTGGAAACGCGAGGCTATTTTGACTTCTGCGCGGTCTAATTTTTAGTTTCGCGCGGCGCTATTCTTAGTTTTGCACGTTCTAATTTTTAGCTTCGCGTGTCCATACTTAAAGAATTTTTCTGTCTTATAGAAACTTCTCTCACTCTGCTTTTTTTTTGCAGTAGGGTATTCGATGGAATCTCTTCCCCACAAGAATTACTTCGGCTTTGCTGGGGGTTCTGATCCCTCAGGCCAATTTCGCTTCACCACTATCTTGGCTTCATATAAGCCAGACCCAAAGGAGCACAAGGAGAAGTTGATCAAGTATCATCCCACTACTGCGCGAGAAATCATAACCGATGCAGCCTTCGAAACTTTGAATAGAGAAGCGATGGAGAAACCCGCCTTCCTCTTTGGAGACCAGATGGATCAATCAGATGAGATCCTTTCTGGAGAGGAGTGCGTTTGGTTATATAACTCAGGCGAAATGCTGATGTTTCTGCCTAGAATGGCTCGTAGCTATCCTCTGGTCTATCTTCAGAGGCTGGCGATGCCTCGGGAATTAAAGTGGGGACTGACTCAAGAGCAAGATGGCGTCCCAACAGGCAAATTTGGTGCAAAAGGGATTTATCAAGATGGTTCCCCCAGATGCATTACTGGCTTGCTTCCAGACCGATTTGGCAAGGAGCTTCCAGTGGGAGAAGTCCCATCTCGTGCCCGAACTTTCTTAAGTGAGTTCCTGGAGAAGGATGGTCAGTACCCGGCCAGCGACTTCAGAATGCCTAGCTGGGTTCATTCTTCTAACAATATGTGGTGGGCCCGCCTTGTTCAGTACATGCTGGATTCCCACGAGCCCATTTTAAAGGATATTGGCTTGTATAAAGCTATCAGGAATGTCCAATTCGGGTTTCCCCATAGTGCTTATCATTTTTACTGCCTCTTGGAGATGTATAACCCTGAGACTTGTACTCTCTTTACACCAGTGGGTGAGCTAGGGTTCGCTCTTCACGAGATGTTCGAGGTTTCCGGGCTTTCCATGGGTGAAATCCCCTATGAAGAGTATATCCCCACCACCGAGGAGTTGAACATGCTACTGGCGAGGGATGAGCGCATCTATGCCACATACTAGGAGATGATGTGCCATTATCATATTTGCGCTGACTTGACGGGTGCGCGTAACCACGGTATCGGTCATAAGAAATGGGCAGAGTATCTCTTTGCCAATTTAAATTCTAAGGATAGTTCAACGACTATCCATGGCCATCCACCCGTCTATGGCTCAGAGATTGATCACCGCATTACTAAGGGCTGCCATCTATTATATTATACCACTGAATCTAATGAGAATGGATACGGTCCTGGCACTTCATTCAAGAGCTACCATTATCAAGCCCAGTTTCCGATCTCCAACAGAGGTCTCATTGCCGGATTTCTGATGCTGTGGCTGAAGAGATGTGTCGTGCCGTCGTTGCCCAAAGAAGCAATTGCAGTGACCGTGGTATATCCAGCGGTTCTTCTCGCATATGATCGACCCCTTGGACTTCTTCCCGCCATGGTATGCAATTTGCAGTATGGACTGAGGGTATTCTGTCATGATTTCCTCCCCACTATTAAGGTCAAGGGGAAAGGAAAGGGCAAGTCGAAAGAGACTGCCCAGCCGAAAACTCCGAACCCTAGGGTGGAGATGCCCTACACCTATTTGATGGCATGGCTCGTCTTGCACTGTCCTTCTTTAATGAGTGCACCAGAGCGTCGTTCGGGCGAAAAGTGCTTCTTTGTAGAGCTGTATGAACGCTCTTCGTGGAAGCAGAATTATATGTCTCAAATTCGGAAAACTCTTCATAGTTTTCAGAATTATGAGATCTTCCGGTGTTTCCCTGACTTTCCCGGCGGATGATATGGAATGAGGCTGAAGGACGCCATGGGAGCAGATAAGTTCACTACTTTATCTACAGGAGCGTTCTGGTGGCTTCTCAACATCCGTCCCGGACACTTGGTGTATTGTCAAGATCTCGGGTGTCGGATCGAGCCATACACTCCGAATCGCTTTGCTCGCTAGTTTGGATACTCCCAACTTTATGTGGGCAATCCAAATAAAGATCTCGCTTACGAGGGAAATTTAAACGAAGGCGCTCGTGGCTGGTTCCACTTTGCAGCAGGCGGAACCGAGGCTGAATTCTCCTTGCCCCAGAAGGCGTCAGAATTGGCCATGACCCTCAGCTTCTGCAACTGGTTCAGTATTGCGAATGCTGATGTGCCCGGCTTCTCTCTCAATCGCAGTTGTTGCAAAGAGATTGAAGCCCTCTACATTAGCCGCCAGGGTGCTTCTAGAGTGAGAATAAAAGGAATGGAAGAATTCCTTGGCGCCGCGGCTGAGCCTTCAGACGCTAGTGAGTCCGACAACGATGCCGGTGATGACGATGATAATACTGGTACTGGTGGAGCTCCCCAGCCTGTTGTCAGTCTTCCCTTGAGTCCAGCTCTCAAACGCCGCGGCACTTTAAAGAGAAGACGGGGTAAGAAGTAAAAAATGGCTCAGGAAACTTTGATAGCTCCCCAAGAAGTGGCTGTCAAACTTGCTTCAGACTTGTTGGCTTCGGCTCTACCCCCAGCATCGGCAAGGGATGACGAACCTGCTAAAACTCCAAGTATTGTTGAGGTTTCGGCCCCTTTGGCCGTAGGGCCTGTGGTAGAACCCGTGGCGCAACTAACCGGTAGCGAGACGGGTATGTTGCTGGAAACGACAATGGCTCCTCCTTCAAGTCCGACAACTGGACTTGTATCGCCTGGTATGACCTTTAGCATTTTATCTTTTACCCCTTATTATTTTAACGTAACACTGCTTTTCTGGTCTTCTGAAATGCAGGTGATCAACTTCTCTCGCCAATGCACTCGACTACCCAAGTAGAATCTGATAATAGGATGGACCATTCCGGCTCTGTTGGTGGTGTGGGTAGCTCTGCTGGCGAGTTTGCGGCTGATTATTCCACACCGGCTCCTGTCTCTGTTCCCTCTTCAATTCCTCCAATTGACGAACTTGGAAGTGGTGAGAGAACTGAGGTCATTATCGCAGCTGCTGCTAGGGAGGCTACGCCCTCTCCTAGCATGCCATCTCCAACGCCAGTCTGTTCCACTGAGACATTTCCCACGGTCGTTGGCATGCCTTCTCAGTCAGCGATTTTAACATCGTCTGTTGTCGTGGCTGCTGAGACACCTGTAATTCCTCCAGCTTCTAATCTTCCAGTCGGGGATGAAGAGAACTTAAAGTTCTCATTTGAAGCTTCTTCTGCCATCGGAGGAACTTCTGGTAGAGATACCCCCTCATCTTCTCCCGTTGGTGGCGCTCCCCGGGTGACTTGTATTAGCAGCCCTCCTTCTCGGGTTCCTGATTCCACCAGATCTGCATTGGCTTTACTGGCCCCGCATGTCATGAACCTGGTACAAGGACGGGCTTCTTCTTCGACACCGGTAGCCACTGCTCCTCTGCCCGTGACATCTTCCTTAGCATTATTTTCTTCGTCTGTTGGCACTGTAAATCCTCCTGAAGAACTTTTCAACTTCAATGTCGCCAATTTTTGCGTTTGCTAAGGAGATGTATTGAGATGGTCCTTGCTGGCCACGATTTCTTCAACTTCGCACGTCCACTGTTATCCTGCTATCTGGAAAACATCAAAGAAATTGGGGGACGAGATCGAGCAGCTCCTTACCGGGCCTGTTTTGGAATTTTGGAAGAGCAAATGAACATACTCAACACAGTTCACCAAGTGGATGTTGAGTCGATTACCGGGATCGAATGGGCTCGTCTTCAGGTGGAGTTGGTTGCTCGTCGAGAAGAATTGAGGCGCCAAGAAGAAGAGTGGTCTCAAGCCTTAGTAGGGTTCCAGGCTAGTCGGGAGTCCATTCTTAGAGGTTTAGATTTGGTGAACTCTGAAATTGAGGGGAGCCAGGCTGCCATTCTCATTGCCCAGGAGGCCATTGCTAATGCTCGGGCGATCTTAGTAGAGAGCGAGCTTCAATTAGGGGAAGCTGTTAAGAAGCGGGAAGCGCTGATCCTTCAACGAGAGCAAGTTGATCAGGAGGAGACAATAAGAAGCCGTACTATGGAAGAGTCTCTCCAGCATCTCATCCAGCAAGTTGGAATGAATGATGATGACCTACTCCGGCAGGCTCAACACTCTATAGAGGCAACTCGTCGTCGAGTGGTTGACGAAGCGATGAGTAGGTTAAAACATCTCGGAGATCCATAGTTTTCTTTTATTCTTCATTCCTTTTTTGTAATGAGAACTTGTACTAAAAGAAAGAACTTTATTGGTTCTCAGACTTCTTTTGTAACTCCATTCTTTTTAAATGATGAATAGGGATAACTACTTTTTGATTCTTTTATTAGTTGGCTAGGAAATCTTCTTGCACAACAAATAACTTGCCATCAAAAAGTAGTTTTCTCTGCAAAGCGTTCCAAGTCGTACTGTCAGAGGTAATAATTTAACATGACAGGTTTTATGGGATTTTTAGCAAATCCCCAGCTATCAACGGATTTGATTGGACTTTACCAACTACCGTTTGAGTTGGGCTAGCCATGTTATTCCCCTCAACATGATGAGTTGTCGAGGAATTAATCTCCTCTCCCCTTTTGCCTTTAATCAGCATTGGGTAGTTGATCTCATACTCTTACCCCCAGTATGATAGGGTTGGTGAGAAATTTATTCTCTTCCCATTGCCTAGTCGGCGTTGGGCGATTCATACTTTTACCCCAGTATGATGGGTTGGCGAGAAACTGGTTCTCTTTCCATGGCCTAGTCGGCGTTGGGCAATTCATACTTTTACCCCAGTATAGTGGTTGGCGAGAAACTGGTTCTCTTCCCATTGCCTAGTCGGCGTTGGGCGATTCATACTTTTACCCCAGTATGATGGGTTGGCGAGAAACTGGTTCTCTTCCCATTGCCTAGTTGGCGTTGGGCAATTCATATCTTTTAGGTCAGAGGCGCTTAATTACACATGCCTAAAAGAAAGATTGGGGGGGCTGTTCAAACTTGAGAACTTAGCACACCAGGTTTGGGTCAGAGGCGCCAAACTGCGCATGCCCAAGAAAAGACTGATGGTGATTCAAACTTGAGAACCAAACTAGAGGCGGTTCAAGGCTCTCTCGCGTAACTTGAACTGGGCACTCCAGACACACCAGGTTTAGGTCAGAGGCGCTCAATGCGCATGCCTAAGAGAAGACTGGAGGTTGTTCAAACTTGATAACTAAACACACCAGGTTTAGGTCATAGGCGCCAAACTGTGCATGCCTAAGAAAAGACTGGAGGTGCTTTAAACTTGAGAACCAAACGCACCAGGTTTAGGTCAGAGGCGCCAAACTGCGCATGCCTAAGAAAAGACTGGAGGTGGTTCAAACTTGAGAACAAAACGCACCAGGTTTAGGTCAGAGGCGCTCAATGCGCATGCCTAAGAGAAGACTGGAGGTTGTTCAAACTTGAGAACTAAACACACCAGGTTTAGGTCAGAGGCGCCAAACAGCGCATGCCTAAGAAAAGACTGGAGGTGGTTCAAACTTGAGAACCAAACGCACCAGGTTTAGGTCAGAGGTGCCAAACTGCGCATGCCTAAGAAAAGACTGGAGGTGGTTCAAACTTGAGAACCAAACGCACCAGATTTAGGTCAGAGGTGCCAAACTGCGCATGCCTAAGAAAAGACTGGAGGTAGTTCAAACTTGAGAACCAAACGCACCAGGTTTAGGTCAGAGGCGCCAAACTGCGCATGCCTAAGAAAAGACTGGAGGTGGTTCAAACTTGAGAACCAAACGCACCAGGTTTAGGTCAGAGGCGCCAAACTGCGCATGCCTAAGAAAAAGAAGATGCGTATCTCCAAGGGTACTAAGAATAGTATTTTTTTAGAAATTTGCCATTGATTGGCATCATCATCCTGTCGCCGTCTTGATTCATTAAGCGATAGGCTTCACTGGAGTATACTGTCTCCACAACAAACGGTCCTTCCCACTTGGGTTCAAATTTACCCTTAGTCTTGTGGGTTAGCACCATTGGCCTTTTAACAGCCAGAACCAAGTCTCCTTGCTTAAAGGTCCTTGGTTTGACGTTCTTATTGAACGTTTGAGATATTCGGGCTTGATACAACTCAATTTGTTGTTGAGCCCTGAGACGTTTTTCATTTAACGCCTCTAGTTCTTGCAATCTTTGCTGATGGCGCTCTTCTGTCATCATCCTTGTAGCTAAAGCCACTCTTAATGATGGTAACTGAATTTCAAGAGGCAGAACAGCCTCACTTCCATAAACCAAAGAGAACGGGGTAGCTTTGGTCGGGGTGCGAACGGTGGTGCGATAAGCCCACAAACATTCTCCCAACTTTTCATTCCAATCTCGTTTATTGGAAGAGACGAACTACCGAAGGAGTTTGATGATCGTCTTGTTAAAAGCTTCAGCTAACCCATTAGCCGCAGGGTTATATGGAGTAGAAGCGATATCTTTGATTCTGAATTTATTGCAGAATCTGGAGAATCCCTGACTGATGAACTGCGGACCGTTATCATGAATGATCCGTTGAGGGACACCAAATCGGTAAATGACATGATGCTTGATAAACTTGATCACATCTGTCGTTTTCACCTCTTTCATGGGCACGGCTTCGGCCCATTTTGAAAAATAATCGGTTATTGCAAGAATAAACCGATGTCCTCTGGATGACGGGGGAGTTATTGGCCCCACAATGTCCATCCCCCATGCTTCAAATGGCCAACTTGTAACAGTATTGTGCAAGTATTCTTGGGGTTGATGAATAAAATTAGCATGAATTTGGCATGCATGACATCGCTTAGCGTATGCCATTGCTTCTGTGATCATATTTGGCCAGTAGTATCCTAGCCTTCTTAAACGGTCTCCAAGTTAGGACTGGGCTGATGAGCTCCACATACTCCATCGTGTGTTTCTCTCAGCACTTCTTCTGCTTCCGCTTTTGATATGCAGCGTAGTAGCAGACCATCTCTCGACTTTCTATATAAAGTCTGAAGTTTATGGTCATAATAAAATCTTTGGGCCTTCCTCTTTATAGAGGTGGCTTTCTTAGGATCTTCTGGTAATATCCCATGTAAAGCGTAATCCACAAACGAAAATCGCCAATCACGGGGCTCCAGGGTTAGGCCTACTTGGCACACTTCTTTATTTTGAAGAAGAGTATCTGGATGAAGGAGCTCTCTGCTTTCAATGGTGATGCTTTTAACTTCACCCGGCAGGATTGCCAGTGTTGCGGCAACGCGGCAAAAGCACTGCATAAACGTTCTCATTTCGAGATACGTGATATATATAGAATTGTTCAAAATATCATGCTAGCTCAATAGCTAACTGATGATAGGGGATGAGGGCTTCATGTCTGACTTCATACTCACCTGTCATCTGATTGACGATGAGTTTAGAGTCTCCATATGTCTCTAGATGGTTCACCCCCAGTTGCAGAGCTATTTTTAAGCCGATAATGAGCGTGTTGTACTCTGCTACATTATTCGTGCACGGTTCTGTTAATGAGTAACCGTTAGGCAATATATGTTTATGTGGGGATATTAGCACAAACCCCACTCCAGCAGCAGATCGTCTCGCAGCACCATCAAAGAACATTTGCCATGGTTGCTCTTTGCTAACTGTGTTGACCCCTGATGTTTGCTTTAATTTGGACCAAATTAGATGATCTACAAGGAAATCGGCGATTGCCTGTCCCTTCATGGCCTTTTGAGGGACAAAATGTATGTCATAGGGCGACAGTAGCAGGGCCCATTTTACCAGTCGGCCATTTAAAGCCCCTGGTTTTGTCATCAGAATCTTCAGGGGATTAACCCGTGATATGACATGAATCGTTTGCCCAGAAAGGTAGTGTCGCATTTTCTGAACAGCAAACACTAGGGCTAAACATTCTTTTTCAATTGGGGTATACCGCTGTTCGGCCCCAATCATTATTCTGCTTAAATAGTAGAGGGCATGTTCATGGCCGTGCTCATTATATTGAGCAAGTAATGCTTATAAGGCATTATCCACGGCCCTCACATATACAAGGAAGAGCTGTCCAGGGACCGGCGCCATAAGAACGGGAGGTTTGGTGAGGTATTCTTTAAGGTCATCAAATGCCTGTTGACATGCCTCATCCCATACAAAAGAAACCCCCTTCTTCATAAGTTTTGAGAATGGCTGGCATCGTCCAGATAGGTTGGAAATGAAGCGTCGAATATAGGCGAGCTTTCCCTGTAATCCCCTTAATTCCTTAAGATTGCGAGGAGGCGGCAATTCGCTAATTGCTTTTACCTTTTCAAGGTCGAGGAAAATTCCTTTTGAGGTGATTATGAACCCAAGAAATTTCCCGTTGGATACCCCCATGAACGACTTGGTAGGATTCATCTTTAGATGATGTTTCCTCATAAGATCGAAGACCACTCTTAAATCATGATGATGATCTTCTTTATTTTTGCTTTTGACTGCTAAGTCATCCACATAGCATTCCATTGTTCTGCGTAGGTGTTCCTTGAATATGACACTCATTGCGCGTTGGTAGGTGGCACCTGCGTTCTTTAATCCGAATGGCATCACCGTGTAACAGTATACCCCCAGCGGCGTTCTGAAAGCTGTATGCTTTTCATCATCCGGGTGTATTTTAATTTGGTTATAACCTGAGAAGCCATCCATAAAGGACATCCTCTCATAACCGCAAGTATTATCAATCATCACATCGGTGATGGGGAGTGGAAACTCATCCTTGGGACATGCAGCATTCAGATCTCGAAAATCGATGCATATTCAGATTTTGCCATTCTTTTTGCGAACCGGCACTATGTTAGCCACCCAGTCAGGATGCTGCTCTTCTCAGATGAATCCGGATTGTATAAGTTTGTTGACTTCAGCAACTATTGCCTCCATCAGTTCCGGTCGAAAATGCCATTGCTGTTGTTTGACAGACTTAGCATCTTCTTTAATATTTAACCGGTGTGTGGCAATTTGAGGGTCAAGCCCAGGCATATCTTCATAACTCCATGCGAACATATCTATATACTCTTTGATAAGAGATACAAGTTCCTCCTTTTCTAAAGGAGTTAGTGTATCGCTTATGAAAATGGGTTTCGGATTTTCTTCCGTTCCCATGTTAACTTGTATTAATTTGTCTTCTGTGGGCGGGTCACGCTGTTCAAAGCAGACATCCCAGAGAGTATCCATATGCCTAGCCCAAGCATCATCTTGAACGTCAATTGGTTCCTCGTCGCTTTCTGGTGCAGCTGAAACCATATTGGCTGTCAAAGACTGAAACCAAGCACCGGTGCTTATATCCGAATCATGGTCGGGCGAAGATGTTTCTTCTTTAGCCGAAGAACTCTCTTCATCCTTGGATGGCGATGAGGGTGGAGTAGACACATAGCCCAACCCCCTGCGAGTCTTCTGATAATAATCAGGACTCTTTCCTCTTGGTCTAAACGAGGGTATGAGATTCCGTCGCCCTTTTCCAAAGTTTAATCCCGGCTTCTGGGTAAAGTTATATCCCATCTTTTCCATCATCTGTCGGGATCTTTGTTCATACATATGAAATTGGGGTGATATTTATTCATCACTTTCACTACTTTGTCTTTGTCGAGGTGACGTAATTACCTTGTCGAACATAATCGGCTTTTGGGATCCTCTCCGAGGAGGCACTTCAAAGTAGTGACCTTTTTCTTCAGCTATTTTAGACTGGGAGAGGAGGGATGACCTAAGTGGCAAATGATATGCCGCCAGAACTTCAAGTTCGGATAGGCCATCCACTTCGGTGGAAGTACAAGAGGGTTCAGACTCAGTAGCTACAGCATGCTCGTAGACTAACTTTACATTTTCATTAATAACCCATTCACTCTCTATTACATCCACTATATTATCAAAACTAAGAGTAAAATCTAGGCTGGGGTTAATTTCATAATCACCCCCATCATCCTCTTCAAAAGGTTCATACTCCGTGTCTGCCTCGTTACCACTTTCATCAGGGTTTTGAGGCTTGCCAGGATCATCATTGGAGATTTCATGAGCTGGTTTGTAGAGTGAAGCATCTATGAAGTAATTCTCCAGTCCTTCGAAAGGTTGCTTATCTGCAATTAGTGTCCAGACTCCTCCTTCCTCATTGCAATATTTCATGCATTGGTGAAGAGTCGACGGGACGATCATGTAAGTATGGATCCAAGGTCGTCCTAGTAGAATATTGTAGGAGGTATCTGCATCAATAATATATCATTTAACCTACGTCTTTAGATCTTGAATTTGGCATCGGAGTCGAATTTTCCCGAGGGGGCTGCTATTATTGGCATTGAACCCATATATTGACGTGTTGGTTGGTGTCAGACGATGGAGGGAGATCCCTAGCAGCTGCATCAACCTTCTGGGTACGACACTTAGTGCAGAGCCCGGATCGATTTGAATTCGGTCCACTTTTGTGGATCCGACACATCCGGTGAAATATAAAGGCCTGTTGTGCTTTATATTCCTTACCTGCATGTCTTCTGGAGAGAAAACTATTTGTGGGACCTGCCTCCTCACTTGATGACAGCGGGGGCAAGAATCCTGTTCTTCATTAGCCGGCTCGACAATCTGAGCTAGGAATGACTCAGAGTCTACCAAAGCTTCCCTTAGCGCCTCAAGAGTTGATTTTGACAATCGTAACAACTCGTATAGCATTACTCGAGCTGGAATATTTGCCAGCTGAGTTATGATATCAAATTGGAAGGAGGTATTCTTAACTCCTTCGTCTCTTCGCGGATTCTTCTGGAAATGAACACCTTTTTGCTTTGCAGGATTGGTAGCTTCCGCATATATATCCTTCGGATCTACTCTGGTGTAGTCTCTAAGATATGTTTTCCCAGACCGAGTGCCGGAAGGGCCTGCCCCATCTTGATGAGTGGCCATGGCTTCGGGCTCCTCTTCAGAGTCTGTGGGTATTCCTGCAATATATTCATCCTTTATTTCCGCGGAGATAGCATTTCTAGTCCGCTTTTTCTTGTGACACCCTGTGTTTGTCCACTGCTCGTCTTCTATCAAATCGGGGTGAACCCACATAACTTCCCCTCTTTGGGTCGTTACAGGGACAAGTCCTTCTTGGGCTTTGTTGTAAGGATCAAGATTCTTTGTAACTGATTCACCTTTTGGGATTGGGGTCACTCCTGCGAGGAACTCGTGGGTTCCAACCACTATGGTTGCCATATTGGCAGTGACCTTCTTCTGCTCTTCCTTAAGCGTCAAAACCCCAGCTTCTATTAGTGCTTGGATTCTGTTCTTAAGGGGAAAACAATCCCGGGTAGGGTGCCCAATATTCCGGTGATAGAGACAGTAGTTGGGATCTTTAGTCTTACCAGCGTCTTCTGGCTTCTTGTTTTCCGGAAGCTTTAGCATTCCCTTTTTCTGGAGCAAGTGAAAGAGGACAGGTGTCTGTTCAGCTTTGAAAGTGTAATTCCTTTCTTGCTGCAGTCTAATTTGCCATGATCCTCGCTGACCTTGAGACTTCGGCTCTGGCGGAGGACTGGCTTTCTGAGGAGCAGTTTCTGACGACATCGTTGCTTTCCCTTTATTCTTAATGTTGTTGTTTTGGGTATATGACTTACTACCCCCAGCACTTCTTGACCCGCGCGACTCTTCAACTCGGCGAATCAAGTCTTCAGCTTGCTCTCCTTGTTTGAGCAGGTCCCTCCACGTCTTGGACTCTACGACCCCCATTTTGAGGAGCACATTGGTCTTAAGATTGTGTCGACAGGTCTCTACTAGAGTTTCCTGGATCATTCCGTGTTTGCAATGTACGGACTTCTCCCGGAACCTTTCTATGAAATCTTTAACCGTTTCTTGTTCTCCTTGTCTAGTTGCAAGGAGGGAATGAACCGTAATCTCGGTATCATCCTCAAAGAATCATGAGAGAAATAATTTCTCGACATCAAACCAGGCATTAATAGATCCTGGGGGCAACTGCATGAACCAAGTAAAGGCAGGCCCTCGCAAAGTGCTCGCGAATACTTTTGTCATAATTGGGTCATTACCCAACAGAAGAATCACACGCTGGCTTTTCCTTACTTTTAAGGCAAGTTGTATCTTCGCGTTTAACGCGGTAGAGACTGGTCTCGCGGGTAGCGCGAGCCAGTTTGCGAGGGACCATAGCCTCGCATCCTCTAGAGTTAGCTCCGCGTCCAAGGCGGGCTCTGAGTGCTCTACGCCTCGCTCTCCGGTTCCTGTTCCGGAGTTAGGTCCTGGTCAGTCCAGTCCCTAGATCTTCTTCGGCAGTCGGAAGCTCATCCTCGGCTAGGATTTCTTGTGTGAACTCCGGCTCTATAGCCGCAGTCTCCAAGGATCCCCGTCTCTCGGTGGATACCTTTCTACCCGTCACTCGGGCATTGGAGTATATGCGACGATAGTGCCGTGTCTCATCCAAGTCACCTGATCCGGAGGAGAGGAACTCCTCGTACTTCTACTGGTCGATTTCAATGACCAGCATGTCTACTTCGGATCCGATCAAGTCAACGTCCGATTGCGCCACTATCTCTTCATCAGTGAAAGAGATGGCTCCCACTGTGGTCGCCAGTTTGTTCGTCGCAAAACTTCCTTCGCTTCCTTCCATTGAACACATCTTAGATTACAATAGAAGTGAACAAGAGATAAAAAGAACAAACGAGAGGATTTTATATTTCAATCTCTCTCTTTTACAAAATAATCGTGGGATCTGTGGCGATGGGATCTATAGTAGTTCCTTTGGACGATCGGTACGTTGAAATCTTCTCTTTTAAAGATATCGGCCGACTATAGACGATCTTCTCTGGTTTTGATTTATTCAAGGCTCTCTCGCGTAACACGAACTTCTCAAGAACTCCAGAAAGAAGACGGTGATTTTCTCTGATCTTTACGAATTCAGGGCTCTGTGCGTAACTTGAATTCTCCAAGATTTCAAAAAAATATCTCAATTGCCGAAAAGAAGATCCCTAGGGTTTCACCAGGAAGGTATTTATAGCCCCAGGTTAATGCAAGAGTTTATATCTAAATAGAACTCGTCATTATCAGGGATTCCAATCAAATATCTTAGTTTTGATGGAATTCTGATTAGACTTGATTTGGGTATTTGGATAAGCCCAAAATCATAATCTCAATCAATTTGAGATTCTGGTTATCTGCTTACGCGGAGCTTTAATCGCATCAAAACGCGGCGCTAAATAACCAAAACGCGGAGCTAACGCAGAGCTATTGATCATCTCCGCGTTTTACTCAAACGCGAGGCTAATACAAGCCAGACTGCGGAATCAACGCGGAGCTATTAAACATCTCCGCGTTTTTTTCAAACGCAGGGTTAATATTACCAAACGCGGGGCTACTGAATTGGCTCCGCGTTCTGTTGTGGAAAATCCTTTTAACTTAGAAATTTTCACTGCCAATATTAAGGAGCCACCAGAAAGCTCCTGAGGATACGGTGGTAAAATTGTCTGCTTCCGAAATATCCTTGAATTTCGACCCGTATTCCCCACCGGAAAAATCTGGAAAGCACCGAAAAATCTCATAATTCTGGTGATGACAGAGTATCTTCCGGATTTGAGACATATAATGACTCTTCCATGCGGAGCGTTCGTATAGCTCCACAAGAAATGGCTTGTCAGCTAGGGGTGCTCAGCTGCACTCATTAAAGAGGGGCAGTGCATGACGAGCCACGCCATCAGATAAGTATAGGGCATCTCCACCCTAGGATTCGGAACCTTTGCCTTGGCAGTCTCTTTTGACTTGCCTTTTTCTTTCTCCTTGCCCTTGTCAGTAGGGATGAAACCATTACAGAGTGCTCGTAGTCCACTCTGCAGGTTTCTCACCATGGCGGGGAGGAGTCCGGAGGGTCGGCTGTATGCTAGTAGAACTGCTGGACACACCACATTTATTGCAATGGCATCCTTTGGCAGTGAAGGTATGACACATCTCTTCAACCACAGCATCAGAAATCCAGCAATAAGGCCTCTATTGGACACTGGGAACTGAGCCTGGTAATGGAAGGTCTTGAAGATAGTACCGGGATTGAATCCACCTTCGTTTGATTCGGTAGTATAAACTATAGCACATGTCTTGGCTACGCGGCTATCAATCTCTTTGACATCAACAGGATTGTGGCTGTGGACACTTGATGAACTCTATTTGGAGTTCAAATTTGCAAAAAGGTAATCGGCCCACTTCTTGTGGCCGATACCTTGGTTACGCACACCTACCATGTCGGCGCAGATGCCGTAGTGGCACATCATCTCCCAGTAAGTGGCGTAGATGCGCTCATCCTTCGCCTTTAGCATATTTAGTTCCTCGGTAGTGGGGATGTACTCTTCATAAGGGACTTCGCCCATTGATAACCCGGATACTTCAAACATCTCGTGGCGAGCAAGTCCTAGCTCACCCACTGGTGTAAAGAAAGTGCCAGTCTCGGGATTGTACATCTCCGGGAGACTGAAGAAATGATAGGAGCTTTGGAGTAGCCCAAATTGAGCATTTCTGATAGCTTTGTATAAGCCAATCTCCTTCAGAACTGGTTCATGGGAATCTACCATGTATTGGACGAGGCGGGACCACCACATGTTGCTGGAAGAGTAAATCCAGCCAGGCATCCTGAAGTCATTGGCTGGATATTGGCCACCCTTAGCCATAAACTCACTCAGGAAAGTCCTTGCACGGGTAGAAACTTCCCCCACTGGGTGCTCCTTGGTAATTCTCCCTGGAAGCAACCCAGTAATACACCGAGTGGGACCATCTTGATAAGCTCCATGTGCACCAAGTTTCCCTATGGGAACGCAGTCATATTCCTGAGTTAGCCCCCATTCTAACTCACGATGCATGGCTAGCCTTTGTAAATAAAATAAAGAATAACTGCGCTCCATGCTGGGTAGAAACATCAACTAGTCACCAGATTGGTAGAGCCATTTGCTCTCCTCTTCGAAGAGGATCTGGTCCGAATTCCCCATTATGTCTCCAAAGAGAAATGCAGCCTTCTTTAGCGCTTCTCGGTTGGTTGCCTCAAAGGCCACATCAGTGATGATCTCCCTTGCAGTTGCAGGGCTATATCTAATTAGCTTCTCCCTGCGTTCCCTTAGGCCTGGCTTGTAGGCTGGGAGATCAGTGGTGAAGCCAAATTGGGCCATCAAATCTCCACCCCCAGCAAATCCGAAGTAGTGTTTATGAGGGAGACCATCCACTGAATACCCCACTACAAAAGAAGAATCAAAAGTTAGAAAAAGTTTTTACAAATTCAGAAAATCTCCTAAGTATAGAAATGCAGAGCTAAAAATAACTTCGCGCGACACTAAAAATAACTCCGCGCGAAGCTAAAAATAACTCCGCGCGAAGCTAAGAAGATAGCCTCGCATTTACAAACGCAAAACTAAAGTTCGTAGCCTCACGTTGAAACGCAACAACTAGCAAAAATAGCTCCGCGTTTCCAAATGCGAGAATAACGCGATAGCTTCGCAAAGGAAGAAGACTAGAGGCCTTTCTTCTTCTTCAAGCCGTACGGCCGGAAAACGGTGATCTCGTCAGTAAAGAAGTAATTGGCCGGTCAAAACCGAGCCAAATCACTCTAAAATCATTCTAAAGAGTCCAAAAGATGAGATTTTTACCTCCAATGGGCGCGTCGTAGGCTGGGCCACCACTGTGGCCGCTGCCGCAGCCACCTCCACCGCTGCTAGCGCCGGCCGCTGAGGGAGAGGTGGCGCGCGATGAAGTGTTCCTCTTGGGTGCATTGATCTTGAAAAAAATCGACAAAAAACTCAAAAAATTGACGAAAATTCGATCGGGTCGTCTGGGTCGCCTGGATCGCCTGAGTTCTTGAGCTCTTGAGAATTCTCGAATGAAATGAGGGAGAAGAAGAGTTAAAAACTCTATTTAAATGAAAAAATCCGTCCCTTGGTATTCGGCGCGAAAATCAGAGCAATTATTGAGCGATTACCCACTGAAACGTAAGGCTATTAGCTTCGCGCAAACGACTGAAATGCGAAGATAACTTGGTATTTTAACTCCGCAGTCCAGTTTGATGGTCCAAAGTACTTCGAAATTTGCTAAATTCTAAGCCATTTTGAAAACTTTTGAGGGGGTTCTGTTGGTAGTGAAAATTTCAAAGTAAAAGGAGTTTTCCACACATAACGCGGAGCTAACTCCGTAGCTCTGCGTTTGGCTACTTTAGCCTCGCGTTTGAGTAAAACACGGAGCTAATCCATAACTCTGCGCTCTGATGAATTTAGCTCCACGTTAAACTCCGCTTGTGCAGATAAATCAGAGTTTTAAATTGATTATGATTGAGATTTGGGCTTATGCAAATACCCAAATTGAGTCCAATCAAAACTCTAAATCAAGAGATATAAATCAAAACTAAGATATTTGATTGGAGTTCTTGATGGATAAAATTCTATTTAAATAGAAACTCTCATATTATGCTAAGGCTATAAATACCCTCTCAAGGAAGCCTTAGGGATCTTTTTAGAGCATAAAAGAAGTTCAAGTTACGCGTGAGAGCCTTAAACATATCAAGATCAGCAGAGAAGATTAAGTCAGCCGTCATCTTCGTCAAGCAAGAAGACCATCGATGTCAGATCGTCCAAAGGAACTACTAGTTAGATCTCATTGCTACGAGAACCCACTATTTTGTAAAAGAGAGTGATAAATTATAAATTCTCTCGTTTGTTCTTTTCTTGTTCACTTTCATTATAATTAAGCTATTCCAATAGAAGGAAGCGATAATTTTGCTGCGAACACTAATCAAATATTTCTTACTGAAATTAAAAAGATTTTTTGCCACATTACATTCTCATACTTATAATACAAACATCAAAAATAGATCGCAGATAATATAAGATTATCTGCTTACTGACTGATTCGTGTAGGCAAAGCCCTTGTGATTAAACAAAATAAATCAATGGATGATGTATGTCACAATAAGTGCGATAAGCATGAGTACGCAAGTAATCCCTTGATCTATTGCCTTATCTGAAAAGAGATGGTAAAAGATATATTAATCAACAAGCAAAGCACAAAAAACTATATGATCGAAAAAAGACATTTAATCAACAAGAAGCACAAAAGATGTACAATAAGGAAAAAAATAAATTTATAGTAACAACACAAAAATATTAGGAACGAGGAAGTTGGGGAGAAAACTTCAGGATACTTTGGTAGTAACATGGACATCACTAATGCCAATGAGTCTTAGCTCAAGTGGTATCACCTCTCTCCAATTTGCAAGAGAATCTGAATTCGCCTCCCGGTAGGGACTCAATTTAGCTAATGTTGCAAAAAATATGTGTATATGTGTGAGTTTGATTAGCAAAACAAAAAAATTGACATCAAATATTGGATATAAATATTTGTTCAACACTCTAAGAGACTTGCAGCATTTTGAATTTCCAAACCAATGGATGTGAAATATGAACTCACCATCGATAGTTCTAGCAAGTTCTAGCATCTGAAGTTGGAGAGCTCCCCAAGTCTTAGCAAAGACATGGATGCAACACAACTGCAACCAAAATATATGTTGCGAAAGACAGATATCTTGCCCACACAAATATACACCCAAAATAGTGTCACACAAGAACTAATGTAAAATAAGAGAAGACATAAATTTAACGAGGTTCGGTAAATGTTACCTACGTCCTCAGGCGCCAACGATCAATCCACTATCACTAAAGTTTCAAATTACAAAGATCTCTGGTAAATTTGAAAGTCCCCAAGAATAGAAGAATTTTTCCAAAATTCAAAAATCCAAAATTACAACTTGGAATTTTTCAGATTTGAAAACTTTCCAAAATAAAAACTGTTTTCTCAAAACAGTTTTATATAATAACTAATTATTTTGGGTACTTAAAACCAAAGACACAAGGTCCTATTTATAGGACTCATGGGTGGTGTCTCTTTAGCACCCAGCCGATGTGGGACTAAAAGAGCCATACCCAAATTCAACAATCTCTACCTTAGCGAATAAGGCCCACATCGTAAGCGGCTCCAAAAGAAGATCTTCAAACTGCTAAAATATTGAGCAAATCTAAACAATGCTTGAATTTGGTAAAATTCACTACCTTAGTCATCATATCAGCGGGATTCTTCTGAAGAGACTGCATCTCTTCATCCATTGTTCTCTTCCACTTTTTATCTTCTGAACTTCTAATTGCTTCTCTATAGGTGGAAAGAATATCTATAATAGGAAGTGCATAGGCCACTACTGTATCAAGGAAACGAGCAAATTTCTTAATTTCTCGACGTGGCCTGTCATGTGCAATTGAGCTTGGTTGCTGTGGAGGTTCTTGGGTTAAAACCTCTTCTTCTTTTTCTTCGACATCCTTCTCTGCCACTGGACTATCGATATAAACTAGGTCAAATCTGATTTTTTCAAACTCCACCTGTTGCGGAGCACTCTCCACCTGCTGCTGAGCATTAGTGGTCTTCTTCTCTTTTCCAGAATTACTAAGTGTCACATTTTTCAACATGACAGATTAATCAGAGGTAACATCCCTGCTAAAAAAAAAATTTCTTCGAATTTGGACACCAAAGGCTATATCCTTTCACACCCGAGCTTATTCCCATGAACAATGTTTTCTTGGCTCTTAGGCCCAACTTAAACTCCTTTACATGATAATAAGCAATGGACCCAAACACATGGAAGGAATCATAAGCAGGTTTTCCAGACCATACCTCAATCGGTGTCTTGCCTTCAATCGCAGTTGATGGTAATCGATTAATGAGATGACATACATAAGTCACTGCCTCAGCCCAACATCCCTTACATAACCCAGCATTAAGCAATATACATCGAACTTTCTCTAGCAAAGTCCTGTTCATGCGTTCTGCCACCCCATTTTGTTGTAATGAATATGTGCTGGTGAAGTGTAGAACAATACCTTCATCTTGGTAAACTTTAAGAAACGGATTACTTTTATACTCACCACCGTTATCTAATCTAACCTTCTTTATCTTTCTGCCTGTCTGAGTCTCAATCATCTTTTTCTATTTCAGAAAAAATTCCAACACTTCATCTTTAGTTTCATCAGATATACCCAAATTCTTCTAGAATAATCATCAACAAAAGTAACAAAGTAATGCATACCTCTCGAAGAAGGTGTTCTAATAGGAACCCAAACATCAGAGTGAATATAGTCCAAAATTCTTTCAGTATTATGGATAGCAGTGCCAAACTTTACTCTTGTCTTTTTTTCCATGACACAATACTCACAGAAATTTAATTTACCGGTTTTTGAACCTTTTAGTAAGCCTTTCTTCACTAAATTTTGTAAAACTTTTATATCTGCATGACCAAGTCGCATGTGCCACAACATGGTTGTTTCTGCATTTGTATCCTCTTTAGAGACTGTAGCTGTTGATCTAATAACTGTACTACCATGAAAGTAGTATAAGTTATTCTTCCTCGTACCTTTCATCGCCACAAGTGCGCCTGAAGTGACTCTGAGAACTCCATCCCGGATAGATATAGCGAAATCTTTTGCTTCTAATTCTTCCAAAGAGATGAGATTCTTCTTTAAATTTGGTACATATCGAACATCTGTCAAAACTCTGATTGATCCATCATGATTCTTTAAACGGATTGAACCTATCCCAGTTGTCTTGCAAGAGCTGTCGTTGCCCATAAAAATAGCTCCTCCATCAAACTCTTCAAAATTGAAGAACCACTCCTTGTGTGGATACATATGGTAGGTACATTCAGAATCCAAAATCCACTCATCAGATGAGATACTGAAGGTAGACGAACCAGTGCAAAATATGAGTCATCATCTTCACACTTGGCAGCAACATATACATCAAAATCAGTCTTGCCTTATCTTTCTTCTTCAACTTTGGACAATTTTTCTTCCAATGCCCTTTTTTATGACACAAAACACATTTATCTTTATCAGGTTTGCTTCTTTATTGGGATCTGCCTCTCTGATTGGATTTACGACTCTTAGATCGTCCTCTAGCAGCATACATCTCAGCTGTATTATACTCATACTCTTTCTGATTTTTCTTTCTAATCTCATAATTGTACAATGCATTGATACATCATCAAAAGTCACCTTATCCTTACCACGAAAGAGAGTAGTGATAAGATGATCATACTCATTAGGAAAAGAAGCCAACAATAATAAATCATGATCTTCATTTTCAAAAGTCAAATCTAAATTTAACAAATCTGCTATTAATTTATTAAAAGCGGAACAATTTCTTCTTCAAATAGAGCCGATTCTCAGTGCTCTTCTTCATAAACTTATTCTCCAGCTCATTCCATATCTTACTTGCAGATGTCTCTCTCATGAAAGGATATTTTTGTTCCCTTGTGAGACAAGATCGAATAGTATCACATGCTTGGCGATTAATCCTTTCCCATTCTTTATCAGTCATCGTCTCTGGCTTCTTATCTTCCAGAGCAACATCCAACTCTTGCTGATAAAGAATATCCAAGACTTCGCACTGCCACATACCGAAGTTGTTGCGGCTATTAAACTTCTCAACTTCGAACTTTGCATTAATCACTGTAATCTTAGCCGGTGTAGACGAAGAACCTTCCGTTATTTTTCAACAATTTGCCAAGGTCGAATCTTCGGCTCTGATACCACTTGTTGTAAAAGTCAGACATCTTGCCCTCACAAATGGCACCCAAAATAGTGCCATACAAGACGCAGAGAAGACACAAATTTAACGAGATTCGGTAAATATTACCTATGTCCTCAGGCGCCAACGATCAATTCACTATTACCAAAGTTTCAAATTACAAAGATATCTGGTAAATTAGAAAGTTTTCCAAGAATAGGAGAATTTTTCCAAAATTCAAAAATCCAAAATTACAATTTAGAATTTTTCATATTTGAAAACTTTCCAAAATAAAAGCTGTTTTCTCGAAACAATTTTATATAATAACTAATTATTTTGGATACTAAAAACCAAAGACACAAAGCCCTATTTATAGAACTCATAGGTGGTGTCTCTTTAACGCCCAGCCGATGTAGGACTAAAAGAGTCACACCCAAATTCAACAATATAGGCTAAGAGAAGAGCCTGCATCGTCATGAAACCTATCCTCCTGCTTCTACAGCAATGGACTCAATAGGAGTATACAGAGAAGATGCTCCGATGTTAAAAGCAGAGGTGGCCTTGCCTTGGTCATCACCTGCATGGAATTTGTAGTCCTTCGACCACTATAATCAACAAGAAGACAATCAAGAGTCAATATCTGAGGCTAGAAGATATTTTGACTGGGCAAACACTGACCAGAGATCAAAATAAATTACGTCACAGATTTTATCAGAAATTGAACTTTCATCAAATCTTATAAGACTTAGTAAAAACCCTGCATAGGCGATCCATTTCTTCAAAATATTGCTTAATTAGATCGAGTAAATGATGAAATTTTGGAGCAACTAAATAACTTTGCGCTTATGGCAAGTAAATGTACATGCATATGAGGTAATATATCGTTGCTTGGTTGGTGAAGTTTGCAAGCATAAATATTATAAACTATCTGTAACGTAATCCAGTTTTGTTTAATTTGGAGGTCATTATAATGGGATACATATGATTCCTTTAGACTAGTCTTTCAATCAGACTACAACCTGGTCTAGTGAGCTCTCTTTATTATTATTATTATTATTATTTTTAAAAAAAAGAGGAGGCAATTCTGCAACCTAAGAATTTAAGTATTTGGTGCTCCCTTGGTATATCAGACATTAAGCTTTAAAAACACTGACATCAATTCATTTCAAAGATTTGAAAAGGCTGAAGGAAATCAATAAATACATAGATAGCAAGTTATGTCGTAAAAATGAAGAAGTATTTGTTTAGCAAAAAATAAAATAAAATAATAGCAGAAAGGGACAAAGAATGTTTCAGGTAGTTGATTCCATAGGCTGTTTAATAACCTCTTGTGACCCCAGTATAACACTAATGTAATGTTCCTCTTCCTTTTAAATAGACATAGACCAGAGACTAACAGAAGAAAAAATATATCCAGTTAACACTGAAGTTGAACAAGGCACACAAGCTGATCGACTTAGAAACCAATGACCAGTGAGCAGCTTGAGCAAGCAACCGAACTAAACTGGGACCTTACTGTACCTTCGAGGACTGGGTAAATACTGCAGAAGAAGACCGGGTAGCATGTGATGCAATCAGATAGTAATATGACCATCTATAGGATAAGCTGCTGATGCATCACGATCACGAATTGGATGACTCCCTCCTAATCTACAAAACTAAATATAGTCTGCATTGAGAACTTAATATCAATCTGATAACTGCAAATGTCAACTTAGGACCTCTTGTTCGTATTGACACTGTTCAATATTCTGCTAGGCCGAATCAGAGACTAATCTATAACTATTCTATATAGAATAATGCCTTGTATTCACTAACACGCACGATGAAGATAACAACACCTCTGTCAGTAGGTCAGGGTGTCGTGGTTGAGTTACGGACGTCCAGGGTTCAAGTACTGTCCATAATATTTAGTAACAACAAAGCAACTCCAATGTATGAGCATTACTGAAACCACGAGGAGAACGATGATGAAATGGTAGCACATCTAGAAATTGGCCCCTCAGGGGCTTGTATGGGGAGGTTTCCAAAATTACAAGATTTTTTTGTGTGGCTTCTAATTAAAACATCATCTGGGTTGGCTCTATGTTTATAATTCTTTGATAAATTTTACTTGAAATGCAAAAGACTGCCTTAAAATATACATAGTTTGATATTAAACCATCATAAACTTTTAAACCTAAAAAAAAATATCCTAAACTATTCATGGAACTAGTTACTCGTCATGATCCGTACAGGGACGAAACCGAAATTATAGAATTGGAGGAGTCAATTATAAGAGTTGCAACTTGTATTATTAAAAGTGTACTATGATTAATTGCAAAACTAAGTTCAATCTCTATTAATAAAACCATACTACAATTCATTTAAAAAATTATAACAAATATAATAAAAAAACGATAATTTTTCAACTACTCTGATGCAATTATCTATTAGAAAGGAACATGCTGCTCTTTTAGTGTCAAAATTATCTATAATTGCATATTTGCTGAATTTTGTAGCAATTTCTTTTTCAATATATATAATCAAATAGTCTATAACAAAGTCATTTACAATAATTACTTATAGTAGAAAAAATTCCAATGTATTACTAAGCAACCTTTCAATCTAATTTTAAAAATAAAATAAACAATAATATCATATTTAAGAGAAATATATCAAAATTATAACTAAGTAATCTGTTGATTCTTGATCTCGACTACTTTGTAATTTAGAAACCTAACACGATGGCCACCTCTCTCTTCATGCAAACAATGCTTTCCAGTTAATTTTGTTATTCTCTTGAATCATCCAGTTAATTTTGTTATTCTCTTGAATGAAAAACAAGTGACGCATTTGAATAAATTTTTTTTCTCAAGGATGGAAAATAATTCCCCCTAGAAAATATCTTTGAAGTCTGACCTTGACCTTGCGGCGGCGCTGCGAAATTTTTTTCACAGCCGCCTATCAGCCTATCATGTAGGTTTAATGAGGTTAAAATTAGTTTTATCAATGAGATTACACTCATTAAGTTTAATAATTATCATCTACGTTTATGTTTATTGTTATGACAATTTGGCCTTCGGCCATATTAAGAATTTCATTTTGGGGGTCATGGCCCTCAACTATCTTAAATTTGATAACTTTAAGTGACATCAATCCTATTTTAAATTACAACAACAACAATAAATTTATTATTATTACATTTATTATTATTTTCTAACGATAAATAATATTTTAAAAACAGAAATAGGAAAAATGGGCTGCCTGCCGGGTTGGGTTTTCAAATTTGAACTCATTGCAGAGATTAAGCGCGACCAAATTTTTAAACCCACAACCCGCTAACTATTTTACCTTAATGGCTTCACCCGGTTCACCTTTTATCCCCAAAATCGGGAGTTTCCAAAGGAGCACACCAATTTTCCTAGTGAGCCCACTTCACTTTGTTTTTTTGGGAATTTCTAGATGGGCACAAGTTTTTTCCTAGTGAGCCCACTTTTTCTAGTGTGCACATTCACCTATTAAAAAACCTTGTTTTTTCCTAGTGAGCACACTTTTATACCTAAATTATCCTCACCATCTCCCTCACTTTCTCTCTCACCGTTCACATCTAGAAATTCCCTACCCCCAACCCATTTCTTAACAAAATCTTCTTTCTCTTCCAATCCATCTCTCCTACCTTCTCCTCCTTCATTAACCTCACCATCTCCCTCACCTTCTCCGCTGTGATGGGTTGTTGCAATTTCAGTATCTTCCTGTAATAGCTTCTTCTGCAATTGAGGTTATGAGATTGTCAAGGGGCACACAGATTGATCGATTTCTTTCACTATCAAATACATTTCCTTCTGGGGAATTGGGTTTTAAAGCAGAGAGCATGCCGCTATCAGAATTCTCTAGAGAGGATCCATTTAGTACTTTTTCTCTTGTATGCTTATACAACTATCATTTACACTTAGTATATTGTTTCTTAGAACTCTTACCCTTGTGATACTTATATTTATGCTATTAATTTTTAACCTTAAGCAGGCCCAAAAGCTTATAAGCTTGCGTGGATGGGAACCAAGATGGCTTCCAAATGTGCAGGACTGTGAAGAACATTCAGCTCAATCCACCAAAAATGCATGTTCATTTTGGCCAACTGGAGATGAGCTTCATCATTCTCACTTTTCTGAACCGAGCAAGAATACATTCTATGCACCAGCCCAGAAAGACAAAGGAAAGAAGAAAAGGTCTGCTCAGGTGTCTAGGTGCAGTTTGATGTCCGGGCTATCCAGCCCGGATCTAGAGTCTACATCCGGGCTGGCTAGCCCGGATCAAGGTTAGCCAGATTCTGGCTAACCCTGATCCGGGCTAGCCAACCCGGATGATATATCTGGATCCGGGATGGTTAGCCCGGACCTAGTGCATGATTCCCAAGGTTCAGCAGCTTCTAAAGGATTACTTTGACGGAAAGGAGCCTAACAAGGGAGTGAACCTGACGAAGCAGTTGCCTATGGTGCAGCTGTGCAGGGTAGTATTCTCAGTGGAGAGGGTGGTGAAGAAACTAAAGGTATATATTTCTTTACCACCATAGTTTTGGTCTGTCTACATGATCGATGACCAAGTCCCCATGTAAAGAAACCGAGTTGATCGAGATTTTGTTCCAGACTTGCTCTGCTATGTTGCTGTCCTGGGAGAGAGCATCCTGGCTCTTGGACGAGAGCTTGGTCAATGCAGTGGTGTGAATGCCACCGATGACGGCGATGAGCGGCACGACGGCGAGCGTGACGAGAGCGAGCTGCCACACCGCAGTGAATCCGACCACGAATCCGGAGACGAACGTCCCCATTTAGTGTATGAAATTCCCCAACTGTCGAAACCAATTCAATCTCAATGAGTCAATCACATTACGATCTATAGAAACGAAATAAGGGTCGAGTTTGAACCTTCTCATTGATGGCGTCCTGAACGATGGCGGCGTCAGCGTTGATGGCGTAAACGACATCGGAGCTTAACTACGTAATCTTTCTCGGGGTTCTCTGTGCATGCAGCCATGCTGGGTTGATGGGAGGATGAATGAGGAGGTGAATGTGGGGTAATTTTGGCAAAAAAGTTGATGGCAAAGTGGTAAATAAAGTGAGTTTTTTAAGTGGGCTCACTAGGAAATATCCTGTGCCCATCTAGAAACTCCCGTTTTTTTTTTGTCCGGACTCAAAAACCGAACACTTATAAAGTGGGCTCACTAGGGAAAATGGTGTGCTCCTTTGGAAACTCCCCCAAAATCGAGCCAGCGCTGAGATCACTTCGACGGTGGCCGGAGAAACGAAGGCTAAAACGAGAATGAAGTTGATTTTCGCTATAAAAGGCGCGTATATATTCAATTTATTATATATTTAGTGAATAATTGAATGATTTTAGCGATTAGGGTTCGGTTTTTTGATCTAGGGTTAGGGTTAATCTTCAAATTGATGCTATTGTGCTATTTCTGTTAGGGTTTAACATTATTAATTGTTTTTCGGATAAACATTGTCAATTGTTGTTATGGATGCTTTACTTGATTAATCTTGTTAATTTGAATTTGTGAGGCATTTGATATTTGGTTTGTAGTTGAATCATATGACATTTTATCATATGGCACATGTATATTGCGTATTGGGTACCTCACGAGCTTATACAATATTTATGATACATATTGGCATTATACTACATCTTTTCCAAGTAACATCTCACAAATATCTTCTCAACCTTATTCAAAAGGATCAGTTCACCTCGTTGCAACAATTAGCTTAAATGGCCCAAGGAAGAGGCTCTCAGATAGTGGAGGGGAGAACTGGCTTTCCTTGCAAGTTGCAATAAAGGTGGACTTGTGTGCATATACTTTTGTCTCTCTCTATATTTGTGCGCAGGAGGTGGTGCATTTTTTCTGTGTTTGTTTGTGTTTTTCGGGTTTTGTTTTGTTGGGGGAGGGATGGGGTTTTGTTGTTGGGAGAGGGGGGGGGGGGGGGAGTTCATTGGAGCTTCTTGGTACCTTGTCAGCAACATCAGATTAATATTATATATATATATATATATATATATATATATATATATATATATATATATATATATATATATATATATATATATATATATATATATATATATATACACACACACACCTTAAAATCTGATTCGATATATATTGGTACGGGTGATATGTAAAATTATGACAACCAAGCATCCAATGGCCACTATAAGTTCTTAATCACAATCCTGTAACAAAGTAAACCCTTTTTTTTTATCTCTTTACTACCTAAACCACACCCTTCTTTTCCAATCATACACCCCTATTCTTTTATGAGTTCCCTTCGGCCAAGAAGAGTTCTGCCCCCCAAGAAGTAGTTTTTCAATGGATCGGGCTGATGGATCAATGGATCGGGCTGATGGATCTTTGTGACATACTATCTGTTTTTCTCCTCACGCCTCATAATATTACTTGCCTTTGTGGCGGAAGCCATTCATCATCACCCAATTATAATATTTATCGATATTTAGGATGAGAATTGATGGGTCCAAGAGCCAGTCTTGATCTACCCTATTAAAATTTTTGAATAAAAATTTTTTTATTTTTTTAATTTAAAAAATTTAATAGGACGGGCCAAGGAGTGAACCTTCGATCCCCCCCTCTTCTCATTCTTAATCGAGATACAAGGGCTATCCTGCTAAGCCAAATAATTCCGGTCAGACCAATATAATGAGCATTGAATGTGCTGCCATCCCATTTTCTGATTCAGCCAGCTCGTAATTGACATAGGATTGATACCAATGCAGTTCAACCCTAGGGAACATCTAGCATGCAAAATGTTTGCACAGGTTATGATTTAAGACCAATAATGTACATCCAAGGTAAAGTGAGCCCTTTAACCATACACAAAAATTTATCTATGTATTTAATCAACCAGGGGGTCTGCAACTTGACATTGAATTGTGTATCGTGTTTGACTAGTCATGGCCAATAACTAAGCGAAGATATTAATTTTTTTTTTTGTTTTTTGATCAAAGTTATTTAGATGGGTTGCAGTTGGATTAATTCACATTTGTGGAATTGGAAAAATTTCTTGCACGTGCGTTGCATGATATATATTGCTATTATCTATATGCATCAACTATCATATGGATGGTTCTTTCTGATTTTGTACAGCAACGCATCTGTCTCATATCTTTTTTTGAGGTTGAAACGGTGAGCAATTGTCCCCCGCGTTCTATTAATGAGAAATAACAGAACACATGTTTTACATCAAATGTCATAACAAAAAAGCCAAATAACACCCGTAGGTATTAATAGTTTGGCCTTACAACAACAAAACAAAATAAAGAGGGCAGAATACAATCAAAACAACATCCAAAAATTTCTACTAGAAGTGGACTGTCGACGGCCAATAGAGTGCTCCCTCAGTCACTGTCCGCGAGGCCCTGTCGCTCCTGCAACTCCTCATCTGTGTCCTGATCTTCCGAGAGACATAGACGCTCTCTCTCCGATAATAGGCTTGTCCAAGATATCATATCATGGTATATGAAATAAAAACAAATATCAGTTGGATGCATATTTTGTCTAAAGATTCTATTGTTTCTCTCCCTCCACACGTTCCAACAGATAGCTGCTAACATAATGCGACGGATATGGGCACCGTGTTTTGTGGACCTACTAATTCCTACTCTCTCCCATATATCGGCATACTCAGCCATGTTGACTGTTATATGCAGGCACGCTGCACACTTCTCCCAAAGTTTTACAGTATAGGCACATGATAAGAATAAATGTGAACTAGATTCTGCATCTGCTCGGCATAGAACGCAAAAACCTGGCCCCTTCCATCCCCTCCTTTGTAAATTGTCCCAGGTTAGGATAGCACCTTTGGCGATGATCCATAGAAAGCCCCGTACTTTGAGGGGGCATTTAGTCTGCCATATATGAGATGCCTGCGGGAACCTGCATCCACCATCTATGCAGTATTTGTATGCAGATCTAACATTGAAATTTCGGTTCTTTTCCCATCTCCAAATGACCTCATCATATTCACTAGTACTAGGGGGGAATTGCTGTATGAGATTCTTAAGCTCTATGATCTGTGAGCGGGTTGCACTATTTGTAAGGCCATTAATTCCCAGGACCCACCTACTTCGGTGCCACAGCTGGCTAATGGTGACATTCTTATCATTTGCTAGTTCGTAGACTTTTGGGAAAAGCACCCTTAGTGGTACTTCTGTACACCATCGATCATTCCAGAAGGATACCCTTCCTTTCCTACACGGGATGAACGATATGATTGATTGGAAAATATCCTTCGTTCTTAGTACTCCACTCCAAAAACTTGAAACATGTGATGTGTTATGATTTTCTTCCCACCATTTGCCTCTTCTCGGGCCGTACTTGAGTAGCAATAGCTTTTGCAATTGTCCTCCTGGTTTTGTCAGCACTCCCCATCACCATTTGGTCAAGAGGGCAAGGTTAAAGGTTCTTAGGTCCAGAATTCCTAGACCTCCTTCCTCTTTTGGCTTACATACCTGACCCCAACTCACTAAACTGTATTTTGACTGATTTTCTGATGTTCCCCTCCATAAGAATCTTCTTCTAATTTTATCTATTCTCTCTCTAACCCATGATGGGACTGACAGGATGGACATTAGGTAGAGTGGAATGGATGAGAGAACCGAGTTTATTAGGACGATGCGACCTCCTAGAGACAGGTATCTGGCCTTCCATCCGTCAAGCTTCCTCTCAACCTTATCAATGACGGGGCACCAGTCTCTTTTGATAAGCCTTCCTTTTCTAATCGGCACTCCTAAATATTTAAAAGGAAATTTTTCCAGCTTGCAACCCAATATACTCTGAATTGTCAATGTGAGTGGGTCCAAGGGTCCCAAATTTATCATGGAGCTCTTTTTATAATTAATTCTTAATCCTGACCAAGCCTCAAAGCAACAGAGTACCCATTTCAGGATAACGGCCCCCTTAACCCTATTCTCACAGAAGATTAACGTGTCGTCCGCATATTGGAGATTAGTGATAATAGAGTTTCTGCTTCCTGGTAAAGTGACAGGGACCACTTTAACGAATCTATTGGAAACCTAGAGTTAATTGAAATACCGCTGATAGAACGTCGTTACACGTGGTCTAGTATGAGAGAGGATCCGTATATGGCTAAATTAGATAGGGTATTTGTTTCCCCGGACTGGGAAACTAAATTCAACTTCGCTGTTGTGCGCCCTATGTGTAGGCCAACTTCGGATCACGTACCCATAAGATTGGAGTCCGGAGAAGTTAGACAAAAGAAAAAACGCATCTTTAGATTCGAAAAGTGGTGGCTCGAACATGAAGAGGTACATGTAATCATTAAACAGAGTTGGGCACAACAAACAAGGAGGATAGATGCGGCAGACAACATATGCACAAAACTGCGACGACTTCGCAGGGTTCTCCTGAGATGGGAGAGGAAGTATTTCAGGATGCAAGAACTGTCCAAGGACGAGTGTATAAAAGAGATTGAGCTTTTAGAACGAGAGGAGGAAGTTCAGACGTTGTGCAAAGATAAATCCACCCTCCTTGATGAGTTAAGGAAATTGATAGGTGAAATTTATAAAAGGGAGGACACAAAATGGAGACAAAGAGCCCACAACAAATGGCTAAAGGAGGGGGATGCGAACACAGGCTTCTTCCACAAAATGGTGAATATGAGGAGACGGATAAACACCATCCACAAACTTACATCAACAGAAGGAACCCCCATCGAGGGAGAAGACATACATCACCATATTCACCAACACTTTACTCAGCTTTTTGGAAAAACCACAAACAACAGAATTAAAATGCTCCATGAACAGGGGCAGTCGGACGTTGATCTTCAGGCTCTGGAGGAAGACTTTTCGGAAGAAGAAGTAAAGAAGGCAGTATGGGACCTCGGTCCGGATAAAGCACCAAGCCCGGATGGTTTCCCCCTCTTTTTTTATAGAATTTTCTGGGAGGAGATTAAAGGGGATTTACTTGCACTCATAACTGACTTCGCGGAAAGAAGAGCGAAGATGGAGAGAATCAATTACTCGTTCATAATTCTCATCCCGAAAAAAGATTCACCTGAAGTAGTCGGAGACTATCGGCCTATAGCCCTACTGAACAGCTATTTCAAGATCATATCCAAAATTCTGGCAAACCGCCTCGCAGCTGTCCTCCCACATCTGGTCGATGAAACACAGTCGGGTTTTATATAAGGGAGAAGTATCCTTGGTGGAATAGTCTTAGCAAAAGAAGTGATACACTACTGTAAAAAGACAAAAAAAGAAGGATTTCTTCTCAAACTTGACTTTGAGAAGGCCTACGACATGGTAAATTGGGACTGCCTATTGGAAGTCATCAAGAGCAGCGGTTTTGGAGCTCGCTGGAGTCAGTGGATTAAAATGTGGCTCACCTCTGCGAAGATCCATACAGTCGTTAACGGAGAGGTTGGCAGGGAGATTGTTTGTAAAAGAGGTCTGCGCCAAGGAGACCCTCTATCCCCCCTTCTCTTTGTGCTCGTCGCTGATGGCCTAAACGGTTTGATCAGGAAGACATCGAATGCGGGGCATCTGTCTCATATCGTTTCCGGTTTTCTTAACTTTATCTATGCTATGAGAGGATAGCACATGGTGGTGGCAAATCAAATGAAACTTGCGCTGATGTGACCTAAGTTTGGTTCACTTTGAATTATACAATAGCACGAAACTGTTCCTAAATTGTCAATAATCAAGTTAGAATTCCTCTCGTTGACATAAAATTAAGAATTTTGGACCTGTTATTTTATAGCTAAGGATGAATCACTTGTATTTAGCCCTTAGTCACAAATTTTGACTAAAATTTTTATATTGCCTATCAACTTATTGGTTGTATAACTGAAGATCAAATCTTGAATAATAATCTGGCCTCACATTGTGAAGTGATGATTCATCAATTGAACTTTTCATAATAAGATGCTTGTGCAATCAATAATGATGAGACGTAGCCTCTAAATGGACCTTGTCATAGTTCAGACCTGAACTGAGTCCAGTAAAGAATTAAGAAGTTCTAACTAAATTAAAACTATAGCTAACACCTATATAAGAATCTTATTGACCGCTTTTCTTAGTTGGGCACATTTTTATACAAATTAAGCTAATTTCTAGTATAACTTCCAAACTATTAGTTAATACAATATGAAATTTTGACACGCGTTTACACTCACTAAATACGCTTAATTCTTCATTTTCATACCTACATGTGTACATAGTTGTCAATATCCTATGCTATACGATACGTATTTTACGATATGATACGATTCATAAGAAAATCGATACGTATCTTACTTGCGATATTATTAGCTTATGTATCTTACGATACGACAAGCGTATCCTACGATATACGATACGTATCTTAAGATGCGCGATATGTTATGATACGCGAACTTGGTTCATAAGTGGATTTCAAACACATTCAAACAAAACTTTTGAGGTAAATATGGAATGCAACTGGTATAGTCATTTAACAAAGAAAAACATCAAAATTTAAGATACTTATTTTAGTTGGTAAAAATATTTAAACAAATCATAAAACGAGGTATATTAGTAATTTACATAATATAACTTACTTAATTATTAATTCTCAATTCAATTATTTAAAGAGCTTATTAATTATACGTTAAAATCTCGATAAAAGGAAAATTTTATATAGATTTGAGAAGATGAGGATGAAAAAATTAAAATAAAAATTCTTAGGCATGATGGTGATAGAACTATAAGGGATGATTAGCTGATATTATATTTACTTGTTTTGTATTTTGTCGGAGGGATAATGAACTTTTGTTCAATGTTTTTGTTTATTAATAATATTAAGAACAAAAAAAGAAAGAGATTGGAGAAATATATAATCTAATTTGATTGTTGGATATAAAATTCGATTATGAATGGATTAACGAGAAATAAAAACTTTACATAGTGAAAGGTGTATATTGAATGGATTTCAATGTGTGTTTTAAGTTGAAGAAGGAATAATAATTCTACTAAACTGAAAAGAAAGAGAAAATATAATTGTAAAATTTCATTTATTTATGTGTAATATTTAGTCTCTAATAGATTATTTATCATTGTTCAAAAGATCTATTAACTTGAATGCAGTTGTGAACAATAAATGAGGAAAAAGAAAGGATGTATTAAAGGAGAAGTTTTTATGGAACAAGAGAGTCGAAGATGCAAAAAATGAATGTTATTTTTAACTTTAAGTGAATTTAACAATCTATTCGTTAATGTAGTATAATTTTGATTGATGACTTTATAGTCAAAACGTTTTGAATATTAGTTAATTATATAGCTATTGACTTATATTTAACATATATTTACTTTAGTATTTGTTTTTGGTTATGTGTTTACTTATCCTACGAAACGATATGCGATACGATACATAGGAATAACATACACTATATGTATTCCGATTTGACAACTTTGTATGTGTCATATATACTATTTTTCTTACTAAATGCATGCAAGGATAGAGAAAAAGACATTGTACATAGATAAAATATGTATATGCATGCTCACAAATTACAAGATTTATGTTTATTATTTATTTACTCCTTTGCTTCATATTTATGCAACAGTTTGGATGAATTGTTGTTGTACCCCAAATTGTTCTGGTTTATAAACTTGGTTAATGGATCTTTTGTCACTTGATTTAGTATTGGGGTTATTCATGGTTCATTTCTCTCATTTTTTTGCTATAAAAGTGTTATGGTCTGGTGTATTGGGCCTTTGTTGTTACCGGCTGGGCTTACTTGCTTTCACATAAGAATCTATTATCTATAATTTATTCAGCATTACGCTTGCTAAGTTTGATTATTACAGGGACTTTTTGCAAATTGATCTCTACAAGGTTCTGCTTATGTTCTCTTTTTTATCATAAAGGTTCAGTTGTTTGACTCATTCGGTGCGATGCTGAATCTCGTTGTTTGACTGGTTCAATGCTATGCTGAATCTCGAGTAAGTTTTATAGCTAGCAATTTCCTTGTGTTAGTATGTTTGTTTTACATGGTTCTTTTATTTATTTTGGAAAACATTTATTTATTTTGCTATCTCGATAACCTAGTTACCTTATGGCTGGTTTTGTCAACAAAAAGCGAAACCAAAAATGGCCCCACTATCAGGAAAGTGAGCTTTTTATCTCCACTGTTTCCAGTTGTTACAGAATGATCCTTCCACTATCTTTTGACAATTCTTTCAACTGTGTTTTCTGTAACACAGTGATGAGCCTTTGGTAGAATTATCTTTGTTAGGTGGTATTCCAATTAATCCCTTTTTGTCCGGCTTAGGTTCTTGGAGAGTGTCTTGTGATCTTCCTTTATCTTGGATAGATATCAGTTAATTGTCCTGTTATATATATTCATGTTCTATGGCACTGTTTATATGACTCAGTTTTCATCTATTTTGACATTGAGTTGCTTGGATGAAGTTATAGTCGTGATTGTGTTCCCTTTTCAAGAAACTATTCTAGGATGTTATGCCATTTAGATTGAAAAGTATATTAACTGAGCCCTGGTACCTACAACTAAAATTTTATTCTATGGTACATCCTTCAGTATTTTCCTATTGGTGCTTGACCACTAAACCCGCTACACAAGACCCCATAAAGCCTAGGGAAAAGACCACTTAGTTTTTCTTTGGCCAAAGTACTGAATAAGAAGCATAATTTTCTCACAGAAAAAGGACAGAAAAGTTTAAGTAACAAGTAGGAAAATAAGGGAGAAGAAAGCACATGGAATGTTCAACACGAGTACTCCCTTAGTTTTGTGCACTTGTCATTCGAAGTTGGTAAGCATGCACTTGAACAGAATCCTTTCAGGACTTGAGGACGTTGACTAGCAGTAACCTTCCTTCTCATTGCTGAGACCATCAGCTGCTACTAAATATATAAGCACCACAATCATGATTTCTTTTCGCTCAAACTGATACTTTCACTTGTGGACTGAACTGGAGGCAGTTTGAGGACTGCACTTATGAGAGAAGTTGTAATGCAAATTTTTCTAGACATGCTCAAACTTAAGCTGGAGATTTCATAAATGTCGATTATTTAATGTCCATTCTGGAACTGGAATGATTTAAGAGTTGAAACTGTGGTATAAATATGAGATAATTCTCATTTTAAAAAAGTTAAAAGGTTCTCACATTTGGTAACAATCTATCATCTTGGGGCGGCTTAAACTGTTTGACTTATACAAACCTCTATTTGTACTTGTAAATTATTGTATTGTGACTAAATAAGCAGATTAACTGAAATTGAATGTTAAATCTGTGGTTTGACATGTGATCGACCCCACGTGATTCTCTTTTGGTTCATGTCTACCCCAGGTATTTGGAATAAAAGGCTTAGTTGTTGTTGTTGTTAAATCTGTGGCTTTACAAATTTTCTTTGTTACATCTATGACCATCAATTCATGAGAGTCATTTACTTGGTTGGATGTGGACTCAGACCACAATTACTTCATATTATAAGATATGTGTTGCATGTGCACACATTTAGTTGTCAAAGCTTAGCTATCATATTGAGCATATTCCTTCCTAAGTAGTCCATGCACGCATTATAAGATATATCTTGTATGTGATACGACAGAGGTGAGCAATTGATAGAGAGATGACTTTTATTATTATTAGAGATGAGAGAGATATAGATATGATTAGATCTTTTCTTGTAACATTTTCCTCATAATAGATATTTCTCTTGTTGTTTCCGTGGACGTAGGTCGAACTTGGTTGGTCGAACAACATTAATTTCTTTGTGTTCTTCTTGTGTGATTGTATCCCTAACAAGTATTATTAGAGCCTAGTTAGTTATGGATCCGGAATCAAGATTGTGAGATAGTGGATGATGGGCCTGAACAAGTGAAATGGTAAGAGTTTGAACTAGACCAAAGGATGATAGTCTCTTGTAGCTTCTAGCCTTTGGACTATATATAAGTCATAGTTCTCTAGAATAGCCTAACCAAGTGTTTGGTCCAACTCGATTCTTGGTCTGTTGATCACAACTTCATGATGTACATACAATCAGCTAACTATTCATTATTAGCCATCTCTTTTTCTTCCACAGTCTATGCTAGTGAAGTTGGAACCTGTAAGCAAGACTTGTTGGCCTTTGCATGTGACTATTGGCTCATGGACCGCCGATAACAGTTACTGGACTAGGTTTTGTCAAATGAACTAGAGAATCGAGTGATGAACATCTGCAACTTGCCTGATTAACAAATGGAAGTAGGTTTAACAAACATTTTCAGCTACCTTCTCTTTCCACATGAATCCCACGTTTCCGCTAGATTCAATACTACGTAGAATCACATGCTAATATCTGAAAGGAGCACTTTGACTAGTTTAACTTCAGCTATTGCTTCCGCGAACTACTTAGGATCTGTAATAATCCTTAAAATTTTTTTTTATTATAACTAAATGAATAAACAAATAAACATAATAGTTTTAACTATTCATCTTCTCTATTATATAACTTCCCAAATTCATTCATTCTCCTAACCCTTTAAATTCCATGACTTTCAAATCCTTTAAATTTTATAACTCTCTAAACCCTTCACATTCTATAATTCCTAAATCCAACACTATATAAATCCAATCTCTTTTCTAAATTCAATCTTACATTCATTCTCTAAAATTTCTCTTTCCCTCTCACTTTGTTAGAGCATCTCGTCGGATCACTATCGTTGGCCTCGCTGAAGCTGTCACCTCTCGCCGGAGCTTTGACATTTTCTTCCTTCTCTTGCAACTCTGCTATTTAAGATTGGTAAAACTATTTTCTTAAATTCCTATTGCATTTCTCTTATTGGAACCTAGAATTAGCTCACACACTATCTAATGGCCCTAATAAACGATATCTATCATCTTATAGACCCAATAAGATATATTTAAACCCATTTATTGATTTCAACTAGAATTTAGTGTGATCATGCAATTTTAAGCCAAAACATTATCTATAAATCAATTAGGAGTCTCTTCTAAAAAATAAATATAAAATAAAATAAAATAGGAGGAAAACAATTGATCAGTTAGTTAAAGGAAATCTTTATATGCCAAATTTATCCAATAAATCCAACAAACATAAAATCAAATAAAAACATAGCCACATAGAAGTTGAACAATATCAATATTTCTTTGTTGACATAGACTTCAAGTTCAGTATTAATACATCATATGCCCAGCTAAGCCCACCTTACACCTCCTATAAACCTCTTTTGCCAAACAAATAAGATTGTGGTTCGATGAGGATTAACTAATTCAAATTTTTATAAAATATGTAACTGACAGCTTGTTAGAACAACATTAGAAGTTACTTTTCTACACTAATATTATTTAATTTTAAAATCAATACTAAGTGTTTTATGAAAATTAGAAACTCCTTAAAAATCACCTGAATTTCTGTTAAACATTTTTTAACAAATATATTATAATTCTATGTGTAGATTGCTTCGTGTGATTGTTAATTGGTAGATAAGACCTTCACGAATCGAGGTGAGTTCATTTTTGGACTCATTAATCATGCTATTTTATATATTTATTGTTCAATTACATTGTTTATTTTGTATAAATTGTTTTGGAATTCATTAATCACTTGTGATTCTGTCATTAAATATGATAAAGCACAGTTAGATTTTAGAACAACTGAAATATACAATATTTGATAAATCAAATAAAGGGTATAATCGTGGAAAAATATTGTTTGTGATATTATTTTGTGTCGGTATCGAGAAAAGTTATCATATATGTTGGTTTTCTAATTATGGAACGTGCAACGCACGGAAAATCTCCCAGCATCCATACACTTGCCTGGCCGATATCTTTATGATGTCTCAAATCAGTAACTCTTGGATATAACTAATTGTGATTTATTGAATAAAGTATAAACTGAACGGACTCTATAAATCATGTTGTTAACAAATTAATAAAATTCAATTGAAAAATATATCTGATATAATCAATATACAAGTTACGAAATCTAGAATTTAGACCTACATGTACTATATCTAAATGACACTAGGTTGGAGAAGAAACTGAATGATAAAAGTATACTCTGTTTCGGCTGTAAATTTGTTAAGTTGTACAACTGAATATTTCACACACCATGGGTGCGTGATGATTTGCTGGATCATACCTGACTATAATTCCTATTTGCCTGACGGCAGGTCTAACTCAGCACTGGACAATCTATGTGACAATTTCCTAGGTTTATACATGAAACAATCGAAATAGTGATATCCTATCAGTTAGATTTTCCAATTAAATGACATTCTAAATAAACTTGCTATAATTGTGACTACACTAAAAAATATTTGTTTCAACCTATGTCACTTAATATCATCATTATTTGCGAATTTAATATTTTCTAAAACTTGCATTATTACCATGTTTAAATATAATTGTTACATCACATACTTTTTTCTATATTTATTGTGTTGGTCGTTATCCGACGATCTGGATATGCATGTCCAGAGACTGAGTTGAATTCTGTTGATCCTACTGCGGAAGATATGAAGTATTTAGCTGAAGTGACCGAAAATCAGTAGTTATCATTTACTTAGTTTGTACTAAATATAGTTTTTTCATGTTTTTAAACCTATCAATTTTTAATGGATGTTATCCTAAGTTATCCAGTATCATCTTTCTGTTTTTCGTTATGTAATAAACTTCATGAGTTAATGAATGTCAATTTGTTTATCTACTTGTATTTATTTTTCATGGCTGTGATATTATAATTAAGGTTTTAGCATATTCAAATCGAATATATTGCCGGTACCTACTACACGTGTTTGTCTGCCGTATATCGGGAGTAAGACATGACAGGATCTATCACAACGTTCAACTCGAAGTAAAATGCCAGTTTGAGTCATTTGCAACATGACTGGTTGCAATTCTGGAAACACTCTTAGTGTTTGTTAACCTGTAGAGAAGGAAAAGTGAAGACTAGATGCATTTCCTAATCCAAACTGATGGGATTGATAAGTTTAGTGGTCATACATGAAATAATTTGTGGGAACATAATCAACTCGAGTTGGTGTACCACAGTGAAAAAATTCTCTTGCAGCCATAAATAGAAGTGATCCTACCAACGTTAGTTTATGACTATTTAGTGCGTATTGAGATTAAAAAAATTTTCCTTTGGGATCTTACACTGATTTTAGTCAGAAACTGTAAATATTTGACTATGAGCAGAAACCATGATGCTTCTAAAACCATTAAGATATAAGCAATTTACCTGTGCTGGCGTTCACATGAAGGGGGCCCTCTGTGTAGAGAAAACCCGTCCATTCCACAATTCTAATTGTTAATGCAATAAACTTTTAAACAGAAGATGGTGATAGACCAGAAAGTATACACTGTAATCATCCTTTCCATGTCAACAGTATCCTCTTCATTTAGTGCCAATCAAATGTTCACTTGTAACAATATCATTTAGATGCAACAAAAAAAAATAACTTATGACATTACTTACCAATTACCACAGCTAGGGATGGGAATGGGCTTCTATAGGCCAATTTTTGGCTCACCGTATTTAAAACTGTACTCAAAATCTTGAATTAGAAAAATAAATTTTTTATTAATAATTCAAAAAAACAGACAAAAAATTAGCTCATAGACGTATCCATTTCAATTCCTACACACAACACATCTTGAAGATATGTAGGTGAAGAGTGCAATCAATATATCATGTCCTAAGTTGGCTGAGAACCTTATATAAAACTTCTATTATGGAGTTTTGATGTAAATGTTTATTATGGAGTTGGATTAGTGTGTCTTGGTACTATTTGGATGAAATTTTGTTAGGTTAATATGCTTCTTTTGATTATGTGGATATTAGATTCCGAATTTATTTGTCTCAATATGCAACTGTGCGATATCATAAGGATCATTCATGTAACCTATCCAGCATGATTCTCTTTTGATTCATGTGGCTTTATCCAAATACTTGGAATAAAAGATTTAGTTATTATTGTTATTGTCGTTTCAAGGTGCAACTAAAAGATTGTAGGATGTGAAAACAGGATAGCACAGCAAGTCATGTCCTTCGCTCTCAAGAGAGAGGTTCTAGTTACGATTTCTAACAATGTTAAGTAGAAGATTAACTTCAACAGAAAAGAGACAAAAACCTAGCGTCAATCATGTTTAGGGACTGTGTGTGTCATTAACTTCTCTGGAAGGTGAGAGGAGTGAATTGGATAACTCCCACTTGCAGCTGCAGGCGCAAGTTTCCTCACTTTACATCACAAAATTGTTGACGGGTGCATAAAAACAAAAGAAAATAGTACAAAAACACTGGAAGATTCCCATTGCTTTCATTGTTATGACACCAGCATGTGGGATAAAAGACTATGATTCTTTTATACCATCATTATTATTTTTTTCTCCTTTCTTTCTCATAATGAAAATCTAAAGTAAAGAAAGAAAAATCTAAGGACTTGATTTCATCTTTTCTTCTAACTGGTCAAACCTCTTAGCACATTTTTAATCTCTTTTAGGTGAGGATAATAACAAACATTATTAAGAGCTTTAAAATAAAAAATAGTAATTAAACAACTTGAGACTTGTGAACAACTTGATCACTGACATGAAGAGAAGATGACTCAAAAAATGTTGTTACTTTAATTCTAAATCATTGATTTGATCCATTAATTATAAACATATAGGCCATAATCTCCCAATAACTTAGAAAGAAGAAACTAATGAGGGAAGAACATCAGGTAATGGTTCAACCATTCATGGCTTTATTTGCTAGAAAAATTCAAATTTAATGATTCAGAAGCTAAATAGGAAGAGAAAGCAAGGCAATAAGTTTACATCTTTGAAAACTTCTGAAGTTTTGATTCAAGCATTTCAGTTCCCTCAACAACCAATTAAATTTAAAAAAAAAAAAAGTCTTGTTTCATGGGGGAAAAAAAATACTACTACTCTCTTTATCAACTAAGCTAGCATAACTAGAAACTCAAATTCAGATTAGTTCAAAGAAAATCAATGCAAGCATGATCAGTTCTAAAATAGAGATCTAGAGAGAGAAACTTTAACCATTTACATTTCCACATGCATAACACAACAAGATCTATAAACTTCTCAAAACAACATAAAAAAACCCACAACCATCAATTCAGTTCACTTCAATCTCCTCAGCGTGCTCGGTGGCTCGGCGAACCGGGTGGAGAATGACCGCGATAAGTTCTCCGGCTCGACCCAGGCTGACCCCTCGTCGAAGTTCTGCGCATAAGTAATCTCATCGTAGGGCTCATGCAGGGGTGCGCCGGAGTCGAATATCCTGCGCTTCTCCTTTACAATCTTTCTCCATCTCATCAAACTGGTTACCTACTGGTCCTTGATACCATATTCTTCATCATCGTAGCAGTCGCGGGTGAACTGCCCAGTCCGCGGCCGGCTGTTGCACCAGTTGGCAACGTCTAGGACAAGACAGGAGCAGGAGGGCTGCTTCTGGAGCTTGGGGCTGTAGGCCATAGTGATAATTGTAAGGGTTGGAGTTTAGGTGGAGTTGGAAGGTTACTTGTAGAGTTTGCTGCTGAAGGGTACCCGTTTGCTAACGGTCAAATTTGGGGAGTTTCAAAATGAGCACACCATTTTTCCTAGTGAGCCTTTTGGTCCAGGATTTCAGCCCACAGTGTTCTGAAGTGGGCTTACTAAGAAAAATGGTGTGCGCCTTTGGAAACCCCCTCACATTTGGGATCTGTTAAGTTATAAGAAACCCCTTGTACTATTAGATTTTGCAGAAACCTTTTCCTTTTTGTCTGAACTGGCTGAAAACTCCGTTTCATTTCTAAGATTGTTGGAAAATTGGTCCCCTCCCGGGAAATTCATCCATGAAGTTGTTGATGTATGGCGCATAGCATTGACATTGGAGATTTATTTCATTTCTAATGTATTTATCTTGAAAATGTTCATAATTTGTTTATTTGTCAAGGAGCATTTATGTAAAAGTTTTTAGGTCATACTTCTATACCTATAAATGAGAGATGGGTTAAGTGTGGAGGATCATCTAAGTGAATTATCCTCTAATGAGTCTTCATAGAGTGTGTTATTCAGGAGTAATGTTCTCTTGAGATGTATCCTCTAATGAGTTATGAAGAGAGTTTTATATTTCTACATAATTATAGTGAGAGTTATTTTGAGTTTGCTCTGTAGTTTTTTCCTACATATCGAAAGGTTTTCTATATAAATTTTGTGTTTCTTCTCTCCTCTTCCTCTCATTCTTATGTGATTATTTATATTGTCTCTCACTCAACATATTATGGGAACTGGAGTTTTATTCCTAGCGAATCTGTAAAATAGCCTCATTCGTCTAGGATGGTACATTGATGTTTTTGCTAAATTTCAGCTAGTAAAGAAAGACCGTCCATTAAAATGGACAAAACATGAATTTTTCCTGCTATTTATCAAAAAAGGTTGAATATATTCCTAGTTTTGACTCTAATTTCTCAATAATTCCCTGTAGATTTCTTATTTTGATTTAACATTTTCTTCATAGGAGCCAAAAGAAAATTTTAGACAGGGAATTATTAGCAAGTCTGATAAATGAGGGTTTCTAAGCAAAATTGGCCTTCAATTTTTTTCAAAGTTTTAGTTGGGAAGCAGAGGGACCAAGCAAGCAGCCACCATCTTAGACAAACTATAAAGGTTGAGCGAGGAATGAGAATTTTCTTTAAATATCTCAAGAAAGATAGGTGATGGTAAGTTTAGCAAAAAGAAACAGAGATAGATGATAGATCTATGTAATATCTTCGCGGCTATCCTGCATAATTATGAAAAATCTAGGGATCTAACTTCTGTGGAAATCTCAATTTATATTAAAAAATCTAGTGTTTAACAAAATATTACTTCGAGTCCCTCAAGATCCCCACAAGATAGTCATTGGTCATTTATGATGCAGAATCCTGACATATTGTAGGAATTTTGGGTATTTTCCTTGGATACTAGTATACATAAGAAGAAAAATAATAAAAGATAATTTGACATTATTCCTAGAAAAATTTTGGAATAAATATGAAATCACCTTTTCTAGTTGAATAATTAGAATAACCCAAGTTCTTATATTTAATTATCCCTCAACCTTACATTTATAACAAAGCAACACATTGTTCGGTGAGGGATGTCCTGTCTACCGATTATCGTGACACTCCTTCAACAAGTCTCTATTATGTTACTTTGTTTGGATCGTTCTCTCGGTTGCTACAAATAGAGATTAGCCGATATATCAACTGGATATTAAGAATGCAAATTTCCTTCATGGAGATTGGGGAGTCCTTAAAGAAATGTTTATGACAAGACAGCATCTCCCAACTTTGTAGTTGATGTATGTATGTTGACCTATATTTGGTTGCTAGTCCTAGTTCTGTTGACTACCTTTCATGAAATGTGAAGTGATTAGTACCCACCTTGTAGTGACTTAAAAAAGACTAATGTATGTTTACTCGCTCTCTCTTCCTCTTCCTTTTAAATAAGAGTATGCAGTGATCTTATATGGTCTGCGGGATCCATCATGGTCTGCTTGATCCCTCGCGCATGCAACATCTCTACACGACACATTTTGTCATTATCAAGAAGATCGAATGTCTCATTCGAGGTTGGTTGAATTTAGTACTATATGTATGCAATAATGTTAAGGCAATGCATTAGCTATTTCATTAGATATCAAAGTCACACGATTTACGCATCCAAGCAAATGATAAGACTTCAACAGATAGTCATCAATTTTGCCTCATGTTTTTCACAAAACTACAAAACCCCCCCTTTTTTTTGTATAAAGTTAAATCATCATGAACTTACATGATTTCTTTCAAAAAACTACCATATATTTCAGAAAATTACTGAAAAAAAGACTTGGTGATAGTTTCTTGTAGAGCTCAAGGTTTTATAGCTTTTTTTTCAATTTAAATTTAGCCCAATAACAATAGCACACGATAAATTACAGCCAACTTGTAAAATGTTAACATACAATTGGATTAGTCAAATAATCGGATGGTAGATGAATCATCATGACAAAAAAAAAAACAAAAAACAAAAAACGAAAAACAAAAAACAAAAAACAAAAAACAAAAAAACAAAAAAAAAAAAAAAAACAAAAACAAAAAACAAAAGCAACAATACTAACTTTTCAATGAACATTTCCACTAATTTCAATGAACAATTCCAATAACTCTTTCGGAATATAATATTATTATTATTTATTTATTTTGTGAGTCTCAGTCCATATTGAGAAGGAGTTGTTAGGGACCAATTCATGGAAAGATTGTGATCATCAATTAATAATTTCATCTACTGGCCAGATCGAGTTCAGTCCAAAACTAGAAATTTCGAAACCCATAAAAGCTACAGTGCAGTTGAGTCAATTGTTAGTTGAGCTTGCTACTTTTTTCCAAGTGCAAAGGTTAGTCAGAGTCAAATCATAGCAAAAAAAAAAAAAAAAAACAGAAAAAAGTCAGTTATTGCAATTTACTTCAATTGATTCTCACAATAGTCCAACGAGAAATTGCCATCAAAAGGAAATTTGAATAAGATAAAAGACCGAGCTTATAAAAAAAATTAATGCAAGACTTGCAAAATAATCACGGATTCAATCAATAATTAATTCATAATTTGTTTTGCCATTAATTATTGTAATAAGATTAATTGCATTAGCAACTTCAATATGATAGCAAAGAGGCCAAAAGTATTGTTACATAAGTAATAGAGTTGGAGATGTTGCCAACTCAAAATTCAAAATTAACTAATTATCAAAATACTAATTCTCTGTTTCGAATTTTATAAATTCTTATTTGTGCTTCTGAATTTAAAATATTTCCGTTAAAAAATATACTAACTCTATTAATTGTACAAGTCCTAAGAATCGAGTAGCATGAACTTTGACTATATCCGGAAGGAATTATGATAGTATATTGGCTCAAATGGGGAGGACTTCTCAAGTAAGAATAGAAGTGGCATTGTGGATAGGGGAAATACAAGTGGAAGGTGTAATGTTGATATTTTTCTTAGTGATATGAATAAAAATTAGGGAGGAGTGAGAGAAGTTATTGTGCTCGACTAAAGAGCACTCTAAACATAATATGACTGAATAGTCCAAATTTCTAATGACATGTATCCTTTTTTTTAAAAGATTCAGTTGTACCAAATTAGAGTTATTGGGATTCGACTAACAATGAAATACTTTTCGATGGACATAATATTTATTTTGTAGCTATAAATGAGATTTTGACTTCAGCTTTATTGTTTTTTGATTTTTTATGTTTCTTTGGTAATTTTTAGAATTTTTTGAGAAATTTCCAAATCTGGCAAAAGTAACAAATACTGATCGATAAAGGTTTCGTCTCCAATATTTTCTACCTCTCATTCTATACCTCAGTAAAATATATAGTAAATTTCATAACACCTATTTTATCCATATCCGCCTCCTACATTAATTTGGTAAGTTTCGATGAAACTTGATCGGAATCGAAATTAATAAAATAATAATTTTTAAATTCCCTAAAACTCTAAATATACTTGTATATAGTTCCGAATTTGATATAATAACTTAACTTCTGATTTTTTTTATTCTAATATTAATAGACATGTATACATATTGGTGTCATGGGATATGATGCTCTTGAAAAGTTTGTGGATCATGATACAAATGACACAAGGTTAGTAGGGGGAAAATATATGAGAGATAAAAATCTTATGATCTGGAGTTTAGGTGATTATAATTTAGGAATTAAGAACCTTTACTATATCAATTCATGGTGATACTGTGCCACCATTAAATTCTAAGTTCCAAATGGTACATTTGTGCTGATACAGAATCTATTCCGAGTACCTTGCAATGCATTGTCTTTTAGCACCATGAATTTGTAGTTGGATCCTTACTATGTATAGACACTTATATGATAACGAAAAATAACACTATCTTATCAATTAAACTAATTTCAAATATCATTTTAGTTTCAGTAAGCAAGCTATTTCTAATATCTGATACAACCTAAACTGGAGCTTGTTACATGTATTTAACTTGCATGTATCTATTTATCTGATTTAAGTGAGACTCCTTATTTATTTACCTAATTCATGACTCATACAATCTTGATCGTCAAGATAACTTGTTTACAATCACCTATTCTGAGTACTTGACAGTAAACATTTCTTTCTCTTTTACGTATTACTTATTGGGTTTAATTTTCTATGTTTCGAACCCAGATCTAAAAGATGCTGAAGGAGAATATGTTTATCCAATGATCCATACTTTCTCAGGCAGACAGAACGATAATAATAGGTCGGACATGACTTGAATCTCTCATATAATTTTTGTAATCTCTTTTGTTTCAGGTATTATTTTTATTATTTTTTTTATTCTTTTGTTGTACATAATATGAACAGTGTGTCATTTTATGTAATCGGCTCTTTGTCAATATAAATTGTCTTTTAGTTTTCATAGTGTTATTTATTTAAATGAATATGGCGGTAGTTACAATTCTTCCAAAATCTTGTGTTTCCAAAATATATGGTAGTTCTGCATTTCATTCAGAAATTTACTTCATTAACTATGTATGACTATAAGACAAGATTTAGAATGTAATTTACATAAAAAAATTTCCAAAATTTATATAATTCTAAAAAGTTCATGACGCGATACTCCAATGGGATTAATAAATAGCTAGCATCCAAAACGCACAAAGATAAAATTTTATACCATCCCATTTCATTTCATCATGTCTCCTTTTATTTGAGGGCCTATATATTAATATATATTTCCCTTTGTTTTCTGCTAACAATTTGACTTTTAGTGCTGCAAACATATATTCTCCTCTGGCTCTCTCCCTCACAGGCTCAGACGCATCTAGTTGCCGTGGCCCATTAAGGCCCATATAGCATGTGATTTAGAACAGTAGCAAGGACCCGCCTGCATATGCAATGGATATTAGGGAAATTCTATTTGAGCACACAAGTTTGCGAGTGAGACCACTTTGTTTGTTAGTCATTGTCCCAAAATTTAATAGCAAATTTGTAATTTCTTATAATTTTACGAGATAGGCTCACCGAGCAAAGTGGAATACTCAAATACATAGAATAGTCCTCCACTCACTATCAAGTCATTGAGTTTTTGATGAAAAACAATAGATACAGATCTACTCACTGCCGTATCTAACCTCACCGCACTTCAGCACTACCAAACATTAAAACATATAAAACAAATAATTTAGACATAAAATAACAATTTCCTTCTTCTTCCTTTGTCTTCTCTCTCTTCCTCTCTCTCTCTCTCTGCTACTTTGGGAAGAGAGGGTTGCGGATAGTGGATATGTGGTTTAAGATTGGACCATGCCTACCATCATAATGGAAAAAAAAAAAAAAACAAAAGAAAAAAAATAAAAGAAGAACAAAATAAGACTTCTAATTCAATGACAAGTATAAAAAAATACAGTCACAAGTGAAGACCTTGGCCTTGTAGAACACAGTGAGATAAGTTGGCCCATTTCAGTCCACGCCCAGTTGTTTATGTAAACGCTCATAACTTGTTTCAGGCTCTTTAAGGTGGGATTAAACAAAATGAGGATTAAAAAGGTGGTAAAATATTTTTACATAAAAGGTTGAGCATTTGGTGGTACATATTATTTTCCCCATATCTAATAATTTTTTTAACAAAATTCTTTTGAATTATGATCTCGATCCCTAAGTGTATGCTATGACTTGATGCACTGACTTTGCTGTATTGTTGATTTTTTTTTTATTTTTTATTTTACATTCAGAAATTGCAACCATAGAAAAATATTCTTTATAGAGATCGAACTAAATTTTATTTCAGTTATTATTTTCTCATTCTTTCTTTTTCCTTTATTATTAGGAAAAGTACTTTGGATTTATGTAAGTTGTGGCCGCGTAAATCCTTATTGTTTATCTTGTTTTGAAAGATGGTAGAATTTCTAAAAATATGTTGAAGCCCTAAACATATATAATGGATATGTATTAATATGGTAGAATGAATAACGTTACCCTTGTTGGCAGTGAAAATTTCTAAAATAAAAAGGATTTTCCACACAGAACGAGGAGCTAACTCCGTAGCTCCGTGCCTGGATATTTAGCCTCGCATTTGAGTAAAACGCGGAGTTAATCAATAGCTCCACGTTCTAGTTTCTTAGCTTCGCGTTTTGATGAGATTAGCTCCGCGTGAGCAGATAACCAGAATCATAAAGTGATTATGATTGAGATTTGGGCTTATCAAATACCCGAATTAAATCCAATCAGGACTCTAAATCAAGAGATTTAAATCAGAACTAAGATATTTTATTGGAATCATTGATGAATACAAATTCTATTTAAATAGAAACTCTTATATTATCCTAAGCCTATAAATACCCTTTTGAGGAAGCCCTAGGGATCTTTTTCGCATCTTAGATAATTCGAGTTACGTGTGAGAGCCTTGAATTCGTGAAAACCAGAGAAGATCAAGAAGAGTCGGCCGTCATCTTCATCGAATAAGAAGATCATCGTCGTCAGATCGTCAAAAGGAGCTACCTCGATAGATCCCATCGCTGCGTGATCTCACGTTTTATTGTAAAAGAGAGCGATAGATTATAAATCCTCTCGTTTGTACTTTTCTTATTCACTTTCATTGTAATTTAGTTATTGCAATGGAAGGAAGCAAAAATTTTGCAACGAACAAACTGGCGACCATAGTGGGAGAAGTCTCTTTCACGGAAAAAGAGATCGTGGTGCAATTTGATGTCGAGAGGATCGAATCCGACGTTAATATGCTAGCTGTGGAGATCGACCAGAAGAAGTACGAGGAGTATCTCTCCTTTGAATCAAGTAACCTAACCGAAACGCAACGCTATCGTCGCGTGCGCTCCAATACCCGAGAATTGGGTAATCGGGTATCCACCGATAACCGGGGACCCTTGGAGACCACGGCCATAAAGCCGTCGTTTGGGCAGGAAACCCTAGCAGAGGATGGCCTCTTTACTGCCAAAGAAAGCTCAGGAACTGGATTGACCAGAACCAACTCCGAAATAGAAATCGGAGAGCTAGGCGAAAGGCCCTCAAAGCCCGCGTTGAACGCGAGGCTAACCTCACAGCAAAATGCGAGGCTACAGTCCCTTGCAAACTGGCTCGTGTTAATCGCAAGACCAGTTAATATCGCGATAAACGCGAAGCTACAACTTGCGTGAATCGCAAGGGTAAGCCAGCGTGTGATTCTCCACGCGAGGCTATGCTATCTGAACTTGGAGTCAGAGACACTCGCGTTAATCGCAAGGATAAAATTTCCTTAGAGCCAGGGTGTGAAGATTCTCTACGCGAGGCTAATACTGAGCTTAGCGATAAATGCGAAGCCAGTAAGACTTGTGTTAATCGGAATATTTCTGACACTCGCATAAATCGCGAGGATAAACCTCTCATAAAGCCAGCGTGTGAAGATTCTCCACGCGAGGCTAATACTGAGTTTAGCGAGCGATGCGAAGCCAGTAAGACTTGCGTTAATCGCAGACCTCCTTACCTTCGCGTAAATCGCTAAGATAATTGGTAAACTTGCGTTAATCGCAAAAATCACGCTAAATGCGAAATTATGACTTGCGTCAATCGCAAGAATAAGTCAGCGTGCAAGAATCTTCTTCCACGCGAGGCTGATATACCAGAAGATAAACTTCTGCAAAAACGTCAAGCCAGCGTAAAAGGCAAGGCTAGCGTATCAAAATGCGAGGCTAGCATATCAAAATGCGAAGCTAATTTTCAGCTTCGCGACTCAAAAAGCGAAGCTATTTCTCAGCCCCGCTTTTCAAAACGTGAAGCTATTGCTCAGCTCTGCGTAAATCAACCTGAATACAAAATCAGGATTGATAATTATCCTATTAGACCAGAACTTGACACTGCTGATTTCAAGAAGCTCCAACGGGTCCCTGTACTCCCTCAACAGCTGAGTGGGCCCCATGACTCTATACCTAAGGCCACTGACCTCAGAGAGTATTTAACCAAGAAAAGGAGTATAAATCAAATTCAGTCTGACCCTATTTGTCATTGCAAGCAGCTTATGATAGCTGTATCTACTGTAATGAATAATTGTTGCTGGAGCAAGAATAGAGTATTCGTGTTCGACTGATTAACTGTGTCGGACAAAAACCCTGCCAAGAAGACAAAGACTACTCCTCAAGAAAAAGAATGGAAATGGTAACTTTTAATATGGTGGGCAAGGGTAAGAAGATCGTGGAGAAAGAATATGAGTCAGATACAGACGATGAAGAACCTCATCACCTTACCCGACTTAAGTCAGGCGCTGTCTCAGCTCGAAATTATAAGAAACTTATAAAAGGATCTTATGACGACGACAGCGACAATTCGACCATAGCTTCTCCTCGTCCTTCGGCATCATCCAGATTACAGAAAATGACCTCACATATGGCAGATAAATCTGACGATATTGATCAGACATTAGAAGCCTAAGAACAAATGATTTGAGAGCAGCAAAAGACGATCGAGGATCTTAAAATAATACTCTTGAAGGTGGTCGAAAATACTCAAAAAATTGTCGAAGATAAAGCCAAGAAAGAAAAAGAAATTTCGTTCAACAAAATGAATGAAGAAGATAAAGAAGAAAAGGCTCACTCGATACACGAGGATGAGGATAAATATTCTTTTCATGACCCCATGAAGAAAAAATTGAGAAGTTACAAAGCGAACTAGAGGCATTGATACACAAGAAGGAGTTGAAGGAATCAGGGGTCTCAAGACCATACCCGCCTGAATGGGATCTGACACCGTACCCTGAAAAGTACAAACCACTCAAGTTGGAGCCATACGACGGGAAATGATCTCCCAGTCAGCATATCTACTATTTCTTGTCCCAAGCAGGGCATTTGATGGGCAATGACCAAGTAATGACCAAGGTATTTGTAACTACCTTGCGTGGGCTTGCCTTCACATGGTTTATGCAGTTGCCCCCAGGTACTATCAATACCTGGTTTGACATTGAGAAACAATTTCTTGCACGTTTCTTCGAGGATGATACCTAAATATCGGTTCATTTCCTCCTTGCAATAAAGCAAGGGCAACAAGAAATGGTGAAGGATTTTATAGAAAGATTCAGGGAAAAGTCTGTGCACTGCAAACACGGAATGGTCCAGAAAACTCTGGTAGAGACTTGCCGACATAATCTCAAGACCAACGTGCTCTTAAAAGTAGAAGCCGTAGAGTCCAAGACTTGGAAAGATTTACTTAAACAAGGGGAGCAAGCCGAAGACTTGATCCCCTGAGTCGAAGAATCCCGTGGGTCCAGGAATCTTGGAAATAATAAGCCGCATGTGCAAGGCAACAATAAGAGTAAGGGGAAGGCAGCAATGGTATCAGAGGCAGCCCCACAGAAGATAAATCCACCAAGTCCAAAGCCCCAAAATCAAAAGGGCCCGGGACAGAATAGGCCCCAGCAAGATAGGACCTATACTTTTAAGGCGAAATAGACGCCTACACTCTTCCATTTGCTTCTTAGAAAGGGAATGTTGAAACTTCCTAAAAATAGGAAACCGGAGGATGCTGGTAAAATCAACGACCCCAATTATTGTCTCTATCACAGAAATGTTGGACACCCTTCCAGGGACTATTACCCTCTGAAGAACAGGATCGAAGCATTAATAGAAGCTGGAGTCTTAACGCTAAAGAGGAACAGAAAAAGGTCACTGCTAATATGGCAACCCTAGTGGTAGGAACCCATGAGTTCCCTGCGGGGGTGACCCCAATACCAGAGGAAAAACTGTTCATGAAAAATTATGACCCACATAAAAGAGCACAGAAATGACTTGTCCCTGTAGCTAGACAAAAAGAGAAAATCATGTGGGTCGATCCTGATCTGTTACAGGATGAACGATGGACCACTTCAAATAGCCGGAGGAGAAAGCGGACTAGTAATACTATTTTCGCAGAAATAATAAAAAATTGTAGTCTCAGGAGTCTTCATAGATTCCGAAGAGGAGCTCGAAGCTATGGCCACTCATCAAGATGGGACGGGCCCTTCCGGCACTCGATCCGGTAAACCATACCTAAAAGATTACACCAGAGTAGACCCGAAGAATATATACGGAGAACTCGCAAAGCCTGCAAAACAAAAGGAGCTTTGTTTCCAGAAAAATCATGCAAGAGATGAAGAAACCAAAGAGGCTGCATTTAAATTTGATATAATAGCTTAGCTGGAAAATATCCCAGCTCGAGTCACGCTTTATGAGTTGTTACGATTGTCTAAATCAACTCGCGAAGTATTAAGAGAAGCCTTGGCAAACTCTGAATCTTTCGTAGCTCAGGTTGTCGAGCCAGCTGATGAAGAACAGGATTTCTGCCCCCGCTGTCATCAAAGAGGCAGGTCCCACAGATTACTTTCTCTCCAGAGGATATGCAGGTAAGGAATATAAAGCATAATAGGCCTTTATATTTCACCGGATATGTCGGATCCACAAAGGTGGACCATATTCAAATCGATCCGGGGTCTGCATTAAGCGTCATTCCCAGAAGACTGATGCAGCTATTGGGAATCTCTCCCAATCGCTTGACATCGACAAATACTACAATATACGGGTTTAACGCTAATGATAGTTGTCCCCTCGGAAAAATCCGACTTCGATGTCAAATCAGAGATTTGAGGACAGAAGTCACGTGCTATGTTATTGACGCAGACACGTCCTATAACATCCTACTAGGGCGACCATGGATACATGCCTATATGATAGTCCCATCGACTCTCCACCAATGCATGAAATACTGCGACGAATAAGGAGAAGTCCGGACACTAGTTGCAGATAGGCAGCCATTTAAAGGGCTAGAAAACTACTTCACGGATGCTATGCTCTACTAGCCAGTCCACAAAGTCTCCAATAATGACTGCAAAAGGCCTCAACAACCCAACGAAAGCGGCAATGAGGCGGATACTGAATACGAATCTCCTGAAAAGGATGATGAGAGTGACTATAAGATAAACCCTCACATAAATTTTAAAGTGAATTTTGATAATAATATAGCCAATGTAGCAGAGGATGAGTGGACTATTAATGAAAATATAAAATTAGTCTATGAGTCTGCTGTAGCTACAGAGTCTGAGCCTTCTTGTACCTCTATCGAGGCAGATAACTTATCCGAACTTGAAGTTTTGGCGGCATATCATTTGCCAATAAGGTCATCTCTCATCTCTCGGTCTAAAATAACAAAAGGACGAGATCACTTCTTTGAAGTACATTCGCGACATGTATCGCAAACACCGATTGTCTTCGGCAAAGTGATCGCGTCACCTAACCAAAGACAAAGTAGTGAAAGTGATGAACAAACATACCTCAATTTCACTTATATAAACAGAAATCCTGTCAAATGATGAAAAAGATGGGTTATAATTTTACCCAAAAATCGGAATTGAACTTTGGAAAAGGGCGATGAAATCTCATACCCTCGTTTAGACCAAGAGGGAAGAGCCCAGATTATTACCAGAAAACTCGAAGGGGGTTAGGGTATGTGTCCACTCCTCCTTCTCTATTATATAGATACAGAGAGAGCTCTTCAGCTGATAAAGATTTATATCCGCTTGACTATGATTCGGATCTAAGTACTGGCGCCTGGTCTCAGTCTTTAACAGCAAACTTGGTTTCAGCCGCACCAGAAAGCGACGAAGAACCAATTGATGTGCAAGATAATTCTTGGGCAAAACACATGGATGCCCTCTGGGATGTTCGCTTTGAATAGTGTGACCCGCCTACAGAGGATAAACTGGTACACGTTAATATGGTGGTGGAAGAAAATCTGAAGCCCATTTTTATAAGCGACACACAACTCTCTTAGAAAAGGAGGAATTTATATCCCTTATCAAGGAGTATATAGATATGTTCACATGGAACTATGAAGATATTTCCAGGCTTGACCCTCAAATAGCCACGCACCGGTTAAATATTAAGGAAGACGCCAAGCCAGTCAAGCAACAACAAAAATGTTTTCGACCGGAATTGATGGAGGCGATAATCGCTAAGGTTAATAAGCTTATAAAATCAAGATTTATCCGTGAAGAGCAACATCCTGATTGGGTGGCTAATATAGTGCCAGTTCGTAAGAAAAATAGCAAGATCCGGATATGCATCGATTTTCATAATCTAAACGCGGCATACCCCAAGGATGAATTCCACTCTCGATTACCGATGTAATGATTAATAGCACCTACGGATACGAGAGGATATCCTTTATGGATGGCTTCTCAGGCTACAATCAGATCAAAATGCACCCGAATGATGAAAAGCGCACGACTTTCAGAACACCGCTGGGGTATACTGTTATATAGTAATGCCTTTTGGGCTAAAAAACGCTGGTGCCACCTACCAATGTGCAATGAGCATTATATTTAAAGAATATCTGTGTAAAATAGTAGAGTGTTATGTGGATGACTTGGCGGTCAAAAGCAAAAACAAAGAAGATCATCTTCATGATCTAAGAACAGTCTTCAAGCGTATACGAAGACATCACTTGAAGATGAATCCTACTAAATCTTTCATGGGGGTGTCCAGTGGAAAATTCCTTGGATTCATAATTACTTCAAAAGGAAGTTTCCTTGATCCTGAAAAGGTAAAAGCGATCAATGAAATGCCATCTCCCTGCAATCTTAAAGAGTTGAGGGGGTTATAAGGAAAACTGGCTTATATCCAGCGCTTTATCTCTAACCTATCAGGACGATGCTAACCACTCTCCAGACTTATGAAAAAGGGGGTTTCCTTCGTATGGGATAGGCATGTCAATAGGCGTTTGACGCTCTTAAAGAATACCTACCAAACCTCCCGTCCTCATGGCACCTGTCCCTAGGTGACCACTCCTCATATATGTAAGGGCCATGGACAACGCGTTAGGAGCATTACTCACTCAATATAATGAGTACGGCCATGAACACGCCCTTTATTACTTAAGTCGAACAATGATCGGGGCCGAACATCAGTATACTCCGATTGAAAAGGAATGTTTAGCCCTAGTATTCGCTGTTCAGAAGATGCGACAATATCTTTCAGGGCAAACAATTCATGTCATATCACGGGTTAATCCCTTGAAAATCCTGATGATAAAATCGGGGTCTTTAAACGGTCGATTGGCGAAATGGGCATTATTGCTATAGCCATATGATATACACTTTGTTCTCAAAAAGCCATGAAGGGACAAGCGATCGCCGATTTCCTAGCAGACTATCCAATTCGGTCCAACTCTAAACAGACATCAGAAGTCAACGCAACTAGTAAAGAACAACCATGGCAGATGTTCTTTGATGGTGCTGCCAGACGATCTACTGCTGGAGTGGGGGTTGTGCTGATATCTCCACATAAACACATACTGCCTAACGGTTACTCATTAACAGAGCCGTGTACATACAATGTGGCGGAATATAATGCGCTCATTATTGGTTTAAAAAAGGTTCTGCGACTTGGAGTGAACTATCTAGAGGTATATGGAGACTCTAAGCTTATCGTCAATCAGATGACAGGCGAGTATGAAGTCAGACATGAAGCCCTCATCTACTACCATCAACTAACTATTGAGCTAGCAGGATATTTTGAACAATTTTACATTTATCACATATCTCGGAACGAGAACATCTATGCGGACGCTCTTGCCGCATTGGCCGCGACACTGGCAATCCTGCCAGGCGCAGCTAAAAGTATAATTATTGGAAGTAGAGAACTCCTCCATCCGGATGCGGTTTTCCAAACCAGGGAGGTGTGCCAAGCAGGCTTAACTCTGGAACCCCGTGATTGGTGATTTCCATTTGTGGATTATGCCCTATATGGGATGTTGACAGAGGATCTAAAGGAAGCCGCCTCGATAAAGAAGAAGGCTTAAAGATTTTATTATGATCATATACTTCGGACTTTATATAGAAAGTCGAATGACGGTCTCCTGCTACGCTGCATATCAAAAGTAGAGGCCGAAGAAGTGCTGAGAGAAACGCACGATGGAGTATGTGGAGCTCATCAACCCGGTCCAAAGCTAGGGGACCGCATAAGAAGGCTAGGATACTACTGGCCGAAGATGGTTACCGATGCGATGGCATATGCCAAACGATGTCATGCATGTCAGGTACATGCAAATTTTATACATCGACCCCTAGAATCCTGCACAATATTATTGCTAGCTGACCATTTGAAGCATGGGGAATGGATATTTTGGGGCCAATAACTCTCCTATCATCCAGAGGACATTGGTTTATTCTCGCAATAACCGATTATTTTTCAAAATGGGCCGAAGCCGTGCCCATAAGAGAGGTAAAAATGACAGATATAATTAAGTTTATTAAATATCATGTCATTTACCATTTTGGCGTCCCCCGAAGAATCATCCATGATAACGGACCACAATTCATCAGCCAGGGGTTCTCAAGATTATGTGATAAGTTCAGGATCAAAGATGTTGCTTCAAGCTATATAACCCTGCGGCAAATGGATTGGCCGAAGTTTTCAACAAGGCAATTATTAAACTCCTTCGGAAGTTCGTCTCTTCCAACAATAAAAAGCTGGGAGAGTGTTTATGGGTTTATCGCACTACTGTCTGCACCCCAACAAAATCTACCCCATTCTCCTTAGTTTATGGAAGTGAGGCCATCTTGCCTCTTGAAGTCCAAATACCATCATTAAGAGTGGCCCTAGCCACAAAGATGACGACAGAAGAACGCCATCAATAAAAATTGCAAGAACTAGAAGCATTGGATGAAAAATGTCTCCGGGCTCAACAACAAATTGAGTTCTATCAAGCCTGAGTCTCACAAACGTTCAATAAGAGCGATAAACCAAGGACCTTTAAGTAAGGAGATTTGGTCCTGGCTATTAAAAGACCAATGATTCTGACCCATAAAACTAAGGGTAAATTTGAATCCAAGTGAGAAGGACCGTTTATTGTGGAGACAGTATACTCTAGTGGAGCTTATCGCTTAATGAACCAGAATGACGATAGGATGATGATGCCAGTTAACGGCAAATTCTTAAAAAAATACTATGCCTAAAAAAAAGGTGACTGTCACATCTAGTTCATATCCCTAGAAGTATAACCATCCACTTGTTCGAGTTACGCATATGAGCACTCGGACTTCCCTATTAAACTAAGGCATGTGCAATTAGGCGCCTCTGTCTAAGTTGATGATCCTAACCCGATCATTCTGGTGTAGGCAATTAAACGCTCTCACCAAATTACCAGTTTGCTCTTTTAAAGAGCTTATACCGTGGTTAATAATTTTAACCTGGTTGGTACTAATGATCTAAGTTACGCAAATGAGTCTTGGACTGTTTTACCGAAACTATGAATTATTTTCATAACAAATTATTCGTTGAGCAAGAAAAGTTTGTAGCCAACAGATAAAAGAATAAAAAAGAATTATCTTTATTCATAAATCGAAAGAATAAAGTTACATAAGAATGAAATAAATAAAAAAAATTCAAATAATTGTTGAGTTCTTTTTATTACAAAGAATAAAGAATAAATAAATTAGAGGGAGTTATGGCTCTCCCAAAAGCCTCAACTTATTAGTCGTCTCATTAATAACTCGGCGACGAGTCTCCTCCATGGAATGTTGGGCTTGCCGGCATAAATCATCGTCATTTATTGCGAGTTGCTGGGTCCACCGCTGACGAAACTATTCAATAGCATGGCTCCTTATTATGCCCTCCTGCTCGAGCTGTCCTTGCTGAAGGATCAGCTCTTCCCACCTCCTAACGGACTCCCCGAGCCGAGACTCGCTAGCTTCCAAAATAGCATGAGCCTTAGTAATAGTCTCTCTGGCTCTAAGAATGGTCTCTTGGCTTCCCTCAATCTCAAAATCTACCATTTCCAGCCCCCTAAGAACTGACTCCTGGCTGGCTTGTAGCTCCGCTAACTCCCGTGACCATTCTTCCTCCAGTTGCCTTAGCTCCTCCTGTCGAGCCGTCAGCTCTACCCGAACCGCGCCAACTCGATCTCGGTGATTGCTCTCACATCCGCTTGGCGAACTGTGTTTAGCGTCTGCATCTGTTCTTCTAAAGCTTCCAGGCGGGCCCGGTAAAGAGCTGCTCGGTCAATCCCCCGATCCTTTCAATATTGTCCAAATAACTGGACAACATTGAGCGTCCGAGAGCAAGAAAGTCTCTTCCGTCTAAGATCATCCCAATACATCTTCTTAGTAGCCGCATAAAGTCATTAACACTATGATTGAAGAGTTCCTCAAGAGGATCAGCAGTGTCTAAGTTCAGAGCGGGCAGTGCTAAGGAAGATGTCACTGGGGGAGGAGTGACTTCTGTCGGAGCCGACGAAGAAGAAGCTCGCCCCTGTACCAAACTCATAACATGCGGGGCCAGTAAAGCCAATAAAAGCTTGGCAGAACTGGGAATTTGGGGCGAAATATTGTCGGTACCAACTGGTCGAGCAACTCCACCAGTAGGGGTGGATGAGGGAGTGACTTCACCAGAAGCTCCTCCTGTGGCAGAAGTGGCTTCAAAAGAAAATTTCAAAGTGTCTTAATCCCCTACTGGCAAGTAAGTCGGAGCAAGTGGGGCTGCCAGTGTCTTAACAGCTACAATAGTAGAGTGCGTTAATACCGCTGGCTGAGAAGCAAAGGGCACACTAGCCACAACTGGAAAGGTGTCCTCAGAACAGACTGCTGGAGTTGGAGATGGCAGATTCGGAGACAGGGTAGTATCTCTAGACACGGCGACGGTGTTTGTCCTGTCATCACTCCCTAATTCGTTAATTGGAGGAGTCGATGAAGGAACAGAGCACGGAGCTGGTATGAAGTAGTCTACATCAAATCCATCAGCAGAGCTACCCAATCCACCTACCGAGCCTGTAGTCCGGAGTAGTCGACCAGCTCCTCAGACTCCACCCTGGTAGTTGAGTGCATGGGAGAATGAAGTTGACTATCTGCATCTCAGAAAGCAAACAAGGAGTGTTACATATATATATAAAAAGAACAGAAGTTAGAATATAGAATTAAAAAAAAAAGGAGCCATACCAGGGGATACAAGTCCAGTGGTTGGACTTGAAGGAGGAGCCGTCGTCGTCTCTAAGAGCACACCCAACTCGCCACCTAAAGGTTGCGTCGTAGTGTGCTCACCAGATTCTTAAGTCGGCAAGCGAATCGCAGCATCAGGAGCATCAAGAGCGTTGGGAGCTTCACCGGGCATACTCTCCTCTGCCGGTCCAGATAGCAGAGTTGAAGCCAGTAGGTCCATGGCGAACTGGACAGCTGCCACTTGAGGGACTACTAGGGTCCCCAGGGCCAACTTTTTCTTCTTCTTAGCTGGTCCTTCTCTTGGGAGTCCGCGGCGTTTGACGGTCGGACTCCGAAAACGAGTGATTACATATTGGGAAGCACCTCCAACATCAGCATCATCATCATCACCATCATCGTCATCTCCATCAGAGTTGCCAACATCTGATGGATCGGCCGTCGTCCCAAGGAATTCGTCCATTCCTTTCACCCTCAATCTTTTAGCCCCCTTGCGGCTAGAGTAAAAGGCCTCTATTTCCTTGAACAACTCTAGTTGATGGAGAAGCTGGGCACGTCAGCGTTGGTGACACTGTACCATGTGCAGAAGCTCAGCATCATGCTCAGTTCTGTCGACTTCTGAAGCAAGACGAATTTAGCCCCGGTTCCACCAGCTACAAAGTGGAACAAGCCGCGGGCACCCTCATACAGATTTCCTTCATAGGTCAGCTTCTTGTTTGGGTTACCCACTTAGAGTTGAGAGTACCCAAAATTACGAGCGAAGCGGCTCGGGGTGTATGGTTCGATATAACACATGGTGTCTTGCCGATACACCAAGTGCCCGGGTCGGATATTAAGGAGCCACCAGAACGCTCACGAGGATAAGACGGTAAAATTGTCTGCTCCCAAAATACCCTTGAATTTTGACCCGTATTCTCCTCCGAGAAAGTCGGGAAAGCACCGAAAGACCTCATAGTTTTGGTGTTGACGGAGTGTCTTCCGGATTTGAGACATGTAATGACTCTTCCATTAGGAGCGTTCGTATAGCTCCACAAGGAAGGGCTTGTCAGCTGAGGGGTGTTCAGCCACACTCATCAAAGAGGGGCAATGCATGATAAGCCACGCCATTAAATAAGTATAAAGCATCTCCACCCTAGGGTTCGAAGTCTTTATCTTGGCAGTCTCCTTCGACTTGCCTTTTCCTTTCCCCTTCCCCTTTTCGGCTGGAATGAAACCATTATAGAGCGCTCGTAGTCCACTCTGAATGTTGCTCACCATGGCAGGGAGGAGCACGAAGGGTCGGCCGTATGTAAGAAGAACTGCTGGGTATACCACGTTCATTGCAATCGCCACTTTTGGTAGTGATGGCACGACGCATCTCTTTAACTACAACATCAGAAACCCAGCACTAAGGCCTCTATTGGACACTGGGAACTGAGCTTGGTAGTGAAACCTTTTGAAGATAGTGCCAGGGTTAAACCCACCTTCGTTAGATTCAGTGGTATAGAATATGGCACGTATCTTGGCAATGCGGCGATCAATCTCCTTGACATCAACAGGAGCGTGGCCGTGAACACTTGCTGAACTCTCTTTGGAGTTCAGGTTTGCAAAAAGGTAATCGGCCCACTTCTTGTGACCGATACCCTGATTACGCACACCTGCCATGTCGGCGCAGATGCGGTAGTGACACATCATCTCCCAATAAGTGGCATAGATGCGCTCATCCCTTGCCTTAAGCATATTCAGCTCCTCGGTAGTAGGGATGTATTCTTCATAGGGGATTTTGCCCATTGACAAGCCAGACACTTCAAACATCTCATGGAGAGCAAATCCTAATTCACCCAATGGTGTAAAGAAAGTGCCAGTCTCGGGGTTGCACATCTCCAGGAGACTGAAAAAATGATAGGAGCTCTGGGAATCCCAAATTAAACATTTCTAATGACTCTGTATAAGCCAATCTCCCTCAGAACTGGTTCATGGGTATCTATCATATATTGGACGAGGCAGGCCCACCACATGTTGCTGGAAGAATAAACCCATCCAGGCATCCTGAAGTCATTGGCTGGGTATTGGCCTCCTTACGCCATGAATTCACTTAGGAAAGTTCGTGCGCGAGTTGAAACCTCCCCTACTGGGTGCTCCTTGGTAATTCTACCTGAAAGCAACCCGGTGATGCGTCTCGTGAGACCGTCTTGGTAAGCCCCATGCGCGCCCAAGTTGCCCGTAGGGATGCAGTCGTACTCTTGGCTTAGCCCCCACTCCAACTCACGGTGCATGGCTAGCCTTTGAAGATAGATCAGGGGATAGCTACGCTCCATGCTAGGTAGAAACATCAGCAGATCGCCAGATTAGTGGAGCCACATGCACTCTTCTTCAAAGAGGATCTGGTCTGAGTGCCCCATTGCATCTCCAAAAAGAAATACAGGCTTCTCCAACACTTCTCGGTTGGTTGCCTCGAAGGCTGCGTCAGTGATGATCTCTCTTGCAGTAGCAGGGTGGTACCTGATCAACTTCTCCTTACGTTCTCTCAGACCTGGCTTGTAGGCCGAGAGATTAGTGGTGAAGCAAAATTGGGCTGTTAAATCTGCACCCCCAGCAAATCCGAAGTAGTGTCTATGAGGGAGAGCGTCCACTGAATACCCTACTGCAAAAGAAGAATCAAGAGTTAGAAAAAGTTTTTATAAATTCAGAAAATCTTCTAAGTATATAAACGCGGAGCTAAAAATAACTTCGTGCCAAGCTAAGGAGATATCCTCGCGTTTACAAACGCGAAACTAGCAAAAGTAACTTCGCGGTGATATATAAAATGCGGAGCTAATAGCCTCGCGTTTACAAACGCGAAGCTAAAATTCATAACCTCGCGTTGAAACGTGACAGCTAGCCAAAATAGCCCCGCATTTCCAAATGCAAGGATAACGCGATAGCTTCGCGTGAAAGAAGACCAGAGGCCTTTCTTCTTCTCCAGGCCGTACAGCTGGAAAACGGCGATCTCGCCGGTAAAAGAAGCGATTGGTCGGTTAAAACCAAGCCAAATCACTCCAAAATCAAGCTAAAGAGTCCAAAAGTTGAGATTGTTTACCTCCAATGGGTGCGGCATGGACTGGATCACCATTGTGGCCACTGCCTCGGTCACTGTCACCGCTGCTAGCACCGGCCACCGATGGTGAGGAGGCGCGAGAAGAAGTTGCGATCTTCTGGGTACCATTGGGTTCGAAATCTTGGAGAAAAACGTGAAAAAATCGACGAAAATTCGATCGGGTCGTTTGGGTTGCTTGAAATCGCCTGAGTTCTAGAGATCTTGAGAATTCTCGAATGAAATGAGGGAGAAGAAGAGTTAAAGACTCTATTTAAATGAAAAACCCGCCCCTTGGTATTCGGCACAAGAATCAGGGCAATTACTGAGCGGTTACCCACTAAAACGTGGGGCTATTAGTTTCGCGTGGCATACATAAACGTGAAGATAACATGGTGTCTTAACTCTGCGTTCCAGCTTGAAGATCCAAAGTATTTCAAAATTGGCAAAAACTTTGGAGGGGGTTCTGTAGGCAGTGAAAATTTCTAAAGTAAAAAGGGATTTTCCACACAGAACGCGGAGCTAACTCCGTAGCTCCGCGCCTAGATATTTAGCCTCGCATTTGAGTAAAACGCGGAGCTAATCAATAGCTCTGTGTTCTAATTTCTTAGCTCCGTGTTTTGATGCGATTAGCTCCGCGTGAGCAGATAACCAGAATTATAAAGTGGTTATGATTGAGATTTGGACTTATCTAATACCCAAATTAAATCCAATCAGGACTCTAAATCAAGAGATTTAAATCAGAGCTAAGAAATTTGATTGGAATCAATGATGAATACAAATTCTATTTAAATAGAAACTCTAATATTATCCTAAGGCTATAAATACCCTTTTGAGGAAGCCCTAGGGATCTTTTTCGCATCTTAGAGAATTCGAGTTACGTGTGAGAGCCTTGAATTCATGAAGATCAGAGAAGATCAAAAAGAGTCGGCCGTCATCTTCATCGAACAAGAAGATCATCGTCGTCAAATCGTCAAAAGGAGCTATCTCAATAGATCCCATCGCTGCATGATCCCACGTTTTATTGTAAAAAAGAGCGATAGATTATAAATCCTCTCGTTTGTTCTTTTCTTGTTCACTTTCATTGTAATCAAGTTGTTGCAACGGAAGAAAGTAAAAATTTTGCTACAAACAACTATCATTTTCAGGAGCAACTGGAGAGGGCAAGGCCAATGAAGAAACAACCAAAGTCGTCGGAACACGAACGCATCGACAACAAGAACAAAAGGCATGTAAAAACTACGGCATCAACTCTCTTGCACTCCATTTCTTCAAATGAAATATTATTTCTCCCGATCGAAGCAACAAAAAATTGAGATTTTTCCTTATAAGGAAAGACTATGAAGAGCAACGATCCAGCAAACAAGAACGTACGTAGAGTGAGGAACCACATTTCCAATAATTCTCTACTTATAGATTGCTAGTTCGATATGAATACTTTAGAGTACGTTATATTGATTAACTTTTAATTTCTGATGAGGCTAAATGATTGCTAAGAGCAATCATATGTACGTGGCAGCTAAAGGGTATCATCTATCCTTTCTCTAACAACGAATTTTTACTTGATCAAACCGTCCATGAGCCCAAAGTCCGCCATCTGGTTTCGGATCAAATTGAGCCCATTCAATTCTAGGCTGGTTCTATCAAAACTCTCGGGCGTAGACAGAGTCTGATTGAATCTAGTCTATCGAATCATTTGATCAAACAGTTATTGTCTTCAGTTCGTGTGAACTATTGAGGTGTTGGGGCATTTGGACTTGAAGAATGTCAAATTTTTTGTGACAGAGAAGACAATTGGTTCATGGCGAGTCCTTGATGCACTAATCTAGACATAGAATTCTATTTGAGACTCGAGATTTTGAGATTTCCATATGCTACGTTTATTTGCAATTATTAAATTGTAATGGTGGCAGTTATTTTGATTCCAAAATGAGACGTACACATTGGTTGATTGTACTGACATGTCCACTCTCAAGTTAGATATGGACTAAATGCACTGCTCTGTTCAATCTACACATTAATCTCATCAGATGATGATATTTGGAGTAGGATACGGAGAGATCCACACAGAAAATACTTTGTAGATATCTTTGTTGCAACCACCAGCTGGAAAATCTGAAGGGAAAGAAATAATTACCAAACATATCCACTCTCATAAAAACAATCATATTTGCAATTATATTCCTTTTTTTGGGGGTGTATATAACTGCTCTTATGCCCTCGGCCTACTCTTTAAGCACCCACTTATTATGTCTCACAATTAGGCATGTAACTAGTAACCATAATTATCAGAAAGAAATTGTTCTCAGCCTACTCTTTAAGCACCCACTTATTATGTCTCACAATTAGGTATGTAACTAGTAACCATAATTATCATAAAGAAATTGTTGCAAATACAACTCTGATACTACTTGTTACAAATTATTCGAGTTAAGCAACACATAGCACATGTAAGGCTTTATAAATAAAATCTAGGATTATTGAGATTCAAAAGATAAATTGGTAAAATCAGAACTTTACAAATTTAAAATATCAAACCAAACAACATCAACTATTTTACATGGCTAGTAACAAGTCCTATATTTTCGGACCAAATCAAACTTATATAACTATTGATTATATTTGAAAAAATAACTTTGGGTCTCTCAAAACTCTCAAAGTTACAGAAGAAATTGATTTCAAATTGAGAAGAGGGGCTACAAACACTCAAAAGAATGCAAAAGAATTCTGTTCTCTCCAAAGATCTCTCATAGTACCCACAAAAGCAAGTTTTATCTAACTCCCTTACACGATTAGTTTTCACATCTCTCTCGGCTTCAGAAGATCTCTGACGAAAGCGTAGGCATTGCTTACAAACATAAAAGGATGTGCTTCTAAGCTCTCTTTCAGTTACAGCATTTGGTTCTCTCTCTGTGTTTTTGTGCCTCCACAATGAATTCTCTTGAGCCCAGGTAAGTTTTCACCGTCAAACTTGCCGATTTCACGTAATGAACCACAACTACAGATTAGAAGTTCAAGTCTAGGCACGCTTCCGACACCAAAGTCTAGCGACTCCAACGGAACATACGACAAACCCAGAGTACTGAGACGACTGAAACCATCTCCATGCAAATGCAACTCCTTTCCATTATACGCATCATCGAACAAGAAGAGCTTCACCAGATTAGGCAGCTTTTGGAGCGTCTGAATGGCATCAAACTGTAATCTAGTGCTGTATAGATCTATTTTGGACACGGCCTCGAGTGAGTTGGAACTGATCCATACTGGTAATTTGCCGAGATAACCATTCAGTTCTAGATGTTGCAGAAGCAACGGAGGCGAGGCCAATGAATCCAGATAACCCACGTTATCTCCAGCATCAAATTCAACCTTTAAACATCGAATGCGACTGCTCATCTCAGAGAGGGCAGCACAAAAATCCATCCCCTGCGTTGGTCGCAGCCCCGTCACGCCTAGCTTTCTCAGCTGGGTCAGGTTCCTCATCTCACGAACAACACCCTCGCTTCCATCTTGCGGGAAAAGACAATCCAGTGTCACCAAAGTTTTACAGCTCCAACGATGTCCTTGTGGTGCCTCTATATGATCAGCTCTGAGGTGATGAAGCTTGGGGAGCTTGGCGACAACTGCAGCAGGTACAATTGAAAAGGAGTAGTGTAGTCTAGCATCAAGAGTTTCTAGGTTTTGCAAGTTCCCAAGAGATTCGGGAATACGTTCAATTCCGGTATTCCGTAAATTCAAGTACTTTAGATGATACAATGTGCCAATCTCTTCGATGTGAGAACTGGTTAGCCATCGTAGACCCCTCAAGTCAAGCACCCTCAGAAACCTACTTCTGCATATAAATGATAATACTTTGTGCGAATGTGGCGGAGGTTCATCCCGCCATGTTTCTGACACGATCAACAACGATCGAAGATGATCTAATTCCATATTCTCATGAAGTAGAAGCAGATCATCCGATGTTTCTAAGGACAAGCGGTGTATTGCACCTTGTGGGAATATTATGTTATGTTTCCCGCTGAGAGCGACTAGATTTTCTTCCTCAGCTGACTTTGTGACAGCGAATGCGTGCATAACATCATGAACTAGACAGGTGCTTACTGTACCCATCTCATTGATTTTGCCCACTTTGATCAAGTTGCGGCAGATGAGCTCATTGAAGTAGGATTCAGCAAGTTCCTCCAATGTTGTTTCACCATAATGCTTTACCAACCCCTCGGCTATCCATAACGCTTGCAAATCCTTTCATTTGATCTCATAGTCCTCCGGATAAATGCCAAAATATAAAAAGCACCTCTTGAGATGGGAGGGCAAAGCATCGTAGCTTAGAGCCATTATCTGCATCGCTCCATCAAGGTCGGGGTAGTTTGTTAGCCCTGAGCCATGATGGTCAAGCGTGCACTTCCAATCATCGACTGTCTTGGTTGGCTTGCCAGCTAGAATACCAGCTATAGCCCCAATGATCAGGGGCACACCGCCACATTTCTTTAGGATTTTAGTGGAAAGGACTCTGAGTTTCCTGGGGCAAGGGTTGCCAACAAAGACTATTCTGCAGAACAAGCACATCGACTGTTCTGGAGACAAGGATGGGAGTTTGTAAATATATCCATTATTCACAGTGCAGCAAGTGTGGGCAACTTTTTCATCCCTTATCGTCACGACAATCCTACTTCCTCTCATGTTAACAGGAAACACGAGTTCTATGGTTTTCCATGCATCTACTGTCAACACATCATCGAAGATAATAACATACCTATATATGTAGCAAGTTATATTAATTCCTAATTAATGGAACGCATGGGACTTATACCCACCATTTATTCTCAAAAAAAAAAAAAAAGAAGAGGGAGATAATAACATACCTCTTATCGCGCAGATAGGCTCTGATCTCCTCAATGAGTCGAACCGCACCAAGTTCCTGATTGAAGCCACCAAGAGAGAGTTCATGGAACACCTTCTTCAGAAAACCCATAAGCTCAAAGGATGATGACACCGTGATCCAAGCACGGCAGTCGAAGTGTCCGAGCCTTCCTCCTCCGGCGACGATCCTTTGATTTTCAAAGACCCTTCTCACCAGAGTGGTCTTTCCCAAGCCAGCGCACCCCACCACTGAGATCACATTCCATGTCCTCGTCCAACAAAATTTTGATAAGATTGTCCCTGTGCTCTTCAACTCCGATGAGCTCACTGTCTTGGGTGAAGATAGCATTCAATCGATAAGGATGCTGTGAGAGGTCACCGGCTCTTGCGATTGCAGAAGCAGCCGCTGCATTTGAAGGCGTTGAGATGAAGCCAAATTTCTGTGCTCTTCTGCAAGCCTCGTCCACACGGGCCTTGATCCTTTGAATCTCGACTGCAAGCCAGTAGCGCGCGTTACCCGTCCTGAGCAGACGAGTGCCCATCCTGAGCGCGCGGGTGCCGAGCTCAATGCCAGCGCCGAGTAAACAAGCACTGATTCGGCGGAAGCGAGTGGTTGGGCCCCTCGTTCCGAGCATCGAAGCACAACCGACTCTCCTTAGAAAGTCAGTCCCAGCGCGAGAGGTAGCACTGAGCAGACGACTGCCGAGTCTGAGGATGTGAATGCAGCTCCTGAAGCCCTGAGCAAGCAAGCACTGGTCCTGAACAAGTGACTGGCGATCTCCTGGTCAGTGGGTTGGACGAGGCGCCGTCTGAACTCGTCGATGCAGTCTTCGGCATCGTGAGCCAACTCCCTGACCTGTCTTATCCACTCCCTTTTCACTTTTGCTCTCTCTCCGACGCCTTGGGCCCCGTCGAGGAAGGCGCTCATGCTTGCCAGCTCGACTGTGATGTATGCCAGTTTGTGTCTCACCCCGAACAGCAATATCCCCGCGTGGCTCTCCGCTTCTGAGCGGAGCTTCTGCACGATTTGGTTCACAACATAACCGGCCATCTCTCGATCAATTCTCCTCCCTTTTTCAATCAGCGGGTGGGTTGTAGATTAGTAGTAGATGTTTGGGTTGCATCCATCTACAATCCTGCCGAGAGAGACACATACAAAGGGAAAGTTATAGCTAGCTGTTTGGTTTCTGAGTCATAGTCTTTTTCTACTATTTTCTCTCTCTTCGTATTTGTCATTCTATTTATTTTATTTCACTGTAGTTGAGAGGAAGTTTCCCATATCCTTTTTCTTCTCTTTATCCCAACGAATGAGCATCTCGGCAGATAAGGGAAATGGGGTTGCTAATTTGACTCTTTGGAGACATAAAGGGGCTTGATAGCTGTTTCTTCACATGCTTCGTTCTATTTATTTTATTTTATTGTATCTGAGAGGAAGGTTCCCATTTTCTTTCATTCTCTTCTTCTCACTTGCCACCAATGAGCATCACGGCAGGTAAGGCAGTGGCTAGATAGCTATTTCTTTATATTGTTCGTTCTATCCTTTAATTTTGTGAATTACAATAAGATTACATGTATTATTAGGATATTGTAACTTATTATTCATATATTAAGTTTAGTTGCTATACTCCCAACATTGTTGATGAACGATTTACTATTCTTATTCTTATTTAAATTAAACTGCATATTTTTTATATATAAAATTTTCAAATTATCCTCTCTTCCATTACTAAAAACTCACCCAAAACATGTCTAGAAAAAAATAATTTAGGAATTTATAAAAAATGTGCAGTTTAAACTAATTAGGGTGGGAATAGTTGACAGACACTATTAGAAGTTCCGGAGTTTTTAACAAAATAAGACTCTCTCATTCAATAATAAGCAGAAGAAGGGAAACAAAAAAAAAACACAGTTTTGGAATGAAGATTTCACAAACTGAATTTGACATATAAAAATATAGAAAATTAGGGGCATACATTGACAGCCACAAGTCCAAGCTTGGGGCTTGTCAAACATGCAAGAACTAACTGAGATAAGATAAGTTGGCCCATAAGAATCTAATCCGGTCATTATATAACTAGGGATGTTAATAGACGCATGTATATGTCAATTTTAACTTAAGAGGTAATAAGTTATATTATGCTTATGCTTATAGTAGTACATGGTTATCATTGCAATTAAACAGTTAGTAGCAACACCTTTTGCCCCCAATATTAAGTTCCAATTTTGATTACTCATCAACATGAAATTAACTTAGATAATTGATTCGACCACAATATCTTTCTTGAAGACATCCAATATTTATTTATATAAACCCTCTTGCTGAGACAAAAATTACAATGTACCATTATAGTATGAAAGTATCCGTCACCCATCAATTTATAAATAATTATAACCATTGGGAAATCTCTTAGCAATTGTGCACGTATGACTTTATGAATTCAAAGCATACTTGCAATGAATATATTATGGTGGCCTACCCTACTTTATTCGAAAAGAATATGATATAAAAAGGAGTCTCTCTCTCAGAGAGAGAAGGACCGTCAGTGATGGAGTTAAGATATGGTATCGTCAAGGAGAATAATCATTGAAGCTGGGGCTATTATTTGTGTAACGAGCACGGCAAGCGTGATCACAGCAAAGCTCTATTATTTGTTGGTGGGGAGAGAGAGAGAGAGAGGATAGGATCAATAGCTAGTGTGGCTGAGCTTAATTTTGGTTTCAACCATCCAAAATCTAAATTCGAACTCTAAAATTTTTGTGGCTGAGCTTGATTTCGATTTCAACCATTCAAAATCTAAATTCGAACTTCAAAATTTTATTTCAAGTTATGGGAAGATAGGTGGACTGATACTACGTGCCTGTGATATGCATACAAGGACATTTTTGACGTTGAGAGTAACAACACATGAAGCTTATATAAGGGGAAGATTTAGATTGGACATATAAGGATGGTTTGACACCAATAATAGTAGGAGAAAGGAGGAACTACTGACAAAAATCTAGAGTTTAAGACTGACAGAAGAAATTAGAGATCAACCGAAAAATGGATATAGAATACAACGGGTAAATATAAAGTAGCTTCGATGTACATGATTCTGTCGATATCCGGAGAAAAGGAGACATGTCAAGAGGTAGTTTGAAGAAATTGTGCCCCATTCCGAGTTAGAGTATTTGCATGGCTACTAACAAAAAAGTTGTGTTAGCATGGGATAACCTGCAATCAAGAGGATGGCAATGGTCGGGACGAAGTGCACTATACAATGAAAAAGAAAAAATATCGGAAACATATCTTTTTTGAGTTATGGCACAAATCTGGCAACACATATATACATCGGTTCCTAACTTGCACAATATGGATGTGATTCGGATTGAGGAAGAATTATGAAGGATGGCCTAATGGGGTACATGAACAAATACTAAAAGAACATTAGTTAATAATAGAAGTATGCTGATAGCGGTGTTTGGAATATTTGCCTAAAAAGAAATAGAAGAATATTTAATAATGGCTATTTGAATGTTTGTGTTCTATGTATTCAAATTGAGGATAATATTATTTTATGAATAGGTAGAACATATGAAGAGGTGATCGCCGGATCATCTACCAGACCTATATGAAAGAAAGCAAGACGAAGATTGGATTTAAGGCTATATTTAGAAAATCAATAAGAGGACGAACATGGGAAGAACAAGAAGAAGCAGTAGCAGAGGAGGCTTGACACAAAAGCAAAGACAGTGGAGGCGCAAGTATTGTAATACAACACCATATTTAGTATGACTTGATTTTTGTGATTTTCTTTTAGGAGGAGTTTATTTTTTAAGAATATATATATATATATATATATATATATATATATATATATATATATATATATATATATATATTGTTAATCTCTAATTAATGGAACGCAAGGGACTCAGCTCGTTGTTTATGCTAAGGGGAAAAAAAATTAATTCAAGTTTCTACTCTCAAAACCCATATTAATGTGAAAGAGCTATGTGGAAGATTACGTACTATAAGGATTTCGATGACACTAACTGAATGGTATGCACTAGTTATCAAGTGACATTCTTTGTTTTTCTGTATTTATGCATATGCAGAGATGATATTTTTTGTATTTTTTTGTATACTTTTGATTTTTATTTTTTTATATATTTTTATTGTATCATATAAATAAAATGCTATGACACATATTACCCATCATTTCCGCTAAAAGAAAAATCAACTTATTAGAAAACAGTATGCTTATCAAAAACAGGAAGAAGGTCTGGGAATGCTACTAGTGTATGCAATCAATAAAGCTCTATTATCGAAGCGGTGGTGGAGACTGCTATTTAAATAGAACAATTTAGTTTATAACATACTTAAAGATAAAAAATAAATGGTTTGTGGAGCACGGATGTAAGGAAAACGACGAACACATCAACCTTTTGGAAAGGACTATCTAAAGATAATGAAATAAACAAAATGAGGAATTAGAAAGTGGTAAATAAAATTACATAAAATGTTGAGCTTTTGGTGGTACAACTGATATATAACATTTAGTAGTAGTTTATAATCTCTCCAGCAACCTCTCAAAATTAAATCAAGAAAAATATAGGTAATTTCTCCATATAATTATTATTATGCATCTAGATGTCATCATAGGTGCACATGATCATGATTATTGCTAATGAAACCCTATTGCCGCAGCGGGTTTCAGTCCACCGAAATGGGTCCCAAACTAGCCCAAACCTTATATATATATATATATATATATATATATATATATATATATATATATATATATATATATATATATATATATATATATATATATATATATATATATATATATATATATGCGGGTGTGTGCTAGGGTTTTTAGATTAAGCCGAAAAAAAACAGGAAATAAATAGGGGGCCATTATTATTTGGCAAAAGAAAGGTGGCTGCTATTTTTTGGCCATAGAAAAGGTGGCTGCTATTTTTTTGACCAAAGGAAAGGTGGCTGCAATTATTTGGCTGAAGGTAAGAGAAATTATTTGCGACTGAGTCAAATAGAAGAGAGGAGGCTGCTGCTATATATTTTGGCCAAAGGGGAAAAATAATGGTATGAGCTGTTGCTTCTGTCTTTTGGTCAAAAGTAAAGAAGAAAAGAAAAGGCGGGGCTTCTTTCGGGGTTTTTCTTTGGCGGCCGAACCGAAGAGGAAAATCACTGTAACAAGAGGTTAGGATTTGATCTCAAAATATTGTGTGATTTCTCTTGTGGTTGAGAACTAGAAAGTTATAATCATCTTTTGATATAGTGAAAGTTTTTCGATCGTGTCCCCGTGGACGTAGGCATATTGCCGAACCATGTTAAATCTGCGTGCTCTCTGTCTCTGCTATTTTTTTCTTTAGTTAAATATTTTCGCTGGTTGTTGTATTAGTATTATTCCACTATTTTTGCTAATAATTGGTATCAGAACCCTGATTTGGGTCAGATTTTATTCAGATCGGTATTGATTTTGAGTGGGAGTTATGATAGAAGATAGGAGGGGAAAGATTGAAAATTTTGATGGGACAGATTTTCAATGGTAGAAGTTGCAGATGGAAGATTATTTATATCAAAAAAATTTATATCAACCACTATTTGGAGAAAAGCCAGAAAATATGACAGATGAGAAGTGGGAATTGTTGGGCAGGAGAGTTTTGACGTAGATTCGATTGTGCTTGACAAAGCAGGTTATGTTTAACGTCTCCAAAGAGAAGACCACTTCAAGTTTGATGTCAGTATTGGCTAAATTTTATGAGAAGTCATCTACTTCAAATAATCTGTTTCTAATGAAAAAGTTGTTCAACTTGAGGATGCTTTCTAATAGTGCAGTTGTTAATCATTTGAACGAATTTAACACATTATGGGTACAACTTGAATCCTTAGATTTTGTATTTGCTATGACATCAAAGCTTTGATGTTATGTGTTCATTACCGGATAGTTGGAGTAATATTATTATGGCCATCAGCAATACTTCCAGTACTGCTATTAAATTTGATGATGTTGTCAGTAGGTGAGAGTACAGTTTCTACAAGTACTGCTCTGTCTGTTGATAATGATAGAAGGAAGGAAAGAGGTAGAAGTTTAAGCAGAAAGTCGAAGTAGAGAGGAAAATCAAAATCTAAGGAGATGTTCAAGAAAAATTTAGTGTATTGAAAATATAAGACAGAGGGTCATATGAAGAATGATTGTCCAAACAAAGACAAGAAATGAGCGAATGTGGTGAATCCAAGTAAAAAGTATGATGACTTGTGCTTGTCTACTCATACAGAATTAAGGTCAGATCTGTCGTTTGTGGATTCAGGAGTTTAGTTCCATTGCACTGCTCACAGAGAATGGTTTGAGAATTATGTCTAAGGTGATTTGGGGCATGTGACTGTTGGTAATGAGCAGGAATACAAGATTGTTGGTAAGTGGACAATTCAGTTGAAGTTGCACAATGGTGGAAAGTTGTCTTTGCAAGAGGTCAGGCACATACCAGATTTGAAGAAGAATTTGATATCTATTAGCAAGCTGGATGGCGAGAGTTATCAAATCTCATTTGAGAAGAAACAGTGGAAGATTAGCAAAGGAGCAATGGTAGTGGTCAAGGGCGAGAAAGTAGGAACTTTATATTTATTTTCAAGCTCGGTGGATCACGTTGTTTCTTTGGCTACCGTGAAGAATGAGAAGGCTACCTTATGACATCAGAGGCTCGGTCACTTGAGCGAGAGCGACATGAGGATATTGCAATCCAGAGGTATGTTGACAGATATGAAAGATGCTAACTTTGATTTCTGTGAGAACTGTGTGTTTAGAAAGTAGAAAAGAATTAGTTTTATGAAGGATAGTAAGGAGAAGAAAATCAAAAGATTGGAGTTTGTATATATAGATGTATTGGGGCTTTCTTCGGTGAAGTCTCTTGGAGGTAATTCTTATTTTGTCACTTTCATAGATGATACAAGTATGAAAACATGGGTGTTTTCACTTAAGCGGAAATCTGATATCTTCAAGATTTTCAAGGTATGGAAAGCTCTTATTGAGAATGAAACAGGTTTGAAGGTGAATGTTTGTTGTCAGACAATGGTGGGAAATTTTGCAATAGGGAGTTCGATAACTATTACTCTACCCACGGGATCAAGAGAGTGAAGACTGTACCGAGGACACCGCAACAAAATGACATGGCTGAGAGGATGAATAGGACCATTTTGGAACGAGCTCGGAGTATGAGACTATATACAGGTTTGCCTTTGCAACTTTGGGGAGCCGCTGTAGATACGGCAGTCTATCTGATCAACAGGAGTCCAGCTAGTATTTTGGATGGAGGAATTTCAGAGGAGGTGTGGTCTGGTAAGACTGTGAATTATTCATTCTTAAAAGTGTTCGGTTGTATAGCATATGCACTTGTGGATCATGAAATGAGAAAGACACTTGATTCTAAATCTCAGAAGTGTGCATTCATTGGATATGGTGGCGACGAATATGGTTATCGCTTGTGGGATTATGAGCATAACAAGATAATTCATAGCAGAGATGTAGTATTCAATGAGGGCTGCATGTACAAAGACCGAATGGAGAATAAGAGTGAGAAAACAATTAAGAAAGAATACTTGGAGCTGGATGAGCCACATGATGGGATGGATCCCATAGATAAAAGAAAGGAAGAAATACCTACATTTGAAGGAGAAGAAATAACTATACATGAGAATACACAAGTTTCAGATGAGACCGAACAGGAGAGAGTGCCACTGACTGAGGTAAATGGTTCCAGTATTTCATCAGAGAGTGTTCTCACTTTAAGGAGGAGTACGAGGATAAGAAAGCCAACCTAAAAACTTTGTCTTCCTTTATATCATGTTTTGTATACTGATGCAGATGAACCAGAGAGTTACCAAGAGGCTATGCAGGATAAATTTCGTCTTAAGTCGGAGCAAGCCATGCGTGATGAGATGTCTTCTTTGGAGGAGAATTACACATGGGAATTGGTGAAGCAATCGGAAAAGATGAAAGTATTGCATAGCAAGTGGGTATACATGGTAAAACATGAGGTAGGAGAGACACAAAGGTTCAAGGCTAAACTTGTGGTGAAGGGATATGGTCAGAGAAAGGTATTGACTTCAATGAAATATTTGCACCTGTTGTCAAGATGACTTCTATCAGAGCAATACTGAGTATTGTGGCTGTGAAAGGATTGTATTTAGAGCAGTTTGATGTGAAGACTTCTTTCCATCATGGTGATTTAGAGGAGGAAATATACATGAAACAGCCGGAGAGATATGAAGTTAAAGGAAAGGAAAATTGGATATGTCGACTAAAAAGGAGCTTGTATGGGTTGAAACAAGAGTCGAGGCAATGGTACTTGAAGTTCGACAAGTTTATGTTGGATTCAGATTTTGCCAGATGCAATTCAGATCATTGTGTATATCTATAAAAATTTAAGGATGGTAACTTTATTATACTTACTTTGTATGTAGATGATATGCTTATGGCAGGTACATGCATGAAGAAAATCAATGATCTGAAAAGAAAGTTGGCAGGAAAATTCTCTGTGAAGGATATGGGTGAGGCGAAACAACTTCTTGGGATGCAAATTGTTAACCGCAAAAGTTTCTTTGCTTCCTCCCATTGAATAAACTTGAATTACAATAGAAGTGAACAAGATAAAAAGATGAACAAACGAGAGGATTTTATATTTCAATCTCTCTCTTTTACAATGTAAACGTGGGATCAGTGAAGATGGGATCTATAATAGTTCCTTTTGACGATCGGGCGTTGAACTCTTCTTCTCTTGAAGGTGGCGGCTGATTGTAGATGATCTTCTCTGGTCTTTCACGAACTCAAGGCTCTGTGCGTAACTTGAATTCTCTATGAGGAAAAGATCTTAATTGCCGAAAAGAAGACCCCTAGGGTTTCACCAAGAAGGTATTTATATCCCCATATTAATGCAAGAGTTTCTATCTAAATAGAACTCGGATTCATCCCAAATTCCAATCAAATATCTTAGTTTTGATGGAATTCTGATTGGATTCAATTCGGGTATTTAGATAAGCCCAAATTATAATCTCAATCAATTTGAGATTCTGATTATCTGCTCACGCGGAGCTAATCGCATCAAAACGCGGCGCTAAATAACCAAAATGAGGAGCTAACGCGAAGCTATCGATAGCTTCGAGTTTGACTCAACGCGAGGCTAAAACTGCCAAACGCGGAGCTACAGAGTTAGCTCCGCGTTCTGTTGTGAAAAATCCTTTTAACTTAGAAATTTTCACTGCCAACAGAACTCCCTCCAAAGTTTTCAAAATGGTTTCGAACTTAGCAAATTTTGAAATACTTTGGATCTTCAAACTGAAAACGTAGAGTTAAAATACCAAGTTTATCTCGCGTTTAGTTCACTTGCCCGGAACTAAATAGCTTCACTTCATTTCAGTGAAATGAGTAATTGCTTCATTAATTACTCTTGAATTTCTACGCCGAATACCAAGCGGCGGAAATCCTGTTTAAATAGAGCTCTTGGCTCATCTTCTTCTTCATTCCATTCGAAGAACTTCAAGTGCTCAGAGCTCAGGCGACCCAGGCGAATCAGTTTTGAAGAAATGATCTTCAACCTATCTTCCTTCGAAAAGACTCTCCATCATTAGGATGTCATCTAAGAAAAGTACGGCGTTGCACTCCTCCTCACCATCGGCGGCCGGCGTTAGCAGCGGCGGCAGCGGCCGAGGCAGTGGCGGCAATGGCGAGCCAATCCTTACTGGACCAATTGGAAATAGAAATTTTTAGACTCCTTAGATCAATTTTGGAGTTTTTTTTTTTTTTTGCCCGGTCCTAACCAACCAGCCATTTTTTTTTAACCGGCGAGATCGCCGTTCTCCGGCCGTAAGGCTTGGCAAGAAAGGAGAAGAAGGAGAGAAACTCTGATCTTCTTCTCTGCAAAGTTATCGCGTCATCCTCATGCTTAAAACACGGGGCTACTTTAACTAGCAGTCGCGTTTAAATAGCGAAGCTATTTTGACTAGTAGTCACGCTGAAACGCGAGGCTATTTTGATTAGCAGTCGCGTTTAAATCGCAAGGCTATTTTGATTAGCAGTCGCGTTGAAACGCGAGGCTATTTTGAGTAGCAGTCGCGTTGAAATGCGAGGCTATTTTGGTAGCAGTCGCGTTGAAAACGCGAGGCTATTTTTATCTCTGCGGTCTAATTTTTAGCTTCACGCGGAGTTACTTTTAGCTTCGCGCGGTCTAATTTTTTAGCTTCGCGATTCCATACTTAGAAAAATTTTCTGTTTTATAGAAATTTTTTCTAACTTTGATTTTTCCTTTTTGCCGTAGGATATTCGGTGGAAGCTCTTCCTCATAAGCACTACTTTGGCTTTGCCGGTGGTTCTGTTCCATCAGCTCAATTTCGCTTCACCACTATCTTGGCCGCGTACAAACCAGATCCGAGAAAGCGCAAGGAGAAGTTGATTAAGTATCATCCCACCACTGCTCGAGAGATTATAACTGATGCGGGCTTGGACACCGTGAATAGAGAAGCGCTAGAGAAGCCCGCATTCCTCTTCGGGGATGTAATGGAGCAATCAGACCAGATCCTCTTTGAAGAGGAGAGCAAGTGTCTCTATAATTCCGGCGAAGTTTTAATGTTTCTACCCAGAATGGAGCATGGTTATCCCCTTGATCTACCTTCAGAGGTTGGCGATGCCCCGTGAGTTAAAGTGGGGGTTAACTCAAGAACAGGATGGCGTCCCAACGGGTAAATTAGGCGCAAATGAGGCTTATCAAGATGGCTCCATTAGATGTATTACTGGTTTGCTTCCAGGCCGTTTTGGCAAGGAGCTCCCAGTAGGAGAGGTTCCGATCCGCGCAGGAATTTTTCTAAATGAATTCCTGGCGTAGGAAGGCCAATACCCGGCAGCGACTTCAGGATGCCTGGCTGGGTTTACTCTTCTAGCAACATGTGGTGGGCTTGCCTTGTTCAATACATATTGGATTCTCATGAAACCATCCTAAAGGATATTGGTCAGTACAAGGCCATTAGAAATGTTCAATTCGGATTTCCTCAGAGTGCTTATCTTTTCTTTTGCTTTCTAGAGATGTACAACCCCGAGACCTGCACTCTTTTTACGCCAGTGGGTGAGCTAGGGTTTGCTCTCCATGAGATGTTTGAAGTATCTGGGCTCTCAATGGGCGAAGTTCCCTACGAGGAGTATATCCCCACTACTGAGGAGTTGAATATGCTATTGGTGAAGGACGAGCGCATCTATGCCACATACTGAGAGGTAATGTGTCATTACCACATCTGTGCTGACTTAGCAGGTGTGTGTAACCAAGGTATCAGCCACAAGAAATGGGCCGATTACCTCTTCACCAATTTGAATTCTAAGAATAGTTCAACAACTATCCATGGCCATGCTCCTGTTAACATCACAGAGATCGATCACCGCATCGCCAAGACCCAGCTAATGTATTATGCCACTGAATCCAATGAAGGCGGATTCGGTCCTGGTATTTCTTTCAAAAGTTACCACTATCAGGCCCAGTCCCCGATGTCCAACAGAGGCCTTATTACCGGGTTCTTAATGTTGTGGCTGAAGAGATGTGTCATGCCGTCATTGCCAAAAGAGACAATTGCAATGACTCTGGTATATCTAGAAGTCCTCCTTGCATACAGCCGACCTTTCGGACTTCTTCCTGCCATGGTGTGCAATCTACAGCATGGATTGCGAATACTCTGCAATGACTTCATCCCTGCCGATAAGGGCAAGGGGAAAGGGAAAGGCAAGTCGAAAGAGATTTCCCAAGTGAAGACTCTGAACCCTAGAGTGGAGCTTCCTTATACTTATCTGATGGCATGGCTCGTTATGCACTGTCCGTCTCTGATGAGTGCTGCTTCACGCCGCTCTGGTGACAAGTGTTATTTTGTGGAACTCTATGAGCGCTATTCATGGAAGCACTATTATATGTCCCAAATCTGGAAGACTCTTCGACACCACCAAAATTATGAGATCTTCCGGTATTTCCCCGACTTTCCTGGTGGAGGATACGAGTTGAAATTGAGGGATATTGCAGGAGCAGATAATTTTACTGTCTTATCTCAGGGAGCGTTTTGGTGGCTTCTTAACATCCGACCCGGGCACCTGGTATATCGTCAAGACGGTAAATGTCTTAACGAACCGTACATCCCGAGTCGCTTTGCTCGCCAATTTGGATATTTCCAACTTTATGTGCGTAATCCAAACAAAAAATTAGCCTATGAGGGAAATTTGTACGAGACTGCCCACGGCTGGTTTCATTTTGCAGCTGGTGGGACCGGGGCTGAATTCGCCCTTCCTCAGAAGTTGCCAGAATTGGCCATGACTCTCAGTTTTTGCACCTGGTATAGTGTTGTCAATGTTGACGTGCCTCATTTCTCGATTAACCGAAGTTGTTGCAAAGAGATTGAGGCTTTCTACATTAGCCGCCAAGGTACTTCCAGAGTTAGAGTAAAAGGAATGGATGAATTCCTTGGCGTCGCGGCCGAACCATCAGACGTCAGCGAGTCTGGCGATGATGATGATAATAATGATGACAACCCTGATGCCGGAGGTGCTCCTCAATCTGTTGTCATTCGTCCATGGAGCCCGACCCTCAAACGCCGCGGTGCCCCAAACAAAGGGCTTCTAGCCAAAAAGAAGAAGAAGTTAGCTTCGGAAACTTTAATAGCCCTCCAAGAAGCGGCTGTCAAGTTTGCTTCGGATTTGCTGGCCTCAACTCTACATCCAGTGCCGGTAGGGGGAAGTGGACCTGCTGGGGCTCCAAGTGCTCCCGAGGTTCCAGCTCCTCCGTTGGTAGAAACTGTCGAACGCCCTGCGGTGCTACTAATGGGTAGTGAGACGGGTACGCTTCTGGAGACAACAGCGGCTCCCCCTTCAAGTCCGACAACTGGACTTGTATCACCTGGTATGGTTCTCCCAGATTTTATACTCTGTCTTTTATTTATTTTTCTGTATTTATTTGCAACCCTCTTTGTCTTGCTTTTCTGAGGTACAGGTGGCCACGCCCTCTCGCCGATGCATTCAACCACCAAAGGGAAGTCTGAGGAGAGAGTGGACTATTCGGGCACCACTGGCTCAGTGGGTGTATTAAATAGTTCTGCAAATGAGCTCAATGCAGACTACTTTGCGACAACTCCTCCTTCTGTTCCTTCTTCGGTTCCCTCTATTGATGATCTTGGGAGCGATGACAAGACAGAGTTGATTGTCGCAGCGGCAGCAAGAGAAGCTACTCCGTCTCCAAGTTTGCTGTCTCCAACACCAAACATCTGCTCTGACGCGACTTTCCCAATAGTTGTCGGTGTGCCATCTGCTCCTCAGCCAGCAATACTGACACCTTCTACCATAATGACTGTTGAGACACCTGCAACTCCTCCAGCTCCAAGTCTTCCAGTGGGGGATGAAGAGAATTTGAAGTTTTCATTCGAAACTTCCTCTGCCATCAGAGGGGCTTCTGGTGGAGACACCCCCTCATCTTCTCCTGTTGGTGGCACTGCCTGGGTGATATGTACAAGCAAAGCTCCTCCTCAGGTTCCTAGTTCTGCCAAATCTACGTTGGCCTTATTGGCCCCGCATGTTATGAGCCTGGTATAGGGACGGGCTTCTTCCTCTTCAATTCCAGTGGATACCGCTCCGCTTCTAGCGACATCTTCTTTAGCACTGCCTGCTTTAAATGCAGACACCGTGGATCCTCTCGAGGAACTCTTTAACTACAGTCTCAATGACTTTATGCGGTTGCTAAGAAGATGCATCGAGATGATTTCCGGTGGAACAGACTTCTTCAGTCTCGGCCGGCCGATGTTATCCAGCTATTTAGATAATATTGAAAGAATCGGGGGGCAGGACCTCGTAGCTCCATACCAAGCCTGCTTCAGAACTTTAGAAGAGCAGGTGGGCACGCTAAACACCGTTCGTCAGGCGGACGTGGAAGCGATTATCGAAATAGAGTTAGCACACCTTTGGATGGAGTTGACGGCGCGCCGAGAGGAGTTGATACGACAAGAAGAAGGATGGTCTTGGAAGTTAGCAGAGCTCCAAGCTAGCCGGGAGTGCATTCTTAGGGGTTTGGTGGTGGTGGACTCCGAGATTGGGGAAAGTCAGACCGCCATCCTTAAAGCCCAAGAGACCATTGCTAAAACTCGGTCAGTCTTGATAGCCAATGAGCTTCAATTAGGGGAATCTGTTAAGAAGCGGGAAGCACTAATACTCCAACGGGGCAGGTTGAACAGGAGGAGACATCAAAAAGCCGTGCTATAGAAGAGTCTCGACAGCATCTAACCCAGCAACTTGCAATAAATCATGATGGCTTACTCCGGCAGGCTCAACACTCCATGGAGGCAACTCGGCATCGATTGATTGATGAGGCGATGAATAAATTGAAGCATCTAGGAGATTCATAGCTTTCTTTTATTCTTTTATTCTTCATTCTTTTTGTAATAAGAATCAATAATAAAAGAAGGAATTTTTGTAACTTCATTCTTTTTTGTCTATGCAATAAAGACAATTATTTGATTCTTTTACCTGCCGACTACAAAATTTTTTTGCCCAGTAAATAACTTGGATATAGAAATAATCCAAATCATACTGTCAGAGGTAAAGTTTTAACATGATAGACTTTATGAGATTTTTAGCAAACCCCCAGTTATCAACGGATTTGATTTGCCTTTACCAATCGCCGTTTGCATTAGGCTAGCCATGCTATTCCCCTCAGCATGGTGTGTTGTCGAGGAATTAATTTCCTCTCCCATTTGCTTTTAACAACATTGGGTAGTTGATTTCATACTTTTGCCCTCAATATGATAGGATTGGCAAGGAACTTGAACTCCTCTTTCCGCTGCTATAATAGCATTGGGCAATTGATTTCATACTTTTACCCCCAGTATGATAGGGTTGGCAAGGAACTTAATCTTCTCTTCCCGTTGCTACAACAGCATTGGGCAATTGAACATGTGGAGGCGGTCCAAGGCTATCTCGAACTGGGCACACCACGATGATCGGGTCAGGATCATCAAATTTAGGTCAGAGACGCACAATTGCGAATGCCTAAGAAGAAGATTGGAGGCGGTTCAAGGCTGTCTCGCGTAACTTGAACTGAGCACACCAAGGATGATCGGGTTAGGATTCATCAAATTTAGGCCAGAGACGCTCAATTGCGCATACCTAAGAAGAAGATTGGAGGCGGTTCAAGCCTCTTTCGCGTAACTTGAACTGGGCACACCACGATGATCGGGTCAGGATCATCAAATTTAGGTCAGAGGCGCTCAATTGCGCATGCCTAAGAAGAAGATTGTAGGCAGTTCAAGGCTCTCTCGCGTAACTTGAACTGGGCACACCAAGGATGATCGGGTTAGGATCCATCAAATATGTGGAGGCAGTCCAAGGGTAACTCGAACTGGGCACACCACGATGATCGGATTAGGATCATCAAATTTAGATTAGAGGTGCTCAATTGCGCATGCCTAAGAAGAAGATTGGAGGCGGTTCAAGGCTCTCTCGCGTAACTTGAACTGGGCACACCAAGGATGATCGGGTTAGGATCCATCAAATATGTGGAGGCGGTCTAAGGGTAACTCGAACTGGGCACATCACGATGATCGGGTTAGGATCATCAAATTTAGGTCAGAGGCGCTCAATTGTGCATGCCTAAGAAGAAGATTGGAGGCGGTTTAAGACTCTCTCGCGTAACTTGAATGGGCACACCAAGGATGATCGGGTTAGCATTCATCAAATATGTGGAGGCGGTCCAAGGGTAATTCGAACTGGGCACACCACGATGATCGGATTAGGATCATCAAATTTAGGTCAGAGGCGCTCAATTGCGCATGCCTAAAAAGAAGTCCAAGTGCTCATACTCCGTATCTTGAACAGGTGGAGGCGCGTACTTCCAGGGATGTTAAGCATAGTATTTCTTCAGAAATTTGCCATTGATCGGCATCATCATCTTTTCGCCATTCTGATTCATTAAGCGATAGGCTCCACTGGAGTATACAGTCTCCACAACTAACGGTCCTTCCCACTTGGGTTCAAATTTACCCTTAGTCTTGTGGGTTAGCACCATTAGCTTTTTAACAGCCAGAACCAAGTCTCCTTATTTAAAGGTCCTTGATTTAACGTTCTTATTGAACGTTTGTGAGATTCGGGTTTGATACAACTCAATTTGTTGTTGAGCCCGGGGACGTTTTTCATCCAACGCCTCTAGTTCTTGCAATCTTTGCTGATAACGCTCTTCTGTCATCATCCTTGTGGCTAAAGCCACTCTTAATGATGGTATCTGGATTTCAAGAGGCAAGACGGCCTCGCTTCCATAGACCAAGGAGAACGGGGTAGGTTTGGTCGGGGTGCGAATGGTGGTGCGATAAGCCCACAAACATTCTCCCAACTTTTCATTCCAATCTCGTTTATTATAAGAGACGAAGTTTCAAAGGAGTTTAATAATCGTCTTGTTAAAGGCTTCGGCCAACCCATTTGCTCCGGGGTTATATGGCATTGAAGCAATATCTTTGATTCTGAACTTATTGCAGAATCTGGAGAATCCCTGACTGATGAATTGCGGACCATTATCATGAATGATCTGTCGAGGGATGCCAAATCGGTAAATGACATGATGCTTGATGAACTTGATCACATCTGTCGTTTTCACCTCTTTCATGGGCACGGCTTCGGCCCATTTTGAAAAATAATCCGTTATTGCAAGAATAAACTGATGTCCTCTGGATGATGGAGGAGTTATTGGCCCCACAATGTCCATTCCCCATGCCTCAAACGGCCAACTAGCAACGGTATTGTGCAAGTATTCTGGGGGTTGATGAATAAAATTGGCGTGAACTTGGCATGCATGACACCGTTTAGCATATGCCATTGCTTCCGTGATCATGTTCGGCAGTAGTATCCTAGCCTTCTTATACGGTCTCTGAGTTTTGGACCGGGCTGATGAGCTCCACATACTGCATCATATGTTTCTCTCAGTACTTTGTCTGCTTCTGCTTTAGATATGCAGCATAGCAGCAGACCATCTCTTGACTTTCTATACAAAGTCTGAAGCTTATGGTCATAATAAAATCTCTTGGCCTTCCTCTTTGTCGAGGTGGTTTCCTTTGGATTTTCTGGTAATATCCCATATAAAACGTAATCCACAAATGGAAATCACCAATCATAGGGTTCCAACATTAATCCTGTCTGGCATACATCCTTGGTTTGGAATGCCGTGTCCGGGTGAAGGAGTTCTCTGCCACCAATAGTGATACTTTTCGCTTCGCCTGGCGAGATTGCCAGTGTTGCGGCTAATGCGGCAAGAGCATCTGCATAAATGTTCTCATTCCGGGATATGTGATATATGTAAAATTGTTCAAAATATCCTGCTAACTCCATGGCTAGCTGATGATAGGGGATGAAGGCTTCATGTCTGACTTTATACTCGCCCGTCATCTGATTGACGACGAGTTTAGAGTCTCCATATGCCTCTAAATAATTCACCCCAGTTGCAGAGCCATTTTTAGGCCGATAATAAGTACGTTATACTCCGCCACATTATTCGTGCACGGTTCTGTTAATGAGTAACCGTTGGGCAATATATGTTTATGTGGGGAGATCAGTACAACCCCCACTCTAGCAGCAGATCATCTGGCAGCACCATCAAAGAACATCTGCCATGGTTGCTCTTTGCTAATTGTGTTGAGCTCTGACGTCTGTTTGGTATTGGACCAGATTGGATGATCCGCAAGAAAATCGGCGATCGCCTATCCTTTCATGGTCTTTTGAGGGACAAAGTGTATGTCGTATGGCGACAGTAGCAGAGCCCATTTTGCTAACCGGCCATTTAAGGATCCCGGTTTCGTCATCAGGATTTTCAAAGGATTAACTCGTGATATGACATGGATCGTTTGCCCTGAAAGATAGTGTCGCATTTTCTGAACAGTGAACACTAGGGCTAAACATTCCTTTTCAATCGGGGTATACCGCTGTTCGGCCCCAATCATTGTCCTGCTTAAATAATAGATGGCATGTTCATGGCCGTGCTCATTATATTGAGCAAGTAATGCTCCTAAATCATTATCCATGGCCCTTACATATATAAGGAAGGGCTGCCAGGGACTAGAGCCATAAGTACAGGAGGCCTAGTGAGGTACTCTTTGAGGTCATCAAATGCCTGTTGACATGCTTCATCCCATATGAAAGACACCCCCTTTTTCATAAGTTTAGAGAATGACTGGCATCGTCCAGATAGGTTGGAAATGAAGCATCGAATATAGGCGAGCTTTCCTTGTAATCCCCTTAATTCCTTAAGATTGCAGGGAGGCGGCATCTCACTAATCGCTTTTACCTTTTCAGGGTCGAGAAAATTTTTTTTTGAGGTGATTATGAACCCAAGGAATTTCCCACTGGACACCCCCATTAATGACTTGGTAGGATTCATCTTCAGATGATGTTTCCGCATAAGATCGAAGACCGCTCTTAAATCACGAAGATAATCTTCTTAATTCTTGCTTTTGACTGCTAAGTCATTCACATAACACTCCACTGTTTTGCGCAGGTGTTTTTTGAATATGACACTCATCACTCGTTGGTAGGTGGCACCGGTGTTCTTCAACCCGAAAGGCATCACCGTATAACAGTATACTCCCAGCGGCATTCTGAAAGCTGTATGCTTTTCATCATCTGGGTGCATCTTGATCTGGTTATAACCTGAGAAGCCTTCCATAAAGGACATCCTCTCATAACCACAAGTATTATCAATCATCACATCGGTGATGGGGAGTAAAAATTCGTCCTTAGGACATGCAGCGTTCAGATCTTGAAAATCGATGCATATCCGGATTTTACCGTTCTTTTTATGAACTGACACTATGTTAGCCACCCAATCTGGATGCTGCTCTTCACGGATGAATCCGGATTTTATGAGCTTGTTGATCTCAGTAACTATTGCCTCAATCAATTCCGGTCGAAAACGCCTTTGCTGTTGTTTAACTGGCTTGGCGTCCTCTTTAATATTTAACCGGTGTGTGGCAATTTGAGGGTCAAGTCCCGGCATGTCTTCGTAACTCCATGCGAACACGTCTATATACTCTTTGATAAGAGATATAAGTTCTTCCTTTTCCAAGGGAGTTAGCGTGTCGCTTATGAAGATGGGTTTCGGATTTTCTTCCGTTCCCATATTAACTTGTACCAATTTGTCTTCTGTGGGCAGGTCACGCTGTTCAAAGCGGACATCCCAGAGAGTATCCATATGCCTAGCCCAAGAATCATCTTGAACATCAATTGGTTCCTCGTCGCTTTCTGGTGCGGCTAAAACCATGTTGGCTGTCAAAGATTGAAACCAAGCACCGGTACTTATATCCGAATCATGGTCGGGTGAAGATGTATCTTCCTTGGCCGAAGAACTCTCTTCATCTTTTAATGGTGATGAGGGTGGAGTAGATATATAGCCCAACCCCCTGCGAGTCTTTTGATAATAATCTGGGCTTTTTCCTCTTGGTCTAAATGAGGGTACAAGATTCCGTCGCCCTTTTCCGAAATTTAATCCCGGTTTCTGGGTGAAATTATAACCCATTTTCTCCATCATTTGCCAGGATTTCTGTTCATACAAATGAAATTGAGGTGATGTCTGTTCATCACTTTCACTGCTTTGCATTCGTCGAGATGACGTAATTACCCTGCCAAACATGATCGGCATTTGGGACTCTTGTCGAGATGGCACTTCAAAGTAGTGACATTTTTCCTTAACTATTTTAGACCGAGAGAGGAGGGATGACCTAAGTGGCAAATGGTATGCTGCCAGAACTTCAAGTTCAGACAGGCCATCCACTTCAGTAGAAGTACAAGAGGGTTCAGATTCAGTAGCTACAGCATGCTCGTAGACTAACCTTATACTTTCATTAATAACCCATTCACTCTATATTACATCAGTTACATTATTATCAAGACTCAGACTAAAATCTAAGTGAGGGTTGATTTCATAATCACCCCTATCGTCTTCTTCAGGAAGCTCATATTCGGTATCGGCTTTATTACCGCTTTCGTCAGGCTTTGGAGGCTTGCTAGGATCATCATTGGAGACTTCGTGGGCTGGTTTGTAAAGTGCAGCATCCGTGAAATAATTCTCCAGCCCTTTGAATGGTTGCTTATTTGCAACTAGTATCCGGACTTCTCCTTCCTCATCGCAATATTTCATGCATTGGTGAAGAGTCGACAGGACTATCATGTGAGCATGGATCCAAAGTCGTCCCAATAAAATGTTGTAGGAGGTATCTGTATCAATAACGTAGCATGTGACCTCCGTCCTTAAGTCTCCAATTTGGCACCGCAATCGGATCTTTCCAAGAGGATGGCTGTTATTAGCATTGAATCCGTAAATAGTGGTGTTTGTAGGCGTTAAACGATGAGAAGATATTCCCAATAGTTGCATTAGCCTTCTGGGAGAAACACTTAATGCAGACCCTGGATCGATTTGAATTCGGTCTACCTTAGTAGATCCTACGTATCCGGTGAAATATAAAGGCCTGTTATGCCTTATATTCCTCACCTACATGTCCTCCGGAGAGAAGATGATTTGTAGAACCTGTCTCCTCACTTGATGACAGTGGGGACAAGAGTCCTGTTCTTCCTGGGCCGGCTCGACAATCTGAGCTAGGAATGACTCAGAGTCTGCCATTGCCTCTCTCAACGCCTCACGAGTTGACTTTGATAATCGTAGCAGCTCGTATAGCGAGACTCGTGCTGGGATGTTAGCCAGCTGAGCTATTATTTCAAACTTGAAGGTAGTCTCCTTGGCTCCTTCATCTCTAGTAGGATTCTTCTGGAAACGAAGTTCTTTCTGCTTTGTGGGTTTTGCAGGTTCTGTATATATGTCTTTCGGATCTACTCTGGTATAGTCCTTGAGATATGTCTTCCTAGACCGAGTACCGGAAGGGCCCGCCCCATCCTGATGAGTGACTATAGTTTTGGGCTCTTCTTCAGAATCTGTGAAGGCTCCCGAAGCTATATATTCTTCCTTTATTTTTGCGGAAATAGCGTTAACAGTCTGCTTTTTCTTTTGACCCCCTGTGTTTGTCCACTATTCATCCTGTAGTAAATTAGGGTGGATCTACATAACTTCCCTCTTGCTGGTTGTCATGGGGACAAGTCCTTCTTGGGCCTTGTTGTGAGGGTCAAGGTTCTTCGTAACCATCTTACCCTTTGGGATTGGGGTCACTCCTGCAGGGAACTCATGGGTTCCAACCACTATAGTTGTCATATTGGCAGTGACCTTTTTTTGCTCCTCTTTAAGCGTCAGAACTCCAGCTTCTATTAATGCTTGGATTCTGTTCTTAAGAGGGTAACAATCCTTAGTAGAGTGCCCAACATTCCGGTGATAGAGACAGTAATTAGGATCGTTAGTTTTGCCAGCGTCCTCTGGCTTCCTATTCTCCGGAAGTTTCAGTATTCCCTTCCTCTGGAGGAGGTGAAAGAGGATAGGCGTCTGTTCCGATTTGAAAGTATAATTTCTCTCCTGCTGAGGCCTATTCTGTCTAGTGCCCTGCTGATTTTGGGGCTTCAGATTTGGTAGAGGATTTGACTTTTGAGGAGCAACTTCTGATGCCTTCACCGCTTTGCCTTTATTCTTATTGCTATTATTTTGGATATATAGCTTATTACCCCCAGCACTCCTTGATCCACGAGAATCTTCAACTCGACGAATCAAGTCTTCGGCTTGCTCTCCCTGTTTGAGCAAATCCCTCCATGTCTTAGACTCTATGGCCCCCATTTTTAGGAGCATGTTAGTTTTAAGATTATGTCGACATGTCTCGACTAGAGTTTCCTGGATCATTCCATATTTGCAATGCACGGACTTCTCGTGGAACCTTTCTATGAAACTTTTTACCGTCTCTTGTTCCCCTTGTTTAGTTGCAAGGAGGGAATGAACCATAATTTCGGTATCATCCTCGAAGAAACGTGAGAGAAATAATTTCTCAACATCAAACCAGGCATTAATAGTACCTGGGGGCAACTGCATGAACCAAGTAAAGGCAGGCCCTCGCAAAGTACTTGCAAATATTTTGGTCATAATCGAGTCATTACCCATCAAATGTCCTGCTTGGGACAAGAAATAATAAATGTGTTGACTGGGCGATCCCTTCCTGTCATACGGCTCTAACTTGAGCGGCTTACACTTATGAGGGTAAGGTACCATATCCCATTCTGGCGGGTATGGTCTTGAGACCCCTGATTTTTTCAACTCCTTTTTATGCATCAATACTTCGAGTTGATTCTGTAGTTTTTCTATCTTTTCTCCATGCAGATCATGAAAAGAGAATCTATCCTCGTCGTCGTGAATCGAGTGGGCTTTCTCCTCTTTTTCCTCTTCGTACAGAGTTTCTTTGTCTTTTTTGGCATTATCTTCAACAAACTTTGAGAGCATCACTTTAAGATCTTCAATCGTCTTTTGTTGCTCTCGAATCATTCTTTCTTGAGCTTCAAATCTCTGATTGATATCGTCAGACTTATCTGCCATGTGCGATGCTGACTTTTGTAGTCGAGATGACGTAGAGGATGGAGGTGAAGCTATATCTGAATTGTCGCTATCATCATCATAAGAACCTCTCACAAGCTTCTTATAATTTGGAGGTCGGACGGCTCCTAATTTTAGTCGAGTGATATGATGAGGTTCTTCATCACTCGATTCTGAATCATCATCCGTCTCTATAACCTTCTTTCCTTTTCCCACCATATTGGAGGTTACAGCTCTCCATTCTTTTAGGGACGTGGTTTTTGTCTTCTTAATAGGGTTCTTGTCCGACTCGGTCAATCGGTTGAACACCGATATCCTGCTCTTGCTACAGCCGCAGTTGTCCATCACAGCAGATACTGCGTTCATAAGCTGCTGGCAATGACAGAGGGATTCAGCTCGAAGTTGGTCTATGCCTCTCTTCTTGGACAGATACTCCCTGAGATCAGCGCCTTTAGCCATGGGGTCGTGGGATCCATTCAACTGTTTAGAGGGTCTAGGAACCCACTGAAGCTTCTTAGAATCACTGGAGTCTGGTTCTGGTCTACTGACGTGAGGATAGTCCTAATTCTATAGTCGGGTTGATTTACGCGAGGCTTGGAAATAGCTCCGCATTTTGTCTCGAGGGACTGAAGAAAAGCTCCGCCTTTAACTACGCTAGCCTCGCGTTTTATGCTGGCTTGGCGTGTTTTCAGAAGTTTCTCTTCTGTAATCTTAGCCCCGCATGGAATAAAATTCCTATACGCTGGCTTGCCTTTGTGGTTATCACGAGTCATAACTTCGCGTCTAATGCGATTTTTACGACTGACAACAATGTGCCAATCTTCTTCGCGTTCCTCGCGAGTGTTATTAGTCTTGCGTTTCTCGCAAGTATTACTGGCCTCACGTTTCTCGCTTGGCTTAGTATCAGCCTCGCATGGAGAATCACACGCTGGCTTAAAAGAATTTTTATACGAGTGTCAGATGTCTTGCGTTTCTCGCAAGTCACCTCACGTTTCTCGCTTGGCTCAGTATCAGCCTCGCGTGAAAAGTCACACGTTGGCTTTAAAGAATTTTTATACTCGCATTCCTCGCGAGTGTCAGATGTCTTGCGTTTCTCGAGAGTAGCCTCGCGTTTCTCGCTTGGCTCAGTATCAGCCTCGCGTGGAGAATTACACGCTGGCTTTGAAGAATTTTTATACTCGTGTTCCTCGCTAGTGTCAGAAATTTTGCGACTAGTGCAAATCTTACTGGCTTCGCGTTTCTCACTAAGCTCAGCAATAGCCTCGCGCGGAATATCACACGCTGGCTTTGAAGAATTTTTATACTCGCGTTCCTCGCGAGTGTTAGAAGTCTTGCGTAACTCGCAAGTATTACTAGCCTCGCGTTTCTCGCTTGGCTTAGTATCAGCCTTGCTTGGAAAATCACAAGCTGGCTTTTCCTTTCTTTTAAGGCAAGTTGTATCTTCGCGTTTAAAGCGATAGTAACTGGTCTCGCGATTAACGCGAGCCAATTTGCGAGGGACCATAGCCTCACGTCCTCTGGCGTTAGCTCTGCGTCCAAGGCGGGCTGTGAGGGCTTTACGCCTTGCTCTCCGATTCCTATTTCAGAGTTGGGTTCTGGTCAATCCAGTTCCCAGGTCTTTTTCAGCAGTCGGAAGCTCATACTCTGTTAGGATTTCCTGTCCGAGCATCGGCCCTATAGCCGCAGTCTCAAGTGATCCCCGTTTCTCGGTGGATACCTTTTTACCCGTTACTCGGGTACTGGAGTACATGCGACGATAGTGTCGTGTCTCTTCCAAGTCACCTGATCCAGAGGAGAGGAACTCCTCATACTTCTGCTGGTAGATTTTAACGACCAACGTGTCTACTTCAGATCTGATCATGTCAACGTCCGATTGCGCCACAATCTCTTCATCAGTGAAAGAGATGGCTCCCACTGTGGTCGCCAGTTTGTTAGCCGCAAAAGTTTCTTTGCTTCCTCCCATTGAATAAACTTGAATTACAATAGAAGTGAACAAGATAAAAAGATGAACAAACGAGAGGATTTTATATTTCAATCTCTCTCTTTTACAATGTAAACGTGGGATCAGTAGCGATGGGATCTATAATAGTTCCTTTTGACGATCGAGCGTTGAACTCTTCTTCTCTTGAAGGTGGCGGCCGATTGTAGATGATCTTCTCTAGTCTTTCACGAACTCAAGGCTCTGTGCATAACTTGAATTCTCCAAGAGGAAAAGATCTTAATTGCCGAAAAGAAGACCCCTAGGGTTTCACCAAGAAGGTATTTATATCCCCATATTAATGCAAGAGTTTCTATCTAAATAGAACTCGGATTCATCCCAAATTCCAATCAAATATCTTAGTTTTGATGGAATTCTGATTTGATTCAATTCCGGTATTTAGATAAGCCCAAATCATGATCTCAATCAATTTGAGATTCTGGTTATCTGCTCACGCGGAGCTAATCGCATGAAAACGCGGCGCTAAATAACCAAAATGCGGAGCTAACGCGAAGCTATCGATAGCTTCGCGTTTGACTCAACGCGAGGCTAAAACTAGCCAAACGTGGAGCTACAGAGTTAGCTCCGCGTTCTGTTGTGGAAAATCCTTTTAACTTAAAAATTTTCAATGGCAACACAAATTACCCGAGATAAGAAAAGTAAGAAATTGTGGTTATCTCATGAGCAGTACATCAAGAAGGTGTTGGAAAGATTCAACATGGATAATGCAAAACCAGTAACTACAGCTCTTGGTGGTCAATTTAAACTGTCAAAAGAGTAAGGTGCTAAGACAAATGAGGAGATGAAACACATGGAGAATGTACCTTATTCATCGTCTGTTGGAAGTCTCATGTATGCAATAGTGAGTACAAGACCAGATATTGCACATGCAGTGAGAGCAGTGAGTAGATTCATAAAGAACCCTGGAAAGCAACATTGGCAAGCGGTGAAGTGGATTTTCAGATTTTTGAAAGGTACTTCAAAGTATTATTTGTGTTTTGGGGGTGATAACATTGATGTGCAAGGTTTTGTGGATTCGGACCATGCGGGTGATAGAGACAATGGCAAGAGCACCACAGGTTATGTCTTTACTGTAGGAGGGACAATGGTAAGCCGGATTTCAAAATTAAAATCAATTGTTACTTTATTTTCGACAAAAACTGAGTATGTTACAGCTGCAGAAGCAAGTAAGGAGTTTATTTGGCTGCAGCGATTGATGAGTGAGTTGGGTTTTGATGGAGTGGATTGCAGGTTGTTCAGTGATAGTCAGAGTGCAATTTATCTTGCTAAAAACTCGGTGTATCATTCACGGACTAAATATATTCACTTGAGATATTACTCCATTAGATCATTATTAGAGGATGACCAATTAAAATTGGAGAAGATTATGGCAGTAAGAATCCTGCAGATATATTGACAAAGCCGGTTGATGGGAAAAAGTTGAGCTATTGCTCAACTTTGGTGCATTTGTGTTGAATGCTGAAATTGAAACTTTATATGATCGTAGTAAAAGCTTTGGACACTAGGATTATCATGTATAGAGATTATAATTTTAGTAATAGGTCTCCAAGTAGGAGATTATTACTAATGGAGCCCTATTTCCGCAGTGGGTTTCGGTCCACCGAAACGGGTCCAAAACCGGCTCAAACCTATTATGATAAATATATATATGCGGGTGTGTGCTCGGGTTTTTTAGATTAAGCCGAAAAAAACAGGAAATAAATAGGCGGCTGTTATTATTTGGCCAAAGGAAAGGTGACTGATATTTTTTTGCCAAAGGAAAGGTGGCTGCTATTTTTTTTGGCCAAAGGAAAGGTGGCTGCTATTATTTGGCTGAAGGGAAGAGAAATTATTTGCGGCTGAGTCAAATAGAAGAGAGGAGGCTGCTGCTATATATTTTGGCCAAAGGGGAAAAATAATGGTGTGAGCGATTGCTTCTGTCTTTTGGCCGAAAGCAAAGAAGAAAAGAAAAGGCGGAGCTTCTTTCGGGGTTTTTCTTCGACGGCCGAAACAAAGAGGAAAATCACTGTAACAAGAGGTTAGGGTTTGATCTCAAAATCTTGTGTGATTTCTTTGTGATTTCTCTTGTGGTTGAGAACTAGAAAGTTGTAATCATGTTTTGATATAGTGGAAGTTTTTCGATCGTATCCCCGTGGACGTAGACATGTTGCCGAACCATGTTAAATCTGCATGTTCTGTCTCTGCTATTTTTCTCTTCGGTTAACTATTTGATTCCGCTGGTTGTTGCATTAATATTATTCTGCTATTTTTGTTAACAATGATCAGTGAATGAGATAGGTGATGACTGATGCTATGATCATAGGAGTGTATGCTATAACTTGATCCTGTGATTTTGCTGCATTATAGAAGATAATATATAATAGTAACCAACAAACAAGCTGAATTTTGCAAACAACTTGTGTATCTCTTTTATGTGTATATATCGATTTTAAAATGTTTACGATTCTACTATATAAGATTTCATATACGCTCTATTTGAATATAGAAAGTACAACAATAAAAAGGTATTTTTTAATATATATATATAGAAATCGAACTAAATTTTATTTTAGTTGTTGAGTACCTTTTTTTTCCCTCATTCTTTCTTTTCACTTTTTATATTAGGGAAAATACTTGTGCTCTATCTAAGTTGTCGCTGCACAAGTCCTTATCTTTTATCTTGTTTTGAAATAAGTTTTGACAAGATATATATATATACTGGTTGCATTTCTAAAAAAAATGTTGAATCCCTAAACATATATGTACTAAAATAATAGAATGAGTAATGTTACCATCATTTTTAGGAGCAACTAGAGAGGGCAAGGGCGATAGAAACAAAGTCACCAGAACACGAATGCATCAACAACAAGAACAAAAGGCAAGTGAAAACTACGGCATCAACTCATCAAAGCTCGCCATGAAAAATGCCCTGCTTAGCTGGCCAGCCTTACAAAAAAGAGGCTGGATCGGTCTAAACGTCAATCTACTCTGTAATAGGAATGGAGAATCTACTGATCACCTTTTGTTGAATTGTAGCTTCACTAGTGAAATATGGGTACATTGTTCTAGAAGGTTTGGGATCAGCATTAACACAGGCCCCTATGCCAGCTTAGGATCCAAATTATGTGTTAGTGGCAATTCATCAAAGCTGGTTAGGACTCTTACAACAGTTTTGTGCTGGAATGTGTGAAAAGAAAGAAAAAAATTTTATGACAGGACATAGCTTTATTCATGGAGAGGTTTGACACGCCGAGAAAATCATTCTGCTGACTGTTGTATTGGGAGGACTTCTCCTCGTTATGTACTCCTTTTTATTATTAGCTTTTCTGTTACTTTCTGTTATGTATTTTTATCTTTGTTGAGATTCACCAATACAGGGAACCCAAACTATTTTATACTTCTACTATCTACTAGTTAATGAAACGCGGAGGGTTTCCACCTGCCGTTTTGATTAAAAAAAAAACAAAAAGAAAACTACTGCATCAACGCTCTTGTACTCCATTTCTTCAAATGAAATTTTTGCCCAAACAAAGGAACAAAAAATTGAGAGTTTTCCTTTAAAGGAAGGACTAAGAAGAGCAACCATCAAGCAACAAGAACATAGAGTGAGGAACCACGTCACCATGATTCTCTATTTATAGAGTTTCTAGTTTGATATTAACACTTTAGAGTTCATTATATTGACTTCAGCTAAAGGATATCATCTGTCCTTTTTCTAATAATAAATTTTGACTTGATCAAACCGCTCTTGAGCCTAAAGTCTGTCATCTGGATTTGGGTCAAATCGAGCCCCGTTCAATTTTAGGGTCTATCAGAACGCTTGTGGCTGGACGGAGTCTGAGTGAATCTGGTCCATCGAATCATTTGATCAGACGGTTTTCGCCTTCATTTTGTGTGAACTATTGAGGTGTTGTCGTGTTTGGACTTAAAGATTGTCAAAATTTTGGTGACGGAGAAAATAGTTGGTTCATAACCAGCCCTTGATGCATTAATTAATCTAGACATAGAATTATATTTGAGACTTTGAGATTTTGAGATTGGGACATGCTGTGTTTATTTGTAATTATTGAATTGTAATGGTTACAATAATATTGAATTGTACGGCGAGTAGGTTTGGGGTGAATTTCAATATTGCAGATAACAAGTGTATTTGGCGAAGGGCTAGAGTCCATTCACATGACAAGTACGCTAGGCATGCATTAGTAGCCTCCATCTGCTGGAATATTTGGCAAAGAGAAATAATCAAATTTTCAACAACACTTCACTCACAATTAAGTAATCACAGTAGCAAATTAATATCCAAGATATATTACAGTAGTATTGAGAGCACAAATGAAACTGCCATCTTTTATAACGTAAGCATGGAAGTAGCAACATATGGAGGCAAATGGGGGAGCTCGATCTAAATATGGGGTTGGAAAAGACTGTGGTTGTAGCCATATGCTGGTCCATTTAGAAAGAGATGAATAGGTATAATCTCATATGCAGATTACCTACAATTCTAAGGGAGCACTACAAATGAAGACTCAGGGCCACTGAGCAGCGAAACAATTAGACTAGGCATATGGACAGAGATCGCCCTAACGGCGATAGTGTGGATTTTCTCAGCGTTATCCATATTGTTATACTCTTTTATCAGTCGTGACTATCTTTATTGTCTATATTAGTAGTAGCTTTGTACTTTGTTCTATTTTGTCATATTAATGGATCGGATATCTTCAACTGCTTGTTTCAAGTAAAAAAATAATTAAAAAAAAAAAAAAAAAATACATGGAACTAACAAGATCTCTATTGCAGCATCAATGCACATCATATCAACTTCAGCTCATTCAACTTCTACTTCCCAAGTCAAAATCAATGTCATCAGCGCTAAGACATAAACCGACACTCATAGTTCTCTCAACAGGGAGAAATTCATAGCAATGTCATCAGCATCACTGAGAACTTAGAGAAAAGCTGGTTCAATAACAAACCATAACTGATACAATGTCTAAATCATCAACTACATCCACCCACCAACAATGGCATACGATGAATTTGACTCGACAAAGATGGTTCATATACACACATAACGACAGTCATTTTCTTTCCATAAGGCAAAGTTAATACAGATCACAAGCAACAGACATGATAATCATTTCTATTGTTGTGTTATCCTCATATATGATTAGTTTGCTATATAGCTAGTCATTTACAAAACAGTCGCCTGATCAAATACTTCTTACTGAAATTAAAAGGATTTTTTGCCACATTACATTCTCATACTAATAATACAAACAACAAAAATAGATCAATGGATAATGTATGTCAAAATAAGTGCGATAAGCATGAGTACGGACGCAAACCCTTGAGCTATTGCCTTACCTGAAAAGAGACGGTAAAAGAAATATTAATCAACAGCAAAGTACAAAAAACTATATGATCGTGAAAAAGATATTTAATCAACAAGAAGCAAAAAAGATGTACTATAAGGAAAAAATAACTTTATAGTAACGACACAAAATATTAGGAACGAGTAAGTTGGAAGAAAAATTCAGGATACTTTGGTAGTAACATGGACGTCAAATATTGGATATAAATATTTGTTCAACACTCTAAGAGACTTGCAGCATTTTGAATTCCCAAAACAATGGATGTGAAACATTAACTCACCATCTATAGTTCTAGCGCCTGCAGTTGGAGAGCTCCCCAAGTTTTGGCAAAGACATGGATGCAACACAACTGCAACCAAAATATAGGCCGAGAGAAGAGCTTGCATCGTCGTGGAACCCATCCTCGTGCTTCTACAGCAATGGACTCAATAGGAGTATAAAGAGAAGATGCTCCGAAGCTAAAAGCAGTGATGGCCTTGCCTTGGTCATCACCTACAAGGAATTTATAGTCCTTCGACCACTATAATCGACAAAAGACGATGAAGAATCAATATCTGAGGCTAGAAGATATTCTGACTGGGCAAACACTGGCCAGAGAACAAAATAAATTACGTCACAGATTATTCTGTCAGAAATTGAACTTTCATCAAATCTTGTAAGACTTAGTAAAAACCCTGCATAGGCGATCCTTTTCTTGAAAATATTGCTTAATTAGATCGAGGAAAAGATGAAATTTTTGAGCAACTAAATAACTTTGCGCTCATGGCAAAAGTAAATGTGCATGCATATGAGGTAATATAGTTGCTTGGTTGGTGAAGATTGCAAGCATAAATATCATAAACTATCTGTAACCTGTAACGTAAATCCAGTTTTGTTTAATTTGGAGGTCATTATAATGGATACATATGATTCCTTTGGACTAGTCTTTCAATCAGACTACAACCTGGTCTAGTGAGCTCTCTTATATATATATATATATATATATATATATATATATATATATATATATATATAAGAGGCAATTCTGCAACCTAAGAATTTAAGTATTTGGTGCTCCCTTGGTATATCAGACATTAAGCTTTAAAGACACTGACATCAATTCATTGCAAAGATTTGAAAAGGCTGAAGGAAATCAATAAATACATAGATAGCAAGTTACGTCATGAAAATGAAGAAGTACTTGTTTAACAAAAAAAAAAAAAGAATACAAGAAAGGCACAAAGAATGTTTCAGGTAGTTGATACCACAGGCTGTTTAATAACCTCTTGTGAACCCAGCATAACGCTAATGTAATGTTCCTCTTCATTTTAAATGGGCATAGACCAGAGACTAACAGAAGCAAAAATATATCCAGTTAACACTGAAGTTGAACAAAGCACACAAGCTGATCGACATAGAAACCAATGACCAGTGAGCAGCTTGAGCAAGCAACCGAACTAAACTGAGACCTTACTGTACCTTCTAGGACTGGGTAAATACTGCAAATGAAGACCAGGTAGCATGTGATGCTATCAGATAGTAATATGACCATCTATAGGATGATCACGAATTGGATGACTCCCTCGTAATCTACGAAACTAAATATTGTTTACATTAAGAATTTAAGAACAATCTGATAACTGCCAATGTCAGTCAACTTAGGACCTCTTTTTCGTATTTGACACTGTTCAATATTCGGCTAGGCCAAATCAGAGACTAATCTGTAACTATTCTGCATAGAATAATGCCTTGTATTCACAAACACGATGAAGATAACAACAACTCTGTCAGTAGCTCATGGTGTCGTGTTTGAGTTACGGACGTCCAGGTTCAAGTACTCTCCACAATCTTTAGTAACGACAAAGCAACTCCAAAGTATGAGTATTACTGAAACCACGAGGAGAACGATGATGAAATGGTAGCACATCTAGAAATTGGCCCCTCATAGGCTTGTGGAGGTTTCCAAAATTACAAGATTTTTTTGTGTGGCTTCTAATTAAAACATCATCTGGGTTGGCTCTATGTTTATAATTCTTTGATAAATTTTACTTGAAATGCAAATGACTACCTTAAAATATACATAGTTTGATATTAAACCATCATAAACTTTTAAACCTAAAAAAAACTATCCTAAACTATTCATGGAACTAGTTACTCGTCATGATCCGCACAGAGGCGGAACCGGAATTACAGAATTGTAGGAGCCAATTATAAGAGTTGCAACTTGTATTATTAAAAGCATACTATGATTTGTCATAAAATTAAGTTCAATCTCTATTAATAAAACCATACTATAATTCATTCAAAAAAATAATAACAAATATAATAAATAATGATAACTTTTCGAATACTCTGGTACAATTATCTATCAAAAACGAATACGATGCTCTTTTAGCTGTCAAAATCATCTATAATTACATATGTGCTGAATTTTATAGCAATTTCTTTTTCAATATATATAATCAAATAGTCTGTACCAAAGTCATTTGCAACAATTACTTATAGTAGAAAAGAATTCCAATATATCAAGCAACTTGTCAATCTAATTTTAAAAATAAAATAAACAATAATATCATATTTAAGAGAAATATATCCAAATTATGACGAAGTAACCTGTTGATTCTTGATCTCGACTACTTTGTAATTTAGAAACCTAACACGATGACCTTCTCTCTTCATGCAAACGATGCTTTCCAGTAAATTTTGTTGTTCTCTTGAATGAAAAACAAGTGACGCATTTGAATAAAATTTTTTCTCAGGGATGGAGAATAATTCCCCCAAAAAAATATTTGGAAGTCTGACCTTGACTTTGCAGTGTCGTTGAGAAATTTTTTTCACAGCCGCCTATCATCTAGGTTTAATGAGGTTAAAATTAGTTTTATCAAGAAGATTACACTCATTAAGTCTAATAATTATCATCTGCGTCTATGCCTATTGTTATGACAATTAGGCCTTGGGCCATATTAAGAATTTCATTTTGGGGGTCATGGCCCTCAACTATCTTAAATTTGATAACTTTAAGTGGCATCAATACTATTTTAAATTACAACAACAACAATAATAAATTTATTATTATTACATTTATTATTATTTTCTAATGATAATAATATTTTAAAAACAGAAATAGGAAAAATGGGCTGCCTGCCGGGTTGGGTTTTCAAATTTGAACTCATTGCAGAGATTAAGCGGGTCCAAATTTTTAAACCCGCAACCCGCTAACTATTTACCTTAACGGCTTCACCCGGTTCACCTTTTATCCCAAAAATCGAGCCAGCGCTGAGGTCACTTCGACGGTGGCCAGAGAAACGAAGGCTAAAACGAGAATGAAGTTGATTTTCGCTATAAAAGGTGCGTATATATTCAATTCATTCTATATTTAGTGAATAATTGAATGATTTTAGCGATTAGGGTTCGGTTTTTTAATCTAGGGTTAGGGTTAATCTTCAAATTGATGCTATTGTGCTATTTCTGTTAGGGTTTAACATTATTAATTGTTTTTCGGATAAACATTGTCAATTGTTGTTATGGATGCTTTAGTTGATTAATCTTTTTAATTTGAATTTGTGAGGCATTTGATATTATGTCAGGAACTTCGGAAATCTCGCCGGAGAGGGTGCTCCTCGTGTTCACCATGGCCGCTGCTGCTGATGGGTTCTTGGGTGAGAGAGGGAAATCCTGCACAAGTGAGAGGAAGAAGAAGAAGAAGACAGCGAACAGAGAGACAGAGAGATAGAGAGATAGAATTTGAGCAGGGAATTTGTTATTCAATCAATTGATGATCTTACAACAATGTTACAAAGCTATTTATAAGAGATTTATGCTCAATTTCTCTTTATCACTAAGATTCACTAATTACAAAAATTCTCTTTCTAACTGATATTTTTGAGATTGTTATTCCGTTGATCGGGTCGGGTTGCATAAGAACTTCAAACTGCTAACACCTTAATGCGCAACACAAGTCCCCAATCATAGCAACTTCATTGAGGCATTTCATCAAACACCTTCGAAAATCCTTCTCCAACTGCTTATCTTCTTCCTTAGCTGCTGCAGTTCCTGACAAATCTCCCCCCTTTTGAGAAACTTCGTCCTCGAAGTTGAAATTAGAGAATCTATTGATGGAGGAGACCAAGAATCATCTACTTCTTAAACACTAATGGAGTTTCCACCAGGATCAAATGGAAATTCCACCCAATTCAGACAGGGATTATTCCAAAGAACTGAATTAAACAACACAATGATCCTCTTCGGAATTAATTCAAATATTCTTCTAGCATGACAAGAATGGTTAGCCCTTTCATACCTTGCTATCAGCTCATAGGTAGCTAAGAGGTCTGAATCAAAGTACTCACTGCCAGCGAAGAGGTTCTTATGGAAAATTTCATCGAACACCTTGCGAGCAGTGTTAGTGAGGAAGAGATCCTTGTGGGGACTTTTGTCGAACACCTTACAAATGCTGTCCGTATTGCTGTGGTTAGAACGGAAAGTCGAGTCCCTCGATGCGAGAGAGCTGAGGACGAGTTGGCTAGTACAGAAGTCAAGAGATTGGGTGGCAATAGTGACCTCACTGGAGTTTAGGAGGCTGGGTTTGTTGGACTCAGCGTTGAGGGCAGAGGGAATAGCAGTGGAGCTGTTGGTGAGGTTGACTTCGGAAATCTCAGGTTTAAAGTGGCCTGCGATCAATGGATAAGGTGAGTGCTCTTGGGTTGGCTTCCCTCTTAATTCTTGATGAAGATCCAACAGCAACTTCTTGAGTTCTTGATGGTCACTTGCTTGATTTGCATTAAGCTGTTTAACATCTTCGATCAAAGAACGGGTTAGGCAAGATAGATCCTCCATTTGATGGATAAGTGAAGATACACTTCCTGCCCTGATTGAAGCCATGGAACCAAGAACGAACTGTGCTCTGATACCTTTGTCAGGAACTTCGGAAATCTCGCCGGAGAGGGTGCTCCTCGTGTTCACCATGGCCGCTGCTGCTGATGGGTTCTTGGGTGAGAGAGGGAAATCCTGCACAAGTGAGAGGAAGAAGAAGAAGAAGAAGACAGCGAACAGAGAGACAGAGAGATAAGAGAGATAGAATTTGAGCAGGGAATTTGTTATTCAATCAATTGATGATCTTACAACAATGTTACAAAGCTATTTATAAGAGATTTATGCTCAATTTCTCTTTATCACCAAGATTCACTAATTACAAAGATTCTCTTTCTAACTGATATCTTTGAGATTGTTATTCCGTTGAAACAAACTAGATCAGGTATCGGATCGGGTTGCATAAGAACTTCAAACTGCTAACACCTTAACGCGCAACACAAGTCCCCAATCATAGCAACTTCATTGAGGCATTTCATCAAACACCTTCGAAAATCCTTCTCCAACTGCTTATCTTCTTCCTTAGCTGCTGCAGTTCCTGACAAATCTCCCCCCTTTTGAGAAACTTCGTCCTCGAAGTTGAAATTAGAGAATCTATTGATGGAGGAGACCAAGAATCATCTACTTCTTAAACACTAATGGAGTTTCCACCAGGATCAAATGGAAATTCCACCCAATTCAGACAGGGATTATTCCAAAGAACTGAATTAAACAACACAATGATCCTCTTCGGAATTAATTCAAATATTCTTCTAGCATGACAAGAATGGTTAGCCCTTTCATACCTTGCTATCAGCTCATAGGTAGCTAAGAGGTCTGAATCAAAGTACTCACTGCAAGCGAAGAGGTTCTTATGGAAAATTTCATCGAACACCTTGCGAGCAGTGTTAGTGAGGAAGAGATCCTTGTGGGGACTTTTGTCGAACACCTTACAAATGCTGTCCGTATTGCTGTGGTTAGAACGGAAAGTCGAGTCCCTCGATGCGAGAGAGCTGAGGACGAGTTGGCTAGTACAGAAGTCAAGAGATTGGGTGGCAATAGTGACCTCACTGGAGTTTAGGAGGCTGGGTTTGTTGGACTCAGCGTTGAGGGCAGAGGGAATAGCAGTGGAGCTGTTGGTGAGGTTGACTTCGGAAATCTCAGGTTTAAAGTGGCCTGCGATCAATGGATAAGGTGAGTGCTCTTGGGTTGGCTTCCCTCTTAATTCTTGATGAAGATCCAACAGCAACTTCTTGAGTTCTTGATGGTCTCTTGCTTGATTTGCATTAAGCTGTTTAACATCTTCGATCAAAGAACGGGTTAGGCAAGATAGATCCTCCATTTGATGGATAAGTGAAGATACACTTCCTGCCCTGATTGAAGCCATGGAACCAAGAACGAACTGTGCTCTGATACCTTTGTCAGGAACTTCGGAAATCTCGCCGGAGAGGGTGCTCCTCGTGTTCACCATGGCCGCTGCTGCTGATGGGTTCTTGGGTGAGAGTGGGAAATCCTGCACAAGTGAGAGGAAGAAGAAGAAGAAGAAGACAGCGAACAGAGAGACAGAGAGATAAGAGAGATAGAATTTGAGCAGGAAATTTGTTATTCAATCAATTGATGATCTTACAACAATGTTACAAAGCTATTTATAAGAGATTTATGCTCAATTTCTCTTTATCACCAAGATTCACTAATTACAAAGATTCTCTTTCTAACTGATATCTTTGAGATTGTTATTCCGTTGAAACAAACTAGATCAGGTATCGGGTCGGGTTGCATAAGAACTTCAAACTGCTAACACCTTAACGCGCAACACAAGTCCCCAATCATAGCAACTTCATTGAGGCATTTCATCAAACACCTTCGAAAATCCTTCTCCAACTGCTTATCTTCTTCCTTAGCTGCTGCAGTTCCTGACAAATCTCCCCCCTTTTGAGAAACTTCGTCCTCGAAGTTGAAATTAGAGAATCTATTGATGGAGGAGACCAAGAATCATCTACTTCTTAAACACTAATGGAGTTTCCACCAGGATCAAATGGAAATTCCACCCAATTCAGACAGGGATTATTCCAAAGAACTGAATTAAACAACACAATGATCCTCTTCGGAATTAATTCAAATATTCTTCTAGCATGACAAGAATGGTTAGCCCTTTCATACCTTGCTATCAGCTCATAGGTAGCTAAGAGGTCTGAATCAAAGTACTCACTGCAAGCGAAGAGGTTCTTATGGAAAATTTCATCGAACACCTTGCGAGCAGTGTTAGTGAGGAAGAGATCCTTGTGGGGACTTTTGTCGAACACCTTACAAATGCTGTCCGTATTGCTGTGGTTAGAACGGAAAGTCGAGTCCCTCGATGCGAGAGAGCTGAGGACGAGTTGGCTAGTACAGAAGTCAAGAGATTGGGTGGCAATAGTGACCTCACTGGAGTTTAGGAGGCTGGGTTTGTTGGACTCAGCGTTGAGGGCAGAGGGAATAGCAGTGGAGCTGTTGGTGAGGTTGACTTCGGAAATCTCAGGTTTAAAGTGGCCTGCGATCAATGGATAAGGTGAGTGCTCTTGGGTTGGCTTCCCTCTTAATTCTTGATGAAGATCCAACAGCAACTTCTTGAGTTCTTGATGGTCTCTTGCTTGATTTGCATTAAGCTGTTTAACATCTTCGATCAAAGAACGGGTTAGGCAAGATAGATCCTCCATTTGATGGATAAGTGAAGATACACTTCCTGCCCTGATTGAAGCCATGGAACCAAGAACGAACTGTGCTCTGATACCTTTGTCAGGAACTTCGGAAATCTCGCCGGAGAGGGTGCTCCTCGTGTTCACCATGGCCGCTGCTGCTGATGGGTTCTTGGGTGAGAGAGGGAAATCCTGCACAAGTGAGAGGAAGAAGAAGAAGAAGAAGACAGCGAACAGAGAGACAGAGAGATAAGAGAGATAGAATTTGAGCATGGAATTTGTTATTCAATCAATTGATGATCTTACAACAATGTTACAAAGCTATTTATAAGAGATTTATGCTCAATTTCTCTTTATCACCAAGATTCACTAATTACAAAGATTCTCTTTCTAACTGATATCTTTGAGATTGTTATTCCGTTGAAACAAACTAGATCAGGTATCGGATCGGGTTGCATAAGAACTTCAAACTGCTAACACCTTAACGCGCAACACAAGTCCCCAATCATAGCAACTTCATTGAGGCATTTCATCAAACACCTTCGAAAATCCTTCTCCAACTGCTTATCTTCTTCCTTAGCTGCTGCAGTTCCTGACAAATCTCCCCCCTTTTGAGAAACTTCGTCCTCGAAGTTGAAATTAGAGAATCTATTGATGGAGGAGACCAAGAATCATCTACTTCTTAAACACTAATGGAGTTTCCACCAGGATCAAATGGAAATTCCACCCAATTCAGATAGGGATTATTCCAAAGAACTGAATTAAACAACACAATGATCCTCTTCGGAATTAATTCAAATATTCTTCTAGCATGACAAGAATGGTTAGCCCTTTCATACCTTGCTATCAGCTCATAGGTAGCTAAGAGGTCTGAATCAAAGTACTCACTGCAAGCGAAGAGGTTCTTATGGAAAATTTCATCGAACACCTTGCGAGCAGTGTTAGTGAGGAAGAGATCCTTGTGGGGACTTTTGTCGAACACCTTACAAATGATGTCCGTATTGCTGTGGTTAGAACGGAAAGTCGAGTCCCTCGATGCGAGAGAGCTGAGGACGAGTTGGCTAGTACAGAAGTCAAGAGATTGGGTGGCAATAGTGACCTCACTGGAGTTTAGGAGGCTGGGTTTGTTGGACTCAGCATTGAGGGCAGAGGGAATAGCAGTGGAGCTGTTGGTGAGGTTGACTTCGGAAATCTCAGGTTTAAAGTGGCCTGCGATCAATGGATAAGGTGAGTGCTCTTGGGTTGGCTTCCCTCTTAATTCTTGATGAAGATCCAACAGCAACTTCTTGAGTTCTTGATGGTCTCTTGCTTGATTTGCATTAAGCTGTTTAACATCTTCGATCAAAGAACGGGTTAGGCAAGATAGATCCTCCATTTGATGGATAAGTGAAGATACACTTCCTGCCCTGATTGAAGCCATGGAACCAAGAACGAACTGTGCTCTGATACCTTTGTCAGGAACTTCGGAAATCTCGCCGGAGAGGGTGCTCCTCGTGTTCACCATGGCCGCTGCTGCTGATGGGTTCTTGGGTGAGAGAGGGAAATCCTGCACAAGTGAGAGGAAGAAGAAGAAGAAGACAGCGAACAGACAGACAGAGAGATAGAGAGATAGAATTTGAGCAGGGAATTTGTTATTCAATCAATTGATGATCTTACAACAATGTTACAAAGCTATTTATAAGAGATTTATGCTCAATTTCTCTTTATCACCAAGATTCACTAATTACAAAGATTCTCTTTCTAACTGATATCTTTGAGATTGTTATTCCGTTGAAACAAACTAGATCAGGTATCGGGTCGGGTTGCATAAGAACTTCAAACTGCTAACACCTTAACGCGCAACACAAGTCCCCAATCATAGCAACTTCATTGAGGCATTTCATCAAACACCTTCGAAAATCCTTCTCCAACTGCTTATCTTCTTCCTTAGCTGCTGCAGTTCCTGACAAATCTCCCCCCTTTTGAGAAACTTCGTCCTCGAAGTTGAAATTAGAGAATCTATTGATGGAGGAGACCAAGAATCATCTACTTCTTAAACACTAATGGAGTTTCCACCAGGATCAAATGGAAATTCCACCCAATTCAGACAGGGATTATTCCAAAGAACTGAATTAAACAACACAATGATCCTCTTCGGAATTAATTCAAATATTCTTCTAGCATGACAAGAATGGTTAGCCCTTTCATACCTTGCTATCAGCTCATAGGTAGCTAAGAGGTCTGAATCAAAGTACTCACTGCCAGCGAAGAGGTTCTTATGGAAAATTTCATCGAACACCTTGCGAGCAGTGTTAGTGAGGAAGAGATCCTTGTGGGGACTTTTGTCGAACACCTTACAAATGCTGTCCGTATTGCTGTGGTTAGAACGGAAAGTCGAGTCCCTCGATGCGAGAGAGCTGAGGACGAGTTGGCTAGTACAGAAGTCAAGAGATTGGGTGGCAATAGTGACCTCACTGGAGTTTAGGAGGCTGGGTTTGTTGGACTCAGCGTTGAGGGCAGAGGGAATAGCAGTGGAGCTGTTGGTGAGGTTGACTTCGGAAATCTCAGGTTTAAAGTCGCCTGCGATCAATGGATAAGGTGAGTGCTCTTGGGTTGGCTTCCCTCTTAATTCTTGATGAAGATCCAACAGCAACTTCTTGAGTTCTTGATGGTCTCTTGCTTGATTTGCATTAAGATGTTTAACATCTTCGATCAAAGAACGGGTTAGGCAAGATAGATCCTCCATTTGATGGATAAGTGAAGATACACTTCCTGCCATGATTGAAGCCATGGAACCAAGAACGAACTGTGCTCTGATACCTTTGTCAGGGTCCAACCCTAACTCATCCCCGCAAAACCGGCTTGCAGGGTGAGGTTTGGCCTTTTCCCTTTAAATGACACCAAAGCCCACCGCCCATACGATGTTGGACTAAACTCCCATACGTTTAGTCCCTGACACCACCACGCTTCCGGACCAGCGCCCACGCTGGCCCACCAGTAGCCACTGAGCCCGCTCCGGACCAGCGCCCATGCTGGCTACCAGTAGCCACTGAGCCCGAACGCGTGGCGCACCAGCTCTGACACCTTTGTCAAGAACTTCAGCATCCTTGCCGGAGAGAGTGCTCCTCGTGTTCACCATGGCTGCCCCTGTTGATGGGTTCTTGGATGAGAGGGAGAGAAATCTGGACACTTGAGAGGAGGAAGAAGAAGAAGAAGACAGCGAACAGAGAGACAGAGCAGGGAATTTGTTATTCAATCAATTGATGATCTTACAACAATGTTACAAAGCTATTTATAAGAGATTTATGCTCAATTTCTCTTTATCACCAAGATTCACTAATTACAAAGATTCTCTTTCTAACTGATATCTTTGAGATTGTTATTCCGTTGAAACAAACTAGATCAGGTATCGGGTCGGGTTGCATAAGAACTTCAAACTTCTAACACCTTAACCCGCAACACAAGTCCCCAATCATAGCAACTTCATTGAGGCATTTCATCAAACACCTTCGAAAATCCTTCTCCAACTGCTTATCTTCTTCCTTAGCTGCTGCAGTTCCTGACATATTATTAGGAATATTAGTGCTCTACTATTGAGTTGTTAGTTATCCAAGTCAATAGCAATTTGTTATGGTAAGTTTGCTAGTTTGTTAGTCTATGTGCTGTTGATTTACCCAGGCTTTAGGTGAGTAGGCCTAGTCTTTAGGGGAGTAGGTGGCTTCATTTTGTTTTTGTTTGTTTTACATGTTGTTAGTAGTGCCACTTTTTCAGCTAGAACTTTGGGTTGTATTGCCTATATATAGGCTTGTTGTTTATTGAAATAGTGCAGCAGTCAAGTACCATCTTTTGCATTTGGTTTCATCTTTCAATTTATTTATGAGTCCTATTTCTATCAGTGGTATCAGAGCCAGAGAGTGATAAAAAAATGAGAGAGTTCTAAAGTGAGTTTTTTGAAAGAGAGAAAAGGGAGTGAGTGAAGAAAGTAACTCTAGAGAGTACATCAAGTTGAGGTTGTAAGAGTGAGTTGTTAGAATTTTAAAAAAACAGAGTCGTGAGAGTACAAACAAAGCAAGCAGTAGCTTCATTTTTTTTATTGCCGCAGGTAGCAAGTCTCATGGCCACCGACAACTTTGTTCAACCTTCAATTCCTCGCTTTGATGGTCATTATGACCATTGGAGCATGTTGATGGAGAATTTTCTAAAATCCAAGGAGTACTGGCAGGTCGTCTCCAATGGAATAAGAGAACCAATAGCTGGCGCAACATTGTCTGATGCGCAAAGAACGGAGCTAGGAGGGCAACGACTAAAAGATCTCAAGGCAAAGAATTATCTTTTCCAAGCTATTGATCGCTCAATTTTGGAAACAATTCTTTGTAAGGACACCTCCAAACATATTTGGCACTCCATGAAGAAGAAGTATCAAGGATCAGCAAGAATAAAGAGGCAGCAGCTTCAAGCACTTCGCTCAGAGTTCGAAATGCTACGGATGAAATCAGGAGAGTCGGTTACAGATTATTTTTCACGGACGATGGCAATCGTTAACAAGATGCGGATTCACGGTGACAAGACAAAGGACGTCACTATCGTTGAGAAGATTCTTCGATCCATGACACCAAAATTCAATTTCATTGTCTGCTCTATCGAGGAAGCCCATGATATTGAGGAACTTTCAATTGACGAATTGCAAAGTTCCTTACTAGTTCATGAAAAAAAAATTAACCAGTAAGAGAAAAAGGCATTGAAGACCTCAACAGAAAATCACTCGACACCGAGAGGAGATAGAGGACGAGGCAGAGGCAAATGTAGAGGCAGAGGAAGCAATGATTGTGGCAACCAACAACAACAACACCAGAACCAAGAAAATCAATTTCAAGGAAGAGGAAGAGGACGAGGAGGCCACCATTCAACAACTTATAGACCAAAGTCAACAGACAAGTCCAATATTGAATGCTATCGATGTCATTTTTGATGAAGAACAAACATGGTTGTGGAGCGAGAATGGTGTTCGACAACAAATTCCAACAGAATTTGAAGGTGATGAGGAAACACAAGAGCATATGGAGACTACGCAACAACTAGCAGCTGGTCAAAATGCTCTAGATTCTCAAAGACCACCTAAAACTGAAGTAGAAGATGAACAAAGGCCCCAACGCATTAGAAAAAGACCTGCATGGATGATTGATTATGAGGTAACTGGAATTGATCAATCTGATGACCCACTTACACATTTTGCTCTATTTTCCGATTGTGATCCTACAGCTTTCGAAGAGGCTATCAAAGAATCAAAATGGCAAAATGCAATGGATGAAGAAATTGCAGCCATTGAAAGGAACAACGCTTGGGAGTTGACTGATCTTCCAAGAGGGCACAAGACAATTGGTGTCAAGTGAGTGTACAAGACGAAATTGAAGGAGAATGGAGAAGTTGACAAGTACAAGGCACGCTTAGTAGCTAAAGGCTATAAACAAGAGTTTGGGGTGGATTATAGAGAAGTCTTTGCTCCAGTTGCAAGACATGATACGATCAGACTAGTGATTGCATTGGCAGCGCAATATTCATGGCCTATCTTCCAATTGGATGTGAAATCAGCATTCTTGCATGGTGACCTTCAAGAACAGGTATTTATTGATCAACCTCCTAGTGATGTGAAGCTTGGAAGTGAAAATAAGGTTTATAAACTCAAAAAGGCATTATACGGACTAAAACAAGCTCCACGCGCTTGGTATAGTCGTATAGATGCTTATTTTTCTAAGGAAGGATTCAAAAAATGTCCATATGAGCATGCACTTTTTACAAAGATTGGAGATGGAGAAAAATTGCTCATTGTTTGCTTATATGTGGACGATCTTATTTTTACTGGAAATGATAGTGCCATGTTTGACAAATTTAAAAAAATCTATGATGGTTGAATTTGATATGTCTGATCTAGGAAAGATGCATTATTTTTTGGGCATTGAAGTAGTGCAATCTACAGCTGGAATTTTTATTTTTTAAAGGAAGTATATGCAAGAAGTTTTGGATAGATTTAAATTGAAAAATTGCAATTCTGTTAGCACACCTACTGAAGTGGGTTTGAAGCTTGTTCGAGAACCTGAAGGAAGGAAGATTGAGAGCACTCTTTACAAACAAATTGCAGGCAGTTTGATGTATTTGACAGCTACAAGACCTGATATAATGCATGCTGTTAGTCTTATTGGCAGGTACATGGAGTGTCCTCGGGAGATGCATCTTTTGGCTGCCAAAAGAATTCTTCGGTACTTGCAAGGTACTTTGGAATTTGGGCTATTCTACAATAAGGGAGAAAAGTTAGATTTATTGGGTTTCACTGAAAGTGATTACGCTGGAGATTTAGATGATCGGAAGAGCACTTCTGGATATGTGTTCATGCTTGGTTCGGGAGCTGTTTCGTGGTCTTCGAAGAAGCAAGCAATTGTCACTTTGTCAACAACTGAAGCAGAGTTTGTAGCTGCAACAAGCTGCGCCTGTCAAGCTGTTTGGTTGAAGAAAATTCTTGGAGAGCTAAATTTCAAGCAACAAGGGCCTATAACAATTTTTTGTGACAACAACTCTGCCATCAAAATCTCTAAACATCCTGTTCTGCATGGGAGAAGCAAGCATATAGATGTGAAGTTTCACTTCTTAAGAAACCTGACAAATAAAGGAGTCATTGATCTTATCTACTGCAAGGGTGAAGACTAGATTGCTGATATAATGACCAAGCCCCTCAAGTTGACATCATTAATGAAGCTCAGAAAATTGCTTGGAGTCTCCACTTTGGAAGATCGAGTTTGAAGCAAGTATTTCTTAAACTGAGTGATGGATAATTTTCAGTTTAAGGGAGGGATTATTAGGAATATTAGTGCTCTACTATTGAGCTGTTAGTTGTCCAAGTCAATAGCAATTTGTTATGGTAAGTTTGTTAGTTTGTTAGTCTATGTGCTGTTGATTTACCTAGGCTTCAGGTGAGTAGGCCTAGTCTTTAGGGGAGTAGGTGGCTTCATTTCTGTTTTTGTTTGTGTTACATGTTGTTAGTAGTGCTACTTTTTTAGTTAGAACTTTGGGTTGTATTGCCTATATATAGGCTGGTTGTTTAATGAAATAGTGCAGCGTTCAAGTACCATCTTTTGCATTTTGTTTCATCTTTCAATTTATTTATGAGCTCTATTTCTATCAGATATTTGGTTTCTGGTTGAATCATATGACATTTTATCATATGGCACATGTATATTGCGTATTGGGTACCTCACGAGCTTTTACAATATTTATGATACATATTGGCATTATACATCTTTTCCAAGCAACATCTCACAAATATCTTCCCAACCTTATTCAAAAGGATCAGTTCACCTCATTGCGACAATTAGCTTAAATGGCCCAACGAAGAGGTTCTCAGATAGTGGAGGGGGGAACTAGCTTTCCTTGCAAGTTGCAATAAAGGTGGACTTGTGTGCATCTACTTTTGTCTCTCTCTATATTTGCGCGCAGGAGGTGGTGCATTTTTTCTGTTTTTTTTTTTTTTTTTTTTGTGGGGGGAGGGGGTTCATTGGAGCTTCTTGGTACCTTGTCAGCAACATCAGATTTATATATATATATATATATATATATATATATATATATATATATATATATATATATATATATATATATATATATATATATATATATATATATATATATATATATATATATATATCAAAATCTGATTCGATATATATTGGTACGGGTGATATGTAAAACTGTGACAACCAAGCATCCAATGACCACTATAAGTTCTTAATCCCAATCCTGCAACAAAGTAAACCTCTTTTATCTCTTTACTATCTAAACCACACCCTTCTTTTCCCATCATACACCCCTATTCTTTCATGAGTTCCCTTCGGCCAAGAAGAGTTCTGCCCCCCAATAAGTAGTTTTTCAATGGATCGGGCTAATGGATTTTTGTTGCATACTATCTATTTTTCTCCTTGTGCCTCATAATATTACTTGCCTTTGTGGTGGAAGCCATTCATCATCACCCAATTATAATATTTATCAAGATTTAGGATGAGAATGGATGGGTCCAAGGGCTAGCCTTGACATGCCATATTAAAGTTTTTGAATTAAAAAAAAAATAAAAATTTTAATTTCATAATTTAAAATTTTGAATAGGACGGACTAAGGAGTGACCCTTCAACCCCTCCCCCCCCCATTCCTAATCGAGATACAAGGGCTATCCTGCTAAGCCAAATAATTCCGGTCAGACCAATATAATGAGCATTGAATTTGCTGCCATCCCATTTTCTGATTCAGCCATCCCGTAATTGACATATGATTGATACCAATGCAGTTCAACCCTAAGGAACATCTAGCATTCAAAATATTTGCAAAGGTTATGATTTAAGACCAATAATGTACATCCAAGGTAAAGTGAGCCCTTTAACCATACACAAAAATTTGTCTATGTATTTAATCAACCAGTCTGGGGGTCTGCAACTTGACATTGAACTGTGTATCGTGTTCGACTAGTCATGGCCATATAACTAAGCAAAGATATTATTTTTTTTTGTTTTTCGCTCAAAGTTATTTAGATGGGTTGCAGTTGGATTAATTCACATTTGTGGAATTGGAAAAATTTCTTGCACATGCGTTGCATGATATATATTGCTATTATCTATATGCATCAACTATCACAAGGATGGTTCTTTCTGATTTTGTACGGCAATGCATCTATATCATGTCGTTTCCGGTTTTCTTAACTTTATCTATGCTATGAGAGGATAGCACATGGTGGTGGCAAATCAAATGAAACTTGCGCTGATGTGACCTAAGTTTGGTTCACTTTGAATTATACAATAGCACGAAACTGTTCCTAAATTGTCAATAATCAAGTTAGAATTCCTCTCGCTGATATAAAATTAAGAATTTTGGACCTGTTATTTTATAGCTAAGGATGAGTCACTTGTATTTAGCCCTTAGTCACAAATTTTGACTAAAATTTTGATACTGCCTATCAACTTATTGGTTGTATAACTGAAGATCAAATCTTGAATAATAATCTGGCCTCACGCTGTGAAGTGATGATTCATCAATTGAACTTTTCATAATAAGATGCTTGTGCACTCAATAATGATGGGAGGTAAACTCTAAGTGGACCTTGTCATAATTCAGACCTGAACTGAGTCCAGTAAAGAATCAAGAAGTTCTAACTAAATTAAAATTGTAGCTAAAACCTATATAAGAATCTTATTGATCGTTTTTCTTATTTGGGCATATTTCAAATTAAGCTAATTTCTAGTATAACTTCCAAACTATTAGTTAATACAATATGAAATTTTGACATTGTTGGAGGTAAAAAATTCTAAATAAAGAAAAGATGGAAAATAGCTTGCAGAACGCGAAGCTATTAATTAGTTTTGCGCGGCAGAAGTTTAACTTCGTGTGGATAAGTGAAACGCGATTAAAGCCTTAGTTCCGCGTCTAGATTATTTAACTTCATGTGAGCAGATTCTCATAATCCTAAATTGATTTGATTGAGATTGAGATTTGGGCTTATCCAATATCCGAATTGAGTCTAATCAGAATCCTAAATTGATTGTGATTGAGATTTGAACTTATCCAATACCTGAATTGAGTCCAATCAGATTCCAAAATCAAGAGATTTAAATCAAAATCAAATATTTGATTAGAATCCTTGATGAATACAAAAACCTTCTATTTCTATTCTTATGGAAACCTTCATTCCTATTTCTCTGGAAACTCTCATAACCAACTAAAGTTTATAAATATCCTCTTTGAGGAGACTTTAGGGATCTATCTTTAATCCTTTTGAATTTTTGGTAATTCAAGTTATACGCGAGAGCCTTAAAGCCTTGAAACTAGAGAGAGAAGCTAGGACCGGCCATTATCTTCATCGAATAGAAGATCTTCACATCGGATCGTCAACAGGTTCTATAGATAGAGACCATCGCCACATTATAACTCACATTTTTATTGTAAGAGAGAGCGATAAAATATAAATTCTCTCGTTTATTTTTTTTATTGTTGCTCTTTTATTGTAATCAAAGTATTCAATGGAAGAAAGTAAGATTTTTGCGGAGAACAAACTGACGACCATAGTGAGAGACGTCTCTTTTACTGAACAAACATGCCGCAATCTGACATGAAGAAAATCAGATCGGTCGTGGACGTGCTCGTTGTTGAGATCAACCAGCAAAAGTATGAAGATTATCTCTCCTTTGGATCGGGTGATCTAATTGAAATCCGGCGCTATTGTCGTGTGATCTCTAAAACCCGTAAATTGGGTAATAACGAATTTTCCGTTAATTGGAGATCTTTTGAGTCTGCGACTATAGAGCCGTCGTTCAAGCAGAAAACCATAAGGGAGAATGCTGTTCCTACTGTCGAACAGGGTCATGAGACTGGCTTTACTAGATTTCAACTCTGAAATCGAAATCCTTGAGCAAACGAAGAGCCCTCAAGGCCCGCAAAAAATGCATGGCTGAGGCAGAGGCAAAACGCGAGGTTATACCTTGCGAACTGGCTTGCGTTAATCACAAGACCAGTAAAAATTGCGTAAAATGGGAAGTTAACTGCAATCCAACATGTGAAGAAGTCTCTCCACGCGAGGCTACAGATCTTGGACTTGAAATCAGGAAAATTAAAACACTCGCGTAAAATGCAGGGTTAATATCAGAGGCAAGCCAGCGTGTGAAGAAGTCTCTCCACACGAGGCTGCCGAACTCGACCTTGAAACTGGCAGAAGCCCCAGAACTCGCATAGAATGCGAATATAAGCCAGCGTGTAGTGAAAATTCTCCACGCGATGCTATCAAATTTAGACAAAAATTTGAGCTCAGCATTAAACGCAAAACCAAGAATTCTTGCGTAAATCATGAGGTTATGCCAGCGTGCAAGGATACTCCCCCACGCAAGGCTAAACAAACAACAGAAGTTAAACTTCTTTAAAAATGCCAAGTCAGCGTAAAACGCGAGGCTAACGTACGTGAAGCTATGGTTCAGCCTTGCGTGGAAGTTTTGAAACGCGAATCTAACACCAAGCTCCATGTAAAAAGGCCAGTATACAGAATTAAGGCGGATGAACAATCTGTCAAGCAGCAGTATGACGCCACTGGCCTTGGAGAGTTTCGACAGATAACTGGATTTCTCTGACAACCAAGTGAGTCTCACACCCAAAACATAACTGAAGATTCTCCATTTTCTAAAATTCTTGACCTCAGATATTATTTGTCAAATAAAATGAAAATAACTCAAACTCAGTCACATTCAACGTGTCATTGTGAACAAATAATATCAATTGTACTGAATAATTGTTGTTGTAGTAAGAAAAGAGTTTCTGTATTTTATAGGATAACTGAGTCTCATCAAAATACTCCAAAAATGAGAAAGAATAATCTAAGGTATAGTATCAAGGAAAAAGAATTGAAGACAGTGACATCAAATATGGTCGGAAAAGGTAAGAAGGCCATGGAAAAAAAATGAGTCAGATACAGATGACAAACAACCTCACCATCTTACGCGGATCAGGTCAGGTGTTGTCGCTCGTCGAAATTACAGGAAATTTGCAAAATGTTCCTACAATGATGACAACGAAATTCAGCTATAGCTTCTCCACAGTCATATATTTCTTCCTGACCAAGAAAATTGGCGTCGCATGTGGTGGACAGGTTCAATGATGTCGACCAGAGGTTGGAGGCCCAGGAGCAGATAATTCGAAGCCAACAAAAGGCCATTGATGATCTCAAATTAGTGCTGCAAAATGTTGTTGAGAATACTCAGAAGATAGTCGAAGATAAGGCTAACACCTCCTCCTCGGGATCACCACCCAAAACAAATGAGGAACCACAACTCAAGACAAATGAAGAAGATAAAGAAGAAAAAAATTATTTAGTGCATGAAGAAGATGATAAGTTTTCTTTCCATGATCCTCATGAAGAGAAGATGAAGAAGCTGCAAAGGCAACTTAATGCATTGCTGCAAAAAAAGGAACTGAATGAATCAAGGATTTCAAGGTCATACCTGCTTTAGTAAGATTTTGCCATTTTTCTAAAAAATACAAACCCCTTAAGTTGGAATCATATAATTAAAAAGGATCCCCAAGCCAACACATGTACTACTGTCGCAAGCCGGTCATCTGATGGGAAATGACCCCATAATGACCAAAAGTACTTGCGCACTCTACGAGGGCCTGCTTTTACATGATTAATGCAGTTGCCCCCGAGAACCATTAATATTTGGTATGATGTGGAGAAACAGTTCTTGGCACGTTTCTTTGAGGATGATACCGAAATATCGGTTCATTCCCTTCTTCCGACGAAACAAGGAGAGCTGTCAAAAGCTTCATTGAACGCTTCGGAAAAAATCCTTGCATTGTCGATACGGTATGACCCAGAAAATACTGGTGGAAACCTGCAAATATAATTTTAGGACTGACGTGCTGATAAGAATGGAACCATAGAGTCCAAGACTTGGAAAGATCTGCTGAAGAAAGGAGACCAAGCGGAAGATATAATTTGCCGGATTGAGGAATCTCGTGGTACGAGAAATTCTACAAATAACAGGCCATATCCATAGAATCCCAAAAATAAAGGGAAGATTGTGATGGCGTTAGTTGTAGATCCGAATTCAAGACCCCAAAAGACAAGAGGCGTAGGACCTGATAGGACTTATTCATTCAAGACGGAGCAGATAAGCACTCTGTTTCACTACCTCAATAAAAAAAAGGATGTTAAAGTTTTCAGAGAACTGGAAGGCAGAAGATGCAGGAAAGACCAACAGTCCTAATTATTGTTTGTTCTACCAAAATATTGGGCATCCAATCAAGGATTGTCACCCTCTCAATAATCGAATTCAAGCATTGATAGAAACTGGTGTCCTTCAGCTTAAAGAAGAACAGAAGAAGGTTTCTGTAAATATGACAACTCTGGTCATAGGAACCAATGAGTTCCCTGCCAAAAAAGAAGAAATCATGAGGGTACACTCAGACTTACTGAAAGACGAATAATCGACTTGCTCAACTAATTCAATAAAAACCAAGGAAAATACTCGATCGATACCAAGCACGGGCAGCTCGCACTTGCAAGCTTGCCCCTTGGGTATACTCCGAAGCACAGCTGCGACCGAGTCGTCCTCATTTGCTAGCAGCCAGATTGGGTCGAGGGCGCTGAAGACATTGACGGTGATAAGTATTATGTTGATTCTATTGCTCTTGTTAGCCATTGAAAAATTTTGTGTGATGATTGAAAATTTGATGGCAAAATGATTGCCATAAATTAAAAAAATTCAAAAAAAAGAAAAGAAAAAATAAAAAAACAAAATAAAAAAAGTGTGTGTCTGCCAGTAGTACACTCTATTTCTAGTAGCATCTAGATCGTAACTTTTGATTCTGAATACCGGTTGAGTCAATAATAGACTCATTGGAAAGATAATTCAAATATTTAGAACTTTTCTTCATAACTTTTCTCTAATTCATATTTTATCCTTATCAAAATTGAGCTTGAAGTCAATATTTCTTATCCGAGGGGCTCCTATCAATTCTAGTAAATCTTTCATAACTGAACTCTGACTGAGCTGATCTTGGGCTTATTGGCGAGATAATTCAATAATATACAAAAAAAACTACAACATTTCGCTATTTCTCACTTTACCTTGTCAAAACTGAGGCTGAAGTTGATATTGTTGTGCAGTAGTGAGGCTCATGCACTCGGATCAGTAAATCCATGTTATCTATTGGTTCCAAATTTTGATTAAGTTCATTTTAGTCTTCCTAGAAAGATAATTCAATTGGCTACTGTTCGCCATAAAGTTAAATTTTATTGAAAACTTTTCAATAAAATATTACAATATGAACAGTTTTCTATTTACAAAAGATGAGAAAAATCTAGCTTCCTCTTTATTTAATGTCAGGCTCTATTGTAACTGTGGAGGACAATTTTGCTTTCCGTTGACGCTCCGAACAAATTCTTCAGTTGGTAGTTTTCCCCAAACTCTTGGATGTAAGGGCTCTGAATTCATAGCACAAGTGCTCAAATGGAGATGATTCACTGAGTAATCTAGTATGTATATGTCTGGTGTCTAACCCTTTCTTTAGCCTAACTTTTGGCTATTTATAAAGGTCTGGAGACCTTTGAATTAGTATAACTGTCCAATTAAATGTCTCCTAAATTTGAGAATTAATTTTTTGTCTTTTAATCTGCTGGATTGGTGTTAAATCTCCAGCATTTGTAATTGACGTCTTTAATTCTCTAGATTTGTAACTGAAATGCAGATCTCTGCCTTTAGATCTGCATTTTAGCTCCTGGTAGCTCGTGTGGTATGTTCAGACCCGCGTTCGAGTGTCAATGAAGATGGTTTTACCCTCTTGAGACTTTGGAGTAAAAATGCGACCCTCTAAGATTTGCGTTTTAATCATATTTAGCTCCAAATGAGCTTAGCAGAAAGGGTTAAACACGAATTTCCCTGTGTTAGATGATCCGTGTTTTGGAATAAATAAGAATAGTCTTTATCCTTTGAGATTTTGAAGTAAAAATGTGACCTTCTGGAGTTCGCGTTTTAATTATATTTAGCTCTGATCTTAGCTCACAAGATAGCTAAAAACATGGATCTCTTCTTGATTGATGATCCACGTATTAACTTTTCAAAACTTTTCAGCTGGGCCACTTTTGTACTAATACGGGGTTGTCTTTAGTTTTTCTTTTATAAACCTTTGTGGGCCACAATGCGACCTTACATTTAAATCATGAATTAAATCTGCGTTTGTATTGAAATGCGACTTTAAGGGTCTGTACGGATCTCTCTCGATGAGGATCTGCATTTAAATATAAAAGAAAATAACCTTACATTTTAAGGTTTTGAAGACAACACATAACCCTGACGGGTCCACATTTGTTTGTAGGAGGAGAGAAATTCAAGATAAGAAAAACATGGCCACACGGAGCAAATAGTGTCGCACAGGCGAGGCTGATAGCCTTGTGTACATGAGGCTAGCAGCCCCGCGCGAGCCTAATAGCCCCGCGTGTGGGGATGACAGCCTTGCGTGTGGGTTAATTCCAGTTTCCAAACCGGATTTATTTTTGGATTTTAACTAGAATTCTGATCCTAATCATATCCAATCACTCCGAATTAAAGATTTTAAAATCAAATACAAGTTCAGCAATTGAATTGAACTGGAATTCCACCCTTATCCCTAATGAAACCCCTAAAACTATAAATAGGGGCCAAGAGTGGAGTTTTTGGATCTTTTAAAAGATCTTTGGGGGACCAAGAATTGATTTTCTATACAAAAGCACGCTGACTAGTAGCAAGAAGCCATCAGCTATAAGCCTTTCTCCATCTAATCTCTATATTCAAGACTAATCCAAGCAGTAGATCGTCAATAGAGTATGAGATTGGTGCTCCATAGCCACGTTAAGAACCCATATCTTTTGTAAAAGAGAGAGACTTATTAAGTCCTCTCATTTATTTTCTTTGTTTCTTTTCATTCTAATTTCGAGAACTTTTATTGTAATATTTAAATCCATGGCAATAAAAGGAAGCACGACTTTCACGGGAAACAAATTGGCGACCACAGTGAGAGAAGTCTTCTATACCGACAAGAAGATCGTGGCCTAATCTAATGTTAGGAAAATTGGTAAGTCTGTGGAGATGTTGGTTGTAGAATTTGATCAACAAAAATATGAGGAGTAGTTATCTTCTAAATCGGTAAGTCCAGTCAAAATATGGCTCCATCGCCACTTGGAAACTCCAAGTACAAGTTCGAATGACAAGGAGACTTCTGTTGAACAGGAGCTTCTTGAATTATTGATCTTGGAAAAGGTAGGAGTCCAAGCGATGGACTGGAATGACGAGATGATTCCTATTGAATAGGAACTTCTCGGATCTTCGAGTTCTAAACAACAAGAGATCCAAATTACGAATTCGAATGACAAACGGACTCCCATTGAACAGGAGCCCTTTAGATGTTTGGATTCCAAAATTTTAGAAGAGGGAAAATCTTTTTGTATCATGGCTGCACAAGACACTGAAGGGAACCCAAGATCTGGACTGACCAGAATTCAGATTTGCAACCAAAACCATCAAGCATGATGACAAATTCTCAAAAATCAAGTTCAAGATGAATCTGGTCTTAAACGCCAGGCTAATCTGCCCAGCGTAGCCTTCTGCAAGGCTATTTCAAAATGCCAGGCTAAACAACCCAGCGTAACTTTACGCGAGGCTATTTCAAAACGCCAGGCTAAACAGCCTAGTGAAGCTCTGTGCGAGACAATTGCCAAATGCGAGGCTAATTAGCCCAGTATAACTCTGCGCAAAGCTAATCAGCCTAGCGCACAAAGATTGTAACACGAGGCTACTCAGCCCTGCGCACAAAAAGCAAAATGCAAGGCTGTTTAGCCTCGCGTGAAAAGTCCAGAACACAAAATTGAACTTTAGTTCTGTGAAGAGACCAGAATAGAGCTTCAACCAAGGCAGAGATTCCAATCTTTCAGGGAGCCTTGCTGAGGCTGTAACAAAGCAAAAACCCATCAAGAAATCTATTTACGAAAATTCCTCAATAACAAGAGGAGGATGGCCTAATCCCGTCCACTGTGCTGGTGTGAGCAAATAATCTCCACAGTACTTACCAATTGCCTTGCTGGTCCACCTAGACCCTCGGTTTTCAGTCGAATAGCTGAATCAAAGAACAATATGCCTAAAAGAAGGCGTGTTCAAAGACGAAGGATCACCAATGACGAGGAACATCTATTCGTAATTTCAAATATGGTGAACAAAAGGAAAAAATCACGAGGTGATAAATACTCCTCGGATGAGGAAGCACGTCATTATACACGGCTTCGGTCAGGAATTCTGGCACTACAAAACTACAAAAGGTTGGCTGGGGATTCAAACAAGAAAAGTGAAGGAGATAGCGATCATTCAGTCGTTGTAACGCCTTGATCATATGAGTCTTCCCAATTTGAAGAAACAATGGTTCATATGACAGGGAGCTTCAGTCAAATGAACCAAAGACTAGAAGCTCAAGAATGCTTGATTAAACAGCAACAAAAGGGTATTGACGAACTCTCGACATTACTTCTAAAAGTGGTGGAAATTACACAAAAGAACGCATAAGACAAAATGAAGAAATCCTCTAACGAGCCACCAAAGAATGATTGTGGAAATTCAGAAAAATAAGAGGAGTTTAACTATGTCATAGACCCACATGCAGAGAAGATGTAAAAGATGCAGGACCACCTAGAAATCCTATGCACAAAAAAGACCTACAAGAAGTTGTAATTACTAGGCCATATCCAGTGAAGTGGGAATCGGCTACTTCCCCAGAAAAGTACAAGCCTCTATGTTAGAGTCTTTTGATAGAAAAAGCTCTCCCAACCAGCACTTATATTACTTCTATCACAAACATGTCACCTTATTGGGAATGGTCCCATAATGACCAAGATCTTTACAAGTATCTTGAAAGGGCCTGTATTTATATAGTTTATGTAATTGCCTCCAGGAACCATTAAGTCATGGTCTGATGTGGAGAAGGAACTTCTGCGCCGCTTCTTTGAAGACGATACAGAGATCTCGGTCTATACTCTCTTTGCAAACAAACAAAAATAGGATGAGACCATGAAAAGTTATGTAGAACGTTTTTGAGACATGTGATTGCGATATCCGCATGGCATGTCCCAAGAAATGCTAGTGGAAACCTGCAAGCGTAGCCTCCAGATCAACATCCTCATTAAGATAGGAGCGGTAGAGTCCAAAACCTAGAAGAATCTAGTCAAATAAGGACAGCAAGCGGAGGACATAATCCGACATATCGATGAATATCTTGTCCAGAGGAAGACGTCCATAAACTAGCCACAGCCACAATCATCCCATCCTAAAGGAAAGAACGTATTGACTACTAGACCCGCTGCAAACTATAAGTCACAGAATAATCGAGATTCCTCTAGATCACAACAGATATACGATTTCAAAGATGAACAGACAGTCACGTCCTTTCACCTACTGAATAAAAAGGGGATGCTTAAGTTGTCTTAAAATCAGAAGTCGGAAGAAGCTGGGAAAACAGATGATCCCAAGTATTGTCTATACCATCAAATTATTGGACACCCAACCAAGGATTGCTATGTTCTAAAAGATAAAATTCAAGTACTCATCAATACGAAAGTGATCCAGTTGAGACTTGAACAGAAAAATGTATCCATAAATGTGGCGACAATTACCATGGGATCCTTGGAAATTCTAGCCAGAGTAGCTCCGATCCCTGCGGGGAAAATAGTAGTAAAGAACTACGATCCGCATAATTTGAAGCAAAAAGAACTCTCCCCAGTTTCTATAAAAAAAGAAGCAATCATAAGAGTACACCCAGACTTGCTGAAAACGATCAATGGATTTCCTCAGCCAGTTAAAGAAAATCCAAGAGAAACACTCGATCGATGCTAGCACAATAGATATTGAACCCGCCAGGGTCCTTGCCGAGCATGGGCAACCAGCACTAGCAAGTGCGTACCCCCTGAGTACACTCCGAACTACAGTTGCAACCGAGTCATCCTCGTTCACTAGTAGCCAGATTGGGCCGGGGGTGCCGAAGATGTTGATAGTGATAAGCATCATGCTGCTTCTGCTGCTCTTGCTGGCCATTGGAATGGCAAATTGGGTGCTATAAATAAAAATCTCAAAAACAAAAAAAAAAGAAAAAAAGAAAAAGAAAAGAGAAAAACAAAAAAATGTGTAAAGAGAAAAAAACGTATGAATTATGAAATCAACAGCCCAAAGCTCAAGAAGCAATGGGAAGAGGAAACGTTTGGTATTTAAGCTCAAACAAAAGCCTCGTTAACCCTATCATACTGGGGTAGAAGTATGAGATCAACAGCTCAAAGTCTCAAAAGGCGAAGGGAAGAGAAAACGTTTGGCATGTAAGCCCAAACAAAATTCTTGACAATTCATCATGCTGAGGAAAATAGCATGCCTAGCCCAATGCAAATGGCGATTTGTAAAGGCATTTTAAATCTTTTGATAGCTGAGGTTTGCTAAAAATTCCATAACAAATTTGTCATAATAAACCTAGCCACAAAGGCAAAGAGGTGAGGACATCAAATCCTTGACAACTCATCATGCTGAGGTAAAAAAAGCATAAATTACCCAATACTGCCAAAACAAAGGGAAGAGAGAAATTCTCCCCAACCCTATCATACTGGGGGTAAGAGTATGAAATCAACAACTCAAAGCATAAAGAAGCAATGGGAAGAGAAAATATTTGGTATTTAAGACCAAACAAAATTCTCGATAACTCATTATACTAAGGTAAAAAGCTTGAACTGCCCAATGCTATTAAAGCAAAGGGAAGAGAATAAGTTTCTCGCTAACTTATCAAGTTAGGGGATTAAGCATGAACTACCCAATGTTGTTAAAGCAAAGGAAAGAGAATAAGTTTCTCGCTAACTTATCATGCTAGGGGATATAGCATGAATTGCCTAATGCCACCAAGGCAACGGGAAGATAAATAAAAAACTTCTCGCCAACCCTATTATATTGGAGGTAATAGTACAATGACTAATAACCCAAAGCTCGAAAAGCTAAGGGAATGTTTGACATCTAAGTCCAAATAAAACTCTCAACAACTCATCATGCTGAGGAGAATAACATAGCTAGCCCAACGCAAATGGCAATCAGTAAAGGCATGTCAAATCCGTTAATAGCTAAGAATTTGCAAAAAATCCCGTGAACCTGTTATGTTAAGTTCTTATCTCTAACAGTAAGATTTGAACCATCTCACTTATATCACCTCATAAAGATACTTATTGCGAACCTATCATGTTAAATTCTTATCTCTGATAGTGAGATTTGAATCATCTCACCTACCCCATAAATCGTCCCATACATACTTCAATAAACAATCATTCTTCTGATCCTAACCCGATTATTGAATTTATCTGTTATTCATGCGAGTCACCCCTAAATCTCAAACCGACTATGTCTGCTTTCCAAGCGAGTTAACCCATGATCCTAATCTGATCATCGATTTTATCTGCTTTTCAAGCGAATCATCCCGTAGGCATGTCAGCTATATGTTTGTCTGTGGGTTCCGTTATCTTGGCCCGATCACCGGCTCTGTCTGCTTTTTAGACGAATCAACCTATGATCCTGACCTGATCATCGATTTTGTCTGCTTTCTAAGTAAATCACCATGTAGGCATGTCAGCCAAACCTCTATCTGCAGTTTTTCTGATCCTAACTCGATTATCAACTCTGTCTATTATCTAGGCGAGTCACCCCCAATTTTCAAATCGACTATGTCTGTTATTCAGGAAAGTCACCCCCAAATCTCAAATCAATTCTGTTTATTATCTAGAGAAATCACTCCGGCTCTGTCTGCTCTCCAGGCAAGTCACCTTCACAACAAATTCCATAACTAAACTTGTTATGGTGACACTATATCCATGATAAGTTTCATCTTCCGCAACTCTACTTTCAAAAAATCCACAATCCTAATTTTAACATTAGCTCTATCTGTTTTCCAGACAAGTCATTTTAAAAAAAACTGGCTATGGAAGTGAAGTGACCTCAGCAAACTCCATATAGAACAGGTCCCCTTCTTTCAGGAGATCTACTTCGAGACCCTCAGAGCATTCACAGATAGAAGAAAAAGATGGAGAGAGAGGAAGCAACACAAACATTCTTATTCTTCACCAAAACAGAAAAGAAAAATGAGGAGACAAAGTGAGAAAGGGTTCAAGTGTTGCCTAAAACCCTTAAGTTTGCCTCTGCTTCCTCGAGGGCCACCCGACGAATTTCCTCCACTGATGCCAACACTTGGCGATGCAAACTCGTCTTCATTGATGGCCAACTGCTGAGTAGGCTGAGCTCTAGCCTCCTCAATCACCTTAATCCGCATATTGACCTCTTGTTGAAGCTGTCTATGGTGCAGAATAAGTTCGTATTGCCTTCTCAACACCTCATCTTGCTTTGGATGCGTGGCTTCTAGTGTGGTTTGAGCCTTGGCAATAGCCTCGCAAAGCTGACTGACCCCGCATACTAAAGAAGCTTGTATGATGGAAATTCGAAGAGCTGAAGTCCAAAATATTTCAAAACTTGTTAGAAATCAGCAAACGAGATTTTGAAAATTTTGAAGAGGGTCTTATAGGAGGAGAAAATTTCAAGACAAGAAAAACATGGCCACACGGGGCAAACAGTCTCGCATACGCGAGGCTATTTTTAGTTTTCAAACTGGATTTCCTTTTGAATTTTTACTAGAATTCTGATCGTAATCATATCCAATCACTCCGAATTAAATATTTCATATTCAAATACAAGTTTAGAGATTAAATTGAGCTGGGATTCCCTTCTTATCCCTATGAAAACCCCTAAAACTATAAATAAGGGCCAAGAGAGGAGTTTTTGGATTTTTTAGAAGATCTTTGGAGACCAAGAGTTGATTTTTATACGAAGGCACGCTGACCAGTAGCAAGAAGCTACTGGCTAGAAGCCTTTCTCCATCTAATCTCCATATTCAAGACCAATCCAAGCATTAGATTGTTAATGAAGTACGAGGTCGATGCTCCATAGCCACGTTAAGTGCCCACATCTTTTTTAAAACAGAGAGATGTGTTTTATAAGTCCTCTTGTTTATTTTCTTTATTTCTTTTCATTGTAATTTGGAGAACTTTTATTGTAATATTTAAATCTATGGCAATGAAAAGAAGTGCGACTTTTGCAGGAAGGTTACTCTAGATGAGGATCCACATTTTGGCTGTGGAAAAATGAATAACGCGACTTCTGTGATAGTCGCATTTTATCCTTTCTTGGCTCTACACATGGATATCTCTTTGGTAGATGATCCGTGTGTTAGCCATTTTGGCTAAAACTATAAACCCTTCTGTTTCTAATTTTTTTTAAGAAATCTCGCCAACAAAACCCCCTCCAAAGTTTTCAAAATTCCATACCTTTAGAGGTGTTTTGAAATACTTTGGATATACGAAATAGTTTTTATTCATTATCCAAAACTAATTTTGAACGCGACTTTGCGCTAAATTCGCGGATTCACCTTCAAACGCGACCCTGCATTCAATTCGCGAGTTCACGTAAAAACGCGATTTTGCATTTGAAATTTCAAATTCACAATTCTGGGTGGTAATAATGAAACGTCGCCGCTATTTTATCGCCTCTCTGCTGCAGAAATCTAAGCGTCCCATGCGCTTATTAATGATAAAATTTTTATTGAGATTCGAGTCAAAAATCTCGACCAAAGATTTTGCCCATCAAATCTTTTGGCCGAAGATCTTGGTCATCACATCTTCTATATAAGACACCCAGTCTCTTTCAGAAATCAGTCTAAAAAGATTGAGTCCTTGGGTTTTCTTCACTTCTTAGCTTCTTCAAGCTTTTATTTCCACGTTTCCTTAAACTCTTTTTCTCTTAGCCTTTGGGCTCTTATGTTTTAAGTTCTTTTAGAACTTGTATAAAGAAGATGTCAAGGAAATCTTCATCTTCTTGTTGGTGGTGAAAATTTTCAATTAAAGAAAAATATCCTGCAAAACGCGGAGCTAACTCCGTAGCTCCGTGCCTGGCAAGAAAACTAGCCTCGCATTGAGTAAAAAGTGGAGCAAGTCTATAACTCCGCGCTCAGAGTATTTAACTCCGCGTGAGCAGATTCTTAGAATCTTAAACTGATTATGATTGAGATTTAGGCTTATCCAATACCCAAATTGAGTCCAATCAAAATCTTAAATTGATTGTGATTGAGATTTGGGCTTATCCAAATCCAAATTGGACTAAATTAATTGTGATTAAGATTTGGACTTATCCAATATCCAAATTGAGTCTAATCAGAATCTTAGATTGATTGTGATTGAGATTTGGGCTTATCCAATACCCAAATTGAGTCCAATCAGAATCCAAAATTAAGAGATTTAAATCAAGACTAAGATATTTGATTAGAATCCTTGATGAATACAAAAACCTTCTATTCCTATTCCTATAGAAACGTTCTATTCTTAATCCTATTGAAACCTTCATTTCTATTCCTATGGAAACTTTCATAACCAACTAAAGTCTATAAATACCCTTTTTGAGGAGACTTTAGGGATCCATGATTATCAATCTTTAATCTTAGAGATCCATCTTTAATAGATCTTTAAGTTTTTTGGATCGTTCTAGAGTTCAAGTTACGCGTGAGAGCCTTGAATTCATAAGATCAGCAGAGAAAGAAGCTAGGGCCTGCTGTCATCTTCATCAAGAAGAAGACTTCCACATCGGATCGTCAAAATGCACTACTAGATAGAACCCATCGCTACATAGAACCAATGTTTCATTGTAAAAGAGAGTGATAAATTATAAATCCTCTCGTTTGTTTTTTTCTAATGTTTTTCATTGTAATTAAGTTATTCAATGGAAGGAAGCAAGCATTTTGCGACGGACACTTCTGCCTAAGTCCAAGATCTTCAAATAGCTCCTAGCTCTTCTTCGACCATGATTCGTGAAGAACCCATGATTTATGGCAAGCTAATGAGTTTTTGTGTCGTTTGATTTCGATAATTCGTTGCCATGGACTAAAAGAACTAATCCTTTGAAAAATGGGTTCACGACTCATGTTTAAGACCTGAAACACACAGCTTAAAAGAGATTCCCTTTGATTTAAAATGTGGGTCTGTGCTTTGCATTTTGGATCTAGAAGATAGAACTGAGAAAGTTGATCTTTCTAATTTAAAATGTGGGTCCCTAGGGATCTGTGATATGCATTTTAAGTTTGAACAGTATGAATTTGCCCGAATCTCTTCCTTATTCTTTTTCTTACTTGTCACGGTGAATTGGGGTTGGCATTTAACAAGACCTCCCTGTAGACACTAAAAATAATTAAATAAAATAAAAAAATAAAATAAAATAAAATTATATGGAAACCACAATGGGAGAACCCGAAAGTGCAACCCGGGAGAGCTCCCGTGGGTTGCTACCCGCAGGAGAATCCCGCGGGTTGCAACCCGCGGGAGGATCCCGCGGGATGCAACCCGCATGCAACCCGCGGGACATCCCGCGGGTTGCTTCCCGCGGGATCTCCCGCGGGTGGCAACCCGCGGGGGCTCCCGCGGGTTGCATCCCGTGGGAGCTCCCGCGGGATGCAACACTCCCGCGGGTTGCAACGCGCAGGATCTCTCCCGCGGGTGGCAACCGCGGGAGCCTCCCGCGGGTTGCAACCCGCGGGAGCTCCGGCGGGTTGCCACCCGCGGGAGAGATCCCGCGGGGTGCATCCCGCTGGAGCTCCCGCGGGTTGGCACCCGCGGGAGCGATCCCGCAGGTGCCAACCGGCGGGTTATTTTCCATATTTTTATTTTGTTTCCTTTGCTGATATTCCGTGATCCGATTTTTCAGGAGCGAATCAATCCGGGTTTCAAGTTCTCTCAGTCTATAAAATACACTATTGGACTTGAGAGAAAAGGGGACTTTTCTTTGGAGCCGGCAGAGCGATTCTTCACAGAGAGTTGAGAGAGATCAGAAGGAGCGGGTTTTCTTCACAGATCCCCTTCCAAGTTGGATAGTCAATGGAGGCAGCAACAAGACTCCACCGCCACCCGTACCCACTTAAAAAAGGGAATCCACTAATATTCCCGTTCTTGTGACTCCTATTTTCCTTTTATAATCTAAATTCCCATTGTAATTCATCAATTTTTCAATAGAATCAAAGATTCAATTTTCGGGCGTACAAGAACTGGTGACCACAGTGGGAGTCTCTCTGTTCACTACAGAGAATATTGTGGCGCAGTCCGACTTGCTACCCATCGGATCTGTTGTCGAAACGCTGATTGTAGAAGTCGATCAGCAAAAATACGAGGAATTTCTCTCTTCCTCCGATTCGGAGCCCAGGCGTCATCGCCGGGCTATGATGAACAAAGGTGAGGCGTCATCGCCCACCGAAAAGAAAAAGGCGTCATCGCCTATCAAGAAATATGTGGCGTCATCGCCCGCTGAAACTGACTCTGTCAGGAAATATGTGGCGTCATCGCCCGCTAAGACTGACTCTGTCAGAAAATATGTGGCGTCATCGCCTACTCCTAAATTGAATCAAACTCTCACCCGCTCTCAGAAAAGAAACCTGAGGCGAAAGGCACAGCGGGCCCGCCTCAACAATGCCTCTGAAAATCCAGATCAAGAAACAACATCAGAGAAGAAAAATTCCAAAAATGGAAATCGACAGGCAGAAATGCCGGTTGCACCGCACGGAGGCAACCCCGGAGTGGCAACCGCGGGTGCAAACCCGCGGTTCCAACCGCGTGTTGCACCCCGCGGGGGCAACCCCGCGGCGGCAACCGCGGGTGCAAACCCGCGGTTCCAACCGCGGGTTGCACCCCGCGGGTGCAACCCCGCGGTTGCAACCGCGGGTTTCACACCGCAGGTTACAACCCGCGGGTTGCACTCTCCAGGAAAAATCAGGGGGTTCTGGTGTCTATTCGGGCACATGCGCAGTAGGCACACAGCGCACACCTAACTTTTTGGTTACCTCTCAGGGGTACCATCCCACTCCTCTGCAGACAAATATAAAGATGTGCTCGTGCGCTCACCAAGTTCCTCTTCGGATGAACATATTCCGAAGAATAAGTCAGATGTGTGCGGGGCCCGCGCAACTGTGCAAGCCAGCACACACTCTAGAAGATTTCATAAAGAAGATTGTGTTGATACTGAAGAAATTCTCAGCCCTGAGATATTACAAACCAACTAATATTATGAGCAGAATTTGCGACGCAAGAGGCGTCAAAGTGTAAATTTAAATGGGAACATCTCTCAGGACTTGACAGAGTATCTTACTCAAAAGAGGAGCACATCCCAATCCACTTCTCACTGCCATTGTGAACGGTTGATCTCAGCCGTTTTGTCAAACTGAAAATGTAAGTCAGGACCATCCATTTTTGAGCGGATTACGGAGCCAAAGAGAAGAAGGATAGTAAAAAAGATGCGCCCTGGGGATGATCTGCCTGCCGTTTCATCCTATATGGTTGGTAAAGGCAAGAAGATTGCCGAAAGCGACTCCTCAGACAAAGAGTTTACTTCAAAATTAAAGGGGGTGTCCATTGAGCCAGAGGGCGTGTTTCGACACACTCGGGCTAGGAGAGGAGTCGCTATACCATTAAACTATAAGAAATTAGCTGCAGGATCTGATGAGGAGGAAGACAAATATTCTGCTGTTATATCTTCGTCTTACTCTGATTCGAACAGAGGATCAGAGGCTGCAGTAAACATGGCCGATCTTCCAGAAGAGGTGTCTAGAAGGCTGGAAAGACAAGAACAACGTCTCAAACAGCAAGAAGAAACCATGGAAGAGATGAAACAACTCTTAACTCAGTTGCTGGCCCAAACGAAGAAGGGCCAGTCCTCGTCATCCGCTAAACGGCATGAAGAAGAACAACATGTCCGCATAGAGGAAGATAGCGAAGATGACTACGAAGAAGTACCTTCTCAGTTAGGAGAAAAAGAAAGGGTAAAAGTGGTTATTAATCCTCAGGTGGAGAAAATGGAGAAGATGGAAAACCAGCTACAGGCTCTTCTTCACCGGAAAAAGTTACAGGAAGTGGGGATAGTGCGTCCCTACCCTATAGAATGGGAGACTACACCCTACCCTGCAAACTACAAACCATTAAACCTGCAATCGTTTGACGGGAAAGGCTCTCCGCAGCAACACATCTTCTACTTCCTGTCACAGACAGGGCATTTAATGGGGCATGATCCAACATTGACCAAGATATTTACGAGTACCTTACAAGGACCCGCATTTACCTGGTTTATGCAACTACCCCAAGGAACGATTAAATCATGGGCCGATGTAGAACGAGAGTTCTTAGCCTGATTTTTCGAAGACGATACTGAAGTCTCGGTACCATCCTTGCTAGCAGCAAAGCAGGGAGAGGGTGAGACAGTAAAAGCTTTTGTCGAGCGGTTTCGAGAGCTTTCCATGCGGTGTCTGCATGGCATGACACAGGAGACCCTCGTGGAGACTTGCAGACATAACTTATTGACTGACGTCTTAGTCAAAATGGGTTCGGTTGAATCCAAATCTTGGAGAGACTTACTCAAGCAAGGTGAACAGGCCGAAGACATACTCTGGCGCCTTGAAGAGCAACAGCAATCTACGAGAAGAGTCGCCTCCAACAAACCAACATCTCATTTCCCCTGTTCCAGAGGGAAAGATATAATGGCGGTGGAGAATACATCCAAGCCAAAACAAAAGCCGGCTAAAAGCAACACAGCAGGTTCACCCAGGCCACAAAAACAATATTCATTCAAGGATGAACATACTGTTACCATGTTCAATTTGCTCACTAAGCGCAACATGCTCAAGTTGCCAGAAAGCAAGAGGCCTGAAGAGGTTGGAAAGACCAATGATCCGAATTACTGCTTATACCATCGAATCGTAGGCCATCCAACTAAAAACTGTTTTATTTTGAAAGACAAGATTCAGGCACTAATTGATGCTGGAGCAGTTCAGCTCAAAGCTGAACAAAAAAGGGTGACAGCTAACTCGGCTACATTTACAGTGGGTGGTCTAGAAGTACCATCTGGGCTCACACCTATTCCAAAAGGTGAGCTCAGGGTGGTTAATTTAGACCCCCATAATCAGCAGAAGAAAGGGTTAGTCCCTTTCACAACAGAAAAGCAGGAGGTCCTTTGGGTGCATCCAGACATTCTTGAAGATGAACAATGGATAACCGTCAGGACCAGAAAGAAAACTGAAACAAGAGGAAAGAAGCGCATGTGCAATGCCGTCTCAGCAACCATTGAGAAGGATGCAGATGACATTCCGCTGTTGACAGATTCTGAATCGGAGGCGACAGCTCTGGCGGTGGAGAATGAGCCTGCACCACCTTTCGGAACCAGATCTGGAAAACACTACTTGAAGGATCTCTCAAACACAGAAGCTGGCCCCTCTAAACCAACCAAGGAGACTAATGAAGGAACTACCAAGCAAATTCCCGACAAGGGAAAACAAAAGGAGCTCAGATACAACCGAGCACTACGAAAAGATGTCTCTGAAGAGCAAAGTTCCTCTTTTCAGTTTGATGTCATGTAACAGTTGGCGAATATACCTGCAAGAATAACTCTGTACGAGTTATTACGCCTGTCCAAGTCTACAAGAGATGCGCTAAGAGAAGCCCTAGCGGAATCTGAAGCTTTCTTAGCCCATCTCCCGGAGGAGGTTGAGGAGGCATGCCCGCACTGCAACTCAGTGTCAAGGCATGCCCCTTATATCACTTTTACACCAGAGGACATGCAGCTGAAGAATATTAAGCACAACAGGCCCCTGTACTATACCGGGTATATTGGCTCAGCGGAAATCGGTCGAATTCAGATTGATCCGGGTTCTGCCTTGAGCATTGTGCCACGGAGGCTTATGCAGTTTCTTGGGATCCCTCACTACAAACTGACTCCAACTAATACCACCATTTTTGGCTTCAATACCAATGGCAGTCACCCTCTGGGAAAGATCAGGCTCAGATGTCAGATCGGAGATCTTAAAAGCGAGGTGACCTGTTACGTGATCGAAGCAGACACTTCTTATAACATTCTCTTAGGACGACCATGGATTCATGCTAATATGATCGTCCCATCCACCATGCACCAATGCATGAAGTACGTGGATGAAGACGGAGAAGTGCATACTTTGATTGCTGACAAACAGCCATTCAAGGGTGTTGAAAACTACTTTGTAGACGCCCTTCTGTATGCTGAAAGTGCTGAGGTCGACCCCCCACTACACGATGAATGTGATAGTGGGAATGAAGCGGATACTGAGTCAGGAGTGTTTATTGCCAATGAAGGCTTTGAACCTCTTGTAATTAATCTTGATGAGTTAGATGTAAATGACACCGCCAGTGATGAAGGCGAGTGGGAAATAAATGAGAATCTGAACTTTGCTTATTTGCCTGGTGTTCTTACTGATTCTTTAACTTCAGCTACTAGCACGGATGCAGATAGTCTCTCAGAATTTGAGACTTTAGCAACCATGCACATGCCTATTAGATCATCAATGATGGTACAACCAAACATCGAAAATGCAGATGGGGCGGTGTTCGAAGTACCGGCCCATCGACCAGATCAAAAACCTATTCTTTTTGGAAGAATTAAATCACATATAGCCTCATCCAGTGATAGTGAGAGTGAGGCTCAGGAAGCCCCTCAATTCTATCATTATGGACTAAAGTCATTCCAGATGATGGCAAAAATGGGATATGATTTCATCAATAAACCCGGATTAAACTTTGGTAAGGGACGTCGGGATCCGCTTTCCTCATTCGTACCCAAAGGAAAAGAACCGGACTATTATCACAAAACTAGCAGGGGGTTGGGATACGTCACAACACCCGATCCTTCGGATATCGAAGATATGATTTGCCAGAATGTGGAAGATTTCGATTGGGATTCGGATATCAACCTAGGTATATTATTCAGAGAGATGACGGTAAACATGACATCTATCAGTCCAACCCCAGATGAAAATGATGAACTGACCCTTATAGAAGATGAAGCATTAGTAAAGCATCTTGATGCCCAATGGAACATGCGCTTTGAGCAACGTGAACCTCCTACGGAGGACAAGGTGGTCCAAATAAATATTGGAGATGAAACCAATCCTAAACCCATATTTATAAGCTAGAGTTTACCTCCTAATGAAAGAGACGATCTGGTGACTCTCGTTCGAGAATACATAGATGTCTTTGCTTGGAACTATGAAGACATGCCGGGTTTAGATCCTCAAGTTGCTGTGCATCGACTCAATATTAAACCAGATGCGAAACCAGTAAAACAGCAACAGAGAAGATTCCGTCCAGAACTGATGGAATCAATCGAAGATGAGGTAAAGAAGCTTATACAATCTGGCTTCGTACGAGAAGAACAACATTCTGATTGGGTAGCGAACATCGTTCCAGTTCCCAAAAAGAATGGAAAAATCCGAATCTGCATCGATTTTCGAGATCTCAATGCAGCATGTCCTAAAGATGAATTTCCACTTCCAATAGCGGATGTCATGATTGACAACACCTGCGGATTTGAAAGAATGTCTTTCATGGATGGATTCTCCGGGTACAATCAAATCAAAATGTGTCCGGAAGACGAGAAACATACTGCATTCAGGACGCCGTTAGGCGTGTACTATTATACGGTCATGCCATTCGGTCTGAAGAATGCAGGTGCAACTTACCAGCGTGCTATGAGCACAATTTTCCGCGAGCATCTCCGTAAAACGGTAGAGTGTTATGTGGATGACTTGGCTGTCAAGAGTCGTAATAAAGACGATCATCTCCGGGATCTGAAAGCGGTGTTTGATATTATGAGAAAACACCAATTAAAAATGAATCCAACTAAGTCCTTTCTCGGTGTTTCTAGTGGCAAATTCCTTGGTTTCGTTGTTACATCCAAGGGTATTTATTTAGACCCTGAAAAGGTAAAAGCAATTCAAGAGATGCAGCCACCAAGAAACCTTAAAGAACTTCGTGGATTACAAGGGAGACTAGCATATATCCGGAGATTTATCGCCAACCTTTCAGGGCGGTGCCAACCTTTTACCAGGCTAACGAAGAAAGGGGTGTCGTTCGTTTGGGATGAAGCTTGTCAACAAGCCTTTGAAGATCTCAAGAAGTACCTCACAAAGCCTCCGGTATTGGTAGCCCCTATATCGGGAAAACCATTCTTAATATACGTTCGGGCAATGGACCATTCACTTGGTGCCTTGTTAGCCCAAACTAATGACTCCGGCCATGAGCAAGCTGTTTACTATCTTAGTAGAACTATGGTAGGTGCCGAACATCGGTATACTCCAGTAGAGAAGGAATGCTTGGCCCTGGTATTCGCAGTTCAGAAAATGCGGCATTACTTAGTAGGCCAAACAATCCATGTGATTTCTCGGGTAAATCCGCTGAGAGTGCTCATGACCAAACCTGGGTCGCTCAATTGCAGGTTAGCCAATTGGTCAATCATCCTATCGCAATATGACATGCGATTTATACCACAAAAGGCGATTAAGGGACAAGCAATTGCTGACTTCTTAGCAGAGCATCCTGTCCCGCAATCCTCGAAACTTTATGAGGATATTCCCGATGAGATAGTGGAAGCCAATATGGTCTCTAAAGAACCGATTTGGCAGCTGTTCTTTGATGGAGCAGCGAGAAAGAACTCTGCTGGAGTAGGGGTGGTTCTAATATCCCCGCAAAACCATGTGATCCCCCGAGGATATTCATTAACTCAACCATGTTCTAATAATGTGTCCGAGTACAATGCATTATTAACGGGATTGCGAATTGTCCGACAGCTGGGGGTCCGACGTTTAGAGGCCTATGGGGATTCCAAGCTCAGAGTAAATCAAGTAAGAGGAGAATACGAGGTTAAACATGAGCATCTCGTACCCTACCACAAGGCAACAATCAAACTTGCCGACTCTTTCGAAGAATTTTATATTGACTATGTGCCACGGCACGAGAATGCATATGCTGACGCCTTGGCGTCCCTCGCTGCTACATTAGCGCTCCCTGCTAAGTCAACCAAAAGTGTTGAGGTTGGAAGCCGGGAGCTCCTTTGCCCTGAGGAAATACTCGAGGCAAATGAGGTCCATGTGTCAGGGATGAACTTCGAACCCAGAGATTGGCGGTTCGTATTCGTCGATTTTGCGCTCTACGGGATGTTACCCGAAAATCCTAAAGAAGCCGCAAAAGTAAAAAAGGAAGCAAAAAAATTCTATTATAATCCTGAGCTTAATTCCTTATATCGGAAAATGCCAGGTGGAGTTTTACTTCGGTGCTTATCACAACAAGAAGCACAAGAAGTACTCAAAGAAGCACATGATGGGACCTGTGGTGCTCATCAGCCGGGACCTAAATTGGGAGACCGGATAAAGAGAATGGGTTACTACTGGCCGACAATGATGTCAGATGCCATGGCATATGCGAAGAAATGCCATGCATGTCAGGTACATGCGAACTACATACACCAGGCCGCAGAGTACCTACATCCAACCACAATTACATGGCCATTCGAGACTTGGGGAATGGATATCATTGGTCCCATTGCTCCTCCATCTTCTCATGGACATCGGTTTATACTGGCTATAACCGATTAGTTCTCAAAATGGGCAGAAGCTATCTCTTTGCGAGAAGTAAAAACGAATGATGTGGTCAGTTTCATCAAACACCACGTTATTTATCGCTTTGGTGTTCCTAGATGGATCATCAGCGACAACGGCCCTCAATTCACTAGCAGAGCCTATACTAAATTCTGTGATAAGTTCAGAATACAGAACATATTTTCGTCTCCATATAATCCGGCCGCAAATGGTCAAGCTAAAGCATTCAACAAGACCATTGTGAAGCTTTTGCAGAAATTTGTCACTTTAAGTCAGCGTGATTGGGACGAAAAATTGGGGGCTTGTCTGTGGGCTTATCGCACGACGGTTAGGACACCCACAAAGAGTACACCATTTTCTTTAGTATATGGTTGCGAAGCTATACTACCTCTAGAAATTCAGATTCCTTCTCTTCGGGTGGCGTTAGCTACAAGAATGACCGCCGAGGAAAAACATGGCCAACGACTTCGGGAATTAGAAGCATTGGATGAGAAACGCTTAAAAGCTCAACAGCAAATCGAGCTTTATCAGGCGCGAATATCTCGGGCCTTCAACAAAAAGGTGAAGGAACGAACTTTTAAAGTGGGTGACTTGGTCCTAGCAGTCAGGCGTCCTATGATTCTCACGCATAAAACTAAAGGCAAGTTTCAGCCGAAATGGGAAGGCCCATTTGTAGTGGAGACAGTCTACTCAAATGGAGCATACCGGTTGATTAATCAACATGGAGATCGAATGATGGCGCCCATTAATGGAAAATTTCTCAAAAAATATTATTCTTAAAATAAAGGAAAAAATTTTACCCAACGCCGACAAGGATACGGGAAGAGAATAAATTTCTCGCCAACCCCATCATACTGGGGGTAATAAGTATGAACTGCCCAACGCCGACAAGGCTACGGGAAGAGAATAAATTTCTTGCCAACCCCATCATACTGGGGGTAATAAGTATGAACTGCCCAACGCCGACAAGGCTACGGAAAGAAAATAAATTTCTCGCCAACCCCACCATGCTGGGGGTAAAAAGTATGAACCGCCCAACGCCGATAAGGCTACGGGAAGAGAATAGATTTCTCGCCAACCCCACGATGCTGGGGGTAAAAAGCATGAATCACCCAACACCGCTAAGGCAAAGGGAAGAGGAAAAGTTTGGCACTTAAGCCCAAATGAAATCCTCGACAACTCACTATGCTGAGGATAATAGCATGGCTAGCCCAACTCAAACGGTAGTTGGTAAAGGCAAAATCAAACCCGTTGATAGCTTGGGGTTTGCTAAAGATCCCACGATAAATCTGTCACAACAGTATTCTTATCCGAATATAAGAATACATCACTGCCCTAAGCTGCTAAGGCAAAGGGAAGAGGAAAAGTTTGGCATTTAAGCCCAAACGAAATCCTTGACAACTCACCATGCTGAGGGGAATAGCATGGCTAGCCCAACTCAAACGGTAGTTGGTAAAGGCTAATCAAATCCGTTGATAGCTGGGGGTTTGCTAAAAACCTTACATTAGATCAATTCTTTATTAAGATAAGATTTTACCTTTGTCAAAAAAAAAGAGGACAAAAAAAAAATCATACTTCATCAAGTCTAAAGTTACAACGTCTGATGAACATAATCTTTTTAGGTTGTTAGGTTAAAAGTTTTCTCTGACGACAATCATTTTTCCTATCAAGTTAACAGTTACCTCTGATAATCAGAATTTTGAGACCGAACACGTTAACAATTATCTCTGTTTTGTCGGCTCCTTCATTCCTATCATGACTAGATCTTCTGAATAGGTTGAGCCCCAAGATATGTTTAATAATATCTCTGTCTTTTTCTAACCCGTCATACTAGATGTCACTGAACGGTTAGGATTCTACAAGCACGTTAATATTATACCTCTGTTTGTTATTCTATAAGCACGTCAACATTATACTTCTACTTGTCATCCTATAAGCACGTTAACATCCTACCTTTGCTTTACATTTTGTCTTTAGGCACGTTAATATTATACATCTGCCTATGTTCGTAAATCCTAATTGGTCGCACTATATGTCGCTGAACATTTAGGATTAAATTTATCTGAAAACTCTCACTATCAAGTCCTGAACCTCTGAATAGTCTGAGTTATTATCCATGAAAGTGTATAAAAAAAAAAAAGAGATAAAAGAAAAGATAAAAGAAAAGATAAAGATAGTAATAATGATAATACAGCAGCACATAGCGAAGTCTTTCTTTCTGTATTATTACAATTAAAAAAAAAATACATATATAATAATAATAATAGTAACAATTACTTTTGAGATAAAGCCTTCAAAGCATCTTCCACTTCCTGCAGCCATCGGTGGAGACTCTCTCTCGCTGTCTCTAAAGCTCTCCTCTGCAAGTCCATTTCATCCATGAGAGGTTGTTGTGCAGCCTGAGTTTGGAGTTCTTCTAACTCCCTGATGCCGACAGCGATGTCATGTTCGGTTTGTTCCTTTTGCCGCGAGATCTCAGATGCTCTGCCAGAAATATTTTGAATTTCAAGTTCAAGATTAGTAATTGAGGCTTGAGCCTTGGCTATGATCTCCCGCTCGCGGTCTATGGAGTTACGGCGGTGTTCAATATTATTCTCCATCTGGGTCAGGTCCCAAGTCAACTTCTCTGAAGAACCTCGGAGTCCCGCTACGAGTTGGGCCTGGCGTTCTATATTCTGCTGAAATTCGGGGTGAAAAGCCAAGTTTTGGGCTCGTAAGCGAGCCACTTCTTGGTTTGCCATCTCGGCAAGATCGGCCTGGCGCAAACTGTTGAGTAATGACAATTGGACCTCCAACTCGTCCCATCGAGCCCTATAAGGAGCTGCTCGTTGCGGTCCTCCAATCCTCGTGATATGGTCTAGGTGACTCACCATGAGAGGATGAACCTTCTCCAGAGAATCCTCTCCGTTGAGAATCTCCTCAATGCATCCATAAAAAAGTTCAAGAAAGAATTCGACATTGCGACTGATGATTCTTTCACTAAAGCTGGAGGCCGAATTCTGCTTCAAATCTGTTGAGGTTACAGGTAGAGGATGTATGGATGATGGAGCGACCGTAGGGAGTACTGATGATATATGAGATTCTAACAATGGAGTTGCCGCCGCATCTAATAAATTGGTCGCAACTCGCGCTGGAGTGGTCATCACCTCTGCTGTCGAGGTCGCCAATGTTAGCGGCATGGCTAATGCGCCGCACGTTGGTTCCATGGCGTCAGAATGTGATGAAACCATGCATGTCGGCAAAAGAAGGCTTTCTGTGTTCACAGATATTACTAGAGCCTCTGCAGAAGACATGGAAGGTGCGCTAGCATCACCTGCGTCTGGTAAAAATAGAACAGTCGTGTATTATCATCAAAAAGATTTGTGCAAAATAAAAAAAAAAGAGTATGCAAATACCTGGTGGAAAGGTTGCATCGGTGGCGGCTATGGAAATAGAACCAGATCTCTCAGGTCTATCCGCCTCTGAGACCTCCAAAGGGAAGTGAGAGGCTTTGTCCATGCTGGGTTGATAGAAGTAGTCACTATCGAACTCTCCATCAGAGCCTAGACCGTCAAGGTCACAAATGTCCCCACTTACACCAGAATAGTCCACAAGATCCAAAGAGTCTGATCTGGCAGTCGGGGAGGCGTGGGTCGTTGAACCTTCACCACCTGAGATACAAGCAAATATGTGTTAAATAAAAAAAAAATGGAATGAAGTCCAAACCTTAAAGAAAAACGCTCACCAGAAGAGACAAGTCTTGGTGCTGAGCTAGGCAAAGCGGCTTCACCGGGAGATGACAAGAAGACGTCTAGTGCACTATCGTCCAATGCAGTACCCGTCGGCTCCACAGCTCCTCTATCCGGGATAGTTGGATCACTCCTGCCAAGATTTGCAGCTTTAGGGACTGGATTTACGGTAGCAGGTGTCTCAAGAGTGGAGAAGGCGGCAAAACCATACATCCTGGTAGTCTCGCTAGAAGAAGTCGGTGTGGGTGTGACAGTGGAAAAGACCGGAAAAGTTGTAGTAGACAAGTGTCCTCCTGACGCAAACATCGAAGTGGTAACAGGAAAATCATTCCTAGATGAAACGATTGACGGAACTACAGATGTCGCGGTTGGTAGATCTGAATGACTCGTGGTCGATCGATCCGGATGAGTCGTGGTCGGCAAACCGAAACGACTAACAGTTCGTCCTACAACTTAATTGTCAACCCGAGCCTGAAATTTCTTCTTCTTTTGAGGAACTTTGACTCCTCTGGGATTTGAGCGCTTCGACGCGGATCTACCTCCGTGAGGAGAAGCTGGGGTAGAAGTATCATCTTGTCCATCGCCATCATTGCTATCAGGACTAAGAGAGGCGCCTATGGATTGGGATTCACGCGCCAAGCTCTTTTTCGAGGATCTATGCGATGCCTCAATATGCCTTAAGAAGGAATGATTAATCTGGTAGTCGCCAGGGATAATATCTGCAAGATGATACCAATTGCAGAATCCCATTGACGCAAAAAGGGAGGGCGACTGGCTTGGAAGGGTAAAAGATACCTTTGTACCTCCGGCCGCAAAATGGTACCATCCTCGCGCACCCTCGAGAAGATTTCCCTCACGACGGAGATAAGAGTTCGGATTGCCAACATATAGCTGATCATATCCAAACTGACGTGCGAAGCGACTGGGTGTATAGGGCTCCATAAAGCAAATTCGACCCTGTCGAAAAACCAGATGACTTGGCCGGATGCTAATAAGCCACCAGAAGCAACCCGATGGCAAGGATGTATAGCCATCATTTCCAGAACTATCTTCAAATTGGCTACTATAACTTCCTCTGAGAAATTTTGGGAAACAACGGTAAATATGGTAATTTTGATATCGCCCAAGGATTTGCCGAATCTTAGCCATGTACCTCCCATTCCATGAGCAATTTTCGAAACGTTGTACATGAGGAATGGCATGATCAATAAGTCCTGAAGGAGAAGTCATCAATTCTGGACAGTGCAATACGAACCAAGCCATTAGATAAGTGAATGGCAGGTCGATGCGTGGATTAGGCGTTTTGAAGATAGTGTTACCACCCTTATCTTCCGCCTGTTGAACTTTGCAAAATTGGGCAATTATGTCCCTCAAGCCACGTTGCAAACTACAAACCATAGCTGGTAATAACCCCAGAGGCTGGCCAAACGCGAACAGGACTGCAGGGTAAATAACATCAACAGTAACAGTTTCGCGGCACGAAGTAGGCACTACACAGCGCTTCAACCACAACATGAGATATCCGGCAAAAATAGCATTGTCTGATATGGGGGAAGCTGCTTGGTAGTGGTAACTTTCGAAAACAGTCTGAGCTGTGAACCCGTCTTCATCAGATTCTGCAGTGTATGTAGTTGCGAAGCAGGTGCCAATCCTCTTATTGACAGTATCCATATCGCAAGCAGCCCGTACTTGGATACTGCGTTCATATCTTTCCAGATTCTGGAATATATATTCTGCCTATACCTTATGGCGCACCCCTTGATTTCGGGCCTGGCGCGCCCCTTGATTTCGTGGCCTTGAGATATCAGCACAAATGTTGTAATGACACATCAACTCCCAGTAAGTTGAGTATGCATTAGGAACGGCCTTGAGGCGGAGCAGTTCCTTCGTATTCGGAACATACTCCTCGTAAGGGGTTTAGCCTATGGATAATGCTGAAATCTCATGCATCTCGTGAAGTGCAAATCCCAATTCTCCAACAGGGGTGAAGAAGGTATTGGTTTCCGGATTATACATCTCCAGTATGCAGAAAAAGTGAGAACTATGTGGAATTCCAAATTGCACGTTGCGCACCGCACGATAGAGGCCAAGCTTCTCTAAACGTGTCTTGAAATTTTCTAGAATGAAATGGGTCATCCGAGACCACCATGATCGCAAAGTGGAGTGAATCCATCCAGGAGTGCGGAAATCATGAGCTGGAAATTGACCATGGGCATCCGAAAATTGATTCATAAAGGTGTCTGCTCATTTCGGGTGCTCTCCAACAGGTAAGTCTTTGCCGAATCTACTGGGCAACAGACCTGTAACATACTTTGCCGGGCCATCGACAAATGGACCGTTTCTGTTAAATCTCCCGGTCGCAACACATGACTGCTACGGGTAATTGGCCAAGACATTATGCGGGGATATGAAATCCACTGCAGATAAGATAAAGAATAGCTGCGCTCCAGATCCGGGATAAACATATGGCGACCTCCAACATTGCTCAACCACTTGGTGCTGTCCCATAAATCTTCGTCTCGTTGGTTGACAGCATCCCCAAAAAGAAATTGCGGTTTCTTCAAAATCTGTCTATTGGCGCCTTCAAAGACGGAATCCGTGATTAATTCACGAGCTGTGAGTGGGTTGCAGCTAATAATTTTCTGTTGTCGATCCGCACTACTTCGCTCCTCAACCAAAGGGATGTGACCGTCGAATCCAAAGTGAGATTGATTATTCGGACTGCTCGAAAATCCAAAGTAATTATTCTTGGACAAAGGATCCGTCGAGTACTGAACTGTAAAAAAAAAAAAAAAAAAAAAAAAAAAAAAAAAACTCTAGTCCAAGCTAAAAAAAAAAAAAAAAAAAAAAAAAAAAAAAAAAAATTGAACAGGGTAGGCACCCGTGGGTGCCACCCACGGGTGGGCACCCGCGGGTGGCCACCCGCAGAGTGCCACCCGCGAGCACCCGTGGGGTGCCACCCGCCCACGAGCACCCGCGGGCGGGCACCCGCGGGGTGCCACCCGCGGGCGGGCGCCCGCGCCGCGGGATGACATTCCCCGGTGGACACCCGCGGGATGCCACTCCTCGGTGGACACCCCAGTGCCAGATTTGTGAGATTTGTGATCATCCCTATGGTCATCACTGTGTAGTCGTGCATGTTGTTATATTTACATCATAACGAAGTCTCTTTCGCGTGTTATATTTACATCATAACGAAATCTCTTTCGTAATAACCGCAAGAGCGATTTTAAAGTAAACGGATGACCGTTTGTTTACCTGATATCAGGGAAGAGAGATCAACAGTGGCGGTGACGCCTGCATGTCGATCCTCATCGGCGATAACGCCCACTGATAGATCTTCAGCATTTAAATCATGTGGTTGCGAAGTGCCTGCGGAAGCCATGAGAAAGGAGAAAGTAATCGTACAAAATAAAAGAATGAGAGATTTCTGATTATGAGGAAAAAAAGTTGGAGATCTATGGGTATTTATAGTGAATTAGCAGGAGTTTAAATAGGGAAAGGAATCAAAGTTCTGACCAAAATCAGAGTTTGATTAGAGTCCAAACAGGACTTGGATATTTATTTAAAATCCTTTTCCTATTCTAATGCTAATTCCTACCCAAATTAAGATCCAAATAACAAACAATCCCACTTAAAAAGAAAAAATCCAAAGTATTTTGAAATTCATTACAAATAAATTAAAGAATTCCAAAAAACTTTGGAGGGGGTTATGTAGACACTAAAAATAATTAAATAAAATAAAAAAATAAAATAAAATAAAATTATATGGAAACCACAATGGGAGAACCCGAAAGTGCAACCCGGGAGAGCTCCCGCGGGTTGCTACCCGCAGGAGAATCCCGCGGGTTGCAACCCGCGGGAGGATCCCGCGGGATGCAACCCGCGGGACATCCAGCGGGTTGCTTCCCGCGGGACATCCCGCGGGTTGCAACCCGCGAGACATCCCGCGGGTTGCTTCCCGCGGGATCTCCCGCGGGTGGCAACCCGCGGGAGAGATCCCGCGGGTTGCAACCTGCGGGAGCTCCCGCGGTTTGCCACCCGCGGGAGAGATCCCGCGGGGTGCATCCCGCGGGAGCTCCCGCGGGTTGGCACCCGCGGGAGCGATCCCGCAGGTGCCAACCGGCGGGTTATTTTCCGTATTTTTATTTTGTTTCCTTTGCTGATATTCCGTGATCCGATTTTTTAGGAGCGAATCAATCCGGGTTTCAAGTTCTCTCAGTCTATAAAATATAGGATTGGACTTGAGAGAAAAGGGGACTTTTCTTTGGAGCCGGCAGAGCGATTCTTCACAGAGGGTTGAGAGAGATCAGAAGGAGCGAGTTTTCTTCACAGATCCCCTTCCAAGTTGGATAGTCAACGGAGGCAGCAACAAGACTCCACTGCCACCCGTACCCACTTAAAAAAGGGAATCCACTAATATTCCCGTTCTTGTGACTCCTATTTTCCTTTTGTAATCTAAATTCCCATTGTAATTCATCAATTTTTCAATGGAATCAAAGATTCAATTTTCGGGCGTACACTCCCGACAGTATGCCTCTTGGAGATGTTGAGGCAACCTCAGCATTTTCCATGATTATTGGCAAACCTGTAACTGGTCTACTGCCATGTTCGTTAAAGAAGGAATATCCTTTTGAAATGATCTTTATAACCGCGAATACCCTCCTGAATTACGGTAAGTAATCTCCATTATTATTGTGATATATTTTTTTTCACTTATGTCTCTTGACAAGAATTTTGATCTGATGCAGGATATTACTGTTCAGAATTTCTAAAATAATGCTTGCACCCATTTGATTCTCAACATTTTTCTATTTCTTTGGGGAACCAAAAAGTCTCATGTGTTTTACATAAGATAAAAGATTTTGGGTCTGTGGCATTGTTATTTTCTCGCCTTTTATCCTCCTTCATAGATAAGGTAAGGATAATAAATAGTTATAGGCAGCTTTGTAGCTCCAAAGTGCCCTTCACAGTTTGCCAATATTTGTAAATCAACATGTTGTGCATTGGAAACATGTATTTGGTACACCCAACTTTGAACTAATCAAGTCACTGGCATCATTGATATTGGCATGGTTGAGCAAGTAGAATTGGTAATTATTAACCATCAACGACAAGGAATTGCAGAAGTAAGCTTTTGTCCAAGCTAATGAAGTCATCCAATTAGAGATAAGAGATATTGAAGAAAACATCAAGATTCTATTGACTTAATAATTTGTAATGATTTTCATTTATTGTATAATATCGAGGAACTCTTGTAATGTTGAATTGATAATGAATGAAAAAATTTGAAAATGGAAATATTTTGCTTGTGGGAAATTTTTGTTGTCACTCATTCAGAGGTATTGTTTAACTTGGTGAATGTATTTGGTATTGATAATCAGAGATAACTGTTAACTTGATACATCATTTACTTTTTTGTATATTGTCCAGAGGTAATCATTAACTTGACAATATAGAGTCAGTATTCAAACGCCCAAGTAGATTTGCGACGAATGAATAACTCTCTTGAGCAGGATAGAAGTAATCATTAACTTTTCTGAATAAGTTATAATTTTAGTTGTTTAGTGACTTGTAGCATAATAGTTTTTTGAATTGCTAGAGTTAATTTTTTTTGATAAAGAGGTAATTTTTAACTTAGCAAATTTTGGAGGAATTGAAATTTGGTTTTGTTAGGGGTAACTTTTAACTTAACAAATTTGGAGGCAATGAAATTTGGTTTGTCAGAGTTAATTTTTAACTTGACAAATTTAGTGGAATGAATTTTGGATCTGTCAGAAATAAGAGCTTAACATGATAGGTTCACGGGATTTTTAGCAAACCCCAACTATAAATAGATTTTATTAGCATTTACCAATCGTCGTTTGCATTGGGCTAGCTATATTGTTTCCATCAGCATGATGAGTTGTCGAAGACTTTGTTTGAACTTAAATGCCATGTGTTTCTTCTTCCCTTAGCCTTAGTAGCTTATGACAATTCATACTTTTATCCCCAGCACAATGGGTTGTGAGGATTTTGTTCGGACTTTTCATGTCAAACTTTCCTCTATCCTTAGTCATAGAGACATATGATACATTTTCATTAGGTACCCCAAGTTAGTGTGTGGAACTGCACGCTGGTGGTGGACTAGCATATCTTCATATGTCATGCTCCGTTGGGGAAATTGATGAAATAATGGGCCACAAAATATTGACTACACCATTGTAGGAACTCTATCTTATGAAATTCCGGTAGAACTTGATAAGAAATGGACTCCCCTTTGCAGATGAAATCCATTTGATTGGTGGAAAAATTGGTCCTGTTTTAGAGATAATAAGTATCAAGACTTAGACACCTTCATTAATTTGTGGAAAAATTGTCCACAAGTTCTCTCTATATTGAGATTTAGACGTGCCTCCGCAGGAGGCAACTCCCTATGACGACACCTTATTTATACTTTTTCCACACACACACACACAAGACATACACACACATACACACACACACACACACACATATAGATATATATATAGTAAACGGGAAATTCATTGGCGGTGAAGGAACTCCCTTCACCTGCACTTAGGTGGCCAAATGAAATATGGATATGTGGTGCCACTCAAATGGCGGTTACAAGAGTTCTTTTATTTATTACCTTAATTGGCACCACGTGTAATTATCTTATTGGGCCACCTAAGCGCCAGTAAAAGAACTCTCTTTACTGCTAGTGAATTTCCCGTTTTCTCATGAGTAAACAGGAAATTCACTGGCGGTGAAGGAATTCCCTTCACCTATGCTTAGGTGGCCAAATGAAATATGGATATGTGACACCACTCAAAGGACATTTAAAAGAGTTCTTTTATTTGTTACCTTAATTGGCGCTACGTGTAATTATCTTATTGGGCCAACTAAGTACCAGTAAAGAAACTCTCTTCACCGCCAGTGAATTTTTTGTTTTCTCATATATATATATATATATATATATATATATATATATGGTTAATTATAGTTAGACCCCCAGTAGTATTGGGGATGTGTCACTTAACACCCATGAAGTTTGAAACTCTCAAAAAATCTTCTGGACTTAGTTATTTTCACTCTTTTTTTTACTAAAGTGCACTCTTGTCCCTCAAATTCCTATTCTACCCTCATCCCTTCTTTTAACCAGCACACTTATTAAAGGGAGAGATAATGGTAAAATATGAATTTGAGGGATAAGAGTGCACTTTAATAAAAAAGGAGAGTGAAAATAACTAAATCTAGGGGGTTTTTTGAGAGTTTCAAACTTCAGGGGTGTTAAGTGACACATCCCCAATACTGCAGGGGGTCTACTTGTAATTAACCCATATATATATATATATATATATATATATATATATATATATATATATATATATATATATATATATATATAGAGCTGCCACTTAAGGTAACTTATGTGCGACAGCAGAAAAAAGTAAAGTTCCCATTATTTTTTTCAAATTTGTTTTAGGATTATGATCTCTACATCCTTAGTTTCTTTATAATTAACTTTCATATGTTTTGATGTTTATTTATCCTTCTATTAAGTGGATGCAAAATATTGTATTCACTAAAAATTGTTAATTTTTTGTTTAATTAATGAAAGACCAGATCAAAACTAAAACCCAAGAAATTGGGTATGAGTGAACCCTCAGGGATCGAGATCATAATCCAAAAGAAAATTCTTTAAAAAATTATTAAAGAAAAAAGAAATATAGAGCAGCTCAGGTAACTTACGTTAGTCGGTACCTCATTTCCATTATTCTCATACACAAACATATACATACAAACTTATATATATACATACATACGTATATGGGATTACTGTAGGTAAGCCGCCAACTCAAAAAAATTACGTGAACTATCAGCAAAAATATTGTAATCCAATAATTTTTCTTCAATTTTTTTATAGAATTATGATCTCTACCTTCTTAATATTAATAAGATTAAATTTCTTGAATTTTAAAATTTATTTACACTTTTATCAAGTAGATACAAAATGATTATTTACTGAAAACCGTTAAAATTTGTGTCAATCTAATAGAGGACCAAATCAAACCTAAAACCTAAGAAATTGGGTATGAGTTAACCCTAAAGGGTCGTGATCATAATCCAAAAATATTTTTTTAAAGAAATTTATTGGAGATAGTGGAAATACATTGCAATTATAGGTGTCTTGCATGAGCTGTCAGCATATTTCCATTATATATATATATATATATATATATATATATATATATAGAGAGAGAGAGAGAGAGAGAGTGAGAGAGCAAACAGGAAATTTACCAACGGTGAAGAGAGTTCCTTAAACGCCGCTTAAATGGCCCAATAAAATTATTACACATTACGCTACTCAAAAAGTGGTTAAATGAGTTCTTTTATTTGTTACCTTGAGTAGTGCCACGTGTAATAATTTTATTGGGCTAACTAAACCGCGGTGAAGGAACTCCCTTCACCGCCGGTGAATTTCTCATTTTCTCATATATATATATATATATATATATATATATATATATATATAGAGAGAGAGAGAGAGAGAGAGAGAGAGAGAGAGAGAGAGAGAGAGATCTCAAGCAAAGAAAATTTAAGAGAAAATTCGTGAGATTTATGTTGACTAAAGTTTGAGGTGCTCATTCTCTTTCAAATCAGAGATCAACATCAATATTAACATTTTGGTTGCTAGACATCCGTCCTCTCGTTATTACGATATTCTCTATATGTTTAGAATTACTATTTGATTCTTTATTTATAACTATAATTTTGAATGATGGTAGATAGCTTGGGTGATAAAAAGTTGGGATCAATTCATGGTTGTCTAATGAGTTAGAAAGAGTTACTTTTAAATCATTGCAAGTAACTGTAACTCTGGATAGTAGTTATAGTACAAATGGCTGTCAAAATTCATAGTGCAGTTTCTTCCATTGTTATTTTTACCCAATTTTGATTTTCTAAGTTAAATCTCTATGTCTTTCTCGATTGATTTTTTGAGATTTATTATTTTACTATGATTGCTTGTTTGGTTGATTATTATTCTATGGGATTACGCATCAAGTCCAATTGGTGCTTGCTTTTACACTAACCAAAACTTCTATGGAACATTCCCATAAACTCGGTACACGTTCATAATCATATAGTATATACATACTCTATTTACTATGTACTTTCCTTTCGATTTTAAGAAACATCAGTAAAAAAAAATGCAACTTTACCTAGTTTATAACACATAAAAGGAAAACGAAGGCAAGTGTTAGGGAAATGTAAGATAAACCTCAAGCACTAGTGTTAGGTGTTGTCGACTTGCTCAACCATCTCTCAGTTACTGAATCCGGTGAAAATGACGGAGCGTTCTTCAGCAAACGCGCCTCCTCCTTCATCCGGGCCTCCGCCGCCGCCTCCTCTTTCTCTGCCATGCGCGCCTCGCCTCCTAGTCCTTTCAAAACCTCGAGGACTTCTTTGATACAAGGCCTCATCTCCCGGTCCGACTGCAAACACCTGAATGCAAGCTCGGCCACCTGGTTTATCATCGCCTCTATCTCTGGATGTGACTGATACCCGAGCTGAGGGTCTACCAGCTGATCGATTTGGCGATTCTGGATCTTAGTTATCGCCATGTTAGCCAGATTTATCTCACTTCGATGCCTACTGATGTCAACTGCCGGCTTTGATGATATGAGCTCTACCAGTACCACTCCAAAGCTGTACACATCGCTCTTATCAGTTAACTGATAGCATTGGTGGTACTCAGGGTCCACGTACCCCGGTGTTCCTTGTGGAGCGGTGGATACATGTGTGGCATCCAGCGGGAAAAGCCGTGAGAGACCAAAATCTGCAACCTTCACGTGAAAATTATCATCGAGAAGGATGTTGCTGGTTTTGACATCACGGTGGATGATTTGGGGCTCGACAGCATGAAGGTAGGCAAGGGCATCGGCTGTTTCGATGGCAATGGACATCCGGACGGGCCACTTGAGTGCTCCATTGGATGCAAGGCGCCCATGGAGGTGGTCCGCCAAGGTGCCATTGGGAATGTACTCATACACAAGGAGGAGCTCACGGCTATGCCGGGACGTGCAGCCATAAAGGTCGACGAGGTTCTTGTGGTGAAGGCGGGAGAGAATCTCGATTTCATTCATGAACTGCTCAACCCGCCGATAGTTGTTCTCATAGAGGCGTTTGACTGCAACTGTGCGCCCATCTCCAAGCTCGCCTGGATCGATAGGGTAAACCGTCAGTCTTTTTGTTGGTTCCCATACAAAAAAAGATTGTAACAGATACATGAAACAGACCAAGTACAGCTAGGAAATTGTAAGTACCTTTATATACAGTACCAAAGCCACCGTCACCAAGCTCTCTGGAAACATGGAAGCCATTTGTGGCCTCCTCAAGCTCGTTATAGGAAAAGATGTGCGTATAATAATTAGTATCGCCTAATTCAGGGTCTTTCTTGGAGGATATCTTCGAAGAAGTGCTCCGAGAGAGGAGGTTTGATAAGCTTGCCTGATGCTGTTTCTTCCTGCGACTGTACAGGAGACAGATGCAGCATCCAAGGATCAAGGCTCCTCCTCCTACACCAGCACCTGCTGATAACATAGTTAGATACTTCAGTGATGAATCTACATCAGAAATTGTACTGACTAAAGTTTCGTGTGACACATTAACTGGCCATTAATACCTCTACTCATTTCTTCTCCTTTTTAAAAAAAAAAATGTTTGATGTAGGAAAATTTAACCAGCTTAATATAAATTCAACAATGAGCAATTGAATTATGAAGAGGACTTCTTCAAAGACAAAAAAAAAAATGAAAGAATTCAAAAGAATTATGTTAATTACCTATTCCAATTAATATATTTTTGTTCCTTCTCGTACCTGAAACATTAAGAAACACCAAACATGGAGATTAATGCATAATCTAAAAAATTAGAGAAACTTTATCACACAGTTCAACACTTAATAGGAAGTTCGAGCAATGGATATAACACAGTTCCTCTGACAATACAATTTTGTAGTGATTCAGAAATTAAAAGTCAAAATCAGGATACAACTGAAACATTAATAACCTGGTGCAAGAAGCAAGCAGATTTTAAATTGATAGGAGAAACTTGCACTGGGGGGCATGCTGTAATTGCTTCTTTTGGTGCACATCACCAATTAAAACTAACTGCAACTATTTCATTCATCCTAACTGTCGAAACAAAGTAATAAAATACGAAACAAAGTAATAAAATACAATACGAAGAATGATTTGTAGACTTTTTAACTCAACCACGTTGCTAGAAACAAATTTCGCTGATAACCCAAACAATTCAAGGAATGACTACACCACTATAAATTTCATGGCATATTTGATCCTTTAGGCTAAGCAGATTATCCTGCAGTAAAATTCTTGAGCGAACAACTTAACCTATTTCGAGGCAAATGTTGAAAATTTTCTTACTTTTTCCTTGTAGGAAAAGAGGCTCACACATGTATGAGGGCACATCATTACTACTGCAATTCTTCCCTGTAAGATGGCAATTGAAGCATTCCTTGCATAATACTGATTGATACGAGAAACCAGCAGCCAGTAAAGAAAAAGAGAGATTTCCGTTTGCTTCCCTGAATGACAGCACCAACTCAAACGAATTGGGATGAGAACCCACACAATTTTCATCACCTTTATGATTGTATGACGTTTCATTCAGATAGTACAGGTTATAACCATTGCAAGGAGTGAAGTTGTAGCTTGTCCATAACAAATCGTGGAAGGACTTGTAACCCTCTGATGAGCAACTGAAGGGATCTACTGTCAGTTTTGGATGAAGCCTATAAAACTCGAAAGCAGGAATGGGAGCTGTGAAATTATAAAGAAAACTGCAAGGTCTATCATAGAAGAAGCCACAGAGCGCCAAATCTTGAACCGTGATAACTTTGTCTAGGTAAGAGATTTTGATAACCTTATAGTCGGTTCCGTTCACTTGGATCTTTGGTGACGAATTATGATCACATTCAATCTGAAATATTCCTTCTTTTAGGTTTGAGCAGGAATGCGAAGAACTTGGATGAAAGAAATGGAGGATGACCAAGTAAACGAAGGGAACAAACATTGGAGATAGTAGTATATGAACTTCACACAACTAGAAACTAGTACAGTTTCCTTGTAAAAGAGAGAACAAAAATAATAGCTTTCTTTACCTTCTTAGTCATTGGATATAGGTTTCATTCTTAGTAGTAAACAATTATTGATTTGGACTAAAAAGACTGGAGTCATGGTGGGAAACAAAAAGAAACGAGCTAGACAGCCAAGCTGAACTTTTGGAATGATATCTCGATTAAGGTCGAAGTTTCCAACTCCTTTACCATCAGGACAACTTTGAAAAGATTTGGAGAAAAGGAAGTACAAAGGAAGTTGCAAGGAAAATATGAAGAACTCAATTAATTCCTTAAATGACAAGGTGAACCTAACATTTGGTATTTTGAAAGAATAGATAATAGATTCTTGGAGAAGACATTCAGATTTGAGTCTTCATATAAAAAATAAATAATGTCTCACTCCAGTAAAGAAAGAGAGCACTGAGATTATGGAAGAATTATGATGATAGAAAGGGAGAACAAGTAACTTTTTCTCAATAAGTTTTCCTCCAAGATACAATTATTCAACCAACTAGAAAGTATGACAGCTAATGAGGCATAAATTTCTCGATAGAAAACAAATGTTAAAGGATGGTTGTGGATACAATTGTTCCTACAATTCAAAGACTAGTCTTGATTCAAAGTCTTCTCTACTGGATGTTAGCTCTATCCAACCGTTGCTTTCCTTATGGAAAAAAACTTGTGATGCACCAACATGACAGGGAAAAATTCTCTGGAATGTGAAATCTATATCTATACTAGTGGTTTAATTAGACAAATATGGGACAACTACGAAATGTGGTTTTGAATGTAAAATGAAAATCCATAGCAGACAAAACCGTCTCTAGCAAATAGATTGCAAACAAGTATATGAAGAAGCTAATTCACAAAATCTAACTGGACACCGAGTGCTTGTCATGTCCTGAGAGGATGATACACGAGGAGAAAACTAAGCAGCAGCAGAAGTTAGTCACTGCAACCTTGAATTCCAGGAGAGTTGATTTTCATGTACCTTTTACTTTGACAAACTTGCTGTTTTATGTTTTGTATTTTTTGGGGCTTCACCTACACAATAATTCGAATTTTATTGTAGTTCTATTATCTTCTTACTAATGGAACACAGAGGACTTCCACCGGCCGTTTTGATCAAAAAAATATACAAACTTACTTCTCCTGTTATATGCCAACCATCTGGAAACCGGCCAAGAATTTAAGCATGATTGTAGTCAACCAAATAAAGAAAAATGAAACCTTGCAGTTAACACTAATTGCAATAAGCTTATTGATCGATTCTAGACTCATATGTTTTAAGAATTTCTTAAAAAATGATCTAATATGTCATAACCTTAAAAGAACTTGTAATCAATTCTAATTAGTTAGAAAACAGGAAGATTAAAATCTAACAACATAGCATCACATGACAGGATGCAAGAATCAAGATTATGCGCATCCCAAAATAATAAATAAACCCACAAAGTAAAGATTAAGGAAAACTTTACCCGGTCCCTTAGATGTACAAGCATCCTGACAAAAATATGGGGAATTTGTTGCACCATTACTACTGGCGCAACTCTTTCCGGTCACGTTACACTTGAAGCAATCTTCTTGCAGTTCATACCGACGAGAAAAACCAGCAGACAGTAAAGATAGGTCATCGTCACCTATGCCGAATGACAGCTCCCACTGAAACAGAGTAGGGTGAGCTACTGAGCACTGGGCAGAAGGAGCTGGCCAAGGTTGAGCCTCTGATTCATTCCAATAATAGAGATTATAATCACTGCAACGATGAGAATTGTTAACCGTAGGGAAGAAAACATGAGAAAGAACATCAGTTTGCTTAGCACAGTCTGAATTCTGGTAAGCCATATTTGGAGGAGGGGGAATTTTGAAATTCTGAATAGGATCTGTAAAATTATAAAGGAACCCGCACTGCTGTTTTCCTAAGTAACCGCTGAGTGCTAGATCTTGAAGTATGACAATCTTCTCCTCGTGCGAGATATTTTTTACTACAAACTCACAATTGGCAAATTTGATCAATGGTTTTTGAGAGACAGGATCGCATGTGACACTGCATTCGCCTTCGGATGCATGATCGGTATTGTTTAAAAAGAAAGGCAGGAAAATTTCGATGTCTCCACATCTTCCAATGCATGGATCTGGCTGAGTGTTTGGGGAGGAAGGAACGTCAGGAGGTTCCGGATAGAAAGGAGTCTCAACACCTCCACATGAGAAATAGAAGTTGAGAAGGAAGAGGAGGAGGCAAAGGAAGAAGCAACCGAAGGGAAGAGGCATTGCAGATGACACCCTAAATCTCAGCTTCGCAGCAGCCAGGACTTGAACTCCTCTAAATAAGAGAAACAAAATGAGAGTTCTAATGTCCGGACTTGAACTCCTTGCATCTGTTGAGTATCCGGACTTGAACTCCTCGCATCCGTTGAGTATCCATTGAGTATCCGGACTTGAACTCCTCGCATCCCTTGAGTATCCGGACTTGAACTCCTCGCATCCGTTGAGTATCCATTGAGTATCCGGACTTGAACTCCTCGCATCCGTTGAGTATCCGAATGCGATCAAAGATGACAAGGAGTTTCAGTTAGACTTGGATTAGAAGACCAGAGTTCTAATTGGATTGGAATACTTGTGATAATGCTATTGTAATAGGATTAGGATAGAAATATAATATATATCTCTTGTATGTGATACGAGATAGGTGAGCAATTGGCTGAGAGAGATGCTTTTGTTAATATGAGATGCGGGAGGTGGAGAGAGACACTTGGATCTTTTCTTGTAACCTATTTTTTACATAGTGGATATTTTTCTCGTTGTTCCCGTGGACGTAGGTTGAACTTGGTCTGCCGAACCACGTTAATTCTTGTGTTCTTCTTATATTATATTGTTTTCTTCCTCTCTACGATCTCGATGGGGGATTCGATCCCCAATAAGTGATATCAGAGCTGGAGTTATGGATCCATAATCGAGATCGCGAGTTGGTGGATCTGATGTCGAGTTGACAAGAAGATTGGCGGAGGCATCAAGATAAAATACAGAGGCAAGAAGAAAGAAAAAAAAGTTGCCCGCCTCCACGAAGAGGGCCGACAGGGGCCAACCGAAGGGTGAGCTGCCGGAGGATGCTCGAATAGAGTACACCCTACCGAAGGACGCCCGACCAATGGCACGCAGCAGTAGTAGTGCATAGCAGGTGTAGCCCAGCGTGCGTGCCAGCATGCGGCGCGCTGGCTAGAGTCGGGGCCAGCCCGAAGGGCTCGCCGGTGGCGCACTCATGCTGTAGTGCCGGGGCCGGCGTGCAGGTGGCGTGCCGGCAGTGCGTGAGCAGCCCCGCCGCTGGTGGCAGGGATGGCATGGGCAGCAACGTCAATGGGTCCCGACTTTGGAGATCTGATTCTTTTGAATTCGGGATTCGATGTGTTGGCCTAAATACAAAACACAAGATCTACTTTGGAATCATGTGTTCACATGAGGTTTTGATTTGTTGTTGGCTCCAGAACAACAAGCACCAAAAGGAGTGGCTGAGATAGATTCTGAGGTGCAGATCGACGGCTATGGTTAATCAGAGCGGGGATCGAGGAATCAGTGTTCGATTAAGGTAATTCAAGAGTCGAATCCTATATTTTTTAGCATTTCGGATGCAGTGGTGGATGCAGATTGGGAAAAATCTAGTATTTGGAGCAGATTTTGTGCAGACCAGCAATGCTCGACGATGATCGTGAGGTTGATATTGACCGAGATGATCGATGGTCGATGGATGGCTGATTGCAGAATGATGAGGTATGGCGTGGTACTTTATGGTGATGGATATAGTTACTTCATAACATGATGAAGCATATGATAATGTACAATCATCTATCTCTAGAGTTGGTCATAATTTTTTGGATTAAGGTGGAGTACGGTGTATCATCACTTTTGTATGGTACACAATATGATAAGTGATTGTGAGTATTCAAGAGGTCCAGGTGTTTTGACCGAGGTGGAGCATGATGTAGTGATTATGAGCGCTTGGTGAAGAGTGTGGTTGATAATCGTGAGTGTTCAAGGGAGTATAGTTTAGTGATCATGAGTGCTCGAAGGAGAGCATGGTTTAGTGATCATGAGTCTCAAGTATAGAGACGGTGATGATTATACTAGTTGTTCCCGGTCGGTGAAGTATGGTGATCGTGCAATAGATATCTACAAAGTGGATGGTGAGAATAACGGAGTTTCTCTAAGATGCATGACTCATCGGATACAAGCCAAGGTGGAGATTGTTTGGGTTTGTGTCTCGCATCCGTTGAGTATTCGGATGTGATCAAAAATCACGTGGAGTCCCAGTTGGACTTGGATTAGAAGACCAGAGTCTTAATTGGATTGGAACACCAATTAGATGGTGATAGTGCTATTCTAATAGGATTATGATAGAAACACTATATATATTTTTTGTATGTGATACGAGAGAGATGAGCAATTGGCTGAGAGAGATGTTTCTGTTAATATGAGATGCGAGAGATAGAGAGATACTTGGATCTCTTCTTGTAACATATTTTTCTCATAGTGGATATTTCTCTCATTGTTCCCATTGACATAGGTCGAATTTGGTCGGTCGAACCACATTAGTTCTTATGTTCTTCTTGTGTTGTATTATTTTCTTTCTCTCTACAATCTCGATGGGGGATTCGATCCACAACACAATGGACTGAACACACACACACACACACAGAGAGAGAGAGAGAGAGAGAGAGAGAGAGAGAGAGAGAGAGAGAGAGAGAGAGAGAGAGGAATTTACAAGGAAAAGAAGGAGTCCAACTACTTCTTGTTGGGGAAACATAAATGAAAAGGTGAACTAGGAAGACTTCCAGGTTCCAAGCCTTCCCCTTAAATAGAAGTAGAATAATGTTATGTTCCAGCACGGAATCAAGAAAAGCAAAAAATTTGTAGTATTTATTAGATAGGTAAATTTAACTTTCAGCTTTCCAATGAGGGAAGATGGTTCCATAGCTGATAGATGCAAGTCTTGCGTCCAAGTCCTCTATATTGGAGACTAGCTCAAAGTCCGCTCCAAGTCCACTCCATATGTAGCTTTCTGTGCATAAAAAACTTGAATCGGGGACCACTCTAAACTTGCACATAAAGTTTATACTTTACTAGTGCTAAGATATGAGAAACTAACAGCAGGATTGACTAGTAAAACCCTATGCAAATCAGAGAAAATTATCTCAAACGAATAGGCCCAGCAATATGAGGTATGATTTATTTGGAATAACCGGTGCTTGTTAGGAAATTCTATTCAGGCAAACCACTTTGCTCAAGCAGCTCACATTTCTCAGTCAGGTATTAGTTTCCCCAGTGATTTTCATACCATTTAGGGATTAGTTCCCAAATGGATTCAATATCGGTTCGGGATTAATCTCTGACCAAGATAAAAAAAATATAGTTACAAAAAGTAATGACAAATTTTTATTTTTTTACAAGTTTAGGAGGTAGGGCATAGGGAGCAAAGTGATGTGCTTAAATAGACTTTCCCATGCTTGCCCATTAACTTGATAGCGACAGCAGTGGCCTAAAATATCCAAAAAGTAAATAACTACTCCCACCTAATTTTACAGCATAATGTCATCAAATTATCACACAAAATTGCCACTTATTTTCTTTTAATCATTCTGGTCTATTTTGCAATTTATCATTCAATTAAATCTTTTCATAGCTAGTTCTTCATGATAAAAAGAATCAACTATGTTTATGTCCATTATCAAATTGGAATCAATGAAATCTAAAAAAATTAATGGAGATATGTAAGAGGCACAAGCACTGCATATGTTTGATTTCTCTCTAAGTAGTATAAAGCTATTGGGTTTATGTCTCACATTCGTTGAGTATTTAAATATAATAAAAGAATCACGAGGAGTCCTAATGGGACTTGGTTAGAAGGCTGGTATCATAATTAGATTAGAACACCAATTGAATGATTATAATGCTATGCTGATAAGATTAAAATAGGAACACTATATATCTCTTGTATATAATACGAGAGTAATGACTTTCATTATAATGAAAGATGAGAGAGATAGAGAAATGATTGGATCTCTTTTTGTAATATTTTCCTCATAATAAATCTCTCTTGTTGTTCTTGTAAACGTAGGTCGAACTTGGTTGGCTGAACTACATTAATTCTCTTGTGTTCTTTTTATGATTGTATGGTTTTCTTCGTCTCTATGAACTCGATAAGAGATCTGATCCTCAACAAGTGGTATCAGAGCCAGAGTTATGGATCTGGAATCGAGGTTGTGAGATGGCAGATCTGATGTTTAGTCGAAAAGGAGGTTAATACAGCAAGGAGAAGAAGAAAAAAAAGAACCAGTCAAGTGCAACCGGCGATGTGCATGACTGCAAACTCTGATGGTGCACACTAAAAGGAGTGGCTGAGAGCTGAGATGGACTCTGAGGTACAGATCGACGATTGTGGTTGATCGAAGTGTGGATCGAGGAATCATGTTTGATTAAGGTGATCCAGGAGTCTAATCCTATGTTTTTCAGCATTCGGGACGCAGTGGTGGATGCAAATTGGGCAAAATCTAATATTTTAAATAAATTTTGTGTAGACCAGCAGTGATCGACGATGATTGAGGGGTCGATATAGACCAAGATGATTGATGGTTGACGGTTGTTGATTGCACGATAATAAGGTATGGCGTGGTACTTTATAATGATGGATATGGTTACTTCATGACATGATGAAGTACATGGTAATGTATAATCGTTTATGTTTGACTCTAGTGATGGTCATGATTTTTTGGATCAAGGTGGAGTATGATGTAGCGATCACTTTTGTATGGTATATAACATGATAAGTGATTGTGAGTACTTAGATAGTCCAGATGTTTTGACTGAGGTGGTCCACAGTGTAGTGATTATGAGTGCCCGGTGAACATGCTGTAATGATGGTAATGGTTTTTTGACTCAAGATGGAGTACGGTGTAGCGATCACTTTTGTATGGTACACAGCATGATAAGTGATTGTGAGTACTTAGATGGTCCAGATGTTTTGACTGAGTTGGTGTACAGTATAGTGATTATGAGTGTTCGGTGAACATGGTATAGTAATCGTGAGTGTTCAAGAGAATATGATTTATTGATCATGAGTGCTTGAAGGAGAGCATGATTTAGTGATCATGAGTACTCAAGTATGGGGACAATAATGATTATACAAGTTGTTCTCAGTATGTGGAGCATGGTGACCAAGCAGTAGATGTCTGCGAAGTGAATGGCGAGAACAACAGAGTTTCTCCAAAATGCATGGCTCATAGGATACGAGCCAAGGTGGAAATTGTTGGGTTTATATCTCGCATCCATTGAATTTACAGACGTGATTAAAAAATCATAAGGAGTCCCAATTGGACTTGGGTTAGAAGATCAGTATCCTAATTAGATTGGAACACCAATTGAAATATTATAGTGCTATTCTAATAGGATTAGGATATGAACACTATATATATATCTCTTATATGTAATATGAGAGAGGTGAGTAATGGATGAGAGAGATAGTTTTTATTAATATGAGAGATGAGAGAGATAGAGAGATGATTGGATATCTTTTTGTAACATTTTTCTCATAACAAATCTCTCTTATTGTTCCCATGGAAGTAGGTCGAACTTGTCAGCTGAACCATATTAATTGTTTTGTGCTTTTCTTGTGATTATATAGTTTTCTTCGTCTCTATGATCTTAATGGGATATCCGATCCTCAACAAAAGCAACTAATTTAAAATCTTAATGGTCCCCTCTGCTCGTCTGCTTATCTCAACCTTGATCAAGTAGGGGTACCAGAGGGTTGTTGGCAGGAAAGCCTTGCCCCTAATGGTCCCCCTCTCCTCTTCCCAAATTCCCTCTCTCTTAAAATTCAAAATTATATAATTTTATTTACTTTGGCTATGGGGTCTAATGTCTATCACCAAATCTGGCTTAAAGCTCATTAATACAGCTGGAGCCTAACTGGTCCGACTTGTCATGGAGTTTTATGACTAACATTGTTCGTATATACTTCCTCTTTTCTAACCAGCATTGATTGAAAACGAGGATAGACAATAGATCCAACATTTGGTCAGAGATATCCGGTGTGAGGGGGTTACTGTTAGTAACCTCACTATCTTGAGAGGGAGAAGGGCTTGTGGGAAGCTCCTTGCTTCGACTCTACCCCCTCCTCCTCCATGCTCCTGAAACATCCAAAGTTCTCGAGCATCCAAAGCTCGGGAGAACAATAGTGGTAGAGGGGTGGTTGACGCAACAATGTGGATCGATGTGCTGAAACTTAGCAAGCTGGGGGAAATGAGGCTCATGCACTTCCCAATATCAGATGCAGGCTATGGAGCAAGAGGAGGTCAGCTAGAGGAGTTCGGCTCATGAGACACGTAGGTTACAGTAGAGGTCAAGCCCTTGGGGTGCCAGAATTTGCAAGTGCAATTAGTGGCTTGGGTTGTGGCAAATCTCATGTGGGGGGTTTCGAGAATTGATTGGATTTGAGAATGGTTGTTTGATGTTGAATGATTACCTCACTAAACTATTCATCATACAGGGCTCTCAGAATTCTAGGTGTCATTGTAGGAAGATGAAGCATGTTGCCTGTCATGGACAACCATGTCATGCAATATTTTCGCAGGATGTTAGGGATCTATGCAATAGTTAGTGACTATTGGGACATCGTCGAAAGGCAGCGAGTGGGAAACCAAAAGGAAATGTCAATGGTCCTTTCCTTCGCCGAAGTCAAAACTGGAAGATAATTAGGGTGGAAGCCATGTGACTAGAATGTGGGAGGGCCACACCAATGGAGTCGGTAAGAAGTCGACTCGATACTACCTGTCATCTTGATGCTATCCGTTGCTCCACCTACAAATGATTTTTGAAATTTGAAATTCAAATTTCAAATTGACTATACTTAATTTAAAATAGTTTATAATCAACCATAGAATTCTACCTAAGAAAGGCTAGTTACGATTACTTCATGATTTCATAAGAATCGTTATGAACTACACTCATTCTTGTATCATATCTGAGGCTATTCTAATTAGCAGTATTAAAAAAAGTACAGCCAAGTTATCCCCTTATTTCATTCCAACTGTTAGGTCTTCAGCTATGTAGTGGAAAAGAAGCGAAGAAAGGAAACACGTAGCATCAATTTCTTTCCTACCTATCGTACTTCATTTTTTTTTTGGCAGTACATAGTTGTTAACGTTGCACAGCCCCATGATGAGCTCAAACAAGTTGTCAAATTATGACTTGCCAATTTTTTGATCCAGCGACATTACTTGTCCTCCAGCCTAGTGTAGTGTAGTGCATGGAGAGACATTTGTCACCCAGGCTGAACTAAATGATTGGACTAAAGGAAACGAGCTCAGTTTTAGTTGAGCTGAAGAAGAGAAAGAAGAGAGGAAGAGAAGAGCAAGGAAGTTCTAGTTTGTGGGTTGAACATTTGGTTATTGGTGGTCCAATTTGGCTTAAATTGTATGAGTGTACTAGCGAAATTACCATCCAAATGGTTTGGATCTTGATTTGGTCTCCATATAAAGTGTGTGATTCATCACTCTCTCTTTGGTATTTTTATTAAAATCCACTAAAAAAGCAATGACAATTAGTTGTTTGCTTAGTACTAAAATCCAAAATGGATACCCAAAGTGATAGTTTCATCTTTGTGATTTAGCGCCACTAATCCAATGGCAAACACAAGGCAAAATCGCCCAAGTTGGAGAATCAACTAGTAACGACATCAAATGGTTGAAATCTTATGAAAAGACGTGGAGTTATCATTTTAATTATATCACAAAAATCTAAAATTTGATCTTTTAAATCCACATTCACAATCACCCATAATTTAATCCCAAATCCTAATATCATATATTCTAACACGGTCAAAATTTCATCCATGTTGTATCACACCACGGCCATCTTATAACTTCTCTTTTAAATTTATAATCCATGATTTCATTCTTGAGCATATCAGCTTCCCCAATACTTTTCAAAGTTAGAACTTTTATAACTCATTCCCACCTCTTGATTAGAGAGTCACTCAGGTCTAATATATTTAAATCAAGAAAACCTTACTACATGTGCTACCAAAGAAATATAATAGTACTTGAATTATTCTATAGTTTACCTAACAATAATTTACCATGGAATATTCTTCAACTTATTGTATACTTATTTCGTGCCATACAGGGGTAGACCCATTCTCATGCCAGGTTAGGCAGTAGAGCTCCCTTAAAAAAAAATTTAACTCATTATCTATCATTATTATGAGGCCTCCCAAATTTCAAGGCGGTCCTTCCTCAAATCCCTAGAGTCATGACTAAAGCCGGTTTTTGGCTATTAGATATTCAATTTTTTCCGATATAAAATTTTGTTGGGTTCGGGGCTCCGCCCTTGCATTTCCTACAGGAATGCTTTGTTCACCACCAAGTAATTTTGTCTCCCGATTCTAATATCTTGTCCGCCTCTAGGGCCAAGTTCACTTAGTTGGAAGCCACTAAACTAGCAATCTTCCAATGTTTGACTCTTGGAACTAGGTAAATTAAAGAAGAAAAATAGAAGTAACTTTCAAAATGAAGGTTTAGGAAGAGACATTTTCAATAGATTTCTAGTATTTGTGTGCTTACTTTTTGAAATAAGAAGTTGACTAATAAAATATTATTTTATAATCTTATAAAATAATAATTATAATATTTTATTTGTTACTTAGATTATAAATGAAAAACAATCATGAGAGAAATAAAATAATATTATTTTGTTGGATGTTAGCTCGAAGTCTATCTAACCGTTGCTTTCCTTATGGGAAAAAAACTTGTCATGCACCAACATGACAGGGAAAAATTCTCTGGAATGTTAAATCTATATCTATACTACAACAACTATACTACAACAACAACTAAACCATTTATCCCAAATACTTGGGGTAGGCTATATGAATTAAAAGAGAATCACGCCAGATCAATCATGTTGATAATCATTCTCTATTCATTCTATCAAATAATATCTCCTCATTTATACCTCTAGAGTCAATATCTTTTCATATCACCTCAATCCATATTGTCTTCAATCTTCCCTTCACTTTTTTAACTTGTCCTACGTTGATAAACTCCCCTCGACAAACTGATATATTTATAGGTCTATGCTTGCACATGAAATCTATATCTATACTAGTGGTTCAATTAGACAGATAAGGGACAACTAAGTAATGTGGTTTTGAATGGCAAAATGAGAATCCGAAGAGGACAAAACTGTCTCTAGCAAATAGATCACAAACAAGTATATGAAGAAGCTAATTCACATAATCTAACTGGACACCGAGTGCTTGTCATACCCTGAGAGGACGAGAAGAAGAAAACTAAGCAACAGCAGAAGTTAGTCACCGCTACCTCGAATTTCATAGCGTATGCTACAATCGAAGTATTAATGGTATCTATAATACTATTGCAATTATAAAGTATTAATTCCCCTATGTAGAGGTGAATATAAAACCATTCAATTTCTTGTTTAAAGCAATTTTTCGGATCAATCTTTGTTTCACGAGTTCATGATATGGAATTTGTCAGTTAGAGTAAATTATCAAATTGACGATTACTTTGTGAGACGACAATAGGATTTGTCATCAAATAAATTCAATTAAGTCTAAGTAAATTTATATAAGATGAAAATACAAGCACCTGACTTACTTCTCTCATAATATGCCAACAGTAACTGTAAAACCCAACCAAAATAAGGAAAATGAAACCTTACAGTTAACACTGCTCACGATAAGATCATTGATCAATTCTAGACTCAAATGCTTTAAGAATTTCTAAAAAAAAAGATGTCAGAACCTTAAAAGAACTTGTAATCAATTCTAATTAGTTAGAAAACAGGAAGATTAAAATCTAATTAAATAAATATAGCAGTATATGACAGGATGCAAGAAGCAAGATTATGCGCATCCCAAAATAATAAATCAACCCACAAAGTAAAGATTAAGGAAAACTTTACCAAGTCCCTTAGATGTGCAAGCATCCCGACATGAACATGGGGAATTTGTTGCACCACTGCAACTCTTTCCGGTCACTCTACAGGCGAAGCAATCTTCGTGCAGTTCATACCGATGAGAAAAACCAGCAGACAGTAGAGATAGGGTGTCATCATCTATGCCAAATGATAGCACCCACTGAAACAGAGTAGGGTGAGCTACTGAGCAGTGGGCAGAAAGAGCTAGCGTACGTTGATCCTCTGATTCATCCCAATAATAGAGATTATAATCATGGCAACGATGAGAATTGTTGATTGTAGGTAAGAAAGCACGAGAAAAAGCATCAGTTTGCTTTGCACAGTCTGAATTCTGGATCGCATGTGACGCTGCATTCGCCTTCGGATGCATGATCGGTATTGTTTAAAAAGAAAGGCAGGAAAATTTCGATGTCTCCACATCTTCTATGGCATTGATCTGGCTTAGTGTTCGGGGAGGAAGGAACGTGAGGAGGTTCCGGATAGAAAGGAGGCTCAACACCTCCACATGAGAAATAGAAGTTGAGAAGGAAGAGGAGGAGGCAAAGGAAGAAGCAACCAAAGGGCAGAGGCATTGCAGGTGACACCCTAAATCTCAGTTTCGCAGCAACCTGGACTTGAACTCCTCCTCTATATAAGAGAAACAAAATAAGAGTTTGTTTCTCATCACATTCTCTTTAGATAGCTATTGCATTCACAAACTCCCATTGAAAGACCACACACCTGGACCAATGGACTGAACACCAGGAAAAAGAGAGAGAGAGAGAGACTGAGAAATTTACAAGGAAAAGAAGAAGTCCAGCTACTTCTTGTTGGGGAAACAGAGTGATATTTTAGGTCTTCCCCATGAACAGCAGTTGAACAATGTTACGTTCCACCACGGAATCAAGAAAAGCAAAAATTTTAAGTATTTATTAGATAGGCAAATGAAACTTTCAACTTTCTAACGAGGAAAGATGGTTCATAGCTGATAGATGCAAGTCTTGCATCCAAGTCTTCTATATTGGAGACTAGTTCGAAGTCCGCTCCAAGGCCGCTCCAAGTCCACACGTAGCTTTACGTGTAGAAAAAACTTGAATCGGGCAACCACTTTAAACTTGCACATAAAGTTTATACTTTTCTAGTGCTAAGATATGATAAACTTAACTGCAGGATTGACTAGTAAAACCCTATACAAATCAGAGAAAACAATCTTAAACAAACAGAGGCCCAGCAATACGAGGAAAAGCAAGTTGCTCTTATGATTCATTTGGAACAACGGGTGCTTGTTGGGAAATTCTTTTCAGGCAAATCACTTTGCTCAAGAAGTCCACATTTCTCGGTCAGTGATTAATCCCCCGAACAGTTTTTACACCATTCGGGGATTAGTTTCCGAACGGATTTAACATTGGTCTAGGATTAATCCCTGACCAAGATAAAAAACATGGTTACAAAATATAATGACAAACTTATAATTTTTTACAAGTTTAGAAGGTGTGACACAGAGAGCAAAGTGGTGTGCTTAAATAGAATTTCCCATGCTTGTTCTCATTCACTTGATGGTGAACGCGGTGGCCGAAAATATCTAAGGAACAGGTAGGTAACTACTCCCACCTAATTTTACAGCATAATATCGTCAAACTATCAGACAAAATTGCCACAATTATTTTCTTTTAATCATTCTGGTCTATTTTGCAATTTCACATATCAAATTTATCATTCAATTAAATCTTTTAGTAATTAGTTCTTCATGATAAAAAGAATCAACTATGTTTATGTCCATTATCAAATTAGAATCAAAGATCTAAAAGAACTGCTGGAGATATGTAAGAGGCATAAGCACTGCTTATGTTTGATTTATACTTCAGTAGTAATTAAAAAGCTGTTGGGATTATGTCTCGCATCCATTGGGTATGCAGATATGATCAAAGGATCACGAGGAGTTCCAACTGGACTTAGGTCAGAAAAATAGTATCCTAATTGGATTGTAATACCAATTGGATGATTATAGTGCTATTCTAATATGATTAACATAGAAACACTATGTGCGTGTGTGTGTGTGTATATATATCTTGTATATAATATAAGAGAGGTGAGCAATAGATGAGAGAGATGGCTTTCATTATTACGAGAGATTAGAGAGGTAGAGAGATAATTGGATCTCTTTTTGTAGCATTTTCCTCATAATGAGTCTCTCTTGTTGTTTCCGTGGACGTAACTCAAACTTGGTCAAATGAATCATATTAAATCTCTTGTATTCTTCTTGTAATTGTATGGTTTTTTTTCGTCTCTATGATCTTAATGGGAGATTCAATCCTCAACAAGTGGTATCAGAGTAGGAGTTATGGATCTGGAATTGAGGTCATGAGATGACAGATCTGATGTCTAGTCAGTAAGGAGGTTGGTAGAGATATCAAGGGAAAATACAGCAAGGAGAAAAAGAAGAAAAAAAAACTGGTCGGTGCAACCTGCGACGTGCATGACCGCAGGCTCTGATGGTGCACACCAAAAGGAGTGGCTGAGAGCTGAGATGGATTCTGAGTCATGAATCAACGACTATAATTGATCGGAGCGTGGATCAAGCAATCGGTGTCCGATTAAGGTGATCTAGGAGGCAAATCCTATATTTTTCAGCATTCCGTACGCAGTGGTGAATGCAAATTGGGCAAAATCTACTATTTGGAATAGATTTTGTGCAGACCAGCAGTGATCGACGATGATCAAGGGATCGATATTGACCGAGATGATCGATGGTCGATTGTTAGTTGATTGCACGATGATGAGGTAAGACGTGGTACTTTATAGTGATAGATATGATTACTTCATAACATAATGAAGTATATGGTAGTGTATAATCATTTATGTTTGACTCTAGTGATGATCATGGTTTTTTGGATTAAAATGGAGTACGGTGTAGCGATCACTTTGTATGGTATACAACATGATAAGTGATTGTGATTACTCAGGTGGTCCAGGTATTTTGATCGAAGTGGAGTACGATGTAGCGATTATGAGTATTCGGTGAAGAGCATGGTATAATAGTTATGAGTGTTCAAGGGAGTATGGTTTAGTAATCATATGTGCTTGGAGAAGAGCATTGTTTAGTGATCATGAGTGATCAAGTATAAAGACAGTGATAATTATACAAGTTGTTCCCAGTAGGTGGAGCATGGTGATCATGCAGTAGATGTCTACAAAGTGAATGGCAAGAACAATGGAGTTTCTCTAAGATTTATAGTTTATCGGATATGAGCCAAGATGGAGATTGTTGAATTTATGTCTCCCATCTATTGAATATCCAGATGTGATCAAAGCATCACGAGGAGTCCTAATTGGACTTGGGTCAGAAAATCAGTATTCTAATTGGATTGGAATACTATTTGGATGATTATAGTGCTATTCTAATAGGATTAGAGTAGGAACACTATATATAGCTCTTGTATGTAATATGAGAGAGGTGAGCAATAGATGAGAGAGATGGTTTTCATTATTATGAGCGATGAGAGAGGTAGAAAGATAATTGGATCTCTTCTTGTAACCTTTTTCTTATAATGAATCTTTCTTATTATTCTCGTGGACATAGTTTGAATTTGGTCGGCCGAACCACGTTAATTCTCCTGTGTTTTTCTTGTGATTGTATGGTTTTCTTCTTCTTTATGATCTCGATGGGAGATCCGATCCTCAACAAAAGCAACTAATTTAAAATCCGAATGGCCCCTTTTCTCATCTTCTCATCTCGACCTTGACCAAGTTGGAGGGCGAGAGGGTCGTTGGCAGGCAAGCCTTGCCCCTGATGGTCCCCTCTCCTCCTCCCAAACTCCCTCTTTCCTAAAATTCAAAATTCTATAATTTTATTTACTTTGGTTGTGGGGTCTAATGTCTATCACCAAATCTAGCTTAAAGCTCATTGATCCAGCTGGGGCCTAACTGGTCCGATTTGGCATGGGATTTTGTGACAAGTTTGTTTGGATATGCTTCCTCTTTTCTAACTAGGATTGACTGGAAACAAGGATAGACCATAGATCCAATGATTGGTCAGAGGTACCCGGTGTGAGGGGGTTACCATCAGTAACCTCACTATCTTGAGAGGGAGGAGGGCTTGTGAGAGGCTCCTTGCTCTGACTCTACCCCCCTCCCCCAAGCTCCTGAAACATCCAAAATTCTCGAGCATCCAAAGCTAAGTAGAATTGTAGTGGTAGAGGAGATGGCCAACACAACAATGTGGATCGATGTGCTGGAAGTTAGCAAGCTGGGGGGGAATGAGGCTCATGGGTTGCCTAATATCAGACTGTACAGATGCAGGCTTGGCCTGAGCAAGAAGAGGATAGATGGAGGAGTTTAGCTTGCGAGACACGCAGGTTATAGTGGAGGTCAAGCCCCTTGGGGTGCCGAAACTTGCAAGTGCAATTGGTGGCCTGGGTTGTGGCAAAGCTCCTGTGGGGGGTTTCGAAAATTGATTGGGTTTGAGGATGGTTATTTGATGTTGAATGATTACCTTACTAAACTGTTCATCATACGGGGCTCTCGGGATTCTAGGTGTCGTTGTAGGAAAATGAAACATGTTGGCTGTAATGGACAACCATGCCATGCAATATTTTCGCAAGAGGTTGGGGATCTGTGCCATAGTTAGTGACTATTGGGGGCATTATTAGACGACAGTGAGCGAAAACCAGAAGGAAATGTCAATGGTCCTTCCTTCGCCAAAGTCAAAACTGGAAGATAGTTATGGTGGAAGCCAGGTGACTGGAGTGTGGGAAGGCTACACCAATAGAGTCGGTTAGAAGTCGACTCGACATAACTGTCAACTCGATACTAACTGTTGCTCCACCTACAAATGATTAGTGAAATTTGAAATTCAAATTTCAAATTGATTATACTTGATTTGAAGTAGTTTATATTAACCACAGAAATCTACCTTAGAAAGGCTAGTTACGACTATTTCATGAATTCATGAAAGTTGTTATAAACTACACTAATATTTGTATCATATCTGATGTGAGTCTATTCGAATTAGCCTAGTGTAGTGTAGTGCACGGAGAGACATTTGTCTCCCAAGCTGAACGAAATGATTGGACAAAAGGAGAAGAGCTTAGTTTTAGTTGAGCTGAAGAAGAGAGAGAAGAGAGGAAGAGAAGAGCAAGAAAGGTTTAGTTTGTGGGTCGAACATTCAGTGGTCCGATTTGGCTTAAATTTTATGAGCGTACCAGTGAAATCTACCATCCAAATGGTTTGGATCTTGATTTGATCTCCATATAAAGTGTGTGATTCATCACTTTCTCTCTTTGGTATTTTTATTAAAATCCACTTGAAAAGCGATGGAAATTAGTTGTTTGTTTAGTACTAAAATCCAAAATGGATACCCAAAGTGGTGAGTTTCATCATTGTGATTTGGCACCAATAATCCAATGGCAAACACAGGGTAGAATTGCCCAGTTTGGAAAATCAACATGTAATGCCATCAAATGGTTTTAATCTTATGAATAGACGTGGAGTTATCATTTTAATTATATCAAAAATCTAAAATCTGATCTTTTAAATCCATATTCATAATCACCCATAATTTAATCCCAAATCATAATATCATCTACTCTTAACGGTCAAAATTTCATCCATGTTGTATCACGTCACGACCATCTTATAACTTCTCTTTTAAATTTATAATTCATGATTTCATTCTTGAACATCTCAGCTTCCCCAATAGTTTTCAAACTCAAAACTTTTATAACTCATTCCCACCTCTTAATCAAGGAGTCACTCTGGTCTAATATATTTTAATCAAGAAATCCTTACTACATGCCCTACCAAAGAAATATAATAGTACTTGAATTATTCTATAGTTTACCTAACAAGAATTTACCATGGAATATTCTTCAACCTAGTGTATACTTATTTCGTTTTTTGGCTATTAGATATTGCATTTTTCCGATATAAAATTTTGTTGAGTTCCGGACTCCACCCCTGCACTTTCTATAGGAAAACTTTGTTCACCACATTCTTAATGAGCTGTCCAAACAGGTCAACTCCTAAGTAACTCTATCTCCCGATTCTAATGTCTTGTCTGCCTCTAGCGCCAAGTTCACTTAGTTGGAAGCCACTCAACCAACAATCTTCTAATATTTGACTCTTAGAAGTAGGTAAAGTAAAGAAGAAAAACAGAAGTAACTTCCAAAATGAAGATTTGGAAAGGGATATTTTCAATAGATTTCTAGTATCTGTGTGCTTACTTTTGGTCATAAGAAGTTGACTAAAAAAATATTATTTTATAATCTTATAAAATAATAATTATAATATTTTATTTATTAATTAGATTATAAATGAAAGCAATCATGAGAGAAATAAAATAATATTATTTTGTTTTGTTCTTTGAATTTCAAGAGCTATTCTAACAAAAAATAGGAGAAAAAAAAAAGGATGAATTTTGGATGTTACATAGCATCCATATCATTCTAGTAGAAATAATTATTTATTCTTTTCTTGCCTAAGCAAATAAATAAAATAGTAAAAATAGCATTACGAAGTGAACCACCCAGTACTTCCCATTTTCCTTCCTTACAAACAAGCACACACTCTGCTTGCGAAGTGAACCACTCATTAGCCATTTCTTAATTCTAAAAAAAAAATCGGCAAATAAAGGAAAATTCAAAATCAGATCATGAAGAAATATAGTCTCAAATTGCAATACATACCGCAAGTTCCGTCGGTGGTGCTACCGTCGGCACAGAAACATACAGGCTTTCCGGTAGCATTTACGTTGTGCCCGCAGACCCCGCCCGAATCTTGACACCCTTGGCACCACCCCTTGCCCACCAGCCAACTCAAGTCCAGCCCACTCTGCAGCGCGCCCAAGAAATCCATCCTCCCTCTCGCCAGCATGCCGACGTTATCCCCACCGTAGATCGGGATGAGCACAACCGAGCTGCAATTCCTCGACAGCTCGGCCACCCGCGGGGGCGGATTATCCATCGGCAAGCTGAAATATGACCGATACTGACTACTATTACTCCCCGGACAAGACACGCTTCGGAGGTTCACCGGGGATGTCTGCGGCGAGCAGTTGTAGTAGAGAGTGATGTTGAGGTCGTAGCCGGTGTAGTTGAAGAGTGAGAAGTCGATTGTCGTGTTGGCGAAAGCGCGTGGGCAGGTGTTGCCTGACGCGTCGGGGTTTATAAGGTTGATGATCTGGAGCTCGTAGTCGATGTCGTTGACTATGTACTCCTTCCTAGCGACATCCATAACAAGCGTCGAGTGGTTGGTCGTCTTGTTCTTGCATTCAAGCTGGAAGGCCGGGTGGCCGCAGTGTTCGGGCATGCCGGGCGTGCGGAAAGGGTAGGAGACGTTGCAGGCCTGGCCACCACAGGGGTAAGAAATAGATTTGCAGTCGGAGAATTTGTTCGGCTGTGCCGCTGCAGAAGCAGAGAATTTGTTCGGCTGTGCCGCGGCCGACGCAGAGAGCAAGAGAAGAGAAGCGAGGAATACGATTAGGATTCTCATTTTTCTTGCTCTCTGAACAAAATTAGTTAGAGAACATGAAAGAGCTCATGTACAAGAGAGCTTGAAGAGTGGAGAGAATAGAGAATGAGAGAGGACCAAGATATTGGAATTGATTGTCAAAGCAAGTGTTGACCTGAATTGTTCAAGAGTGCTGAAGTGAGCTGAATGTTTCTTGGATGAATTTAATATGAGTATATGACAACTAAAGAAATGAAATAAATCTCCAAGTCATTCACTCACAAAAAAAAAAAAATGAAGGAGAAGAAAGTAAAGTCTCTCTTCGTGTGGCTCAATATTAAGAGTTTAGAAGGAGATAGAATTTTTTAAAAAACAAAAAGGTTGAAAGTAAATGATAGTCCAATATTTTTGGAGTAGATGAGAGATGATTGCGCGCGGTCGAGGCTATAAGGAATTAGGAATAGATTATTAGCATATAGGGAAAGTCTTGGGATTCAAATTCAAGCAACGAAGTGTTTCCATTATTTTCTTGAGTTGCTCGGGTTACAGAAAGTTGCAGATCATTATGGGAGCTAATTATTAAAATGATGTAAACAATGCCTAAGTGATTTCTAGGTGGTCTAATGACTGGACTGGGTCCAAATTGTTGCAGTGGTTGATTAATATAATGCGGCCGGCTGCAGGTACCGTTAGCCATTAGAAACCTAAGATGCTGTTCTCAAATGGGAACAAAAATCTCCGATGGATCAGGGTCAAGGTATGACTGGGCCATATAAATTCCTAGGCCTAGGGGTAGGACGTAAATCTTAGGCCCGTTATATATTTTGTGGAGAGGCCAAGACTAATGTTTAAAATAGCGATAACAATAACGTAACGTTTTGCCTCTGTTAAGTTATATCGCATATATAGCATAACGCATAACGTAGAATATGTAATTTCTTATTTATTTAATAAAAATAAATATAAAACTATATATTTTTATAAATTGAAAAATAAATTTAAAATATCTAAAAAAAATAATATAAAATCATTTTGTAATACATAATCTATTATAATTTTATATCAAGTTTTACAATAATATTCACATTTATCTTCATAAATTATATTAAGTCTGCAGTCTAATTCCAGTCATCATCTAAAAAAGAAAACAAGATTCCAATTTTTTATTTTAATTCCAATTATTATCATTGTTGTAATTTATATTTTGTAATATTCAAATTATCTTATTTGTAATTTCTGATTTTAGTTCAGTTAAAAATTAAATATAATCAATAACTAAGATATTTCAGCAATTGAAGAGGAATTACAATAAATGAAAAGGAAACAATCGCAAATTAATAAGTTAGCAATTCCAGTAACAATCAAACAAGCCAGCAACTAATCAAAAACAAAAATTATAGCAATTCGCTATTAATCATAATAATAATCAACAATAATATAGAAATTACTAAAAAAATAATTGTTGTAAATAACGTAACATAATATAATTTAACGTAATATAACGTAATATAACGTAGAATAACATAAAAACATATTGTTACCATGCACTGAGTTATTTTCAGTTGTTATGTAGCGCTGAAGTTCCGTTAGGTTTCGTAACGCAGTATAACATGTTTCATAATGCGTTATTTTCAACATTGGTCAAGACCAAAACAAAACTTTTTGAAGTAGGGATTGGGGAGGCTTCCGTCTGGATCTGACCAACGACTCTGCCCACTTCCGCTTATTAATAAGTGAAGTCAACCTAGTTGTAAGATTGTCTATTTTGCGCCCTGCAAACCCATTCTCATGCAAATAGTAGCTATATGATCCATTTCCATTTGTCTCTCCTATGTTGTTTGGTTGTTTGCAAGCGATGTTGCAAGTTGTAATTTATATTACTGTGATAGAAGCTGCAGCAACAGAAGCTGATACAACTTGTATTACTGTTTTCTGGAGTTGATGAATAAGGCGCTGCTAGGCAAATGATGTTGGAAACAGGTCAGTAATCTCCAATCACTCGTATCTAGAAAAAAATATGGACCTGCTATGGACCTTGGGCAGGACTACAAAAAACCTATCCCAACCTTTCAAGTTTCTGGCAGAGTATATGTCCAAGGAGATATATGAGTGGGGCTTCAGTTCCGTCTAGGTGACAATAAGCACATCAATTTTTGAAAGGATAAATAAGGTAGTTAGTCTCCTCTCAAATATAATTTTTTGGAAGTATATAACTTAGCACTCAATATAACATGGAACAAAATGATTAACTGCATTAAGAAAGTAGCTAAAATATATTTGATGAGTCAAAAAGTGATACTCTACCATATAAGGACACATCATGATAGAATGAAGATATAAAAATTGTTATTATTAAGTGAGACCTTTACAGAAATTTGAAGAAGAACAGTGATGTTTCGAGCTATGAGAGAAATTAAGAAAGCTATTCAGAAATTAAGAAAGCTATTCAGAATTCAAAAGTTAAATTATATAAGAAGTGTATGAAAAGTTGAATAATAAAAAGACTGAAAAAAGTATAAAAAAATTCAAATGAGAGAGAGAAAGTGTAGAGACTTATCTACTGTAAAGTGTGTTAAAAATGAGCATCAGAGGGTTCTAATTCGAGATGAAAAAAATAAAAAAAGATGGAGAGATTATATTGATAGATCGTACAATGATAATTTTACTCAAATTTAGGAAACTTTACTGTTTAGTTTGAGGATATAAATTGTAATTTTGTATACAAAATTAAAGAATATGAAGTAAAAGAGATTTTAAAGATTATGAAATTAAGAAAACTTGTTGCCCTAGATAAAATTCTTGTTGAGCTATGGAGATATCTAGGAGAGATGAGTATAAGGTAGCTGACAGATTTCTTCAAAATGATTTTGCAAACTAAGGAAATATCAAATAAATAGAGGAAGAGAATCTTAATACCGCTATATAAGAATAATGATGATATTCAGAATTATTCTGATTATCATAGAATAAAACTTATGTGTCGCATTATGAAGCTTTGTTAAATGGTAATTGAACATAGATTAAGACAGACTGTTATTATGTTAGAGAACTAGTTTGTGTTCATACCGAGGTGATGGGTAGTAGAAACTATTCAATTATTTTGTCAACTTGTAAAACAAGTTCGAGAAAGAAGTAGAGATTTGCATAAGGTCTTTTCATTGATTTAGAAAAACTTATAATAAGGTCCCAAGAGATGTGTTTTGGTGGATACTGATAAATAAGGGAGTCCCGATTAAATATATTAACATAATTAAAGATATTGGGTAGTAGCTTAAAGAATTTCTAGCAACCTAGCAAGTAATATTTCAAATACAATTAGATTGCATCAAGGAGCTGTATTGAGTCCACTCTTATTTGTTATAGTGATGAATGAATTTTCTAGAGCTATTCAGAATTAGATATGTTGGTGTATGCTATTTGTTGATAAAATTATCTAAGTTGATGAGACGAGAGCAGATGTGAATGCTAGGTTGGAGTGATGAAGGTAAACATTAGAATCTAGAGGTTTTATATTGAGTAGATACAAAACAGAGTATATTAAGTGCAAATTCAGTAAATGAAAAACCCAAGACTATAGTGCAATGACACTGACGAGTAAGAAATGCAAATGAGCAATCAGTTTAAGTATTTGGATTTTATTATTCCAAATAACAAAGATATCGATGGTGATGCCAATTATAAGATCTAAGTTGGATAGTTAAAATGGATGAGTATAATAAGAGTTTTATGCAATCATAATATTCTACTAAGGCTGAAGAAAAAAATTTCTAGGTCTGTTATTAAGCTAGTTTTGTTATATGGAATATATCGTTGGGCTATAAAGAAACATCATTCATAGAAGAAAAGCTTAGTAGAGGTACACACACTTCTTTGGATGTGTGATAATATTATGAGAGATAAAATAATAAAAGAGAATACTCATGCTAAGGTGGTTATAGCCTGCATCAAAGAAAAAAAATATATGAAAATCACTTATGATGGTTTGCTTATATGCGATGTAGACTTATAAATGTACTAGTTTGACAAGTGACTTATCAATGTAGAATAAGTTAAAAGAGCCAAGAAAAAACCGAAGAAAATATGGATGGAGGTAATACGAAAAAATATTTATACTAGAAGTTTAAATAAAGACATATTGCTCGATAGGAATTAGTAGAGAAGGATCATCCATGTGTCAATCTGGCATGATCCCTTTTGGTTCAATAGCCTAGCCTATCCCAAGTACTTGGAATAGAAGGCATAGTTGTTATTGTCATTGTTGTATATAACCTAGCTTCTAATAAGGATGCCTCTGTGTGCGATCGAAGAGGTCATTTTAGGCTTGTCCTAGGATATATAAGGGATCTTCGGATAACATGCAAATATAAGGAGATACTTGGTCAACTGCACGATGCTCATATGCAATAGGACGTCACTGACTCATCCTGATGGAGATGGTACAAATCAGGAAGACATAGTGTCGCCACCTGCTATAAAGCTATCAACCTTAGTGGAGTCTCCTCATTGTTAGTCGACGAGGTATGGAGTTCTAGCATCCCTCCGAAAGTACAAGCATTTCTTTGATTGGTGGCAAGAGGGGTTATTTTGACTTTGGGAAATCTCCACAAAGAGGGAGGCAGGGTGGAATGGGCATGGTTTCTGTTGCCTTTGTACTTGTATCCAAGAATTCATACATCAATTTTTTACCACTTGCGCTTATGTAGGGATGAGAACGGGCAGGGTCGGATCAGGCTAGGCTGGATCCATTCAATGTCCAAAATAAAATTTTTGACTTTGGACTGATTCAAAGCTCAAATGGACCTTTTTTTAAAAAAGTCCAACTCGTCCCAATGGACTTCAGACAGACAGACCATGGACTTTTTGGATCTGTCCTTATCAAAATTCAAAAAAAAAAAAATGATGCTATGACCATAAAAAAAAACCATCACATAAAAAACTTCATTACCACTACAAACATCATTCATAATCTAATATCAAGTAAGAAATGCAGTAAAATTACTTAAGTTTGGAAAATCCTCCAAGTACATAATCTGTTGCAAAAAGACTAATAATATTTTCATCGTCTCTTTAGCAAAAGTGAGAAAACAAAATAACAACTCAGCTTTTATAACCATGTTCAAAGTTCTCCAACAAAAAGAAACCAACTCACTGCACTTCTTTATAGATAGAAAAAATATATCAATATTTTGATACATATGAAACATGGGATGTTAGCATAGGTTATCATCAAAAAACCAATCATAACTTTTGGCTGGAAAAAAAAATGCAGCAGACTGTAATAAGATGAATTGTGCACATCAATTTTAAAACTGTACAATGAGATAATATACAATACATAGATGCAAAATAGATATAACTTGCTAAGTGAACTAAAGTGGATGCTATTTTATTCAATGAATCAAATTAGAGAGAACAAAGGAGATTTTATTCAATGAATCAAATCGCTTGACGCTTACAGAGCCCAGCACCTCCTCCTCGACAATCTCCAAACCCATCTTCATCCTTCTTTCTTCTGGTCTTCGGTGTTTGCCGAAGATCGAGGAGACTCTAGCGAACGAATTAGGGTGAACAAACTAGGACGAACAAATGAGAAGAGAGAGAATCCTTCGGCGTTTGGTGATAAGAGTGAAGGAGAAGGGGATGGAGAGGAGAGAGAGGAGGGCTTTCGAGCGATCGAGAGAGAGAGAGAGAGAGAGAGAGAGAGGATCCATTTCTTCGGCGTCGTCTTCGGATGAGGCGAAAGAATTAGGGCAAACGAAGGCAGAAATTTTGGGAATAGATTTGCTTCGTTTGGGTTATTTTTTGGATGGGTTTGGACATGTCCAATCCAAATCCAGCCTAATAAAGAAAAAACTGAAATATTTAGTACCCAATTGGATCCACTTGCAAAATGAGCCGATTTAAACCCAGCCTTTTCGAACTGATCCGATTGGACTTTGAACAGGCCCGAACCCATTAACATCTCTATGCTTATGTCAAGTTCATTTAGGATTCTTTAATGACCGATTAGGAGGTTGTATGGCTCAAAGTCCACTAACATGAGTGATCTTTGGACGAGGGAGGAATGGAGGAAGATCCTATTACATTACTTGACTACAGGAGCAATATTTTGGAATATCTGATTGGAATGTAATGGTAGAGTTTTTCGAAACAATGTCTACAATGTGCTCTAATTATGTTATCAAATTGAGCACGACATCACTTTCGAGGCAGATATAACACAAAAGGAAGACCGAGGACCTTTGACGGCTATGACATCCTGTCGAGATCCTAAGATACATTTGGATCTCCAGTCGTGTATTGACCATGATGCCTTGCAGGAAGAAAGTGGAGCTAGGCCACTTACTCTTTGCAGATGACTATTGCCAGGAGGTCCGAGGGTACAAGAACTTCTTGACTTTTACGGATGATGCCTATTTTAGTTTAATTTTCTCCTCCTATCCTCTCTTATTGTTTCTTTTGCTGCTTATATATGTTATTTCCTCTCGCTTGTGAGGGACTCCTACATATTATCTATATGTATGATATATTTCTTTAGCATTTGTTTAATGAACGAGGTGGGGGTACTACCTATACGCCTGAAATTTTGCTATTCTTTTTCATTGCCATTACAAATTGCTTCAGCAAATAAAAAGAAAAGCACAAATCATAATTTCATATTACGGAGTAAGAAAATAGATGCCTCTATCTTTTTTGTTGTCGTGAGCTCTCTTAGGCAGTAGGGAATGGTAGCTACTGTCTTCCATTAACGATCTTAATGTTGGTTGATTTTTGTTGATCCAAACCCCTATATTAGAGAAAATAGCTGGAACGATGAGGACTTTCTCTCCTTTTGGACTCTTTTGATTCCTCCTTTTTCTTAATCTTCATCTGGAGGGAAATATATAGCTATTGGGGGCGTAATCGCTTCCGGATTTCCTACCTCAATCTCTCCATAATTGGAATATCCAAACCACTTTACGAGAGAGTGGAGAGTTATAACAGATTCTCCCAAACTTTAGCGGAGAGCTACTGATTCCGTGTGTCCATGTAGGAGCATGATACCTGTGTTGAGATGGACGCGCACCCTGCGTACAAAGCCTTAGGCCCGTGCGGCCCTGAGCTCACTACCTTGGGCCCGCACTGCCCTAGCCCCGTGTGGCCCGCACAGCCCTTGGCTCGCTGCCTTGGTGCGCGTGACCCTGGGCGTGCGTGAGGGTGCATGCACGATCCTTGGGGCACACGCGACCCTGGGTGTGTGCAACCTGTTAAGTATGGCCTTCTTTAGTCCCACATCGCAAAGGAAGAAGAAATGAAGGGGAGGAGAGGGCTATAAATTGAGCCCCCTTCTCATCCAACCTCACACCCAAATATATTCAAATACCCAAAATACTTTTGTATTTGTATTTGTATTCTCCACAAATAGTGAAATTTTGATCCTTCTCCGGCCGTGGACGTAGGTCACATTGACCGAACCACGTAAGTTTTTTGTGCCTCTTGTCTTATTCAGTTATTTTCTTTATTGTCTTTGTTACATTGTATTTGTGGCTATTAGTTCTTGTGGGGCCTGCTGCCCAACAAACTGGTATCAGCCAGATTTTTTTTGAGGTGCTTATTGTATGCTCTGTGGCTGCCACTAAACGTGGATCCTCCACATCAGAAAATAAGTATTTTCTGTTAGCGGGGCCCATTGTCACTATTCACCTCTTGTGGGGCCCACGTCACTATTCATCAAGTGTCATATTTTATAGCCATCATGACAGTAACAAAGATCTCAATTGAAAAGTTTGATTGGAGTGTCAACTTCGGTATGTGGCAGCTCAAAATGGAAGCCATCCTTATACAGGATGGATGTGAGTTAGCACTTGAAGGAGAGGAGAATAAGGCACCAGAGATAACGGCGAAAGAATTTGCAGATCTAAATAAAAGGGCTAGATCTGCTATTATTTTGAATCTCTCTAACGAGATTTTGCAGGAAGTCGCCAATGAGAGGACAACCAAAGGTATGTGGGATCGGTTGAAAACCATGTACATGAAGAAGATGGTGGAGAATCGACTTTATTTGAAACAAAAATTGTATATGTTGAGGATGATAAAAGGTACATCTATACTCTCTCATATTGATAAATTTGATTCCATTATTATGGATTTGGAGAATGTAGATGCTAAGATTGAGAATGAAGATCAAGCCATTTTATTGTTATGTTCCCTTCCCAGTCCTTTAAACATTTTCGGGATACTATGATTTATGGGAAAGATTCAGTCTCATATGATAGTATTAAATCTGCATTAAAATCTAAAGAGCAGATTGATAGGGACATCACAGGGGAGACTAGTGTTAATCAAGCAGAGAGATTATTTGTTTGGGGTAGATCTGAAAATAGAGACCCTAGTAGTAGCAAATCCAAAGGAAGGTCAAAATCCAGACATAACAATTTGATTTGTAATTATTGTAAGAAAAAGGGGCACATTAAGGCTAACTGTTATAAATTGAAAAATAAGGAGAAAAATGTACAAAATAGCAGCGACATCGCTGAAGCTAGAATAGCAGCAGATGAGAATGAAGGAACTATATTTGTAGCAACAGATAATAAAGTCAGGTCTAATAATGAGTGGATCTTAGATTCGGGTTGTTCTTACCACATGAGTCCCAGTAGGGAATGTTTCTCCACATATAAACCTGTTGATGGTGGAGTTATTTTGATGGGCAACCATGCTGCCTGTAAAGTTGTTGGTAGAGGTACAGTTCGAATCAAGATGTATGTGGCATTGTCCGAACACTCACTGATGTTAGACATGTTCCAGATTTGAAGAAAAATCTCATCTCTTTAGGCACTCTCGATGTTCTTGGGTGTAGATATTCAGCTGAAGGTGGAGTTTTGAAAATTTGTAAAGGTGCTCTTGTACTGATGAAAGCTAAAAGGTCTGGAAGTTTGTATATTTTGCAGGGATCTACTGTAACAGGTACTGCAGAGGTCTCTACATACTCAGATGTTGACATTACCAGATTGTGGCACATGCGGTTGGGACACATGGGTAAGAAAGGCTTAACGCTGTTAAGTAAGAAATGCCTACTTTGTGGTCAAAGTACTGGTAAGATGGACTTTTGTGAGCATTGTATTTTTGGGAAGCAGAAAAGGGTTAGCTTCAATTCTCCCGCTATCCATAAAACAAAAGGTACTTTGGACTATATTCATTCTGATCTTTGGGGACCATCTCGTGTTCCTTCTAAGGGTGGTGCCAGGTATATGTTAACTTTTATTGATGATTATTCAAGAAAGGTTTGGGTGTATTTTGTTAAGAATAAAAGTGATGTTTTCTTGACCTTTAAACAATGGAAGGCTTTGATTGAAAAGCAGATAGGAAAACACATTAAGCGACTGCGGACAGATAATGGCTTGGAATTCTGTAGTACAGATTTCAATGAGTTTTGCAAGAGTGAAGGAATTGCTCGGCATCACACTGTCAGAATGACGCCTCAACAGAATGGTGCGGCCGAGCGCATGAACCGAACTCTTTTGGAACGTGCTCGGTGTATGATCTCAAATACTGGGTTGACAAATGATTTCTGGGCAGAAGCCATTGCTACGGCGTGCTACATTGTCAACCGTGCTCCAAGTGCTTCTATTGATTTCAAGACTCCAGAGGAAGTTTGGTCAGGTACTCCTGCTGATTACTCTAATTTAAGAATATTTGGGTGTTCTGCTTATATGCATGTTAATGAGGGAAAGTTAGAGCCTAGGGCTAAGAAATGTATTTTCCTCGGTTATGCTTCTGGAGTGAAAGTATACAGATTATGGTGTTCTGATCCCAAATCACCTAAATTTGTAATTAGCAGAGATGTTACATTTGATGAATTATCTATGTTGTATCCTAGAAAAGAGTCTTGTCATCCTTGTAATTCAGAAAAGGATGATAGTACTAAGAAGCAGGTGGAGTTGGAGATTGGAAATGCAAGTCCTTCACAAAGAGTCTCTACGAGTCAAAGAGATCAAGTTGATGAACTAGATCTTGATGAACCAGTAGAGAAATATTCCATAGCCAGAGACAGACCAAGAAGAGAGATTCGACCACCACAAAGGTATGAAGATGTTGTTGCATATGCTTTATCAGTGGCACAGGAAACAGGTAGAGACGGTGAACCTTCCACCTATTTGGAGGCAATTCAGAGTGCTGATTCAGAAAAGTGGCTGGTGGCTATGAATGAAGAAATGGAATCTCTCCACAAGAATTGTACTTGGGATCTTGTGAAGCCACCGAAGGGAAAGAAAACAGTTGGTTGTAAATGGGTCTTCAAGAAGAAAGAAGGTACTTTAGGTATTGAACATGCAAGATATAAGGCACGATTGGTCGCAAAAGGCTGCAGTCAGGTATGAGGTGTTGATTTTAATGATATTTTCTCACCCGTTGTGAAGCATAGCTCTATTCGTGTATTGTTTGCATTGGTTGCCATGTTTGATTTGGAGTTAGAACAGCTCGACGTAAAAACAGCTTTCCTACATGGTGAATTAGATGAACAGATCTATATGAAATAACCTGAAGGTTTTGAAGCTGAAGGAAAAGAAGATCATGTTTGTTTGTTGAAGAAATCCTTGTATGGACTGAAGCAATCTCCAAGACAGTGGTATAAGAGGTTTGATTCATTTATGTTGGGTCATGGTTTCTCCAGGAGCATGTATGATAGTTGCGTATACTTCCGGAAGTTAAATGATGGTTCATTCATTTATTTGCTATTATATGTTGATGACATGCTCATTGCGGCAAGAATCTTGCAGAAATTCACCAATTGAAGGCCTTATTAAATGGTGAATTTGAAATGAAAGATCTGGGAGCAGCTAAGAAGATTCTTGGAATAGAGATAAGACGTGATAGAGGAGCTGGAAAATTGTTCTTGACCCAAGAAAATTATCTCAAGAAGGTTTTGGAGAGATTTGGCATGAAAGATGCCAAATCGGTTAGTACTCCTCTTGCTAGCCATTTTAGACTATGTGCTGCTCAATCACCAAAGTCAAAGGAAGAGGAAAATTATATGACACGAGTTCCTTATTCTAGTGTCGTTGGCAGTATGATGTATGTAATGGTATGTACTCGTCCCGACATATCACAAGCAGTTAGTGTTGTTAGCAGATATATGGCCAATTTTGGCAAAGAACACTCGCAGGCTGTGAAGTAGATTCTCAGATACTTAAAAGGTACGTCAATCACTTATTTGGAGTTTGGACATTGCGATAACACCTTGGTTGGTTTTGTAGATTCAGATGCCGGTGATCTCGACAAACGAAGGTCTCTCACAGGTTATGTATTTTGCATTGGAGGTTGTGCTATCAGCTGGAAAGCTACTCTACAACATGTAGTGGCTTTGTCCACTACTGAGGCAGAATATATGGCAGTTACAGAGGCTATTAAAGAAGCTTTGTGGTTGAGAGGTTTGTTAGGCGAATTATCTCTACAGCAAGGGGTTATTACCATTTACTGTGATAGTCAAAGTGCAATTCACTTGACTAAAGATCAGATGTATTATGAGAGGACGAAGCATATTGATGTGAAGTATCACTTCATTCGTGATATCATTGCTGATATGTTTACGAAAATCAGTATTAAGGACAATCCTGCCGATATGTTTACGAAGGCTCTTCCTGTTTATAAGTTCAAGCAGTGCTTGGACTTGATTGGCATTCAGAGGTGGTGATTCAGCCCGTTGGGGCATTACCGGAGAAGATGGAGTAAGCCATAAAATTGTTCGGACGAAGGCCAAGGTGGAGATTTGTTAAGTATGGCCTTCTTTAGTCCCACATCGCTAAGGAAGAAGAAATGAAGGGGGGGAGAGGGCTATAAATTGAGCCCCCCCCTCATCCAACCTCACACCCAAATATATTTAAATACCCAAAATATTTTTGTATTTGTATTTGTATTCTCCATAAATAGTGAAATTTTGATCCTTCTCCGGCCGTGGACGTAGGTCACATTGACCGACCCACGTAAGTTTTTTGTGCCTCTTGTCTTATTCAGTTATTTTCTTTATTATCTTTGTTATATTGTATTTATGGCTATTAGTTCTTGTGGGGCCTGCTGCCCAACACAACCCTTGGCACACGCGAGGGTCCGCGGTGTTAGCCCATGCCCTCCTCGGCATGCGCGCACCCAGCAAGGGGCGCAAGTATGTGTCGCCCGCCTGCCTGCTTGAGCACAAGCTTAGTGGTGGGCGCACTGCTTCGTGTCGCACCCTTCGTTGGGCGCACGGAGGACTAGTTCAACCATGCGCTGCCTCTTCTTGGGATGGCCTATTTATATTTTCATCGTCAATAGAACTCCCTCCAAAGTTTTTAAATTTTTGATTAAGTTGTAACAAATTTTGAAATACTTTGGATTCTTTTTTTAATAGAATAGAATTTTGAGGGTAGTTGTATTTTTGGCACCAGACTATCTTTGTTTTCTTGCAAGCACCCAAATTTTTTTTAATAACATGGGGACACCCACATGCTCTACGCGTTGGCCATGCACGGGTTGTCTAGTGTACCTCACATGCTAGGCATGCGCGGGGTGTCCTATGCGGCTCACACCGCGGGGAAGTTCCCGCATGCATTGCACTTTAATCTTGCGGGAGCATCTTGCTAAGCTTGCATGTTGGGCCGTGCGAGGATTTCTTACACGATTCGTGCATTGTGCTCAGGTCAATCCCGCACCTTCCGCTCTGGACGTGGAGCAACCCTGCACCTTGCATAGATGCAGGTCAGACCTATGCCTTATGCTGGCATGGATTGGCTCCATACCACAACATGGGGTTGAATGCTGACTCCAATTATTTAATTCTTGATTTTACTTTGTATGTTTGGTTGAAATATGTACTTTTTTTAGGCCTTCGTTAATCTCTCGCTTTGATTTGTGTAGTTCACTACCCTATAAATCCTCTCATGAAGAATGATCGTTTTAGGTTTCGAGGCAGCCTAGATAACCAGATCCACTTTAGATTTACTGGCCACATCCCCTAGTAGATGAGCAGAGTAGCAATAAATGGAAGGAGAAAATTATCACTTGCAGTTATTTTATGGCTTAGGAATTGAATAACCGATGTTGTTTTTGAAGGCACCAATGGGCGAATGATGAAGAAACCATCATTTCTTTTCAGAGACATCATTACTGAACCCAATGATAGCTTATTTAACACATGGAAGTAGTTGAATAAGGTAGGGGATTGATATATGCATATGTCAAACTTGGAGGGAGTGTGCCAGACTAGGAATTAGCTTCCCCTTGCCATTTCTGCAATGGATTTCCTACATGCGGATTATGTCCAGGCCTATTACTCAAGCCCATAGTTGTGTTCCAATCAAAATATCTTGCAATCGCGGGCCCTTTATAGATGTTCCTGCAAAATGCACTATCGGTTTATTGCCTGACAAACTCAGCAAAGTTTTCCTTGTACGTGAAAGTCTTCAGTGTACCAATATATTCGTCATCTGTTTATAGAGGTTGGAGGCCAATTTCCAGCACAAGATTTCTAAACACCAGGATGGGTACATTCAGCTCAGTGACTGTGGTGGATCTGAATGACTCAATTCATATTGGAAACTTTCAAAGAGCATTTAAAGATACTCGGGCTTTACGATGTAGTGAGAAATGTACAATATGGTTTCCTACATAGCTCCTTCCATTTCTTCAGTATTTTGGAGATGTATAACGCAGAGACCAACACTTTTTTCATGCCTGTTGGAGAACTGTGTTCGTATTATATGAAATTCATGAAGTTTTGGTGATGTCAGTGGGCAAATCTTCTCACGTAGAATATGTTCCTGGCATAGCAGAGCTTAATCATCCCAAGATTATAAGAGTAGACCTATCCGATTAATACTCGTGCCAGGGAGCTGGAAGAAGCGAAGGCCAAGGTTGTGCAACAACTCATAGTGGATGAAGAAGATTTGCACAGGAGGGCATTGGTAATTACCAAAGAGTGTCTTCAACAGCAATTGAAGACTGGAGGACTCCATGAGAACTTTGTTTCCGGAGTAACTTTTTTCAGAGCTTTGTTGTGTGCTATCGCATAGTTTCTTTTGAAAAAAATTACTTTTCTAGACTTTTTAATGATTTTAATATTTTCATGATTCAAAAGATTTTTATTCTTTTTTGTTTTTGAATTGAATTCCTAATGTAATTTTTTCCAACCAAATTAGGAATGCATGTTGGCTAGAGGTGTCGTGTTAATTTACCCTAGCTATTTTAAACTCGAGCTATTTAGTGGTTCTAGACGTGATAGCTAAAAGTTTTCTGTTTCACGAAATCCCATACTGCTCAGTGACATTTAGTATAACGACATAGAAAACTTTATGTTTCATGAAATCCTAGACCGTTCGGTGACATTTAGTATAATGGTATATGGAAAAGATAGAGGTATCATTAAATATGTCTTCTGGTTCATTCTATCCAAAGTTTCACGACATGATATCCATGAAACAATTAAACATATATAGGGCTTAACATATTTAATCTACCCATAATGTGACGGGAATTTAATAAGAATAGAGGTATCATTAAACATGCCTCAAGGTTCAACATATTTAGAGGTTCTGGACATGACAGGTATGAGCCAGCTAAACAGAGGAAAGATTAGCTTGCTTAGTTTAGTATACCCCTTCAGTGACATCTAGTATAATGAAATTTTCAGTTTTATGAGTGATTGACAGCGGTGATTGTTAACATAACAACAAAAAAATTTATTTCATGAACATTAATGAAAATTTTAATTATTCCTTATAAGAGGTGAAAGCTTAATATGATAGGAGTAATTGATTTTGTCAGGATTTTTATCAAATCCCTAGCTATCAATAGATTTAGATTGTCTTCACCAACTATCATTTAAGTTAGGCTAGTCCTGTTATTTCTCTCAGTATAATAAATTATCGAGAATTTTCTTTGGGCTTACGTGCCAAATTTTTCTTCTTCACTTTGCCTTCGCGACTTTGGGCAGTGATATATTATTATAATCAAATAAGGATACTGTTGTGATAGATATTGTGGGATTTTTAGCAAATCTCTAGCTATCAACGGATTTGGTTTGACTTTACCAATCGTCGTTCGCGTTGGGCTAGTTATGCTACTTTCCTTAGCAAGATGAGGTTGGCGAGGATTTTGTTTGGGTTTATAGACCAAAGTTTTCCTCTATCCTTTAGTCATAAAGACGTAGGATTCATTTTCGTCTGGTACCCCCAGCCTGGAGTGTAAAGCTTCACATGAACAACGAGCCAATATCTCTCCATTTGCGTTGTTGAAGATGAGGTTGGATGACTTCATTCCTTTAAGAAAATTATTTATTTAGAAATTCCATTTATTGGCATCATCATCCGGCTGTCACGCTAATTGATTAGACGTTACGCTCCATTTGAGTAGACTGTCTCTATTACAAATGGATCTTCCCATTTCGGCTGATTTTTCCTCTGGTCTTATGTGTTATGACCATCGTTCATGTGACAGTTAAGATCTGCTCACCTTCTTGCAAAGTTCGTCCTTTCACTTTCTTGTTGAAGTTTTGAGATATTCGTCCTTGATAAAGCTCTATTTGTTGTTGAGCTTTTAAGCGTTTTTCATCTAACGCTTTAACTCTCGTAGCCGGCGAATGTGTTTTTCTTCGATGGTCATTCTTTTTGCTAATGTTATCCAAAGGGAAGAAATTTTGATTTCTAGAGGTATGATAGTCTCACACCCGTACATAAAGGGAGAAGGATGTGACTCTTGTTGGCATGCTTATCATTGTGCGATATGTCTATAAACAAACTTCTAATTTCTCATCCCAATCGCACTGACTTGTGGTGACGCATTTCTGTAGAAGCTTCAAAATAGTTTTGTTTAATGCTTCTGCTTGGCCAGTGGCAGCCAGGTTGTATGGAGATGAAACCAAGTTTTGTATTCTGAACTTGTCATAGAATTTGGTGTAAGCTTCACTAGTAAATTGAGGACCATTGTTGTTGATGATCCGTCTAGAAACACTAAAGCGATAGATCACGTGGTGTTTGATAAACTTGACCACATCTACCATTTTCACTTCTCTTAAAGGGATAGTTTCTATCCATTTTGAGAAGTAATCAATTATAGCTAGTATGAATCAATGTTCATGAGAAAACGGTGGAGTGATGGGTCCGATAATGTCCATTTTTCACATCTCAAATGACCAAGGGATCGTGGTTGGATGAAGATACTCTTGAGCCTAATGTATGTAGTTTGCATGCATCTGGAAAGTATGGCATCACTTCACATAAGCTATGGCGTTTGCCATCATTATCGACCAATAAAAGCCCATTCTTATTATCTGGTCCCTCAATTTTGGTCTCGGGTGTTGAGTACTGCAAATCCCATCATATGCATCCCTGAGCACTCCTTATACTTCTTGTTATGATAAACACCAAAGTAAAACTCCACCTAGTGCCTAACTCGGCATATAATGAAACTTCACTGTCTCTTTCTTTATTTTGGTAGCTTCTTTAGGATCCTCTGGCAATATCTCATAGAATGCGAGGTCGACAAAAATGAATTGCCAATCTCTGAAATTCATCCTTAATGCATGGGCTTCATTTTCCTCTAGTATTTCTTTAGGGCAAAAACGCTTGCAACTTCTAATCACAATGCATTTGTTGAATTTAGCAGGTAGCGCTAACATGGCTGCAAGGGAAGTCAGGCAATTAGCGTATATATTTTCTTGTCGTGGCACATAGTCAATGTAAAACTCTTCGAATGAATTAGCCGTCTTAATGATCGCTTGATGGTAAGGTAGGAGATCATCATGCTTGACTTCATATTTTTCTCTTACTTGGTCTAGTACAAGTTTGGAATCCCCATAACCTTCCAAATGCTACATTCCCAGCTGTCGTGTGATCTGAAGTCCCGTTAACAATGCATTGTACTCGGCCACATTGTTAGAATATGGCTGAATGAGCGAGTGTCCCCAAGGAAGCACAAGGTTGTGCGGTAATATTTGAACTACCTCTAGTCCAACAACAGTTCTTTGAGCGGCTCTATCAAAAAATAGAAACCAAACTGGTTATTTGGAGGTCATGTTGACTCCTGCCATTTCATCTGGGCAAGATATTTCACTAGAAAATATGCAATAACTTGTCCTTCGATTGCTTTTGCACTATAAATCGCATATCATACTGCGATAAAAGAATTGACTAGTTGGCTAACTTACAATTAAGTGATCCAGGTTGGTCATAAGTAATCTTAAGGGATTTACATGAGAGATAATATGAATTGTTTGATCCATTAATTAGTTTCATATTTTCTGAACTGCGAATACTAGGGCCAAGTACTTATTTTCTACCAGTGTACCAGTGTTCTGCTCCTACCAGGTTCTACTAAGATAGTAAATGGCTTGCTCGTGGCCCAATTTATTAGTTTAGACCAACAGAGCACTATTTGCATGGTCTATTGCCCGAATATATATCAAGAATGCCTTTCATAATATAGGGGCTGCCAGCACTTGAGGATTCATGAGGTAATTTTTGAGATCTTTGAAAACTTGCTAATAAGCTCATCCAAAACAAATGACACCCCCTTCTTCATTAATTTGGTAAAGGGTTGACATCATCCCAAAAAGTTAGTGATAAATCTCTGAATGTATGCTAGCCTCCCTTATAACTCTCGAAGTTCTTTGAGATTCCAAGATAGTTGTATCTCTTAAATTGCTTTTTCCTTTTCTGGATTCAAGTGAATACTCTTAGATATGACAACGAATCCAAGAAATTTGTCACTAGAAAGATCTAGAAAAGACTTAGTCGGGTTTATTTTTAAGTCATGTTTTCTCATAATATCAAACACTATTTTCAAGTCATGAAGATGATAGTCTTTGTTGGGACTCTTGATAGCAAAGTCGTCCACATAGCACTCTATCATTTTTCAGAGATGCTCGTAGAAAATTGTGCTCATAGTATGTTGATATGTAGAACATGTGTTCTTTAAACTGAACAGCATAACTGTGTAGTAGTAAATGCCTAATGGTGTTCTAAAGCACATGTGTTTCTCATCTTCGAGGTACATTTTGATTAGATTGTACCTTTCAAATCTGCAAGTGTTGTTGATCATGACATCCATTATTGGAAGCGAACTTCATCTTTGGGGCATGCCACAGTTAGATCTCGAAAGCTGATGCAAATTCAGATTTTTCCATTCTTCTTGGGAACCAGAACAATATTCGCTACCCAATCAGGGTGCTGCTCTTTCCTGATAAAGTCAGATTGTATAAGCTTCTTAAGTTCGTCCTCGATCGTCTCTATTAGCTTTGGACGGAATCTCCTTTGATGCTGCTTCACTTGCTTTGCATATGGCTTAATATTAAGCAGATGCATAGCAACATGTGGATATAACATGTGTTTGTAGTTCCAGGCAAAGATGTCAATGTACTCTCGGACGGGAGTTTTAAGCTCCTTCTTTCTCATAAGAAGATAAACTCTCACTTATGAATATGGGTTTGGAGTTAGTTTCATCACACATGTTCACTTGAGCCACCTTGTCTTCAGTTGGCAATTCATGTTGTTCAAAGTGCATGTTTCATTGGGAGTCAAGATGCTTAACTAGCATTTTGTCTTAGGGAAGTGTCAATTCATCATGTTCGTTTAGATTTTGGTTGGCAGATATTATGTTCGTAGCCAACATTTTAGATAGTACTCCTAGACTGCTACCTGAGTTCCAATCGGAGTTTTCTATATTCTAGCAGACCATGTCATCTATCCGAAGGATCGGGTACTATGAAATATTCCAACTCCTGCCGGTTTTGTGATAATAATCAGGTTCTTTCCCTTTGCAGACAAACGAGCGTAGAAGGTTTCGATGTCCTTTGCCAGAATTTAATCCTACGCTTCGGATGAAGTCACATCCCATTTTCTCCATCATTCGGAATGATTTTAGTCCGTAATGATAGAACTAAAGTGCTTCTTGATTTTCATCTTCACTATCATGGGATAGGGCCACACATGTTGAAGCTTTCCGAAGAGTGGATTTCTTATTTGACCCGGCTAGTAGGCACTTTAAACATTGTCCCATCATCATTATCAATGCTTGATTATAGTATTTTGAAGACCTGATAGGCATGTGACTAGTTATTGAAGACCTGATAGCATGTGACATCTCAGCCTAATCTTCCCCAAAGGATGATTACCATTGGCATTGAAGCCAAAGATAGTAGTGTCAGGCGGAATTGACCTATGGGGAGGGATCCCAAGGAACAGCATGAGCCTTCGTTGCATGATTCTTAGGGCAGAATCTGGATCGACCTAGATCTGACCCACCTCTGTGGAACCAATATACCCCATGTAGTATAATGGTCTATTATTCTTAATGTTCTTGAATCGTATGTCCTCTAGCGTAAATGTGATATAAGGAGTGTGCCTCTCCAGTAAAATGCACTACAAGCATGCCTCCTTTACTCCTTTTAGAATGTGAGCTAGGGAAACTTCCGAATCTGCCAAAACTTCTCTAAGAGTATCTCTTGTAGTCTTGGACAAATGTAACAACTCATATAGAGTTATCCTTGCTGGTATGTTTGCCAGCCAAGCTAGAACATCAAACTGAAACGATGAACTTAGTTCTTCAATGGCATCCTTCTGTGGAGCTCAGTTATACCTAAGCTCTTTTTGCTTCCCTTTGTCGGAAGGCTACTTGACTGATCTCTCATTAGGCTTCTCTGATGACTTAAAAGGGCCAATGCCTGCATTCCCAAAATCTTTGAGATATTGTCTTCCAGATCTAGTGCCTGCAAGAGGCATAACTTTGTGCTCTACTGTTAGAGCCGCTATCTCTATTTCAAAGTCAGTTATTTGAGCTGCATTGTCCTTCTCGAGTACAGCTAAGACAATGTTGTGTGTGTGCTATCTCTCCCTCACTTTCTATTTCTTCTTAGACACCACCATTGTTCACTGTTCATCTTTAAGAAGGTCCGGGAGCACCCAAAGGACCTCTTGTTGCTCTGCAGTGAAAGGAGATACACTTTCTTTTGTAGGCCCTGGGGATCATAATTGACCACCCTAAGTTGCCTCAACCAATGCCCGAATCTTGTCCTTAAGGATATAACAATCATTCATAGGGTGACTTATGATTCGGTGATAAAGGTAGTAGTTTGGATCGTTAGTCTTCCCAATTTTTTCAGGTGTCTTGCTCTCTGGAAACTTAATCTTGTTGCATTGGATAAGCAACTTGAAAATGGTAGATGTGTGTTCATCCTTAAATGAATATTGCTTCTGAGGTCTTGATTGCCTTGCAGGACTACTCATCACCGACAATCCTTTTGGCTTCGACGTGACTTCCACTGCCATCATATCTTCCACTTGGAGCCGGAAGATTGGAGAAGGGCTTCGCTTGTTGTACCTCTTCTCTTAGATCTCCGCTCTTTGAGACGGCGAAGTATATCTTTAGCTTACTCACCATACTTGAACAAGTCTCTCCAAGATTTTGATTTGACTAGACCCATCTAGACCAGAACATCAATCAGCAAATTATGTCTACAAGTCTCTAGGAGAGTATCTTGCATCATACCATGCAGACATCGCACAAAGAACTCTTGGAATCATTCAATGAATGCCTTCACCGTTTAGCCTTCTATTTGCTTTGTTGCTAGAAAAGAGGGCACAAACACTTCTATTTGGTCTTCAAAAAATAGGCTAAGAACTCTCATTCTAGATCAGCTAATGACTTTATGGTACTTAGGGGCAACTGCATGAAGTAAGTAATTGCAAGTCCTTGCAAAATACTCGCAAATATCTTGGTGAGAGTTAGATCATGACCATCAAATGTCCTATTTGTGACAGGAAGTAGAATATGTGTTGTTGCAAGGAGCCTTTGCCATCAAATAAACAAAGGTTCAATAACTTATAATTTGGGGAATAAGGCATAGTTTCCCACTTTGTAGGGTAGCAGCGCAAAATCCCCACTTCTTGAAATTCCTTCCAATGGAGAAGTGCTTGCAATTGATTTTCCATCTTTTCCATCTTCTTCACATGAGGATTGTTAACGACCCTTATCTTCTCTTCTTCATGTTGAGAGTGATGAGGGCACTCCTCATGTTCATCTTTGCTTTCTTCATCTTCATTCATAGGTTGTTTTCCTTCTTGTCTGAGTGAAGGTGATGAAGATTGACCTTTCTTGGTGTGAGCCAACAATTTAGTCAAAAGTTGTTTCATCTTGTCAGTCGACTCTTGTTGTTGCTAGAGTCGTTGTTCTTCGTTTTCTAGTCTCTTAGAGACTTCATTTGGGATTGTAGATGACAAAAAAAAAAAAAGAAAGGAAACAAAAAAAAAAAATGAAAGAGGAAAAGGGTGCACCCGCGGGAACACCCCGCGGGGTGCACCCTGCACCCGCGGGATGCACCCGAGGGGACACCTCGCAGGTGCCACCCGCAGGAGCATCCCGTGGGTGCCACCCGCGGGTGCCACCCGTGGGGTTGTGCCGTCTTGGTGTTTCGATTACGTGGATTTGGTTCGAATTTTCATGGAATAGATACCCCAGATCTTGGTGTTTCTGTTACCAAATTTAGCTCAGATCTTATCCGAGCAGTTACACCTTGATATATAAAAAGAGGGTAGAGTTTTGAGGAGGGGAGGATCTCAGGGTAGCTTCTTCCGGAGTTCAGTAAAGGAGTTCCAGAGAGAGCAATTTTTTTCTTCCCAATCCAGATTGGATCGTCATTGGAGTGCATCAGCGAGGCTCTACCACTACCAGACCCACATAAATTTAAAAGGGGAACCAAATTAATTTTTCCTATTCTTGTAATTTTGAATTTCTTTGTAATTTTCTTTTTATTACTATAATTCAAAAGTAAATTGTCATGTAAGGAAATTATAAATTTTTGAGCGTACAAGAATTGGTGACCACAGTGAGAGGATTAAATCAATTATCTTTATGGGAGGATCACAGGGTATCTTCTTCCGGAGTTCAGAAAAGGAGTTTCAGAGAGAGCGATCTTCTTCCTTCCAATCCAAATCGGATCATCAACAGAGTGCATCAGTAAAGCTCCACCGCTACCAGACCCACATAAATTTAAAGGGGAATCAAATTAGTTTTTCATATTCTTGTAATCTTGAATTTTTTTGTAATTTTCTTTTTATTGTTGTAATTCAAAACTAAATTGGCATGTAAGGAAATTACAAATTTTCGGGCGTATAAGAATTGGCGACCACAGTGGGAGTCTCGGCGGCACAGTCCGACCAGAGATCTATCAGATCAATGGTTGAAACCTTGGTCGTCGAAGTCGACGAACAAAGGTATGAAGAATCCTCTCTTTAAGCTCCTCTAATTCGGAACTTAGGCGTCGTCGTCGGGTAATGATAAAAAAAGGTGAGGCGTCATCGCCCACCAAAATTGGCAAGGCGTCATCGCCTGTCAAAATAAGTGAGGCAGCATCGCCCACAAAAAATTGACAAGACATCATCACCTGTCAAAAAAAAGGTAAGGCGTCATCGCCCACTAAAATTGACAAGGCGTCATCACCTGTCAAAACAAGTGAGGCGTTATTGTCCAAAAAAATTGATGACGTTTCATCGCCTGTAAAAAAAAATTAGACGTCATATCTCATAATAAATTGGCAAGGCGTTGTCGCCTGTTAAAAAAAAAACTGCGCCTGCAGCGCACTAGTGGGGCCCACTTGGGCCCCCGTGCACTGCTGAATAGCACTGCGCCAAAGAAAAACAATAATAAAATAAAGGGGTATTTACTGGTTTGTCCCTCAAATTTTTATATATTATGATTTAGTCCCTCAAATCTTCATATTTAGGATTTAGTCCCCCAAATCTCCTAAGTTACTACAATTTAATTCCCTTCCCCAAATCCCCAAATTTTTAACCTGTTATTACCATTTTACCTCTCCTTATTCATTCTTTCTCTTCCTCCTCTCTTCTCCTCTTCTCTTCTCCTTTTTTTTTCATTATTCCTCATCTTTTCTACTTCTCTTTTCCTTCTCTCTTCCTCCTCTTTTCTTCGTTGGGAGAAGAGAGGAGGAAGAGAGAAGGAGAAAAGAAGAGGAATAATAAAGAAAATGAGAAGAGAGGAGGAGAAGAGAGGAGAAAGAGAAAGAATAAATAAGGAGGGATAAAATGGTAATATCATATCAAAAATTTGGGAAATTTGGAAAGGGGAACTAAATTGTAGTAATTTAGGAGATTTGGGGAACTAAACCCTAAATATAAAGATGTGGAGGACTAAATTATAATATATAATTTGAGGGACAAACCACTAAATATCCTTAAAATAAAATAAACTCCGCGCCTACTACGCGCCCCCGTGCACTGCTGAACAGCGCCGAACGAAGGAGGAAAAAAAATTCCGTGCTGCTGCGGTGGGGCCCACTGGGCCCCACGCGGACTACATTTCCCGTGCTGCGCCTCACAGATGCAGGGTGGGGCCCACTGGTCAGTGCGCGCAGCTGCGGGGCGGGGCCTGCGGCCCCCACACACACAGCAGCGTCCGAAAAAAAAAAGAGAAAAAATAATTAGGGTTATTAATACTATGATTCTACGGTATGAAAAGGCCAGAGCACAGATGCAGGCTGTTACTGATAAATTATAATGCAAAACAGGCGTCACTTGTACAGTTAGCATTGGAGTGAGGGGATCATGTCGATGAGATCATCAATGATCCAAACTACAAAATTTGAATTCCCAACCCCAGATGACAGGTCAGGGTTAGCCTCAAGCATACCAAGCATGCGCCTGCGCTCTCCTCTCCTTGTTCCTTGAAAAAATACAAAGGCTGTTCGATTGCCTTGTCGAATCCTTTTCCAGATACGGTCAAGGTATGGTACGACGCGCAACATCCTCATGCAGGTACTGTGTGAGAAGGGAGATGTCGATGCCGCATGAAAGAATGCTCGATGAAATGTCGAAGAAGGAGATTAAGCCCAATGTCATCAACTACAACATGGTACTCGACTGCTGTTCAGCAAACAGTGTACACGCTCCTAAGTATTTTGGGGGAAGCCTGTGAGGTGTTTGATCAAATGTCTGAAGGGAATTTGATCTCTTAGGACTTGATGTTGGATGATGTTGCTCCATTCAAACAGTGGTATGTCCAGCACTATGATGTTGAGATTAAGGAGATTGAGGCTACACTAAAGAACCAACTTGTTTATCTCTACTGCTTCGGTGCTACATCGGAGAAGGGTTACTTTGTCAAATGTGAGAAGTGCCTTAGCAGCCTTACAATGCTTCACTAGTACATTTGGTGTCCTGTTTTGTGACTGGTTACAGCTCCTAGAAGACAAAGGGTCTAGTGATCTCAGCTGTGCTCTTACTCTCGGAACCAATGCCAAGCTCGGCAACGAGCTAAGCCGCGGCGTTTTTGGGGTGACCAACCTATACACCGAGTACGACTCTAGTGAGCACCTCGCATGCAAAGTTCCACCCCAAGAAAGAGTACAGAAGTGGGAACGAACTCCGTTAGTGACAAATCGGAACACGAACAGAGATATGCTAGTCTTCATTGTTATCATGGATGAAATAAGTACTGGCGGTGGCTCTCCTGCATATGGACGGACGATAGAGGAGAATTTCTTGACTATGACATATTAGTAGCCGCCAAGATACAAAGGTCCTTCAGAGCCTATTCATATTATCTTCCCTTGATTCTGGCACTGTTAGGCCAAGGGACATGATTATCACACAAAGTGGCCCCTACAATCTAAGCACAATGGTCAAGACCTTCTTTAAAATATTTATGCATCAACAAATCGATGGGAAAAGCGTGGTAAGGCAATGCGATGTGTCGAGACTCCGCCTGCAGTGCATGAACTTACTGCACAAAGAATTTGTTGAAATTATTTTAGTCCCACATCGTGTGTGGGACTAAATGGAAAGGGACCCTCCCAAATATTTTTATCCCAAATTACTTCTCTCTTTATATTTATTATTTTTGTCTAGTAATAAAATTTTTCTGTCTTATCCGTTGTTTTTATCCAAGAAGGGGTTTTCCACGTAAATCTTTGTGTCTCCATTTCTTTGGTCATTTGCTATTTTTCCACTCGTTTTTTATATAACAGTAGTATCAGAGCAAGGTCAACAAGATTGTGATACTTATCGTATGCTCTGTGATTGTAAGTGGATCCTCCACATTAGTGGTTGCCACCTTCTTCTACATCAGAAAATAAGTACTTGCTTCTTTATGGGACCTACTCAGTATACTTGCGGGGTCCACCCACTTGTTCTTGTTCTTGTGAGGCCCACTTTCTTCCGCTCGTTCTCCCACTTTCTCCTACTTGTTCTTGTGAGGCCCACTTTTCGTGAATAGTGTTTTTGTGGGGCCCACTTTCGTGAATAGTGTTCTTGTGGGGCCAACTTTCGTAAATAGTATTCTTGTGGGGTCCACTTTCGTCCACTTGTTTTGAATAGTGGGAGTTGTGTTGGAGTTGGGATATAGCAATGACACGCAAATTTGAGATTGAAAAATTCACCAGAGGCAATTTTGGTCTCTGGAAAATGAAGATGAGGGCTGTCTTGGTAAAAGATAAGTGTCTTCCTGCCATCGGTGAAAAACCAGAGAATATCTCAGACGAGAAATGGTTGGAGATGGATGCTGAGGCTATTTCAGATCTCCATCTCGGATTAGGAGATGATTTATTGTCCAGTATTCAAGAGAAGAAGACAACAAAGGAGATTTGGGATCATCTCATCAAACTGTACGAGATCAAATCTCTCCACAACAAAATTTTCCTCAAGAGGAAGTTGTATACCATTCGGATGTCAGAATCCACTGCAGTGACGGAGCACATAAACACCCTCAACACTTTATTCTCACAACTCAAGAATTTGGGTTATGATATAAAGATGGGTGAACGTGCTGAAATTCTACTCCAGAGTCTACCAGACTCATATGATCAACTCATCATCAACAAAACAAGCAACTTGGTTGAAGATCGCCTCGACTTCGATGGTATTGCAGCTGCAGTCCTAGATGAAGAGAAGCGGCGCAAAAATAAGGAAGACATGTAAGCAAGTTCACACCAAGCAGAAGTAGTGACGGTGACGAGAGGAAGATCAATGGAGCCTGGCCCCAGTGGGAGGCAAAGTCGCGGTAGATCTAAATCACGGAGTAAGAAGAATGTCAAATGCTACAATTGTGGCAAGACGGGTTACTACAAAAGAGATTGTTGGAATTTGAAACAAAATTCCGGTCCTCAAGGAAATGTGGCAAGCAGTTCAAATGATGGAAATGCCCTAGTATGTGAGGCAGCAACATCACATGAAGGCAGAAAAAGATTACAGGATGTATGCTTGTTCAATTCTGGAGCAACATTTCACATGACTTCTCGCAGAGAATGGTTCCATCACTATGAACCAGTCTCTGGGGGAATGGTTTACAGCTGTAACGATCATGCCTTAAAGATCGTTGGAAGAGGATCCATCAAATTGAAGATGTTTGACGGGATAGTTCGCACCATCCAAGAAGTGCGACATGTGGAGGGAATAAAGAAGAACTTGCTGTCTTTAGGACAGCTTGACGACCTCGGGTGCAAGATAGAAGGTGAGAAGGGAATCATGAAGATTGTACGAGGCGCGCTTGTGATTATGAAAGGAGAAAAGCTAGCTGCAAACTTGTACTTAGTCAAGGGAGAGACTCTGCAGGAAGGAGAAACATCAGTTGTCACAAATAATGATGATGAGAAGACTGCAACGATGTGGCATCAAAAACTTTGCCACATATCGGAGCAGGGAATGAAGATTCTTGCAGAAAGAAAGCTACTTCCGGGTCTCACGAAGGTTTCTCTACCATTCTGTGAGCAATGTGTGACAAGCAAGCAGCATCGGCTAAAGTTCAGCACATCAAATTCTAGAAACAAAATTATTCTAGAATTGGTTCACTCTGATGTATGGCAGGCACCAGGTATATCCCTTGGAGGAGCAAAATATTTTGTTACATTTATTGATGACTATTCCAGGAGATGTTGGTTGTATCCAATCAGAAGTAAGGCAGATGTGCTTCCAACATTCAAAATTTTCAAGGCGCAGGTGGAACTTGAGACTAGTAAAAGGATCAAATGTCTCAGGTCGGATAATGGAGGAGAATACACTGGTAATGATTTTGATAAATTCTGCAAGTAAGAAGGCATCAAAAGACAGTTCACGACGGCATACACCCCTCAACATAATGGAGTGGCAGAGCGGATGAATAGAACGTTGCTTGAACGTACAAGAGCAATGTTGGGAGCAGCTGGCTTAGAAAAATCTTTCTGGGCTGAAACAGTCAACACCGCCTGTTATGTGATCAATCGGACTCCATCAACAGCAATTGAGTTGAAAACGCCGATGGAGATGTGGACAGGTAAACCAGTCGATTACTCTAATCTTCATGTTTCTGGAAGTTCTGTATATGTGATGTATAATTTCCAAGAAACTACTAAATTGGATCCGAAATCCAGAAAATGTATTTTCTTAGGGTATGCTGATGGTGTAAAGGGGTATCGTTTGTGGGATCCCATTACCCACAAAGTTGTCATCAGCAGAGATGTCATTTTTACAGAAAAAAAGATCCAAGATGATAGCACGTCAAAAGCAGAAACTGCAGTGATACAGATGAAAGATAATTCCTCTGAAGCGGTTACAGAGAACCAGATTCCAGAACCTATTGATTCTGATTTGCAAGAGATCAGACGATCAAGCCGAGAAAGAAAAGCTCCAGTTTGGCATTCTGACTATGATGTGGATAGTAATGTTACATACTGTCTTCTAACTGAAGATGGAGAGCCATCAACTTTCCAAGAAGTAATGACCAGTTCAAATGCATATCAGTGGATGGCAGCAATGCAAGAGAAGATCGATGCTCTTCATAAAAATGAGACTTGGGATCTTGTGCAGCTACCACCAGGAAGAAAACCCATTGGCAATAAATGGGTATACAAAATTAAAAGGAACAGTGATGATCAACTGGAGCGTTATCGTGCAAGATTGGTAGTCAAAGGCTACGCTCAGAAGGAAGGTATTGACTTTAATGATATATTTTCTCCTGTGGTTAAACTTTCTACAGTTCGAGTAGTTCTGGCTATATGTGCTATCTCTGATTTACATCTAGAGCAATTAGATGTAAAGACAGCATTTCTTCATGGTGATCTTGAAGAAGAGATTTATATGCTCCAACCATAAGGTTTTGAAGAAAAAGAAAATAAGAACTTGGTTTACAGGTTGAACAAATCTCTATACGGATTAAAGCAGGCGCCAAGATGTTGGTATAAGAGATTTGATTCTTTCATCATGAGCCTGGAATACAATAGACTCTATGCAGACCCTTGTGCATATTTCAAGAGGTTTGATGATAACGACTTTGTTATATTGCTATTGTATGTAGATGACATGTTAGTTGCAGGCCCTAACAAAGATCGGATTCAAGAATTAAAGGCTCAGTTGGCTAGAGAGTTTGAGATGAAGGACTTGGGACCAGCAAACAAGATTCTAGGGATGCAAATTCACCGAGACAGAAGTAATAGGAAGATTTGGCTTACTCAGAAAAATTATTTGAAGAAAATTCTTCGGAGATTCAATATGTAAGATTGTAAGTCAATTCTACCCCTCTTCCTGTTAATTTCAAGTTATCCTCAAGTATGTGTCCTAGCAATGAAGAAGAGAGGATGGAGATGTCTCGAGTACCGTATACATCAGCAGTGGGTAGTTTAATGTTTGCTATGATCTGTACAAGACCAGACATTGCACATGCAGTGGGAGTGGTTAGTCGATACATGGCAAATCCTGGTAAAGAGCATTGAAATACGGTAAAGAGGATTCTACGATATGTTAAAAGAACCTCAAATGTTGCATTATGTTATGGAGGATCAGATGTAATTATTCGTGGATATGCTGACTCTGATTATGCAGGTGATCTTGACAAAAGTAAATCTACTACTGGATATGTGTTCATTCTTGCAGGTAGGGCTGTAAGCTGGGTTTCAAAATTGCAGTCTGTTGTTGCAACCTCAACTACAGAAGCAGAATATGTAGCAACTACACAAACCAGTAAAGAGGCGATATGGTTGAAGTTGGTGATGGAGGAGTTTGGGCACAAATAAGAGAAGGTTTTTTTGTTTTGTGACAGTCAGAGTGCTTTGCATCTTGCAAAGAATCCAGTCTTTCATTCAAGAACCAAGCATATCCGAGTTCAGTATCACTTCGTTCGTGAGAAAGTGGAAGAAAGAACGGTGGATGTATAGAAAATACACACTAAAGAGAACCTAGCAGATTTTTTGACAAAAGGAGTCAACACGGACAAGTTCATTTGGTGTCGATCCTCTTGTGGCCTAGCAGAGACGTAAGCAACATGATGACAAGGCAGAAAGGATAGTATGAAGATTAATTAAAACTCAATTAAATCTTCAAGTGGGAGAATGTTGAAATTATTTTAGTCCCACGTCGTGTGTGGAACTAAATGGAAAGGGAGGGGAAGGCTATAAAATTAGCCTTCCCCCTCCCAAATCTTTTCATCCCAAATCACTTCTCTCTTTGTATTTATTACTTCTGTCTAGTAATAAAATTTTTCTGTCTTGTCCGTGGTTTTTACCCAAGAAGGGGTTTTCCACGTAAATCTTTGTGTCTCCATTTCTTTGGTCATTTGTTATTTTTCCACTCGTTTTTATATAACAGAATTCACCACAGTTTAGAAAACTAAAGCTTAGTTGTTACTCCAGAACAACAATTCTAGCTCAAGCTAGAAATCCTCAAATTCATAGATGAAGAGGACATGAAGCAAAAGTGCGGAGAACGTTGAAGGAGCGCAAGAACAAATTCAAAATCACTACAGGGGAAAAGAACACTCAAAGCCCGCGATGAATACAGGGCTGAGCCAGACACAAGGCTAAGTCTGTAGTTGAAATGCGAGGTTAATTCAGTGCGCGAGGTTAAGCTAGTGCATGGGTCTAACTCAGTGTGCGAAGCTAAGCCAGCGCACAAGTCTAACCCTGTGTATAGTGCGATCTTAAATTGTAATCCAAACGCAAGGTAAAACTCACTAAAGTCATCCAAAATGCAAGGGTTAGCCAAACACAGGAAAAAATCAGAATGCTAGGCTAAGTCGAAACCAAGCTAGCTTAAATTCATCCAGACGTAAGGTTATGCCCGCATACGAAGCCAGCATACGACACAAGGCTATACCAGCATGAATCCAGCCAGATGTGAGGCTATGCCTGTAAGTGAAGCATGGGACTAATTCAGTGTGTGAGGCTAAACCAGTGCATGAGTTTAACTCAGTGCGCGAGGCTAAACCATCGCACAAGTCCAACTCCGCATATAACGCGAGGCTAAGCTCGCGTAAAGTTATCTAAAGGCGAGGCTATGCTCGCATAGGGTGCAAAGTTACACCCGCAAAAAAAATGCGAATTTGACTTTCAGCCCCGCATGGACTTCAAAAAAGAGGAAAGCGGTCAATTGAATTGCAATTCTCTTCATAACCAATCGAATGAGGCCCACCCAAGGGATAGGGTCTGTGTCCATATTTCAAGATGGCTCATGTTTGTTATAAAGCCAATATGCCGATCAAAGTTACAGTTTTTGGTTAGACTCAGCTTCAAAATGCAATCCTAAAGAAGCTCTTATATATAAGGAAAGTGAACAAAATCCTCCAAAGCAATACTGGACTTGGTTCAGCCATATGAGGCTATATCCATTATCCAGGCAACAACCAATATGGCGAACTGCAATAATATTTGGGTAGTTCAAAAATAAAAAAAATAGACAGCTCTCCTTCAAGTCTCGAAAGACACTTCAGCCTAATACAGACTCAGCAAATCACCAAAAAAAAGGTTGATTCTTTCCTCTGTATTGAGAATTGATTCAGTATTCAACTGGGGTCGTGTATAGAACTATGAAGCTCTCAAGGCTTCCACATTTCCTCATATCATTTGTGAAGCTTACAGCATAGAAATCAACCAAGCCAACAGAGCTCTATTTCGAGATAAACATCAATCTTGACATGAGATCTCTAGTAAGTTCAGCTAAGATAAAAACTAGTTAGACTTTCTAGTTTTGTGGTTGAAAATATTTTTGCTCAACCAAGCAAGATGTGCATCTTGCCATCCATCCAGAAGATGAAGATGTGCAACTCAAGCGATCCAAGTTTCACAAAAGAGCCCTTCAGCCTCGATATAGAGTTCAAAATGACACTCGCATATTTTAGCTTCCGTGCGAGGCTTGTCATGACACTCGCATGTCTCAGATGGCATTCGAGGTTTATCATGACACTCGCATATCTCACTCCACAGGAGACTGAAGTTGGTATCCATGTGTTCAAATCATCACATGGGCTCATCTTCAGAGTTGCATCCATGTTGCAACCAAGGCTAAAAGCACAAGTCTTATTTTCAAGATATGTAGTCTATAAGACACACGCGAGAGGGACTTCCTCTAAAAAGCTCTCTCGAAATTGAAGTTATGTGATGACGACTTTAGGTTTGAGCCCACAGAAAGCTAAAGTTTCAAGTGAGGCTCACGACCGTTGTGTCTGCATCACTGGAGATGATGCTCGCGTTCTTTTAAAGCCCATTGTGAAATGCAATGACATTCATGATGAAACTACCAATGTTTCAGTTGTCTGGAGTGGTGATACGACGTTCTTTTGTCGCTCCAACTCATAAATTGAGGGTCAAATAGCTTGAAACTTAAATCACTCTAAGCTCAGCCTCGACCAGCTCAAGAAAGACAAAGTTAGGTATTAAAATTCGATATTCTAATACCAAACAGCTATCAAATCGATGGACATCCATGTCCTGCATCATAAGAATATCATGCGAACTTATTGATATTGGTTGCAGTTATCTACCACTGCTTGGCAATATTAATCAACAAATCAAAATCCCTGCTCCATGGGTTGATAAAAAAACCATTCTCTTTGGAAGGGTTCAACCATATGCAGCTCAATCCAATGAAACTAAAGATGAAGATTAGGAAGCCTCTAAATTCTATCATTACGGACCAAAATCATTTCGAATGATAGAGAAAATGAACTATGACTTCATCTAAATGCCAAGTTTAAATTTTGGATGCGCAACAATGCCCACGCCCAAGGAGCGTTGTGTGCGCGTCTGTACTCGCACCCGCAAGGGTGCTATGTGCGCCCATGGAGCGTGCTTGCAAAGCACTGTGGACAGGCCCATGCCTGCGCACCCCCTGCATCTGGGGAGCACTGTGCATGGCAAAGAGTGTTGAAACCTGTTTCGCTCCTTTGTGTTCGAAAGGAAAGAATCAGATTACTGTCACAAAACCGGCAGGGGGTTGAGATATGTCACGACAGCTGATACTCCAGATATAGAGGATGTGATCTGCCAAAACACGAAAAACTCCGACAGGATTTAGACATCAGTCTTGGAGTACTATCCAATGAGCTAACTCTTCTTCAAGATGAAGTATTAGTTAAACATCTTGATTTCAAATGGAGCATGCGCTTTGAACAACGCGAACCGCCTATCGAAGACAAGGTGGTTCGAGTGACATGGGTGATGAAATCAACCCCAAGCCTACAAGATCCTCAAGTTACTTTACATCGGCCAAATATTAAGCCAAATGCAAAACCACTAAGTAGCATCAAAGAAGACTTCGTTCAGAGCTGATGGAGTCGATCAAGGATGAAGTTAAGAAGCTTATACAATCAAGCTTCATCTAAAAAAAATAGAAAAGAAGAAGAAAGCAACCTAAATGGGTAGCAAATGATGTCCATGTTCCCAAGAAGAATGGGAACATCCGAATTTTCCTTGACATTTGAGATCTGAATGCAGCATTACCTTAAAGACGGATATCCGCTTCCAATAACGGATGTCTTGATAGACGATACCTGCAAATTCGAAAGGATGTCTTTCATATATGAATTCTCTGGGTATAATTAAATCATGATGTACCCTGAAGACAAGAAGCACAAGAAGTGCTCAAGGAAGTGCATGATGGAGAATGCAGTGCTCACCAGCCGGGACCTAAATTAGGAGACCAGATAAAAAAAAATGGGTTTCCATATTGGCCAATGATGATGCTAATCAATAGAAAATTTTTGAAGAAATATTATTCTTGAGGGAATGAAGGCATCCGACCTCCTCTTCAACACAGTAAATAAAGAAATGCTGGCCGTCGTTAAGATGTAGTTTCGCACCCCCAACGAGGGGCACAAAATGAAAATGGATCCTACGTCTCTACGACTATGGATAGAAGAAATATTTTGCATGTAAGTCCAAACGAAATCCTTGCTAACCCTATTATGCTAGGGTAAAAGTATGAATTGCCCAACACCGTCAAGATAACGGAAAAAAAATAAATTTCTCGCCAACCCTATTATGCTGAGGGTAAAAACATGAACTGCCCAACACCGTTAAGATAACAGGAAGATGATAAATTTCTCGCCAATCCTATCATATTGGGGGTAAAAGTATGAATTTCCCAATACCGTTAAGGTAATGGGAAGAGAACCAGTTTCTCACCAATGCATCATGTTGGGGTAAAAATATGAACTTACCAACGCCGTCAAGGTAAGAGAAAGAGAACCAGTTACTCGCCAACCCATCATATTGGGGTAAAATCATGAACTGCCCAATACCATCAAGGTAACATGAAGAGAACCAGTTTCTCGCCGACCCATCATGTTGGGTTAAAATCATGAACTATCCAACACCGTTAAGGTAATAGTAAGAGAATAAATTTCTCGCCAATCCTATCATACTAGGGTAAAATTATGAATTTTCCAATACCGTCGAGATAACGGGAAGAGAACCAGTTTCTCACTAACCCATCATGTTGGGGTAAAAATATTAACTTCCCAACACCGTTAAGGTAACGGGAAGAGAATAAATTTCTCACCAACCCTATCATGCTAGGGGTAAAAGCATGAATTGCCTAACACCGTCAAGGTAATAAATTTCTCGCCAACCCTATCATGCTAGGGGTAAAAGCTTGAATTGCCCAAGACCGTTAAGATAACGGGAAGAGAACCAGTTTCTCGCCAACCCATCATGTTGGGGTAAAAACATAAATTGCCCAAAACTGTCAAGGTAACGGATAGAGAACCAGTTTCTCGCCAACCCATCATGCTGGGGATTAAAAGCATAAGTTGCCCAAAACTGCTAAAGGAAAATGAAGAGAAAAAGTTGGACATTTAAGCCCAAACGAAATTCTCGATAACTTATAATACTGAAGGGAATAGTATGGCTAGCCCAACTCAAACGGTAGTTGGTAAAGACAAATCAAACCCGTTGATAGCTGGGGATTTACTAAAAATTCCATGACAAATCTGTTACAACCATATCCTTATTCGATTATAAGGATGTATCATTGCCCAAAGTTGCAAAAGCAAAGGTAAGAGGAAAAGTTTGGCATGTAATCCCAAACAGAATCTTCGTCAACCTCATCATGCTGAGAGATCTAGCATGGCTAGCCCAGTACAAATGTCGATTGGTAAAGGCTAACCAAATTCGTTAATAACTAGGGGTTTTATAAAAATCCTAATGAGATCAAATCTCCTGTCACATTAAGATTTCACCTCTAACAGTAAGACCTTTCTCGTTACTCTTCTCTAACAGAATCAGTGACTTTCCAAAATATTTGTCACATTAAAATCATACCTCTAACATCAGAATACAGAATCACGTAAATTTTCTCCATGAGATTAAACCCAATCAAATCTCCTGTCACGTTAAGCTTTCACCTCTGACAAAAAAGAAAACTCACACTTCATCAAGTCCAACATTACAACTTCTGATGAACTTACTTTTGATATCGTCAAGTTAAAAAAAATTACCTCTGACGAAAATCATCTCCGTATCAAGTTAACAATCACCTTTGATAGTCAAATTCCAAAACTAAATATGTTAACTGTCACCTCTATTTAGTCAGCTCATTTCTATCATGATCAGATCCTCTGAACAGAATGAACTATAAGATATGTTTAATGATATCTCTGTCTTTCCTGATCCGTCATACTAGATATCACTGAACGGTTAAGATCTAACAAGTACGTTAACATCATACCTCTGCTTGTCCTCAAATAAGTACGTTAACATCATACCTCTGTTTGTCATCTAATGAGCACGTTAACATTATATCTCTGCTTGTCATTTAATGAGTACGTTAACATCATACATCTGCTTGTCCTCTAAAAATTACGTTAACATCATACCTCTGCTTGTCATCTAATGAGCTCATACCTCTGCTTGTCCTCAAATAAGTACGTTAACATAATATCTTTACTTGTCATCTAATGAACACATTAACATTATATCTCTGCTCATCTTCCATAAGACACGTTAACAATTATTTCTGTCTATCAAATTCATCACAGATTGTCTGTCATGCCCTCAGCCTCTGAACAAGATATCAAAAATATTTTTGCATGCAGACAATAAATTTTCTGAAACAAAGCTACAAGCAAAAGTCTAGTTGGGCCGCACAAGTACAATAGCCAGCATCAAGAAAATTCATTAGAAGCAGCTGGGCCACACAGGTACAATAGTCAGCATCAAGAAAATTTACTAGAAGCAATTTCTGATACATCGGGGAAGTTCAACAGTACACCTCCAACAACAAAAATCTGAGTAGCGATTTTCAGAAGATAGTTCACAGTATACCATGAAATCGCGCTACACAATGAAGACTACAGAGCCAAAATTAAAAAGAGTCAAAAGTGTTTCGAAATTCATTACAAATCAAAATAAAATTTCGAAAACTTTGAAGGGAGTTATGTAGACGACAAAAAAAAAGAAAAGAAAAATAAAAAAGGAAAGAGGAAAAGGATGCACCCACGGGGTGCACCTCCGGGTGTACCCACGAGTGTCACCCGCGGGATGCACCCGTGGGGTTGCACCGTCTTGGTGTTTCAGTTATGTGGATTTGGTCCGGATTTTCAGGGAATGAATACTCCCAATCTCAGTGTTTCTATTACCGGATTTGGCTCAGATCTTATCCGAGCAGTTACCTCTCGATATATAAAAAGAGGGTAGAGTTTTGGGGAGGGGAGGATCTCATGGCATCTTCTTCTAGAGTTCATAAAAGGAGTTCCAGATAGAGGGATCTTATTCTTCCCAATCTAAATCGGATCGTCAACGGAGTGCATCAACGAGGCTTCACCGCTACCAGACCCACATAAATTTAAAAGAACAATCAAATTAATTTTTCCTATTCTTTTAATCTTGAATTTCTTTGTAATTTTCTTTTTATTATTGTAACTCAAAAGTAAATTGGCATGTAAGGAAATTATAAATTTTAGGGCGTACAGGGATGTCGGCCATATTTACCATCGCCTCCGAATCTTTAATTGAGTTAGAAGAATACGATGACATAATAGCAGTGTGTCTATCTTCTTTGTCAGATCATCCTGCTAGCCATTTGTAATCCAATGGTATAACGACTCCTTTCTTAATTCGAGTGCGCTAATATATACCTTCAGGTTCAATAAATACTCCTTTTAGTCCTGAAGAGAACTCCAAATCTGAGGAGTCACTTTATTTAACTTATTTGCTCTTGCAAACTATGTTAGACGTGGCAGCAGGAAAATTAGTTACATAATACATTTTTCTAGAATTCTGTCTTCTTTTTGTAACAAAGATTGGGTCGAAAACAGATAGTTTCATCATACAATTACAACTTATTATTACGGTTGAAATTAGTCATTCGCATTGATATTGAGGAGTAAGTTGTATTGCACTTCTTTTTTGAGTCGTATTCTCTCAAATCTTGAAAGGTGTCCTCATTTATACATAAAGCATGACGCTTACGTCCAAAATTTTATTTAATAAATAGAGGATTACCCCCATAAAATTGATTGGTTTAATTTAGTTCAGAAGCAATTGGAAATCCAGCGTTACGAACAGAATAGTAGGGAAATTGTTTAGAAAATTTCTGGGGTGCACGCTGGACTGCACGTTTGTGCGAGCCCCAGCACGTCTAGGGGACTGTGCAGGCGCGCCATGTGGGGGTACAAATTCTATGTGAGGCCTATGCATGGACCTTTTGCGGATTCTACTGGCACGCGCGGAAGACCGCGCTCCCCGCACACTTCTGCTGGTTGATTTCTATAAACCCAAGCTCAAGTCCTCACTGTTAGAGAAAATAGCGGGAACATTGAGAATTTTATTTCTTTTTGGACTATGTTGATTTCTCCTTTTTTTTAAATAATAATCTTCAAAGGGCTATATATAGTCATTGGGAGCATAGTCACTACTGGATTTCCTCCCTCAATCTCTCTATATTCAATCCCATCTTATGAGAGAGTGGGGAGTTATAATAAACTCTCCCAAATTTTGGTAGAGCGCTGCTAATTCCCTCTACCCATCTAGGAGCACGATACTCGGGCTAGGATGAGCGGCTGCGGGTGTGTGCGGTCCTGGGTGCATGCAACCCTGGGCACACAGGAGGTCGCGTGCACGATCCGTGATGCGGGCACGACCTTGGGCACGCACGACCCTTGGCGTGCACGAGGGTCCACAGTGCTGGCCCGTGCACTACTCGGCATGCACGGGGCGCCTAGTGAGGGGCGCAGGTCTATGCCGCCCGCTCGCTTGAGCACACGTCCAGTGATGGGCACACTGATTCATGGCGCATGCCTGCTTAGACGCGCACAGGGCTACCTCAGCCCCATATGCTGCTTCTTCTTGGACTGAGGTTTATATTTTCATCATCTACACTACCTACCATTTATTCTAAAAAGGTATGTGTTACTGTGTTTGCCTTAGGAGTTGTAAATGGTAATTATAGTTGTAAAAAATTTCAAATATTAATCTTTTTATGTTCAAAAGATTTGAGAAATATTATATTTATCAATAATATAATCACTATTTGTAAAGGGAAGAGAAAAAGTATCTTATACACTTATTTTCCATAGCTATACAAGTACATAGTGATTGTAAATGTAGTTACAAACTTTTTCAACTGCAGCCACAACTAAATAATGGAAAACTCTACTTGCAGCAAATGTGGTTGCGATTGCAACTACCTATAGCCGCAACCAAACAGTCTCTAAGAGAATGAGAGAGAAATTATCTTCAGTGCGAAAGAAAAGTTTGTCAAATTAAAGCCTTCTATAGGATAAAAGGTTGAGATACTTGGAATGTTCTAGATTACTCAAAATAACAATGATTTTGGACCAAAAAAGTTCTAAATGTTTTTCCTTTTTTCTTTTTTCTTTTTTTTTTTTTGGACCGGAGGGAACCATGCACCCTTTCGGGAACATTTCTGGGTTTCAGATATTAATTGGGAGAACTAATTTGGACAATTAATTACGCTTCTGCTTAATTTTCAAAAAAGAAGCGTATAAAGCGAAAAATTATGTAATGTTAAGTTTTGTGCTGATAAACAAGTGAGCAGTGTAATCATGGCAAAGCTTCTGGCAAAATGCTAATGTAGATACTATGTAATCAAAATGTAAAGTTGCAGTAAGAATTGAGATATATACTTTTATACTTTTAGCACGTTTTGGCTCTGTTTGGCTTGATAGAAAACGAAGGGAAAAAAAAAATAAGAAAGAAAATATTTTTTATTGCTTGGTTTGAGGAAAAATTTAAAAGAAAAGATAATGTTTTCTTACTAACCAAACATTAAAAAAAAATCATTTTTCTATCTTCTTTTCTTTTCTTTTCTCTTTCTTTTTCTTTCTTCTATTTTCTTTCAACCCAAACATAGCCTTAGGGAGGTCAGGTATTCTTCTAACCGGCTGAAAGTTGAATCTTTATATAGCGGTATATATTTTTCAAACACAATGAAATGCACAGCCAAATAAAATTTGAACTAGAGCTTGAACTGTTTGATTAATACCATCTCATTGTCTCTTTCGATGTTCCAAATTCTAATATTATGATGATTATACTCTTTTGGTATATCTTTGATCTACAGTCCCTTCATGTCAGTCTCCTTCTTGGTTGCATAGACACAAACACAGCGATACAGGCGCGGCATGATACAACATGACAGTGACAATCACGATTGTGGCAAAATACATATAGTTTGTCCGACACAGTTTCAGAATAGAAATGTGAACAGAAGCGTCCATGTCCAGGCCTCACTGTATTACCAAAGTATTTGCTGCATTTGTAGTGAAATTACTAAGCTATTTCAGACTTATTAAATTAGGACGGTCCTCCTACTTTGATTAGCATTTCAGAAAATTCTCCCATCGCTAAAAGCTAATTTAACCTCACTTGTCAAAACTGTAAACGAACACAATGCATTTAAATCATAGCAAAATTATAGATATGATAAAATGTTACCTGTTGGGACATTGTCTGGTCCGTCTCTACTTGCGCTGCAGGTGATGAAGGTGCCGTTGGCATCAGGACAGAAGCAGGCTGCAGCATTCAGAACGCTGGAATTGTATCCACAAACCCCGCCTGAACTCTGACACGCATTACACCACCCGTCCCCGACGGTCCAAGCCAGCTCGAACCCCTCCTCGACTGCCTACACAAAATCGATGAGACGCTCCACAAGTCTCTCTGCAACACTCTCAAGTATCGGAATCAGTACAGAGCTGCACGTCCATAACATTTCTAACACGGACACCCGAGCCAATTCGGGCAACACCAAGCATGCCAGGAAAGTGCTATTGATCGCGACACACGCCACAAACGAGATATTTGGTGGAAGGCCGATTGGGGGGCAGTCAAAGTGTACAGTCAGATTTGTATCAGAGCTCGTGTAAGTGAAATGATCAAAATCCATTGTTATGTTAACGAAGCTGTGATTGGAGAGTAGATCTTTAAAATCTAGATAGAAGAGGCGGAGGACTCGCTTGCTGTAGTCAATGTCCAGCACTTGGTACTGACGTCCGTCGATTGTAATTGCCAGCATGGAGTTGTTCTGAACGCAGTTGAGTTCGAACTTTGGATGGCCGCAGTAATTGGGCGTGTGCTGGGTACGAAAAGGGTAGGATATGCTGATACTGCGGCGGCCGCAAGTGTAGTTCTTCAGAGTGCAGTCAATAAACATGCTGTTAATTTGAGAGGCAGAGGTTGATGCCAAAATTGGTAGGAGGAAGAGAGGCCTTAAGTAGAAGTTTAGGCTTCTCATTTTGATCTGATGAAACAATTGGTAGTAGAGATCACAATGATAAGATAATTGCAAGAGGAGATGGACACCATCGACTGGTCAAGAGAAGAAAAGAATGAGTTTTGATTGAGTTTTGATTAAGTTTTGGTTGAACAGAGAATGAAGTGACAATTCAAACCTTGCTGATTAGAGCAAATTGTTAGTTAAATCAGGGAAATAGTTGACAATTGCGTGTATATGTGATGGCAGTTTGAACATGCTTTTGGTTAAATTTGTTTAGTTAATAGAATTGCTGGTTGACTTTTATATTAACAAAATTGCTGTTTGACTAGTCTTATCTGGATACGAAGAGTTAGCTCGTACCTTAATTAATCAATATAAAAAAAATTCATAATAATATTAAAGAGGTAATTTACCATTGTACTGTACAAAGTCATGATAGTAATCCATGTCTTGCGTCTTGCATTGTTCTTTCTAAAGAGCAGCTCCAGCAACAGTTTCAGGATGCTCTTAAGTGGATCGCTTAGAATTTTTACAATGGTCACATAACTTGCATCATCTAAGATTTTTTTTTTTTTTCTTTTTTTATAACGGTTACGTAACTTGCATCATCCATATCCATAGGTCGCGCTGAAGGACAATACTTTCTGGTTGCATCATCTAAGATTTTTTTTCTGCTTATTTATTATGATTTAGAATTTACTCCTAGATCACTGGAAATACAAATACTAGCCTTTCTCTATTGTTGCAAATATAACAGTAGATTCACGGTGAAAAAGTGGTGCTTGGAGACTACAAACAATTTAGAAATGTTCGACATGCGATTTAGCATGATCAAAGGAATTAATTTATGAGAACTCTAGTTTCAGTTATGCCATGTCTAGTTTGGATACTTTTTTTTTCTTGAGCATGTCTAGTTTGGATACTAGGTTTAAAAAGTGGTGTTTCATCTCATGTTAACTTGTAACGCCCCAAACTATGTCCCAAACTACACCCCAAAAATTTTGGTAATGTATCATATTTATGGGTAAAACATTACTGGTGGATACCCCCCAGTGCGGGTACACGAGGTCTTTAATAACAAAGAACTATGCAATCAGAGTGTACAACAGGAACGAATTTCATTGTTATAATCCAAAACATTATATTGCATTATCCAAAACAGTTATGAAGAAAATTACAATATATATGATTACAAGTGATATTGCCCAAAATAGAATATTTTACAACAAAAGGAATAACCCGCTAAATAATAAGAATACAAGTTAAGATTGAATACAATGATTCCCAAACATGAGATGATTCCATTTGAAAGGAGAGGTCTTCAATGATTCGTTGAGGTCTACTTGCTCTTAATAATATGAACCTTCAGCTAGCAGGCCCTCCTTGGAGTTTCTAACACCTGGGCATGTGGAGATAATCCAGGGATTAGACCCGGCAAGAAATAAAATCGCGCATGTGATAGAAATAATATTAAAAAAACATAACATATGCATAAAATGAAAGCACTTGCATGGAGAATCTAACAGAATGGTCCCAAAAGTATGACACAATAAATAAATACACAATATTCATGTGGGATAAAATGCAGATGTCATATATAACAAAATATAGAATAACATGTAAGTATATTAATGCTTGTAAGGTTGAGTCCTAAGATGGTCCACATATCTCATAATACTCAAGCAAACTGGAGAAAGTCCCATTAAGTATAACGTGGCAATATTAATTTAACTGAGTATTCAATCTCCATATAGTACTAAGTTAACGTTTGATAGAACTGATTGGTTGAGAAGTTTGTTTGTTATGGAAATATCCCGTAGATCTGGGACTACGGATCTAGTCACGATAAAAGTTAGAATATCAGGTCACAGCATAAACTATAATATCAGGTCACAAGATAAGCTAGAATATCATATCACAGTGCAATCTGAAATATCAAGTCAATGTAAACTGGAATATCATGTCACAACGTAAGCTGTAATATCAGGTCACAGCGTAAACTGTAATTTCAGGTCACAGCGTAAGCTGGAATATCAGGTCACAATATAAATTGGAATATCGGGTCACACCATATACTGGAATATCAAGTCATAGCGTAAGCTAGAATATCAGGTCATAGCGTAAGCTGGAATATTGAGTTACGGCTGCAAAGTGGATTAACAGCAACACAAAACTGTGTCGATTGATCAATCTTTGGTATTTCCCATAAGACATTGACAATTCCACATTTCATTTCCCACCATGAATGCCAGTTATCTTATTAATATGCACATATTCGAGAATCAAGTTACATTAGCTTATAGGTGTTCGCCATGAAAGTTGCACGCTCTTTATATCAAAATCTTTTTCAATAAAAGGGTTACAATCGAACTGTTTCCCGTTTACAGAAGATGAGAAAGACTGCTCTCCCTCTTTGTTTAATACTGGATTTCTAGGTAGCTATGGAGGACGATCCTGCTCTCTGTTGACACTCCGTACAATCTCTCTCAGTTGGCTAAAGGAAAGAAAAAAGGCTCTTTGCACTTGATCACAAGGGATAATTTCTGAGAGAAGACGTCTGTCTCTGTCTGTGTGCCCCTTTCGTTCTCCCACCTTTTATAGGGGGTTTGGAGTAACGTCCCGCCATATTTTGCTCGACTATTAGCTCCCACTACTCGAGAAGTGCCGCCATATTCGTCAGGTGGTTATTCCCACAATCGAAATAACGCCGCTGCAATCGTTTGGCAGTTATTCCCATGATCCGAGGTGGCAATTCTTCTGTTCGGGTCAGGTGACTTTGTATTAAACCCCCACCCGAAAGCTATGGGTAGTGTCGCGAATCTCAGCTTTAGATTCGTGAACCTGTTCCATCGTCTGGATCGCGAACCTCAGTTTCTTAGATTCGCGGACCTCAGTTTCTTAGATTCGCGGACCTCATGAGTTGCGGGCTTCTGTCCTTGAATTCATGGATCTGCTTTGCTTTTCTAGAATTTTTCGCCAACAAAACCCCCTCCAAAGTTTCCAAAACTCTTATGATTTTTTGAGGAGTTTCGGAATACTTTGGATATAATATTCCGTATTAGAACTTCCATTGCGTTTGTTTGAAGTCTGTGACTCTGTATTAGCGCCACTACTGGTTCTTGTTTTGGAAGGAACACGTCTCTGTATTAGGGGCGCGAGCTTTCATTTTTGAGTAGAAAACGACTCTGTATTAGGATCGCAAACTGTTTTCGGAAGGGACATGTCTCTGTATTAGGGGCGCAAGCCTTCATCTTTGAGTAGAAAACGACTCTGTATTAGGGTCGCGAACTTTCACTTTTTGAGAAGAAAGCGGCTCTGTATTAGGGTTGCAAACAGTCTTCGGAAGGGACACGTCTCTGTATTAGGGTCGCGAGTCTTCATTTTTGAGTAGAAAACGACTCTGTATTAGGGTCGCGAACTCTCACTTTTTGAGAAGAAAGCGGCTCTGTATTAGGGTTGCAAACTGTCTTTGGAAGGGGCGCGTCTCTGTGTTAAGGTCGCAAGTCTTCATTTTTTAGTAGAAAACGACTTTGTATTAGGGTCGCAAACTCTCGCTTTTTGAGAAGAAAGCGGATCTGTATTAGGGTCGCAAACTGTCTTCGGAAGGGGCGGGACTCTGTATTAGGGTCGCGAGCCTTTATTTTTTAGTAGAATACGACTCTGTATTAGGGTTGCGAACTTTTGCGGGAAGGCTGGCAGGTTGTTGTTTTTCTGCGACGTCAGAATTGAGACGTTCTCTGAGCCGCATTAAATGAAAAGGTATTCACGAGATTCGAGCCGGATATCACGTCTGTCCAGAGATCTCGGCCATCAAATCATTGGCTATATAACCTCCACTTTACGATAGAGGTTGCCCTTATCTCAAGAAATTTAAAATCTGAGTTCTTCGTTTGGACTCCTCAGACTTCTCGTCTTCAAACTCCAATAGCTTCTGATTCTCCGTGCGAAGGATTTTCTCTCTCTGTAAAAGATGCCGAAGAAAGCTTCTTCTTCCGATGCCGCAGCCAGTGGTCGTCAAGATCCTCAAGCAACATCCAGTTCGACAGTGGTTCGGCAGGAACCCTTGATTGGAGGTAAAAAGTCGAAAGCCAGTCCCTTTCTCATTCATCTTCTTTTTTTTTGTCTTGAATTTTAATGTCTTTTGCAGTTGATTACGCCTCGAATCCTTGGCTAAAGAATCATTATTTCGGATATTCTAACGGCTATGATGGGAAGAAAGAGTTCAGATTTGGTCATGTCTTTCCCCTTTGTACAGCCTTAGATAACCAAGAGAGAGAAGACAAGATTCTCCACCCTTCTCGCTCAACATTGCGAGAGCTGATGACTAATGTATCTTTCGAAGGAGATAATCGGTCTTCATTGCTCAAGCCTGTCTTTTTGTTTGGGGACCATATTTCAATGCACGACAGTGGTTTGGAAGATGGAGATTACAAGTGGTTTCGCCAAGTTGAAGGTCGCCACTTGTTTCTTTCTAATATGGAGAGATCTTATCCGTTCTTATTGTTTCAGTCCCTTTCTATGCCCAGGCGAATGGATTGGCACATAAACAGGCCACAAGACGGTATCTTATTGGGGGGCATCAATGCTCAAGGCGCTTTTCCTCGTGGTACTGGGAAGAGCTTTCGCGGGTTGCTGCCGGGATTGCTTAAACATGATCTCCCTAGAGGCGAAGTTTCTATAATTGCGCAGACTTTCCTGCACCGTTTTACCAATGCACAAGGAGAGTTTCCTGTTCAGGACTTTCGTCCCCCCAGATGGGTTCACTGCTCTTCGAAAGGAGAGTGGGCGATCTTGACTGACTTCTTTCTGCGATCATTTAGAGATCAGCTTCATCATGCGGGGCTGTATCGCGCCATCAGAGCTGCTCAGCACAGCATTCCCGCCAGCAGATTTCATTTCTTTTCTTTATTGGAATTGTATAATCCTGATACTTGTATAATCTTTTGCCCTCGAGGCGAGTTGGGTTTCGCTCTCCACGAGATGCATGAGGTCTCGGGCTTGCCTATGGGAGACATCGCATATGAAGAGTACGTCCCTACTGGAGAAGAACTCCATCTGCTGAAAACTCAGGATCTTTTGGCTTATGATGCTTACTGGAAATTGCTCTGCCATTATCATATATGCACCCACACATCGGGTACCCGTAATTTGAAGCCAAAGAAGTGGCTGCAATATCTTCTGCCTAATTTTTCTAGGAGTAATCCGAACTTCATTCGTTTTCCTCCAGTTTCTGAAAAGAAGGTTGAGAGAAGAATTGCAAGCTTTGGGATAGATGCTTATGTTGCCGAAGCTGACGAGGACGTTTTTCAAAGCTGGGACGTCCTTTGAGAGTTTTCATTATCAGGCCCTTCAACTCTTATCCGACCCTGCCTTCTTGGCGGGTTATTTACTGGTTTGGCTGAAGAAGTGTGTTATTCCTTCGCAGGAAAACATACCCATTGGGGCCGTATACGCAGCCGTTCTACTGGCGTTGGGTAGGCGGCTCTGTTTGTTGCCCGCTATGGTATGCAGTATTCAAAGCGGATTGAGAAGAATATCCGATAAATTCTGCAATGTAAAGAAGGAGCAGAGGAAGAAAGGAGACCCTGTCATCAAGACTCCTAATCCGCATGTAGAACTCCCTTATACTTATTTGATGGCTTGGCTGGTTCTACATTGCCTTACTCTGATGAGTCCTGCATACTCGAAGATTGACTTAAGTGCTCCCAAAGTGCAGTACTATGAGAGGTCGCAATGGAAAGGCAGCTACATGGCCGCGATCCGCAAAACCCTTCGTCATTTCTCAACTTTTGAGTTGTTTAGATGTTTCCCATACTTCCCGAATGCTGGGTACGGGGAAGAATTCGCAGACACTGCTGGCGTGATAAATTTACTACCCTATCCTCGAGATGTTTCTGGTGGTTGATAAACATCCGCCCAGGACATTTGGTCCTTCGTTTGGGAAACCTCTGCTATATAGAACCTTACTACCCGAGTCGCTTTGCCCAACAGTTTGGATATGGTCAGCTTTACGTTGGTAATCCCAATAGAGAATTAAGCTTTGTTGGGAATGTTCTCGAGGGATCTCGAGCTTGGTTTCACTTCGTCGCAGGTGGAACTCAAGCCAAATTTGATCTTCCGCTCAAGACCCCGAACTCGAGTATGAGTTTCTGCTTCTGTAAATGATTTGCGGATGCTAACTCCATTCCTCAGAATTTCAACATACACCATACCTGTCTGCAGGAGATCAGATCCTGGTATGCCCAGAAAAGAAGGCCGGCAGCACGAAAGTGGCAGGGATGGAGGACTTTAGGGGAGACAGCATGTCTAATGAATCGAAACAAAGGGAAGAGGACACTGATGCACCGGTTCAGGCTACCTCCCTTGATGTTTCTCCTAATCCGATGTCGAGGAAGACTTCTCCTCCATTACAGTCTTCTCCCGAGAAATCTTCACATAAGCGGAAGAGATTTAGGCGTCTTAGTGATTTGCCTACCATTTCACAGGGGATTGATTTGCAGAGCACCCCATCTAGGATTGGCATTGCAACGTCCCTTCTGGTTTCTGAGTCCCTCGTTGAGGAACCCGAGGAGGATGAAGATGACTCATCTTTAACTCTCCGTTCCTTTAAGAGGCGTCGGAGTCAGGGACCTGTTCTTTGCAATGACCCTGCTCCCATTATTCAAAAGGATTCTATTCCTCTTATTGGCCAGGCCGGTGCTTCTTCAGCCTTACAAGAGGATTATGTAGCTCTTGTTGCTTAGTGCACTGCAGATAATGAAGTGCAAATCATCGAGGAAACTCGCGCATCAGATCCTCCAAAAGCAGCACCTCTCTCTGAAGATCAAGATGAATGGGGCGATGATGATGACACCAGTAGTGATAGTTTTTGCTCTTCTACTTCTCCTTCAGATCATAGTAAATATGTCTTTTTGAGCGAGGAGGTTCGAGCCGAAGTATACGGGCCCGAAGTATTTGGTCCTGAGGTGTATGGACTTGGAGAATCCAGCGTCCAACCTTCAGGTCTTCATCTCCTTTCTTCAGCAATCATGCTATTTTATCAAATGATACTATAATACTTAACTATCAATTTTCTTCTTTTTGCTAGCTCCAGTTTTGACTCCGGGCTTAGAGTGCATGGGCGCGAAGGTGGCTTCCCTAGACAATACCATCGCGGGAGCTGAAACTGGTGAAACGACCAAAGTTACTATCTCTGTGGTTGATACTTCAGAAGCAGTGATTCCCGAAGCTGCTATGTCTACGGTTTCGGCCATAGCCACTCCAACTGTTGCTGCAGTTCAGGAAACTGTGATTGGTAGCTCCGCGGAAATCTCTAGAGGTGTCATTCCTCCTGTTGCGGATCAACCCGCTTCTGTCTCATCCAGTATTGCTCCTCATGCAGAGATTGACATGCTTGAGAGTGATTAGCTGAAGGACACAGTGGAGACTTTCCTTCATTTTTTGGATCGCTGTATCGATAAAATACTGAAGGGGGTTCCTTTTGCTTCAATCGCCAATGTTCTCAACATTTATCTAACTGGTATTGTTAGCATTGGTGGAGAGGATAGAGAAGCTCCTTTTAGGCTTATGATAACTCAGCTTCAAAGGCATGCTGAATCTCTGTCGAAAGCCAGAAGTGCTGATAGATCTGAGACAGTGAAAATCATTTTCCAGAAGCTGAAAGAGGAACATCTTAAGTTCTAGAAGGAGACTCGGGAGAGGGCAAATGTTTGCAAGGCCTCTTTAGAAAAGGGTCAATCAGACTGCTAATCTCTGGTTCTTCAAGTGGAAGCCGCTGCTTCAATTGTCAAGGGCCATGATCAAGCTATCACTAGGACTCAAGAGACCATTGCCAAAGCCCAAGCTTTCCTAGCCAAGATCACCAAGGAGCGTGATGAGTCAATGAGGAATCTCGCCAATTTGTCGCGTCAGAGGGACAATATATCCAGAGATCTCCAGGCGATGCAAGCTGAATTGGATTCATTGGAGGCTGCTGTAGCACAAAATGTTATTGCCAGTGACGAGGAATTGTGTCGCCAAGCTACTGTTCAAGCTTATGAGATCCTTTAGTAAGACATTGATGACGCAGAGGAGAAAATAAAAATTCTCTTGAACCATTGAGTTGTAGAACTCTTGTATATACTGCTTTAATTCTCTTTGTAATAGTTCCTTTGTTTTTTTTTTTTATAGAGAACTTGATTTTGGCTTTCTAAGGTACATTCTTGCAGCTGTTCTCCATAGACTTGTAGCGAACTTGCCATTTTTTGTCTAAGATTTGCGAACCATCGCAAAACTCTGGTATCTGTATATCTATCTCCACATAAACTTTAGAGGTTTGCGGATTTACACAATCCATATCTGACCTGCGACCCTGATTCTGGGATTCTGGTCCGCGATGGTTCGTCTAGAAATTCGCAGAATAGGCCGTAGAGATTTTTTTTTTAGAATGTGTAGAGACTTCTGCGAGTCGTGGGATGCAGCCATTTGGGCGTGGAATTCCAAGCGTTGCATGCCTCTATTAATGACAAGATCTCCGGGTTGTGATATCTAAGCGTCCCATGCAACAGTAATAAATTTATGTTGAGATCTGAACTGAAAATCTTGACTGAAGATCTCGGTCTTATCTCTTCTAAACTGGAGGTCACAGTTAGTAGCTCGCCTATATAAGGCACATGCTCTCTTCAATGAAAGATCATTCAGCCGTGAGAAAATTTCTTCTTAACTCTCTTCTCTTTCTCTCTTTTGTAGTTGATCCACCAGCACAGCTATGTTTTCTTCTTCTTCAACCGAAGTGATGGATAAGAGTTGGCATGTCACACGACCTTCGAACTGCATCAATCCAGCGGAGTGTCTCACCGACAAGGTCCTTCTGACTGTAGTCATTTTCCTTAATTAAGGTATACCTCTTCTTCTGATTCATACCCTTCTCTTCCTTCTTTTTCTTCCCTTTTAACAAGGATTTGTTTCGACTGCAGGAGATAACCGTAGTTATTCTCCTTAACAATGGCCTAGACCTGATGGGCTCGTAATTGCTTCCAATGCCTCAAGGGGCTTGGAAGGTCTCATGTATCTTACATGAGAGAAAAGATTTTGGGTCTGGGGTATTATTTTTCTTATTTCCTAGTATCCCACAAGGTTGGGGTACTAATGACCAGGACCTTGAATTTGTGCAACCCGTCAGCTATATAGCTGGGGTTTGCACTTGGTATGCCCAGTTTTGAACTAATCAATTCACTGGAATCATCACTGGGGGAACCAATCAGGAGATCTCTGATTGTGGTCGGAAAGAAGAAACAAGATTATGCCTCTTAAGCCGTCCTTGAAAAAGGAGGCTACAAGAGCAAATTGGAAGTGGAGACCGGGAAGCAAACTTTTTGATCTGAACAATGCCAAAAGAGGCGGTTACAGAAGCAAGTCTGTCATTCCAGAAGAAGGTCCTGCAGAAGCAAACTTTTTGATCTGAATCATACCGAAAGAGACGGTTACAGAAGCAAGTTTCATTTTTTTCTTTTAGTGATTTCTATTTACTCTCATTGGATGTATAGCACTTAGAGAATTCTCTGTAATTTTTCTCTGATGATGAATAAAGAAGTTCTTTTCTTTCTACGTAACTGAGAGTATCTGAAAGATGATTCTGATGTTGATTACTAGAGATAACTGTTAACTTGATAATTTTGAAATGAATCACAAATTTCTAAGTACCCAAAACTACAATGAATGAAAGAACTCCTTATCGATAAACTTGATTCGCCAAATGTGTTATTGACTTGGAAAATTTCGATAGAAGGAAAATCTGATTCGTCAGAGGTAATTTTTAACTTAGCAAATTTTGGGAAAAAGAAAAATCTGATTCGCCAGAGATAATTTTTAACTTGGTAAATTTTGGAAAAGGAAAATCTGGTTCGCCGGAGGTAATATTTAACTTGGCAAATTTGATATGAAGAAAATTTGATTCACTAGAAGTAATTTTTAACTTGGCAAATTTTGGAAAAGAAAAATCTGGTTCGCCAGAGGTAATATTTAACTTGGCAAATTTGATATGAAGAAAAAACTGATTCGCCAGAGGTAATATTTAACCTGGCAAATTTTGAAAAAGGAAAATCTGATTCGCCAGAGGTAATATTTAACTTGGCAAATTTGATGAGGAAAAATCCGATTCGCCAGAGGTAATATTAAACTTGACAAATTTTGATATGAAGAAAATTTGATTCACCAGAGGTAATTTTTAACTTGGCAAATTTTGGAAAAGGAAAATCTGGTTCGCCAGAGGTGTTTTTTTAACTTGGCAAATTTGATATGAGGAAAATCTGATTCGCGAACTAAAGGCTTTTTAGTCCGGATCCAAGAACTTTCTGTTTGCCCGAAAATTGAACCTTTGATTCCATTGAAAAATTGATGAATTACAATAGGAATTTAGATTACAAAAATTCCGAAGAATTACAAGAACGGGAATATTAGTTTATTACCTTTTTAAGTGGGTACGGGTGGCGGTGGAGTCTTGTTGCTGCCTCCGTTGACTATCCAACTTGGAAGGGGATCTGTGAAGAAAACCTGCTCCTTCTGATCTCTCTCAACCTTCTGTGAAGAATCGCTCTGCCGGCTCCCCAGAAAAGTCCCTCTCCCGTTAAATTCCTGTATTTTATAAATCGAAGAAGCTCGAAATCCGGCTCAATTCTCTCCTGAAAAAGCGGATCACGGATTATCAGTCCAAGGAAACAAATCAACGGGAAATAAAGAACGGAAAACAACCCGCGGGTGGCAACCCGCGGGAGGTCCCGCGGGATGCAACCCGCGGGAGGTCCCGCGGGATGCAACTCGCGGGTTGCTTCCCGCGGGGGTTCCCGCGGGTTGCAACCCGCGGGTGCACCCGCGGGTGTGCCCACTTAGCAAATTTGGATTTTTTTTTTTATTATTTTTTTTTTATTATTTTTTCTTTTTTTGGTATCTACACTTTCATTGACGAAGTTCTGATTATAGAGAAACTATTTGCTCATGACTAGCATAGAACTGCCCAGGCCGTATTATAACTGGTGTTCCACTATTTTGCTAAGGATAATACTTCTTCAAGAACTTGCCGTTGATTGGTATTAGGATCTTGTCACCATTAGGCTTTGTCAACCGATATACCCCGTTGGAGTAGACCGTATCAATGACGAAGGGTCCCTCCCATTTTGGCTGGAACTTTCCCCTAGACTTCTGGCTTGTTATGATTGGTCTTCTAACTGACAGGACCAGATCACCTTTCTTAAAAGTCCTTCGTTTAGCCTTTTTGTTAAAGGTTTTGGAGATCTGCGCCTGATATAGCTCGATACTCTGTTGAACTTCTAAGCGTTTGTCATCCAAGGCTTCTAACTCTTGGAGCCTTTGCTGATGCTTTTCTTCTTCTGTCATCCTTGTTGTTAGCGTGACTCGTAATGAAGATATTTGGATCTCCAAAGGCAAGACTGCTTCTGATCCATATACCAAGGAGAACGGCGTGGCATCGGTGGGAGTTTGGACTGTGGTTCGGTATGCCCATAGACACTCTCCGAGCTTTTTGTCCCAATCCCATTGATTGGATGACACAAACTTCTTAAGAAGTTTTACAATGGTCTTATTGAAGGCTTCTGCGAGACCATTGACTGCGGGGTAGTATGGCGATGAAGCCACATCTTCGATCCTATATTTGTTGCAGAATCTGGAATACACTTGACTTACAAACTGAGATCCGTTGTCATGAATTATTCTTCTAGGAACCCCGAAACGATAAAGCACATGGTGCTTGATGAACTTGATAACATCTGACGATTTTACTTCGGTCAGGGAGATGGCCTCAGTCCACTTTGAAAAGTAATCAGTTATAGCAAAAATGAACCGGTGCCCTCTCGTTGATGGCGAAGAGATTGGCCCTATGATGTCCATACCCCATTGCTCGAACGGCCATGATGTAGTCGTCGGGTGGAGATATTCTGGAGCTTGATGTATAAAGTCTGCATGTATTTGGCAGGCCCTACACTTCTTGGCGTAGTTGACTGCTTCTATCATTATCTTAGGCCAATAATAACCCATTATTCGGATTCTATTCCAGTGTTTCGATCCTGGCTGATGTGCTCCGCAGATGCCAGCATGAGCTTCTTCGAGTACCTTTTGAGCTTCGTGGTTGGAAAGACAGCGAAGTAGAACTCCGTCGTAGGATTTTCTGTACAACGTCTGGAGCTCCGCATTGTAGTAAAACCGGATAGCCCTTCTTTGAATGGCTTTGGCTTCTTTTGGACTTTCGGGTAATATCCCGTAAAGGACATAGTCTATATAAGGAAAACGCCAATTCCTTGGCTCCAGGCTAGATGCGCAAGCGTCAACTTCGTTTTCTTGTGGCTTCTTCGCTTTTTCTTTGAACTCACCCTTTGAACAGAACACTCCTTGCTGCTAACCATAATTTGCCTTTTAGCATGCTTGGGCAAGGCTAATGTAGCATCCAAGGAAGCTAGCGAGTCTGCATAACTATTGAGGTGGTGCTTTATGTGGTTGATATAGAAACCAGTGAAATTGTTAGCGATCTTAATCACCGCATGATAATACGGCAAGAGGTCTTCATGTTTGACTTCGTACTCCACTTTTATTTGATTTACAACGAGTTGAGAGTCCCCATATGCCTCCAAATATTTGACCCCCAGTTGCTTAGCTATTCTTAATCCGATTAGGAGGGCGTTGTATTCCGAGACATTATTGGAGCACGAGCTTGTCAATGAGTAAGCTTGAGGAATGATGTGGTTGCGTGGAGAGACGAGAACAACTCCCACCCCTGCTTTCCTTTGGATCCCATTCGGGAGGCACTATCAAAGAAAAGTTGCCATACATCTTTCGAAACCGTATTTGATTCGGAAGATCTTCTCGAACCATCTTTTTCTGGAATTGAATCCCGTTCCTCCAACTCTCCTGGGATTTGTTCATATAACCTCGAGGATACCGGGACTGGATGTCCGGCCAAGAAGTTGGCCATGGCGCGTCCTTTGATAGACTTCTGTGGGACGAAGTGCATATCATATTGTAATAGCAAAATAGCCCAATTGGATAGTCTTGAATTTAATGACCCGGGTTTAGTCATTAATATTCTTAGAGGGTTAACTCTCGATACAACGTGGATAGTTTGTCCAACTAAGTAGTGTCGCATTTTCTGTATTGCGAACACCAATGCTAGACATTCTTTTTCCCCGGGATTATACCGGTGTTCCGCCCTGATCATCATTCTGCTGAGGTAGTAAATGGCTTGCTCATGGCCTGACTCATTCTTCTACGCTAGCAAAGCACCCAATGAATGGTCTATAGCCCTTACATATAACTTTAAGGGCTTTCCCGAAATTGGAGACATGAGCACTGGTGGCTTCGTGAGATATTGTTTGATCCCTTCAAAAGCCTTTTGTCATGCATCATCCCAGATGAACGATACTCCTTTCCTCATCAATCTGGTGAAAGATTGACATTTACCAGATAAATTTGATATAAATCTGCGAATGTACGCCAGCCTGCCTTACAACCCTCTTAACTCTTTAAGGTTATGGGGAGGTGGCGTGTCTTGGATAGCTTTGACTTCATCTTGATCAAGATGTATTCCTTTCGAAGTTACGACAAAACCGAGGAACTTCCCACTAGAGACCCCCAGGAAAGACTTAGCTGGATTCATCTTGAGCTGGTGCTTCCTCATGAGGTCAAATATTGTCTTCAAATCTTTCAAGTGATCTTCTATGTTTCTGCTCTTAATTGCTAGGTCATCTACGTAGCACTCCACTATTTTCCGGAGGTGCTCTTGGAAAATTGCATTCATGGCGCGTTGATACGTAGCACATGTGTTCTTCAGGCCAAAGGGCATGACTGTATAGCAGTATATTCCGAGTGGTGTCCTGAAGGACGTATGCTTCTCATCATCGGAATACATCTTTATTTGATTATATCCTGAAAATCCATCCATGAACGTCATGCGCTCATACCCACAAGTATTATCTATCATAATATCAGTGATGGGTAATGGGAATTAATCTTTGGGGCAAGCCTCATTCAAATCCCTACAGTCTATACAGACTCAGATTTTTCCATTTTTCTTGGTCACGGGAACTATATTTGCGACCCAATCAGGGTGTTGTTCCTCGCGAATAAAGCCTGACGCGATCAACTTTTTGATTTCAGCTTCTATAACTTCCATGATCTCTGGGCGGAATCGTCGTTGTGGTTGCTTTACTGGCTTAGCTTCTGGTCGGATCTTCAATTTGTGAACCGCCTGTTGGCAGTGAAAATTTCTGAATAAAAAGAATTTTCCACAATATAACGCGGAGCTAATCTATAGCTCCGCGTCTGGCTATTTTTAGCCTCGCGTTTGAGTAAACGCGGAGATCTTCAACAGCCCCACGTTAGCTCTGCGTTCTGGTTATTTAGTTCCGCGTTTTGATGAGTTTAACTCCGCGTGAGCAGATAAGCAGAATCTCAAATTGATTGTGATTATGATTTGGGCTTATCCAATACCCAAATTAAGTCTAATCAGAATTCTAAATCAAGAGATTTAAATCAATATTAAATATTTGATTGGAATTCTTGATGAGAGCGAATTCTATTTAGATAGAAACTCTCAAATTATCCTGGGGCTATAAATACCTTCTTGGTGAAACCCTAGGGGTCCTCTTTTTGCTTCTGGGGCTCTCTTTTTGGTCTTTCTTTTGGCGTCTGAGATCTTCTTTTCGATCTTTTGGCAATTCAAGTACGCGAGAGAGCCTTGAAGCCTTTAGTGATCGTATTCTTCTTCTACAATTGAGATCTTTTCCTCTTAGAGAATTCACGTTATGCACAGAGCCTTGAATTCGTGAAAGACCAGATAAGATCGTCTACAGTCAACCGATATCTTCAAGAGAGAAGATTTCAACGTACCGATCGTCCAAAGGAGCTGCTTGACAAATCCCATCGCCACAGATCCCACACAACATATTGTAAAAGAGAGAGATTGAAATATAAAATCCTCTCATTTGTTCTCTTTATCTCTTATTCACTTTCATTGTAATCTAAATTGTATTCAATGGAAGGAATCAAAGAAACTTTTGCGGCGAACAAACAGGCGACCACAGTGGGAGCCATCTCTTTCACTGATGAAGATATTGTGGCGCAATCGGACGTTGATTTGATCGGATCCGAAGTAGAGACACTGGTCATTGAAATCGACCAGCAGAAGTATGAGGAGTTCCTCTCCTCTGAATCAGGTGACTTGGATGAGACATGACACTATCGTCGCATGTACTCCAATACCCGAGCAACGGGTAGAAAGGTATCCACCGAGAGACGGGGATCCTTAGAGACTGCGGCTATAGCACCGGAGTTCACACAAGAAATCCTAACAGAGGATGAGCTTCCGACTGTCGAAGAAGACCTGGGAACTGGATTGACCAGAACCCAACTCCGAAATAGGAATCGGAGAGCGAGGCGTAGAGCCCTCAAAACCCGCCTTGGACGCAGAGCTAACACCAGAGGACGCGAGGCTATGGTTCCTCACAAACTGGCTCGTGCTAATCACGAGACCAGTCATTACCGCGTTAAATGCGAAGTTACAACTTGCCTTAAAAGCAAGGAAAAGCCAGCGTGTGATATTCCGCGCGAGGCTATTACTGAGCTTAGCGAGAATCGTGAAGCCAGTAAGATTTACGCTAGTCGCAAAATATATAACACTCGCGAGAAACGTGAGTATGAAAATTCTTTAAAGCCAGCGTGTGATTTTCCACGCGAGGCTAATACTAAGCCAAGCGAGAAACGCGAGGCTACTTGCGAGGAACGCAAGACTTCTGACACTCGCGAGAAACGCGAGTATAAAAATTCTCTAAAGCCAGGGTGTGAATTTCCACGCGAGGCTGATACTGAGCCAAGTAAGAAACACGAGACCAGTAATACTTACGAGAAATGTAAGATTCATAATACTCGCGAGGAATGCGAAAATGATTGGCAAATTGTTGTCAGTCGTAAAAATCGCACGAGACGCGAAGTTATGGCTTGTGATAAACACAAGAGTAAGCCAGCGTACAGGAATTTTATTCCACGCGGGGCTAACATTACAGAAGAGAAACTTCTGAAAGCACGCCAAGCCAGCGTAAAATGCGAGGCTAGCGTGGCTAAACGCGGAGCTACTCTTCAGGCCCGCGATACAAAACGCGGAGCTATTTCTAAGCTTCGCGTAGATCAACCTGACTGCAGAATCAGAGCTGATCCTCGCAACAGTAGATCAGAACTGGGCTCCAATAGTCCTAAGAAGCTTCAGTGGGTTCCTAGACCCTCTCAAACGATGGATGGGTCCCACGACTCCATGGCTAAAGGCGCTGATCTCAAGGAGTATCTATCCAAGAAGAGAGGCATAGACCAACTTCAAACTGAACCTGTCTGTCATTGCCAGCAGCTTATGACGGCAGTATCTGCTGTGATGGACAACTGCGGCTGCAGCAAGAGCAGGGTATCTGTGTTCGATCGATTAATCGAGTCGGACAAGAACCTTATTAAGAAGCCAAAGACTGCTTCCCTCAAACAATGGAGAGCTGTAACCTCCAATATGGTGGGAAAAAGGAAGAAAATTGTAGAGACGGATGATGATTCAGAATCGAGTGATGAAGAATCTCATCATCTCACTCGACTAAAATCAGGAGTCGTCCCGCCTCGAAATTATAAGAGGCTTGCAAAGGGTTCTTATGACGATGACAGTGATAATTCGGCTATAGCTTCGCCTCCATCCTCTATATCATCTCGACTACAGAAGTCAGCATCGCACATGGCGGATAAGTCTGACGACATCAATCAGAGATTTGAAGCTCAAGAAAGAATGATTCGCGAGCAACAAAAGACGATTGAAGACCTTAAAGTCATGCTATCGAGATTTGTTGAGGAAAATGCCAAAAAGGGCAAAGAAACTCCAAACGAAGAAGAACAGGAGGAGAAAGCCCACTCGATGCATGAGGACGAGGATAGATTCTCTTTTCATGATCCACATGGAGAAAAGATAGAAAAATTACAGAGTCAACTCGAAACGCTGATGCGTAAAAAGGAGTTGAAAGAGGCAGGGGTCTCAAGACCATATCCACCTGAATGGGATATGGTACCTTATCCACAGAAGTATAAGCCGCTCAAATTAGAGCCATATGATGGGAAGGGATCGCCCAGTCAACAGATATATTACTTCTTGTCTCAAGCGGGACATTTGATGGGTAATGACCTAATTATGACCAAAGTATTCGCAAGTACTTTGTGAGGGCCTGCTTTTACTTGGTTTATGCAGCTGCCCCCAGGTACTATTAATGCCTGGCTTGATGTGGAGAAATTATTTCTCTCACGTTTCTTTGAGGATGATACCGAGATAACGGTTCATTCCCTCCTTGCAACTAGGCAAGGGGAACAAGAAACGGTAAAAGAATTTATAGAAAAGTTCTGGGAGAAGTCCGTGCATTGCAAATACGGAATGGTCCAGAAAACTCTAGTCAAGACTTGTCGGCACAATCTTAAGACCAATGTGCTCCTAAAAATGGGGGCCATCGAGTCTAAGACATGGAGGGACTTGCTCAAACAGGGAGAGCAAGCTGAGGACTTGATTCGTCGAGTTGAAGAATCTCGTGGATCAAGAAGTACTTGGGGTAGTAAGTCATATACCCAAAATAGCGGCAATAAGAATAAAGGGAAAGCGGTGATGGCATCAAAAGCTGCTCCTCAGAGGTCAAACCCTCCACCAAAGCCGCAGCCCCAAAATCAACAAGGCTCAAGGCAAAATAGACCTCAACAGGAAAGAAATTATACTTTCAAGGCGGAACAGACGCCTATCCTCTTTCACCTCCTCCAGAAGAAGGGAATGCTAAAACTTCCGGAGAATAAAAAGCTAGAAGATGCTGGTAAGACCAAAGACCCCAATTATTGTCTTTATCACCGGAATGTGGGGCACCCTACTAGAGATTGTTACCCCCTTAAGAACAGAATCCAAGTACTAATCGAAGCTGGAGTTCTGACGCTTAAGGAAGAGCAAAAGAAGGTCACTGCCAATATGGCAACTATAGTGGTTGGAACCCATGAGTTCCCCGCAGGAGTGACCCCAATCCCAAAGGGTAAGATGGTCACAAAGAACCTTGATCCTCACAACAAAGCCCAAGAAGGACTTGTCCCCATAACAACCCAAAAAGGGGAAGTTATGTGGGTTCACCTTGACTTACTAGAAGATGAGCAGTGGACTTCCATGGCAGGTCAAGGGAAAAAGCGGACTGTTAATGCCATTTCCGCGGAGATAAAGGAAGAATATATAGTTTCGGGAGCCTTCACAAATTCTGAAGAAGAGCCCGAAACTATGGCCACTCATCAAGATGGGGCAGGCCCTTCCGGTACTAGGTCTAGGAAGACTTATCTCAAGAACTACACCAGAGTAGATCTGAAGGACATATATGCTGAACTTGCAAAACCCGCGAAGCAGAAAGGACTTCATTTTCAGAAGAATCCTATTAGAGATGAAGGAACCAAGGAGTCTACCTTCAAGTTTGACATAATTGCTCAGTTGGCGAATATTCCAGCACGAGTAATGCTTTACGAATTGTTGAGATTATCAAAATCAACACGTGAAGGTTTAAGAGAGGCCTTGGAAGACTCTGAGTCATTCTAAGCTCAGATTGTCGAGCTGGCCGAAGAGGAACAGGACTCTTGCCCCAGCTGTCACCAAGTGAGGAGGCAGGTCCCACAAATTATCTTCTCTCCAGAAGATATGCAGGTGAGGAATATAAAGCATAACCGGCCTGTATATTTCACCGGATATGTCGGATCCACAAAGGTGGACCGAATTCAGATTGATCCAGGTTCTGCGTTAAGTGTTGTGCACAGAAGGTTGATACAGCTGTTAGGGATCTCCCTCCATCGTCTGACACCAACCAATACAATGATATATGGGTTTAATACCAATAATAGCCGTCCCCTTGGAAAGATCCGACTCTGATGTCAAATTGGGGATTTGAGGATGGAGGCTACATGCTACGCTATTGATGCAGATACCTCTTACAACATTTTATTGGGGCGGCCTTGGATCCATGCTCACATGATAGTCCCATCGACTCTTCACCAATGCATGAAATATTGCGATGAGGAAGGAGAAGTCCGGACGCTAATTGCCGATAAGCGACCATTCAAAGGGCTGGAGAATTACTTCACGGATATTGCACTTTATAAACCATCCCATGAAGCCTCCAATGATGATTGCAGTAAGCCTCCAAAGCCCGATGACAGTGGCAATGAAGCCGACACTGAGTACGAGCTTCCTGGAGAAGACGATGGGGGTGATTATGAAATCAACCCTCACTTAGATTTTAGTGTGAGTCTTGATAATATAGTGGATGTAATAGAGAGTGAATGGGTTATTAATGAGAATATGAAGTTAGTCTACGAGCATGCTGTAGCTACTAACTCTGAACCTTCTTATACCTCCACTGAAGTGGATGGCCTATCCAAACTTGAAGTTCTGGCAGCATATCATTTGTCTCTCAGGTCATCCCTCCTCTCTCAATCAAGAATAGCTGAGGAAAAAGGTCACTACTTCGAAGTGCCTCCTCGACGAGGATCTCAAAGGCCGATTATGTTCAGTAGGGTAAGTACGTCACCCCGGCGAAGACAAAGTAGTGAAAGTGATAAACAAACATCACCCCAATTTCACCTGTATGAACAAAAATCCCGGCAATTGATAGAGAAGATGGGTTATAATTTTACCTAGAGACCGGGATTAAACTTTGGAAAAGGGCGACGGAACCTTATACCCTCGTTCAGACCGAGGGGACAGAGTCCTGATTATTATCAGAAGACTCACAGGGGGTTGGGCTATGTATCTACTCCTCCCTCGTCACCCTCCGGACATGAAGAGAGTTCTTCGACCAAGGAAGATACATCTTCACCCAATCATGACTCAGATATAAGTACCGGCGCCTGGTTTCAGTCCTTGACGGTCAATATGGTTTCAGCCGCACCAGAAAGCGACGAGGAACCAATTGATGTTCAGGATGATTCTTGGGCTAAGCATATGGACACTCTCTGGGACGTCCACTTTGAGCAGCGTGACCCTCCCACAGAAGACAAATTAGTTCAAGTTAACATGGGAACGGAAGAAAACCCGAAACCCATCTTCATAAGCAACACGCTAACCCCATTGGAAAAGGAGGAACTTATATCTCTTATTAAAGAATATATAGACATGTTCGTATGGAGTTATGAAGACATGCCTGGGCTTGACCCTCAAATTACCACGCACCAGTTAAATATAAAAGAAGATGTCAAACCTGTTAGACAACAACAGAGGCGTTTTCGACCGGAATTGATGGAGGTAATAGTTGCTGAGGTCAATAAAATTATAAAATCCGGATTTATCCGTGAGGAACAGCATCCTGATTAGGTGGCCAACATAGTGCCGGTTCGCAAAAAGAACGGTAAAATCCGGATATGCATCGATTTTCGAGATTTGAACGCTGCATGTCCTAAAGATGAATTCCACTTCCCATCACCGATGTGATAATTGATAATACCTGTGGTTACGAGAGGATGTCCTTCATGGATGGCTTCTCAAGTTATAACTAGATCAAGATGCACCCAGATGATGAAAAGCATACAGCTTTCAGAACACCGCTGGGGGTATACTATTACATGGTGATGCCGTTCGGATTGAAAAACGCCAGCGCCACCTACCAACGTGCGCTGAGTATTATATTCAAAGAACATCTGCGCAAGACGGTAGAGTGCTACGTAGATGACTTGGTGGTCAAGAGTAAAAATAAAGAGGACCACCTTCAGGATTTAAGAACAGTCTTCGACCTCATGAGGAAACATCATTTGAAGATGAATCCCACTAAATCATTTATAGGGGTGTCGAGTGGGAAATTCCTTGGGTTCATAATAACTTCAAAAGGAATTTTCCTCGACCCTGAGAAGGTAAAAGCAATTAGTGAGATGCCGCCTCCGCGCAATCTTAAAGAATTGAGGGGGTTACAAGGAAAGCTCGCCTATATTCGGCGCTTCATTTCCAACTTATCAGGACATTGCCAGCCATTCTCTCGACTTATGAAGAAGGGGATTTCTTTTATATGGGATGAGGCATGTCAACAGGCATTTGATGACCTCAAAGAGTATCTTACTAAGCCTCCTGTACTTATGGCACCAGTCCCTGGGCAGCCCTTCCTTATATATGTAAGGGCCATGGATAATGCTTTAGGAGCATTACTTGCTCAATATAGTGAGCATGGCCATGAGCATGCCCTCTATTATTTAAGCAGGACAATGATCGGGGACGAACAACGGTATACCCCAATAAAAAAGAATGTTTAGCCCTAGTGTTCGCTGTTCAGAAAATGCGACACTATCTTTCTGGGCAAACAATTCATGTCATATCACGGGTTAATCCCTTGAAAATTCTGATGACGAAACCGAGATCCCTAAATGGCCGGTTAGCAAAATGGGCTCTGCTACTGTCACCATACGACATACACTTTGTTCCTCAAAAAGCAATGAAGGGACAGGCAATCGCCGACTTTCTTGCAGACCATCCAATTTGGTCCAATACCAACAGACGTCAGAGGTTAACACAGTTAGCAAGGAACAACCATGGCAAATATTCTTTGATGGTGCTGCCAGACGATCTGCTACTGGAGTGGGGGTTGTGCTTATATCCCCACATAAACATATATTGCCTAACAGTTACTCATTAACAGAACCGTGCACGAATAATGTGGCGGAATACAATGCGCTCATTATCGCTTGAAAATGGCTCTGCAACTGGGGATGAATTATTTAGAGGCATATGGAGACTCTAAACTCGTCGTCAATCAGATGACGGGCAAGTATGAAGTCAGACATGAAGCCCTCATCCCCTATCATCAGCTAGCTATTGAACTAGTAGGGTATTTTGAACAATTCTAAATTTATCATATATCTCAGAATGAGAACGTATATGCGATGCCCTTGCCGCATTAGTTGCAACATTGGCAATCCTGCCAGGTGAGGCTAAAAGCATCACTATTGGCAGCAGAGAACTCTTCCACCCAGATACGATTTTCCAAACCAAAGAGGTGTGCCAGACAGGCTTGACCATGGAGCCCCGTGATTGGCGATTTCCGCTTGTGGATTATGCTTTACATGGCATATTGCCAGATGATCCAAAGGAAGTTACCTCGATAAAGAGGAAGGCCCAGAGATTTTACTATGACCATAAACTTCAGACTTTATATAGAAAGTCAAGAGATGGTCTGCTGCTACGCTGCATATCAAAAGCAGAAGCAGAAGAAGTGCTGAAAGAAATACATAATGGAGTATGTGGAGTTCATCAGCCCGGTCCAAAACTTGAAGACCGCATAAGAAGGCTGGGATACTACTGGCCGAGCATGATTACGGAAGCAATGGCATATGCTAAACGGTGCCATGCATGCCAAATACATGCCAATTTTATTCATCAACCCCGGAATACTTGCACAATACCGTTGCTAGTTGGCCGTTTGAGGCATGGGGAATGGACATTGTGGGGCGTATAACTCCCCCGTCATCCAGAGGATATCCATTTATTCTTGCAATAACCGATTATTTTTCAAAATGGGCCGAAGCCGTACAGATGAAAGAGGTGAAAACGACAGATGTGATCAAGTTCATCAAGAATCATGTCATTTACTGTTTTGGCATCCCCCGACGGATCATTCATGATAATAGTCCGCAATTTATCAGTCAGGGATTCAGATTCTGCAATAAGTTCAGAATCAAAGATATTGCTTCAACGCCATATAACCCCACAGCTAATGGGTTGGCCGAAGCCTTCAACGAGACTATTATTAAACTCCTTCGGAAGTTCGTTTCTTCCAATAAACAAAATTGGGATGAGAAGCTAGGAGAATGCCTGTGGGCTTATCGCACCACTGTTCGCACCCCAACAAAAGCTACTCCATTCTCTTTGGTCTATGGAAGCGAGGTCGTCTTGCCTCTTGAAGTCTAGATACCATCATTAAGAGTGGCCTTAGCCACAAAGATGATGACAGAAGAACGCCATCAGCAAAGATTGCAAGAATTAGAGGCGTTGAATGAAAAGCGTCTCAGGGCCCAACAACAAATTGAGTTGTATCAAGCCCAATCTCACAAACGTTCAATAAGAACGTTAAACCAAGGACCTTTAAATAAGGAGATTTAGTTCTGGCACTTAAAAGGCCAATGGTTCTAGCTCACAAGACTAAGGGTAAATTTGAACCCAAGTGGGAAGGACCGTTTGTTGTGAAGACTGTATACTCCAGTGGAGCCTATCGCTTAATGAATCAAAATGGCGACAGGATGATGATACCGATCAAAGGCAAATTTCTAAAGAAATACTATTCTTAATATCCCTGGAAGTGCGCCTCCAATTTCTTCTTAGGCATGCGCAATTGAGTGTATCTGACCTAAACCTGGTGTGTCCGGTTCTCAAGTTTGAACCGCCTCCAGTCTTTTTCTTAGGCATGCGCAGTTAAGCGCCTCTGACCTAAAACCTGGTGTGCTCAGTTCTCAAGTTTGAACCGCCTCCAGTCTTATTTCTTAGGCATGCGCAGTTAAGCGCCTCTAACCTAAATTCTGGTGTGCTCAGTTCTCAATTTTGAACCGCCTCCAGTCTTATTCCTAGGTATGCGCAATTGAGCACCTCTGACCTAAACCTAGTGTGTCCGGTTCTCAAGTTTGAACCGCCTCCAGTCTTTTTCTTAGGCATGCGCAATTGCGCGCCTCTGACCTAAACCTGATGTGTCCGGTTATCAAGTTTGAACCGCCACCAGTCTTTTTCTTAGGCATGTGCAATTGAGCACCTCTGACCTAAACCTGGTGTATCCGGTTCTTAAGTTTGAACCGCCTCCAGTCTTTTTCTTAGGCATGCGCAGTTAAGCGCCTCTGACCTAAAACCTTGTGTGCTCAGTTCTCAAGTTTGAACCGCCTCCAGTCTTTTTCTTAGGCATGCGCAATTGAGCGCCTCTGACCTAAACCTGATGTGTCCGGTTCTCAAGTTTGAACCGCCTCCAGTCTTTTTCTAGGCATGCGCAATTGAGCGGCTCTGACCTAAACTTGGTGTGTCCGGTTCTCAAGTTTGAACCGCCTCCAGTCTTTTTCTTAGGCATGCGTAGTTAAGCGCCTCTGACCTAAAACCTGGTGTGCTCAGTTCTCAAGTTTGAACCGCCTCCAGTCTTATTCCTAGGCATGCGCAGTTGAGCGCCTCTGACCTAAACCTGATGTGCCCAGTTCAAGTTACGCGAGAAAGCCTTGAACCGCCTCCAGTTCGACTCTTAGGCATGCGCAATTGAGCGCCTCTGACCTAAACCTGGTGTGTCCGGTTCTTAAGTTTGAATCGCCTCCGGTCTTTTTCTTAGGCATGAGCAGTTAAGCGCCTCTGACCTAAAACCTGGTGTGCTCAGTTCTCAAGTTTGAACCGCCTCCAGTCTTTTTCTTAGGCATGCGCAGTTAAGCGCCTCTGACCTAAAACCTGGTGTGCTCAGTTCTCAAGTTTGAACCGCCTCCAGTCCTATTCCTCAGCATGCGCAGTTGAGCGCCTCTGACCTAAAACCTGGTGCTCTCAAGTTTGAACCGCCTCCAGTTCGATTCTTAGGCATGCGCAGCTAAGCGCCTCTGACCTAAAAATCTAAGGAATTACCCAACACCGACTAGGCAATGGGAAGAGAACTAGCTTCTCGCCAACCCTTTAATGCTGAGGGTAAAAAGTATGAATTACCCAACGCCGACTAGGCAATGGGAAGAGAACTAGTTTCTCGCCAACCCCTTCATGCTGGGGGTAAAAAGTATGAATCACCCAACGCCGACTAGGCAATGGGAAGAGAACTAGCTTCTCGCCAACCCCTTCATGCTGGGGGTAAAAAGTATGAATTACCCAACGCCGACAAGGCAATGGGAAGAGAACTAGTTTCTCGCCAACCCCTTCATGCTGGGGGTAAAAAGTATGGATCACCCAACGCCGACTAGGCAATGGGAAGAGAACTAGTTTCTCACTAACCCCTTCATACTGGGGGTAAAAAGTATGAATTGCCCAATGCCGATGAGGCAAAAGGGAAGAGGAAAAGTTTGGCATTTAAGCCCAAACGAAATTCTCGACAACTCACCATGTTGAGGGAAATAACATGGCTAGCCCAACTCAGACAGTAGTTGGTAAAGACTAATCAAATCCGTTGATAGCTGGGGTTTGCTAAAAATCCCGCAAACTCTGTCATGTTAAACTCTTACCTCTGACAGTATGATTCGGAAAATTGTACCTAAAAATAAATCATTTTGATGACAGGTTATCTGTTGTGCAAACAAATTTTTGTAGCCAGCAGGTAAAAGAATCAAATGATTATCTTTATTTCATAAAAAAAAAAGAATGGAGATACAAAAAGGTCTCTCTTTTATTACAAATTCTTATTACAAAAAGAATGAAGAATAAAAGAATAAAAGAAAACTATGGATTTCCTAGATGCTTCAACTTATTCATCGCCTCGTCAATCACCTGACGACGGTTTGTTTCTATGGAGTGTTGAGCTTGCTGAAGTAAGACATCATCATTCATTGCAAGTTGCTGAGTCAGACGTTGACGAGAGTCTTCTGTAGCACGATTTCTTATTGCCTCCTCCTGCTCGACCTGCCTCTGTTGAAGAATTAGCGCTTCCCGCTTCTTAACGGATTCCCCTAATTTAAGCTCATTGGCTACTACGACCGCCCGAGCTTTAGCAATGGTCTCCTGGGCTTTAAGGATTTCAGCCTGACTTCCCCCAATTTCAGAATCCACTGTCTCCAAACTCTTAAGAATGGACTCCCGACTAGCCTGAAGCTCTGCCAACTCTCGGGACCATGCTTCTTCCTGTCGTACCAGTTCTTCTCGGCGCGCCGTTAATTCCACCCGAAGCCGCGCCATCTCTATTGCGGTAATCGCTTCCACGTCCTCTTGGCGAACTGTGTTTAACGTGTTCACCTGCTCTTCTAAGGCATTAAAGCGGGCCCGGTAGGGAGCTGCTCAGTCCTGTCCCCCGATTATTTCAATATTGTCTAAATAGCTGGAAAACATCAGACGGCCGAGACTGAGGAAATCCGTGCCGTCAGAGATCATCTCAACTCATCTTCTGAGCAACCGCATAAAGTCATTAACGCTATAGTTGAAGAGCTCCTCGAAAGGATTCACGGTGCCTGTATTTAAAACAGGCAGCGCTAAAGAAGATGTCGCCGGAGGAAGACCGGTACCCATTGGAATTGAAGAAGAGGAAGCCTGTCGCTGCACCAGGTTCATAACATGCGGAGCCAGTAAGCCAACGCAGATCTGGCAGAGCTAGGAACCTGGGGGGAAGCGGTGCTAGTACAGATCACATGGGCAGTGCCGCCGACAGGAGAAGAGGAGGGAGTATTTCCACCAGAAGCTCCCCCAGTTGCGGAAGTAGCTTCGAACGAGAACTTCAAATTATCCTCATCCCCTGCTGGAAGACTTGAAGCTGGAAGAGTTACAGGTGTCTCGACAGCCATTATGATAGAAGGTGTTGATATTACTGGTTGAGGAGCAGAAGGTGTACCAAAGACCACTGGAAGGTCTCAGTGGAGCAGACCGGTGGTGTTGGAGACGGCATACTTGTAGACGGTGTGACCTCGTTTGTGGCGGCCGCAATGACAACTTCCGTTCTCTCATCACTCCCTAATTCGTCAATGGGTGGAATTGATGAGGGAGCTGTGCATGAAGCCGGCGTAAAATAGTCAACGTCTAATTCGTTTGCAGAACCACCCACCGAGCCAGTAGCGCTCAAATAGTCTACCCTGTCATCAGACTCCACCTGGGTAGTTGAGTGCATTGGCGAGAGGAGCTGACCACCTGCATTTCAGGAGATAAGAAAAGTGGTGTTACAGTAAAATAACAAACAAAAGACAGAATACTAAAAGCCATACCTGGAGATACAAGTCCAGTTGTCGGGCTTGAAGGGGGAGCCGTTGTCATCTCCAACAGCGTACCCGTCTCACTACCCAGCGGTTGCGCTGCAGGATATTCAACAGGTTCTACGGTTGGAGGAGCCGGAACCTCGGGAACACTTGGAGCTCCAACAGGTCCACTCTCCCCTGCCGGCGCTGGAGGTAGAGTTGAAGCCAGCAGATCTGAAGCAAACTTGATAGCCACTTCTTGGGGGGCTATTAAAGTTCCCGGAGCCAACTTCTGCTTCTTGGCAAGTCTTTTCTTTGGGGCACCGTGGCGTTTGAGAGTCGGGCTCCGGGGACGAATGACGACAGGTAGGGGAGCACCTCCAACATCAGGGTTGTCATCATTATTATTGTCATCGTCATCGCCAGACTCGCTAACGTCTGACGGTTCGGCCGCTGCGCCAAGAAATTCCTCTATTCCTTTTATCCTTACTCTCGAAGCACCCTGGCGGCTAATGTAGAAAGCCTCAATCTCCTTGCAACAACTTCGGTTGATTGAGAAGTGAGGCACGTCAGCATTTGCAACGCTATACCAAGTGCAAAAACTGAGAGTCGTGGCAAGCTCTGGCAACTTCTGGGGCAAGGTGAATTCAACTCCGGTCCCGCCAGCTGCGAAATGAAACCAGCCCGGGCACCCTCGTACAAATTCCCCTCATAGGCAAAACTCCTGCTTGGATTACCCACATAGAGTTGGGAATATCCAAATTGGCGAGCAAAGCGACTCGGGATGTACGGTTCAATAAGACATTTATTGTCTTGACGATACACCAGATGCCCGGGCCGGATATTGAGAAGCCACCAGAACGCTCCTGAGGATAAAGCAGTAAAATTGTTTGTTCCAACAATATCCTTCAATTTCAATCCGTATCCTCTACAAGAAAAGTCGGGGAAGCACCTGAAAATCTCATAGTTCTGGTGTTGCTGGAGAGTCTTACGGATTTGGGACATATAGTATTGCTTCCATGAGGAACGCTCATATAGCTCCACAAGGTAACACTTGTCAGCTAAGCGGCGTGAAGCAGCACTCATCAGAGAAGGGCAGTGCATTACGAGCCATGCCATCAGATAAGTGTAAGGAAGTTCCACCCTAGGGTTCGGAGTCTTCACTTGAGCGATCTCTTTCGACTTGCCTTTCCCTTTTCCTTTGCCCTTATCAGCAGGGATGAAGTCATTGCAAAGTGTTTACAATCCATGCTGTAGATTGCACACCATGACGGGAAAAAGTCCGAAAGGTCGGCCATATGCGAGGAGGACTGTTGGATATACCACAGTCATTGCAATTGCTTCTTCTAGCAGTGACGGCACGATGCATCTCTTCAGCCACAACATTAAGAATCCAGCAATAAGGCCTCTATTGGACACCAGGAACTGAGCCTGATAATGGTAACTCTTGAAAGAGATACCAGGGCCAAATCCACCTTCATTGGAATCAGTGGTATAAAATGATAGCTGGGTCTTGGCAATGCGGCGCTCAATCTCTGTGATGTAGACAGGAGTATAGCCATGGACAGTCGTTGAACTAACCTTAGAATTCAAATTGGCAAAGAGGTAATCAGCCCATTTCTTGTGGCCGATACCTTGATTACGCACACCTGCTAAGTCAGCACAGATGCGGTAGTGGCACATCATCTCCCAGTATGTGGCATAGATGCGCTCGTCCTTCGCCAATAGTATGTTCAACTCCTCGGTAGTGGGGATGTACTCCTCGTAGGGGACTTCGCCCATTGAGAGCCCAGAAACTTCAAACATCTTGTGGAGAGCAAACCCTAGCTCACCCACTAGTATAAAAAGAGTGCAGGTCTCGGGGTTATACATCTCAAGAAAGCAGAAGAAATGATATGCACTCTGAGGGAACCCGAATTGGACGTTTCTAGTGGCCTTGTACAGACCAATCTCCTTCAAAATGGGTTCATGAGAATCCAACATGTACTGAACAAGGCGCGCCCACCACATATTGCCAGAAGAGTAAACCCAGCCAGGCATCCTAAAGTCGCTAGCAGGGTATTGGCCTTCTTTAGCCAGGAACTCACTTAAGAAAGTTCTTGCGCGGATGGGAACTTCTCCTACTGGGAGCTCCTTGCCAACACGGCCTGGGAGCAAACCAGTAATGCATCTGGGAGGGCCATCTTGATAAACCCCTTGTGCACCAAATCTGCCCGTTGGGACGCCATCTTGTTCTTGAGTTAGTCCCCACTTTAACTCGTGAGGCATCGCTAACCTCTGGAGATAGATCAGGGGATAGCTACGATCCATTCCAGGCAGAAACATTAAAGTTTCGCCAGAGTTATATAGCCACATGCAGTCCTCTTCAGATAGGATCGCGTTTGATTGCCCCATCTGGTCCCCAAAGAGAAATGTGGGCTTCTCTAGTGCTTCTCTGTTCACATCTTCAAAAGCTGCATCAGTGATAATCTCACGTGCAGTAGTAGGATGATATTTGATCAGCTTTCCCTACGATCTCGCAGATTGGGATTGTATGCAGACAGAATCGTGGTGAAGCGAAATTGAGCTGATGGATCAGAACCACCAGCAAATCCAAAATAGTTCTTATGGAGGAGAGCTTCCGCTGAGTACCCTACTGCAAGAAGAAAAATCAAAGTTAGAAAAGTTTTCTATAAAACAGAAAATTTTTCTAAGTATGGAAGCGCGAAGCTAAAAATTAGAATGCGCGAAGCTAAAATCAGCACCGCGCGAAGCTAAAAATTAGAACGCGCAGAAGTCAAAAAGAGCCTCGCGTTTTAACGCGACTGCTACTTAAAAGAGCCTCGCGTTTTAATGTGACTGCTACTTAAAAGAGCCTCGCGTTTCAACGCAACTGCTACTTAAAATAGCCTCGCGTTTCAACGCGACTGCTACTTAAAATAGCCTCACGTTTCAACGCGACTGCTACTTAAAAGAACCTTGCATTTCAACGCGACTGCTACTTAAAAGAATCTCGCGTTTCAACGCGACTTCTACTCAAAATAGCCTCGCGTTTCAACGCGACTGCTAATCAAATAGCCCCGCGCTTCAAAACACGAGGATGACGCGATAACTTCGCGTAAAAAGAAAGCCAGAGGCTTTTCTTCTTCTCCAAGCTTGCGGCAGGAATACGGCGATCTCACCGATAAAAGAGGTGATCAATCGGTCAAAATCAAGCCAAATCACTCTAAAAATGTTTTAAAGAGTCTCGATAGAGAGATTCTTACCCCCCAATAGGCGAAACATGGGCTGGAGCGTCGCTGCCATGGCCGCTGCCACCACTATTTGCGCCAGTCACCGATGATGGAGCTGCGCGAGAAGTAGCACGGGTTTTGGGTGCCATTGCTCAAAACTTGAGGAAAATTGACAGGAAATGGGGAGGAAATCGGTCTGGAAATGCTCGGGTCACCTGAGCTCTGATCGCCTGAATCTCTAGGGTTTCTGAAAAATTCTCAAGTAACTTGAGAAGAAAAGGAATGGAGACTTCATTTAAATGAGGGAAACCGCCTCTTGGAGTTCGGCGCGAATTTCGGAAAAATGACTGATCAGTTACTCTCCAGAAACACGGAGCTATTAGCCTCGCGTGGCGATGGAAAACGCAAATTTATTAACTCTGCGCAACTCCACGAAACGCGAGGATAACTTGGTATTTTAGCTTCGCGTTCTCATGAAGAACTTGGATTTTGGGCTAAGTTAAGATGATCCTTATCCGATCACTTCAGGTATTAATGATCTAATTTATGCAAGTGAGCCTTAGATTATTTTACCAAGATTATAAACCATCTATTTGTTGAGCAAGCAAGATTCTTGAAGCCGACAGATAGAGAGGAAAATAATTTGCCTTTATTACAAAGAGGGAGTTATAGCTCTCCCAAAAGCTTCTACATATTCATCAACTCATCAATAACCTAACGGCGAGATTCCTCCGCGGGGTGTTAAGGCTCAATTCCATGGTTCACATACAAGAGATCTCCTCTGCAAATGTCAACTATGATCTGTCATCTGAAATGAAGCACAAGTTGAATTTGAGGCGCTGCAAACCCTTACATGATCATCTAACAGAAATGATCCTCAAGAAAACTTAATGGGCTTCCGCAGAGTTCTTGTAACTCCTTCAAAAAGAGCCAGAGCTTGAAAACTGCAACTATGTTGTAAAGTATATACTTCTGGCTTCCTTAGAGTTACTTTTGCTGATGAAGTCGATAGGCCCACATGTGCTCCTCTTCAAAAAGGGTCTGGTTCATTGAAAAAGAAGAATCAGGAGTTCCACAAAATTTGGAAAAAATCTTCTAAGTATAAGAACGCGGAGCTAAGCTAACTTTGCGTACCACTGGTTGAAATAGCCTCGCGTTTTAAAACGTAGAGGATGACGCGATAACTTCACGTAATAGAGTTTCTCTCTGTCTTCTCTTAAATAGCCTCGCGATTAAAACGTGACTGCTAATTAAGATAGCCCCGCATTTCGAGCGCGAGGATGACGCGATAACTTCGCGTAGAGAAGGAACAGAGTTCCTCTCTGACTTCTCCTTTTCCTTCAAGCCTAACGGCCGGAGAACGGCGATCTCGCCGGTAAAGTAAACAATTGGCCGGATTAAACTAAGCCAAAACATCTCAGAATGGTTCTTAGAAGACCAAGAGTTAAGGTTTTTACCTTTGGAAGACGCTGCATAGACTAGTTCGCCGTCGCGTCTACTTCCACGGCTGTTGCCATTGACGCCGGCCAATGTGCGTGAAGCCAAACTCCTCTGGAGTGACATCCTAATGATGAAAATCTATGGAGAGTTAAACGGAGATCAATTGAAGATCGCTCATTGACATCGCTCACTCAGTTGCAGGAGTTGAGAACTCTTCAAAATCTCCGAATGAAGATGAAGATGAGCCGAGAGCTCTATTTAAATAAAATTTCCGTCGCTTGGTATTCGGCGTAGAAATTTGAGAGTAATTAATGAAATAATTACTCATTTCACTGAAAATAAAGTGAAGCTGATTAGCTCCGCGTAGGCAAGCATAACGCGAAGGAGACTTGGTATTCTAACTCTGCGTTTCAGTTTAAATATCCAAAGTATTTCAAAATTTGCTAAGTTCGAAGCCATTTTGAAAATTTTGGAGGGGGTTCTGTTGGCAGTGAAAATTTCTGAATAAAAAGAATTTTCCACAACAGAACGCGGAGCTAATCTATAGCTCCGCGTCTGGCTATTTTTAGCCTCGCGTTTGAGTAAATGCGGAGATGTTCAATAGCCCCGCGTTAGCTCCGCGTTCTGGTTATTTAGTTCCGCGTTTTGATGAGTTTAACTCCGCGTGAGCAGATAACCAGAATCTCAAATTGATTGTGATTATGATTTGGACTTATCCAATACCCAAATTAAGTCCAATCAGAATTCTAAATCAAGAGATTTAAATCAATATTAAATATTTGATTGGAATCCTTGATGAGAGCGAATTCTATTTAGATAGAAACTCTCAAATTATCCTGGGGCTATAAATACCTTCTTGGTGAAACCCTAGGGATCTTCTTTTTGGTTCTGGGGCTCTCTTTTTGGTCTTTCTTTTGGCGTCTGAGGTCTTCTTTTCGATCTTTTGGCAATTCAAGTACGCGAGAGAGCCTTGAAGCCTTTAGTGATCGTATTCTTCTTCTACAATTGAGATCTTTTCCTCTTAGAGAATTCAAGTTACGCACAGAGCCTTGAATTCGTGAAAAACCAGATAAGATCGTCTACAGTCAACCGATATCTTCAAGAGAGAAGATTCAACATACCGATCGTCCAAAGGAGCTGCTTGACAGATCCCATCGCCACAGATCCCACACAACATATTGCAAAAGAGAGAGATTGAAATATAAAATCCTCTCTTTTGTTCTCTTTATCTCTTGTTCACTTTCATTGTAATCTAAGTTGTATTCAATGGAAGGAAGCAAAGAAACTTTTGCGGCAAATACCGCCACGCTTGGATCCAACCCTGGCATCTCCTCATAACTCCAAGAAAAAATATCGATGTATTTGTGGATGAGGGATATCAATTCCTTTCTTCTGAGGATAAGTTCTCAGTTGTAAATATGGGTTTGGGATTCTTTTCATCTCCCATATTAATTTGGATCACTTTATCTTTAGTTGGGGGCTCCTGCTGTTCAAACTGAATCTCCCACTCCATATTAAGATGCTTGTCCTAAGGGTCGTCTCTTACTAGTGAGGTTTCCTCCAAATCTTTGTCTTCTTGGATTGCGGAAGCCATGTTCGCAGATACCTCGTAGAAAATCACACCCGTGCTGACATCTGAATCCCAGCATGATGATTCTAACGAATGATCGTACTGTCTTTCCTCAGCTTTGTCACTTGAGGAGGCCTCGGAAGTGGTGATGCATCCCAAACTCCTGCTGGTTTTCTGGTAATAGTCTGGCGTCATCCCTTCGGGGAAAAAGATTGAAGGATTGTTTTCCTTCCTTTTTCGAAATTCAACCCTCTGCCTTCGGCCAGATTGTATCCCATTCTCTTTATTATTCCACGGGCATTTTCATCATAATGGAAGAACTAGGGTTTTCCCTATTCTTCCCCAGAATCTGAACATTTCTCTTTGTTCATGTGACTTGCTCTTCCAAATATTATGGCCTTTTGGGTTCCGGTTTTAGGAGGAACCTCAAAAATAACTTGGTCAGCACTTTCAACGTCATCACTTATTTCATATAAGGATGATCGGATAGGTGCTTGGAAGGAAGTCAGAAAATATATCTCATTTACACAGTCGCTAAATGCATCTATGCTAGTGCTTGAGGGCTCAGAATCAACGCCAGGAGAATAAGGAAATTCCAGATTTTTATTTATTACCCATTCACCATCAGAGTGAACGGTATTATTTACATCAAGGCCTTCGAGGCTTATCACAATGGACTCACTATCCCAAATTACATCCTCGGATTCCGAATCTTCAGATCATGATTCTGTATTAGCCTCTTCGCCATTGTCAGAGTCATCATGAATGGGCCGATCTGCAACGCCAAACGCATCTTGATACAGCAACGCGTCAGTAAAGTAGCTTTTAACGTGGAGGGCACTATTAGATTGCTATGGATCCAGGGTCTCCCCAATAGCAGATTGTATGATGTGTCCGCATCTATCACGTAACACGTGACTTCCATTTTCATGTCGCTGATTTGACACTTGAGCTTTATTTTACCCAGGGGTCTACTACCGTTAGCATTGAACCCGAAGATAGTAGTGTTGGTTGTGGCTAATCTGCTCACCGACACTCCATGATATCGTAGCATCCTTCGCAGCATGATGCTTAAGGCTGAGCCTGGATCAACTTGAATCTGATCAATCTCCGTGGATCCTATGTATCCCTTGTAATACAAAGGACGATGATGCTTATTACTCCTGACTTGCATATCTTCCGGAGAGAAGGTGATGCAAGGGATGTTTTTACCAGAGATCTAGTGACATGTCGCGCAAAGAGACTCTTCTTCTTCGATCTTATCTGGTATTTGCACCAAGAATACTTCCGAATCTTGTAGAGCCTCTCTTAAAACTTCCCTAGTAGATTTGGAGAGCTTCAGGAGCTCGTACAAGGTTATCCTTAAAGGGATATTGGCCAACTGTACTAGGATGTCGAACTAGAATGACTTTCGCGAGTCTTCCGCAAGTTCTTTTCCCTTCTTCCTCAGAGCTTTGTCAAACTTCAGCTCCTTTTGCTTGACTTTCTCTGGAGATGGTTGAGAACCCGTGTTTGGCCGTAATTCTTTAAGTAATCTTTTTCCGAACGAGTCCCGGTGGAGAGAGGGTCTGCATCGTCGACCAAGGAATTTCAGTCAGAACCGGAATGATCTCATCGTCTTCGGAAATTACAGAAACGACATTGGAGGTGAAGACTCTCTCTCTTTGCTTCTTCCCAGACGAATTGGAACTCCATTGTTCATCATTTAGGAGATCAGGATGTACCCATAGTATCTCCCCCCTATCAGTTTCAAAAAGGAATAGTCATTTCTCTTGTTGTTGATGTGGATCAAAATTTACGACTTGCATCGTGCCTTTATGGATGAGTTGCACTCCATCTTGAACTGTTGACTCTATCCAGTGGGGCGCTTTACGGAACTTGACGGTCACCATGTTCACCTTCTTCTGGTGCTCTTGAAGCTTGATGACATTGGCGTCCACTAAGGCCTGAATTTTGTTTTTAAGGATGTAGCAGTTTTGGGTGGGGTGGTTAATGATCCTATGGTAGACACAGTAATTAAGATCATTGACTTTCTCAGCTTCCTCTGGACGTTTAGACTCTGGCAACTTCAGCATCTTCTTACTCATGAGGAGGTTGAAGATAGTCTTCGTGTGCTCATCCTTAAAGGAGTATTGCTTTTGTAGCACTCGTGTCTGAGGAGGAAGTTTCGGGGGAGTCTTCGTGGGTTGTGGCGCATCAGTGACCATTGTTTCCTTTCCCTTATACCCTCAGGGTCGGGACTTATAGCTGTTATCACCACTTCGCTTCGGTTTCTACTCGCCTCCTTCTAATTCAAGCCTTTGATCAATTTCTTCATCTTCTTCTTCTTGTAGGGCGAGATCCTTCCAAGTTGAGGACTCACCGCCCCCATTCTGGCTAGAACCTTGGTCGATAAATTATGTCGACAGGTTTCTACCAGGGTCTTTTCTGGCATTCCATACAGGCATCTGAGAGAATCGTTTCGGAATCTTTTGATGAAGTCCCGGGCTGACTCTCCTTTTTTTTGTTTAGCGGCTAGAAGCGCCGGCATTGATACTTCCATATCATCTTCATAGAATCTAGTGAGAAAGACTTTCTCCATGTCGCTCTAGGAATTGATGGTTTCTGGTTCTAATCTTCAGAACCATTCAAAAGCTAGCCCGGTTAAGATACTAACAAATATTCTTGTAATAATAGGGTCATTTCCGGATAAATGCCCTATCTGCGACTTAAAATAGTAGAGGTGTTGGTTTGGCGATCCTCTACCATCACAAGATTTGAGCTTCAACGGTTTGTAGCTTTCTGGGAACGGCACCGTTTCCCACTCCATGGGATATGGCCTTACTACACCCAGTTCTTGTAGGTTGCCCTTATGCATGAGGGCATTCAGTTGGTTCTGGAAGCTCTCCATCCAGACAGTATTTGCGTTTTCTTCCTGGTGCATGGAGCGGTTGTCATCATCTTTATGATATTCTTCTTCTTCTCGATTGTTATGAGAACCATGACCTTCTTCTTCGGTTTTCTTTCCTGTATTCTTCAGTTTAGCTTTTTCTAACTCCATCAGAACGTGTAGCATATCTTTAAGCTCGCTGATGGTGTTATAATGTTGCTGGATATGCCTATCTTGCTCCTCCATTCTCCGCATGAGCTCTTCTGGGATATTGTTCTGCGTCATATATACAGAGACGGAGTCTTCTAAGAATGAATCAGACGTCTGTGATTCAACCATAATAGACTTGGCTATCTCTTCTTCATCAGATGAGATCCCCACCATCTGTCTATAATTCATAGGGATCGCCACCCCACTTTTGAGTCGAGTGTGCCGAAAAACTCCTCGCTCTTCGTTGGATGGGTCTTTCAAACTCGAAGAGAGCTCTGGGTCAGAAGTTTCCTCTTCAGAGACTTTCTTTGCCTTCTTTTTCTTCTTCTTTTCTCCAACACTTATCATGTTGGAGGTCATCACGGGATATTCTGGCTCAGAAAACTTGAGTCCGCGTCGTCTTCTTTTTGTCAATTGGGATGACGATGTTGACGGAGACGACAATCGAGAAAACACCGAGGATCGGGTATGAGTTGAACAATGACAGTGAGACAGTACTGTATTGATTAGTCGTTCACAGTAGCATTGAGATACATGGGATTCTTCTCTTCTTCTGTTTAGAAGTTCCCTAAGATCTCTTGCACTGTGAATTTGAGGTTCGCGAGCTTTTTCATATTTTCCCCTTGGGATGCGAATGTATGCTCCGCGTTGACTATGGACAACTTTGACGGGTCCACTCCGCTTCCTGTAGGGAACGTGAGTGAATCCCTCTGCATCTTGACCAACTTCGCCCTTACGCTTCCATATTTGGATGGTAGGTTTCTTCCGAGATGAGTTGGTGGTTCCCTTTTGTTGCGCGTTCCTGTGAAGGGCACGAGCTTTGCTTCTCCTCAGATTTCTTTTCGTTGTACGAGTGGGAGGAATCTCTTTCTCTGCATGACAGCTTTGCGGAGCGGGCGGTGATCGCTTCCCCTTGTTGAAGCGGGGACTTTGGTCCACTTTGCTTGAGAGATCAAGAGTCTTTGTTGGAACTGGCTGAGAGCCTGTTGTTAAGGAAGGGGATTTCAGACTATCTTGGTCCATTGATTCTCTTAACTGGGCTATTGCCATCTCCTTGGGAATTGACCCCTTGGAGAGTTTATGGTATCCCTTAGGCAAGTAGGGCTCTTGGTACCTGAAGAAAGAAATTCTTCATACCTTTCCTGGTCGACGAAAATAGTGAGCAAGTCGACCATACTACCAACTGGAATGTTGTCGGATTGAGCCACCACAAAGTCACCGGAGGTGATGGTAGTCCCCAGCGGAGTCGCCAATCTTCTGTTTGCCATGAAAGTTGCACGCTCTTTATATCGAAATCTTTTTCAATAAAAGGGTTACAATCGAACGGTTTCCCGTTTATAGAAGATGAGGAAGATTTTTCTCGCTCTTTGTTTAATACTGGGTTTCTAGGTAGCTATGGAGGACGATCATGCTCTCCGTTGACACTCCGTATAATCTCTCACAGTTGGCTAAAGGAAAGAAAAAGGGCTCTTTGCTCTTGATCACAAGGGGTAATTTCTGGGAGAAGACGTCTGTCTCTGTCTGTGTCCCCTTTCGTTCTTCCGCCTTTTATAGGGGGTTTGGAGTAACGTCTCGCCATATTTTGCTCGACCGTTAGCTCCCACTACTCGAGAAGTACCACCATATTCGTCAGGTGGTTATTCCCACGATCGAAATAATGCCGCTGCATTCGTTTGGCAGTTATTCCCACGATCCAAGGTGGCAATTCTTCTGTATGGATCGGGTGACTTTGTATTAAACCCCCACCCGAAAGCTATGGGCAGTGTCGCGAATCTCAGTTTTAGATTCACGAACCTGTTCCGTCGTCTGGATCGTGGACCTCAGTTTCTTAGATTCGCGGACCTCAGTTTCTTAGATTCGCGGACCTCAGTTTCTTAGATTCGCGGACCTCATGAGTTGCGGGCTTCTGTCCTTGAATTCGTGGATCTGCTTTGCTTTTTCGAAATTTTTTGCCGACAATAGGCAATATCATGCAGAGTTAGTGTCATAGTAGTACAATATGTGAGTCAAGTCATGCTCGGGGATTAAGTCAAGATTCGAGTACATGTCCCGGTAGAGTAAGAGATATATCCCTGATACGATGCATATACATGATATAAATATGATAGTTATCAGGCCAGTAACTATTTTGACTCCATACGATCGAATTAACATATTGTGCATTGATCAGTGAAGCCAAGTGTAATATTTTATGTAAATTTTGAGTGAGGTTAACAATTACTAAGTAGACAAATGAATCAAGTAAGATAATTAAAATAACAATTAAATAAGTCATACAGTTATGAAATCAAAATATCTTCAAGCTGAAAATTGATAAAGTAAGTGAATAAAATTTGATTAAATGTTATGGAAGAGTTGACTAGTAGAATAAAGCTATGAGAAAAAGGGATTTGTGAGATTGTTGGTGGATGCAAATCAAGTAGATAATGTAATGCGAGTTGGTAGAACTGATGGAGGTGAGTGTTGTTGGTAGGCGATGAAGACGGCTACACTAGCATAGTTTGATTGATTAGACATGAACTAAAATAACATGCAAATAAAAGAGAGGCAGGGTTCATAAGTGGGCCCTGTAGTTTGGAGAAGCTCTTACGGGAAGGGCAAATTCCGAATAGTTTTAGCAACTTCGTTATTACTTAGTTTTTTGTAGTTTCTGAGACTAAAAATAATTTTTATCAATTTATAGAATTAGAGTTGGAACTAAAGTATAATAGGAGTTATAGGAAACTGAATTTTCTTTCAAACAAGTTTAGGATGGGCTTAATTGGTGCTCAGAATCAAGAGATATCGTGGATTTACTGAATATGGCACAAGAACTTTACTGTTATGCAGTAACTTTGAATTCAAACTAATATTTTACTAGGATATAGTGGAAATTAGGAGCGAATCAAGTATAAATTTGTAAATCATTGAATTCTCTTTCCAACGAATCCAAGATCAACTCAATCAGATATCTGGATCAAAAGTTATAATTATTTTAGTAGACTGGTGCACAGTTAGAACAAAAATGTGAATCGGGTCTATTACGGATTGGGTCTATTGAAGGTTGGATCTGAACACGGATCTATGTTTGGGCAGACCCAACTGCGGATCAGCTGGCCCGCGTTTGAAACCCAACTAGGTTGCGACCAAATGCAGATCCACATTTGACAAATCCAAATGCAAATCAATAGGCAACTGATACGCATTTTGTATCATCGTTGAACATTTAATCCAATTTTGAAAGGGTTATAAACAAAATAAGAGACAAGCTATACATGAAACTTGTAGAGAATTGAATTATTTTTCCATTGAGGTTAAAATCAACTCATTTGGAATTCTGAATCAACAGTTATGATTGAAAATCCAAACATATGTCCCAATGACAGCAAATATATGTTCGTACAAATATCAATTTTGGACCCGATTTCGAAGGGGTTAAGGCAGAGATAGAAGACAAGTAATATATGAAATCATAGATAATTGAACTATCTTTTCAATAAGATGAAAAAGCAATTCGTTTGAGAATTATATATCAAAATTTTTGATCGAAAAAATGAAGGTATGTCTAGATGACTTTAGATCCACATTTGGACAAGCCTCAATTTTGAACCCGATTTTTAAGGACTAAGAGATAGAGTTAGGAGACAAATAATCTATGAAATTGTATATAATTAAATTATATTTGATGAAAAAGAAGATTCAATTTAATTGGGCTTATGGTTTGAAAGATATAATCGTTTTAGTGTGCACTAGAGTGCTAGGAAGCAAGGTAACTACTTGCTAAAACAAATCACGAGCATAACATCTTGCTAGAGAGAGTGATATCGTGATGTCTTGTTAAAGAATGAGATGAGATATGTGATTTCTTGCCTTAATCCATCAAAAGTGAGTTCTTGGAGCTTGGTGATATAGAGTGATCAGAACCTTTACAGTTAAAGAGTAAAACTCTAATGAGATGGATAAATCTCTAATAGCGCAAGTCCTTGAAGTGGATGAAAGGTTTGAAGAAGCTTTTGTCTTCGAAAAGCTCTCTTTTTTTGGAGTTAAAGCTTGTGGATTTGAATGGGATGAGGAAGAAGATCGAGGAGGACGAAGAGAATGAGTGAAGAAATGAGGAGTGATTGAGTTTCAAGTACTCAAATAGGAGTGGGGAGGGGATGGGGTTGTGTATGAAATGAGCATGGAAGGATGTACTCTCCCAACCAACCCTCTTGCAAAATTGCAGTAGTAGACAAGTTGGAACTCCAAGCTTGGCTTGGCAAGACTTAGGAGGGTGCAAAATAGGAGGAGAGAGAAGAAAGAAAGCGGCGCGCGCACACACACATATACACACACACATATATATATATATATATATGTGTGTGTGTAAAATAGGAGGAGAGAGAAGAAAGAAAGCCGCACACACACATGTGTGTGTTCCCTTCATTTCTCTTTGCCTCTTCTATCCCTCTCTAATCTTTTATGTGTGTATGTAAAATAGGAGGAGAGAGAAGAAAGAAAGCGACACACACACATATGTGTGTGTTCCTTTCATTTCTCTTTGCCTCTTCTATCCCTCTCTAATCTTTTATCTCTTAAACTGTAGCTCCAGTAGTAGCAATAGAGGAAGAAGAAGAGCAATAGCCTAGCCTTAGCAGTGAAGTAAAATGTCGAAAGCAAATAGTTCAGTCATTTCAAAACGCTATTTTTCTTAAAGCTTGCTTGTTGTTTCTATGGCTAGGGTGATATATGGATGTTACTTTAAATTTTGTTCAAGTCAAATTACTCTATTTGATTTGTGTGACTTGCAAATTATTCGTAGTGCTGTCAAATTTATATTGGACGTAGTGCTGTCAAATTTATATTGGACGTAGTGCTCGACGAGCGAAACTCTATAAAATTATTCGTTTGTTATTTCGATATCTGAAATAAATGAACCGAAATTCCGAAGTAATTAGAAGGATAATTTTAATATTATTAAATTAGCAATTTTGGGAGTATTTTTCGGCATCGTAAGAAAAATCTCTAAAAATCCTAAATATTACAAAACTAATAATCACGAAATCCGAATGTCATTTGGGTTTGTGGATTTAAAGTTACGTTAACCGAAAGTTATTTCGATGTCCAAAATTGATTTCGGTGGACTTATTCAGCACGTCTGGTCTCAAGGGAGCAATACAGCTAGTTCGAATTTTGGGATATTATATCTTTTCTCTAATTCATATTTTATCCTTGTCAAAATTGAGCTTGAAGTCAATATTTCTTGTATCCGAGGGACTCCTATCAATTCTAGTAAATCCTTCATAACTGAATTTTGACTAAGCTGATCTTGGACTTGTTGGTGAGATAATTCAATAATATATAAAAAAATATAATATTTTGCTATTCTCACTTTACCTTGTCAAAGCTGAGGTTGAAGTTGATATTGTTGTGCAGCAGCAAGGCTCATGCACTAGGATCAATAAATCCATGTTATCTTTACGTTCCAAATTTTGATTAAGTCCATTTTAATCTTCTAGAAAGATAATTCAATTATTTACAACTTTGATAATTCAATTGCCTACAACTTTTTTTTAAGTTAATTTTTCATATTCAACTCTATCCTTCTCAGAATGGGGGCTTGATGTTACTTTTACTACGTAGCAATAAGATTTGAAACCATGAGGCCTGCCATGCCATATGAAACTGCGACAGTATGTCCGCGAGGCTAACTTCAAGTCAAGTTTGGCAACTCGCCCAACATCCTTGCACTTTTTTGGTTATAATGATTTGTTATTCTAAAGTTATTACTTAATTAATGATTTACTGGTTAATTCATAACTTGACTCTAACTTGACATGAATTATTATTACTTGACTTGATCTTTTTTGTAACTTGCAAAACTTGCTAACTTAGTAAGCAGGGGTTGTAAGGGAAATAAATAATGAATTTGCAAAAGTATTAATAGGAGATATCTTAAAAATTGTATAACTGACACATCCTTATATTGCCATTATTCCGGCTACAACTATGACTTCGTATTCCGACTTATAGGTGACTTGATGTTTTAGCATATGCTGTGACTTGATATTACGGCTTATGCTGTGACACGAAAATTTCGGCTTATGTTGTGACTTGGCTGGATTATGCCGAGTTTCTAGCCTTTGCAGTAACTAAAGCATAGTCTCAGATTTTTGGGATTCTTACGTAATACTTGAATATATTCATTGTTTAGTTCTAATTTAATGATAAGATCTTGATTCTTATGACAAACTTGTAACCATACCTTAAAACCAACACTCTTATTTTACCTATTTACTGCAGACACCTTTTGTGTATTTGGTTTCTTTATTCAGTATTGTTATATGCCTCTTGAGTTATTTATAATACTTACTCAAATTATTTCTTGTTGGATCTGACTTGGATTACCTCCACATGTTCAAAGATATTGAAAACAACATAGTGGAGGACAAGTTGACCTGTTGATTGACCATATGTACTTTTAGGAGTATGCCAACTATCTATAGTTCGAACAAGGTTCATCATTTACTGTAATTACTTTAATCTCTCAACTGTTATGCTTTGTTCTAACTTGAAATCTTTTATATAGTGAGTGGTTCCTCTTTATCTAAATGGATGAATGTATCTAAACCCAACCGAGCTACTTACTATTGCTAATTCTATGTTTGTATTTTCCATCCAATATTATGTTCACACAATATTATGTTCATGGATTGTAGCCAAAACATATCATCTTGCTCGGGTACCATGATTGGATGATTTTTCTTTTATAAAAGGTCTCGCGTGCCACTTTTAAGATATCAACTGATAATGTCTCATGCAGAAATGAAACATACTGATGAAACTTTCAAGATATAATTTGGGACTTTATAATATGTAAGCCCTGTTTGGAACCTACCCTCTTAACAGTGGGTTTAGATTCAAACCATTGAATTGGACTTGTTCGTAATAAGAATGATGCCCGATGTAAAAGTGTACTCACGAGTGTCCAAAGTATGGGCTATGCCTAGTGGCATAGGACCCTAGCAGACCTAGCCCTACGCCTACCCAACTCGTGATGCCAAAAGAAGGGGAGTTTCCAAAGGAGCACACCAGTTTTTCCTAGTGTGCCCACTTTAAAGTGTTATTTTGGAAGTCTGGATAGCTATAAAGTGGGCTCACTAGGAAAAAAGTTGTGCCCCTTTAGAAACTCCCCAAAAGAAGGCCTTAAGAAACCCAAAACTAAACTACCAAAAGAAGGGGAAAAAAAAAAAAAAATCACCATATAATCCTGCTACATAAATCCTTCCTCCAGGTACACTTTCCAAACGTCTTCTTCTACTTATGTTTCAAAAACCTCACCTTCTCATGTACTTCCCAAAATCCTTTCGAATTCTCGCAGTCACCGCAACAAATTTGTTTAAAGATCTGTTAATCAATTCCATCAAGCTTTAATACTTTATGCATTGTGCTTTGTCTGGATACGTAGAAGAATTGTGTCTTCTCGATGATGCATTGCTCAATTCCTCAGCAAGAACATAATTTCGCCTTCCAAGTTCAACCAGTGCAAGGTCCCTTTTTTCTTCATAAATAAATGCAATTATTATTATTGTTTGTTGCTTTAAATCGATTAATACTTGTTAGACTAGTATTTTTGCCCCGTAGATGTTTGATGAATTGCCCACGAGAGAAGTGTTCTCCTTCTGACTCTTTTAGTTCCACCTTCCCTATGCCTGCCAATCTATTAGCCAAAAGTAATTGGATTCTGCTCTCACTAAATTCACCTGCTGTAGCCACCGTTATAACATATCATATCCATTTCCATTACCACACAGGCCTGGCTATCGCGGGTTTATGACTTGACCTGCGTCACGAACAGGTCTACTTTAATGTTCAATCTTGGCAACTGGAGATACCAATTGAACAGTATTGATTGCTCCATCCATTCCATTATGTTTCCGACCCTGATTTCACTTCTGCATCATGCCTGCAGGAGCACAAATCACGGTCGACTTCTCTCGTTTGAGTTTAAAAGAGAGGCAGAGTAGAGTATCAGAATGGTCAGGTCGCCTCAATGGCATCAAAGCACAAAGCTTCCCTATCAGAATTCGACCCAGGTATGCATTTTGATGCTCTAAAAGTACTCAATTTTTTTTTTTATCAAATTATACACTCCTAGATATTGCATGCACTTGTGAGATCGATATGGGGGGATTCCACAGCACAAGCACGAAAATTGACAGTTCTTAGGACTGCTGAGGCCTCCAGGATGATAGTCAAAGAGTCGTACGTTAGCAATGGGATCTGATTGGTCCGCATCCTACTTGTAGATGGAGCAGAATCAGTCATGATTTTCACTTTTTAGAATATGCATGGAGTGGGAGATAGGGCCAAACGTAGAATAGTGTTAGAAATGTGTCGTAGTTGCAATACATATATCATTTGTCTTGAAAAAACCAAACTATATGAACCGCAAAACTCCACACTCTGGGATATAGCGGGGGGATGGGTTTGAATGGGTAATAAAGAACTCCAGAGGGGCATTTGGAGGAATACTGATTGGGACTAGACACTCGGTCTTTGAATAGTTAAGCTCTTGATGCGATAGTTATTCTTTGTTTGTAGTTGTTAGGCGTAGGACGAATAGTTGGACACAAATGGTTACTGCCGTGTATGGACCAAATCACACGGAAAATCGTGGGGCCTTCTGGGATGAGTTGAGGGAAATCAGGGGGTGGAAGAACTCCATGGGTCATAGGGGGATTTCAATCTTTTTCATTTCTCCAAAGAAAGGAAAGGAGGCGACTGCAACACAAGAGATAGATCGGAATTCAACAACCTTATCAATGATCTTGAATTGATTGACTTCCCTCTTGGGGGGCATCAGTTCACTTGGTCAAGTATGAGGGAGGATCCCAGCCTCGCCAAACTTGATAGAATCTTCGTCTCTGGAAATTGGGAGGCGAGGTTCAACCTTGTTTCAGCAATGGCAATTAGGAGACTGACTTCTGATCATGTCCCACTATGTCTGACATCTAGAGAAGACAGAGAGGAGACCGAAAACATTTAGATTTGAGAAATGGTAGCTGGAACACGAAAAAGTCCGAGCTCTCGTTATGCAGAGTTGGGGGGAAAGGACAACGAATTCTGATGCTGCAAGGAGATTGTGCTATAAGCTTAGAAGGCTACGTAGGTGCCTTTTAAGATGGGAGCGAAGATATCTCACTAATCAGAAGTTAGGGAAGAACAGTCTGTTAATAGAAATCGATAGACTTGAAAAACTTGGAGAAGCGGCCCCCCAATAGATGATCTAAGGAAAAGACTTTGTAATTTCAAAGCAGTATTATATGAAATTTATAGGATGGAAGAGATCATGTGGTGCCAGAGGGCTAGATGTAAGTGGCTGAAGGAGGGTGATGCTAACACTAGCTTCTTCCACAAAATTACGAATATGAAAACAAGAAGAAATATGATCAACTCCTTATACACAGGATGCAGATTCATCTCGGATGAGGGGGAGAAGAGGGATCATGTTTATTCATACTTTAAGAAGATCTTTGGTGAGAAATCAGACTTTAGGTTAAAACTCACGACTTAAACATGGTCTAATGGTGCTAATTTTACCGGGTTGGAGCTCGACTTTTCAGAAGAAGTCAGGAGAGCTATGTGGGATCTTGGAGCAGAAAAGGCACCTAGACCAAATGGGTTTCCGATGTTCTTTGTTCGGGAGTTTTGGGAGGTGTTAAAGCATGACATCTTGGATCTGGTGAAAGAGGTCGGAGAAGGAAGAGCACGTTTGGATAGGATCAACTACTTTCAGATTGTGTTAATCCCTAAGAAGGATGCCACGACTATTTTGGGTGATTATAGACCGATTGTCCTGCTTAATAGCTCTTTCAAGATTATTTCTAAGATCCTAACTAATACACTGGTTCCGGTCATTGGCCACATGATGGGTGATTACTAGATGGGCTTTATTAAGGGTCACAACATCCTACAAGGGATTGTGATTGCAAAGGAAGTCATTTACCATTGCAGCAAGGCTGATATAAATGGATAGCTGTTGAAACTTGATTTCGAAAAAGTCTATAATACAGTGAGGTGGGAGTGCCTCCTTGAGGTCCTCAGACTCCACGGCTTTGGCCACCGTTAGATTTTTTGGATAAAGATGTGGTTGGGGTATAAGTTTTGGTCAATGGAATTAAGGGGAAAGACATAGCGTGCAAAAGAGGATTGCGGTAGGGAGACCCGCTGCCTCCTTTGTTATTCATCCTAGTAGTTGATGGTTTGAATATGATGATGGCGAGCAAGAGAAGAGGGCTTGATTATCGGTCTCTTGAGGACCCCTAATTCTGAGGTTACTAACCTCCAGTATACAGATAATACACTGATCTTTGGCATATGCAGTATTAGGCAGGCCATCATAATCAAGAGTATCCTTTTGTACTTTGAGTTCTGGTCGGACCTTAGAATAAATTACCACAAGAGCTCTGTGGTATTGTTGACCAGAAACTTGCTGACATCGACCTTCATCCATGCTATTCTTGGTTGTAAACTGGAGTCACTCCCAATAAATTACCTAGGGATTCCAATAGGAAGGGGAAGGATCTCCAAACACGCATGGTACCTCCTGATTGACAGGGTTGAGAGAAGACTTAAGAGTTGGAAGGCCCGCTACTTGTCATTAGGAGGTAGACTGGTTTTAGTGAACTCGGTCCTTTCGGCAACACCACTATAGCTCATATCCTTTGTGATCATCCCGAAATGGGTTCGAGATAGAATTCATCAGATAAGGAGTAGATTCTTGTGGAGTGGGCCATCATACCCTTATAAAAAATTGCACCTCGTATCTTGGAGTCAGGTCTGCAGGCCCAAAGACCAAGGAGGCTTGGGGGTCCTAGATTTGAAAATCATGAACCAGGCCCTCATGACCAAATGTTGGTGGTTATTGGTCAGGTATCCGTTCGGTACCCTATAGCAGGTTCCACAAAAAATACGGTCCAAGAAGGGGTCATGGACAGCAAAGTTGCGGAGCGGCAGTCACATTTCAACCTTCTGGAAGGATTTGATGAGTAAATATGATATTTTCTGGCTAAGTGTGGCTTTCGTGGTGGGGAAGATCCCAAGGTGGCTTTCTAGAGAATGCTGGTGTTGCTCTCTCACACTAGCTTTCTCGTTTCAGTCAGTCTTTGAGATGGCTGTCGATAAAGATGCGCTAGGGAGAGACTACTGGCACAGGGGTCATTGGAAGTTAGCCCTCATAAGGAATGGATCTCTAGAAGACTCTACCTCACAGGCATGCCTCAAGAGGTTACTACAGGGTATATCTCCGGGAAATAAAGATTTAGATACCCCTGTATGGAGATGGGAAAGAAAGGGAGACTTCTCAGTGAAATCTACTTATTGCTTTCTAATAGACCGCGGACTTAGACTGACTCATAAGAAGCTCAATTGGGAAACCAAATGTCCTCTGAAGGTTCACATTTTTATGTGGTTAGTGGCTAATGATACCATCCTTACGTGGAATAATCTTCAGAGAAGAGGCTGGGAGGGCCCCAGTCGTGCCTTGTGTTACCTGGCACCTGAGGATGGGAACCACCTCCTATTGACTTGTCCATACTCCCTCACGGTCTAGGAAAAAAGTATGACCTCGGAGTCAATCTCGACTTGTCGGTCACATTAGATGTTTGGTCAAAACTACGAGGGGAGCACACAAAATGGGGTGTGGGAGCTACCGCCATCGCAACAATTTGCTGGAATTTATGGAGGGGGAGAAATTATAGAATTTTCAGAGACTTAGCACACTCTACAATAGTTTTGTATTTCAAACTCATCTTGACATCACCTTTTGGGCAAGTTAGCTCCCAGATAGAGAGAGGGTGTGCATCTCGGAGGAGGATAATTATCTCTAGGAGGATTGCCCGTTACAAGAGGACGATGACTTTTGCGGCATGCGACATCAGATTTGAGGCCAGGCACGGTCAATTGTCACCATCTTTTTGCCTGTTTCATTTAGTGTTCAATTAGTGTTGTACTTATACCCTAACTTTTGTGCTGCTTTATGTCGAGGATAGCTCAGCTGTAGAATGTTTGCTTATTTTGGTAGAATTTTGTACTGATCTCTTATTTCTATACTTGTTCTATTAACATTTTGTTACTGGAATGTGGATCACTTTAGTCTGCCATTTTGTCTCAAAATATAAAAGAACTTCCAAGCTCTATAGTAGGACCATAGGAGGCATGGTAATTTATTTGCCCAGTCATTTTCTGCCTCCTTTAATCACTTTTTAGAAGAGCCAAGGATTTGCTTGTTGGTTGCTTTGGCGAGTCCATTGCACCAAGGATGAGCTACTGAGACGAAACGAATGTTGATCTCCCATGCTTCATAGAAATTCTGAAACACTCTCGAACCGAAGTGTGTGCTCTTGGTAGGCCTAATATGCGGATGATCGACTTCCAAAGGAATGAGATAATTTGCCTAAATGAGATAGTGGTCAAGGGGTCTAGTTCGGCCCACTTGGTTAAGTAGTTAATGGTTACAATCAAATACCTTCTCTGGCCAGATGCCAATGGCAAAGCTCTGAGTATGTCAATTCTCTATTGAGTAAATGGAGTTAGATTGGGTAGGGGTGAGCTAGAGAGGTGCTGACCAAGTAATGCGGGAGAAATTTTGGTAATTCTCACACTTTTTCGCATAATCTTGAGCATTTTTCTTCATTGTCAGCTTGTAGAAGCTCTGACGAAGGGCTTTAAGTGCCATGCTCTGACCTTCTAAGCGGTTGTTGCACTCACCCTCGCATATTTCTTGGAGAAGCAACTAAGGCGTACCAAAAGAGGGAAGTCACTTTTAGTGAAACACTTCCTTAAGAATGCTTCGTCATCTAGTGCATACTTCTCTGCTTTGGTCCATATTTTTTGGGCTTCCATCCCATCATGTGGTAGTATGTTATCTTTCAAATGCTGTAGAATAGGAGTCATCTAGTTTGGAGAAGAGGGTTTAATACTCATGATTTCTACGTGATCAATGCTCGGCATTGCTAACAAGTCAACATAGATTTGATTAGTGAGTTTTGGGATCGTAGATGAGGCTACCTTGGAAAGGGGGTCGGCCGTTATGCTCGCGGGGAACACACCTGACTTGGACTCCTTCAAACTTTCTCATGAGTAGGGTTGGCAATCGGGCCGTACCCGACATGACTCGAGCACGTCCCGGCGCAGGCACGGGTGTGCCGTGCCGTGCTGCATGGCAATGCCGGCACGGCCCGCCCGCCCGGGCACAGGCCCGGGCATGGCAATGCGGGCACGGCTCGCCGGGCATAGGCTCGGGCATGGCAATGCCGACACGGCTTGCCTAGCACATGCCCGAGCATGGCATGCCAGCATGGCCTACTGGGCACGTGCCGTGCTGGCTTGAATTTTTTTAAATTTACAATTTTTCTTAGTAAGTTAGTTAGTTAACTTAATTAAGTAAGTTTAGTTGGTTCTAAAAAGTAAAAAAGATTGTGAAAATGAAATTTTATTATATGGAATTGCATTACATTTTTAAAATAACTCTATAAATCTCTTTGAAAATCATATAAAGCCCGAAGAAAGGGGAGAGGGCCCTGACCGTCACCTTTAACTTGTTCTTAGTATTTTCTTCAAGAGAATTATGAGTTTTATAAAAATTATATGAAAAAAATTATAATTATGAAATTTGAATGAGAAAAATTACAATTGTAAAGAGGAAAAAAATGAGGACTTGATAATGTAGAAGCCTTCAATTTTTATTTTTTTCTCGGGTGAGTTCTCTTGCTCCTATTTGGTAAATCTTCCTTGAACTCTTTGTTCAGCATCGAGCTAGTCTTTCAAGAAAACACACATCTCCAATATGTTTGTGGTCATTGAGCTTCTCTACTCTGTTAGCACTTTATCACCTGCACTAAAAGCAGATTCTGATACTAGTTTGAGCACTAGAGGGGTTAGTAGATCATGGATCATATTGGAAAGCACAAGATATGTTTTTTCCTGTGGTTTTCACTAGACCAAAATATCAAAATTTTCATAACGGTTAGGTGACAGATCATCTACGTTGGTCCTTTCTAAATAATAATGAAATTCATTGAAAGAAGTATTAGATTACCAAGGTTTTTTATAGTGAAATACGAATGATATTATTGGTTTTTTTACTTTATTTAATAGTGGTTGCTTGTATTTTGTGATTTATCATCATATATCTTCATATGTATAGTACATAATATCTAAATATGGTTTAATATTATTAACTAAATCGTGAACATTATTTGTATAACATATATTTGTATGAAATAAATATATTAAAATTTCCATTCCATCTAATTTACAACGTGGATCTATAATAGTTGCAAAATATAGTATGGAAAATTTTTAAAATATTTATTAAATTTAATTTCCATGGGTTTTACAATTTTTTCAAGATTAGGTTATTCCTATTTTCATTAAGAACCGAGCTAATTTCGGTTAAATAATAAAGTGCAATGTGTGTAATTGGATAGTAAGTACCCAAAAGTGCTCTAGTTGAATCTTCAAATTTACTTAAAAAAATTACAAATGCAATTCAAATGATTCCATTCATTAAAATCCAAACTTCAAAATGGTAATTCCATTTTACTAAATAAATTTACTACATCTTTATATTTATTTAGCTTATCTAACATTTTAAATGTAGAATTCCATCTTGTTCTTACATTTTGGGATAAAAGTTTTGGTAAGATTTTTAAATTCTTACATCTTTATTTAAATATTTGTCTTTTTGGCCCACTATATTTAATAAATGATATTGTGTATCTAAATTTATTTATTGAATCATTTACTATTCTTAATCCATCTTGCACACACAAATTAATTATGTGGCAAACATACCTAATATAAAATAATTTGCCATCTAAAATCAGTTTAGTAACATTTTTTGAAATTTCTATTGCGGCGTATTTTCAGAAGTATTATCAAAAGAAATGGAAAAAAATTTCTTCTATTCCGAACGCTGGAAAAATACTTAGTAAGGATTGTGATAGGTTATGTGCGTTGTGTGGAAATTCAAACACCTAAATCCTATTGTTTTTTTTATTATCCAATTTTGATATATGTAGTGGACCGTTACACATAAATAATGACTATCATTTAAGACCTTCCAACAATTGGAGGTTATTGCAACTCTATAAATTATCGAAGTTAAAATGACAATTAAAATTTGTCTCTTATGTTTATATATTTTTACAATATCGGATTTACATGTTGAACATAAGACTTTTTTAAATTTGGAGTTATGTGCTGTTCTTATAAATTTTTCAAATTTTGGGTCTTCGGCCATGGAGAGGGTTGTTCGGCATGTATTATATATGTTGCTAATTATTCTCTACCAGATATAGGATTATATTTAAACGTTCCTAAAGTTCCTTCATATGTATTTAATTGTATTTGTTGTGGTTCATTTGATAGGTGCGCTTTTTCTAAATATCTTTTAAGGTGATCCATTCTACTTTCTTTAGGGAAAAAGTAAGGTTTTTGACAATACTTGCATCTAACTTTCCTAATATCATCTTTTATAAAATTTTCAAAATAATTTCATATATCCGATTTTGAAGTTCTATCGGGGATGGTTGTTTAGGTTTCGGTGGGCTCTTCTACGGGTATATTAGATGACTCTATATTTTCGTATGATTGTAACTCAAATAGTACATGTAGAGTGTGTTCTAATGACTCACAAAGACTTTGGTATTTTTTATTTGATAAAAAAGGAAAAAACTACCCACGCCTTGAGAGGAAGAAGTGTCCGACGAGTATGGATCTATTTTTGAAAACCCACGAAAAACTAAGTAAAAATAAAATCAAAATATAAATATCTCGACGCTGCAAGCCGAAGGAAGAGTTTGAGAGTTGAAATTGAAAACTGCTTCTTGATGCTTGAGAGTTGAAGCAGAAAATTGATTGCTCGGAAAATCTCTTCTTAATATTTGCTCTTGAGTTTTGAATTTTAATAGAATATGGATGAAGTTTTGTTGGAGAATTTTTTGTTTGGAAATATTAAAGAGAGTTGAAAATTGAAAAGAGTTTGAGAATTGTGAGGAAGAATGAGATTGGAGGAAGGAGTGGCTATTTATGCGAGGAAGAAGAAGTTTTTTGTAAAAAAAATTTGCAAACAACCCCCAACAGCCATTTTGATCGATAGGTGGTAAAATTTGCAATTTTTTTTTTCCAAAGAACCCCCATATGACTAGTTTCATAACCATTGGGGGGCACTATGCAAAAAAAAATTGCAAAACCCACCTCCCAACAGCTATAAGCGACCTTTCAAAAAAAACAAAAAATGCATGTCATCCTGTGCCCGACATGTGCCGGGCACGGCATGACCGTGCCGCGTGCGGGGCACAACGCGACATGATCTTGCCAAAACAGGCCGGCAACCCAACCACCCTGGCTCGAGCATGGCGGCGTGCCGGGCCAGGCACGGCGCCGCCCTAGGCTTGTCGGCCACATGCCGGGCTGGGCGTGCCCGACAGGTCGCCCGACCCATTTGCTACCCCTACTCATGAGCTTCTTGGCTGAGTTCAAATAATTTGTGTTGTTCTTGTTTTGCTTCAACCCTCCATTGATTTGGTTGGTGTCTGGTAGGAATCGCTGAAAGTATGATTTATTATTATGCTTCTCTCTCTATATACGGTATACGAATATGCACATAGGTACCAGTAGTATATTCGGTTTCAATATACTAAAACCTCTATTACAATAACAATAATTTTGCCACATAATACTCAATAGAAAAATTTAAAAATTTAACAGAAATGCAACTTTTCATTGATTGGAACAAAGTTTGAACATAGTTTAAAGAATAACTAAATAAGAGCGAATAAAAGTAACTATTTGGACTTTGATTTGCTCTTTAAAATATACTAGATTCTGCTTCAGTTTTAGTATGCCCATCCATAAATCTAGGAATTACACATCCAGTTTATCAGATTGTGACCAAAACAGTTTATATAAAAATAATTGAAAGAATATAAATATATTATATTAATCTATAACAATAAAATTAAAGTTTTAGGTTAAACCTAATGTCATAGTGTAGTAACAATTATAACAAAAGTAATTTTTACTTAGAATGTCATGTAATTGGAAAAACTACCTGATGGGATACTACTATTTTGATTATCTTTTATATAGATCCAGGAAATGATCACATGAATTGTCCGGTACTGAGTTGGACCTGCTATTAGGCAAATATAAATAATCAGACATGATCCAATAAATCATCATGCACAACTTGAAGTCCTGATCTTTGCAAGTCGTACTCGATTCTTCTTGACCTATGTACTTATCAATTCACTCGATGAGTTCGCTAAGTGAAGTTGGCTTACGTTTCCCTATAGAGCATCTGTAATGGTTGTGGTGGACACCATTTACGAGTGCCAACAACACATTATAGGGGGAGCATTCTTCAGTTTGGGGTTTTGCCTCATCAAATCGCTTCAAAAAATTGTGAGAGGCTCATCATGTCTCTACTTGATCCTGAGAAGGAAAGCAATGGTCTTCTTTGCGCTGGTGCTCGTCGTAACCTATTGCTTGAATGCTTGGCGGAGTTGATCGGAGGTCTCGATCGATTCTGAGGCGAGGTTGTTATACCAGTTTCAGACCTCTTTCTCCAAGGTCATGGAGAAAGCTCGATACATGATATCATCGCCTCTTGGAGATGCATGGTGGCCTGATAGTTGGTGATATGATCATATAGATCACTAGTTCCATCGTATATCTTGTCTATGTTGGGAAGTTTGAACTTGAATTCTCATTGGAGTATTGCCTTGCAAAGTAATTTGCGATACCCGAAGAGTTTGTCATCCTGCAGAGGTATCACATTCCTCCTGTAGGAGGTGGATGCCTCAGCTTTGTTTTTGCCATGTGTGCATTTGATCTCGTTGTGACTTCTTGGCTAAGTGTTGTGGGTTTGGGAGGCACAAAATTGACCTTTTCCTCCTCCAGGAGTCTCCTCAGGTTCTTCACCGTGTGGCTATTCGCAATTAGTAGAAGTACCATCCTGGATTATGCAGGCGAGTTCCACCATTTAATTGGCTAGTTGTTTGAACTGGGCTAGGAATTAAGCCCAAGTAACAAGGGCATCCGGATTCTCATCTGGAAGGGTGATATTTGCCAGTTTACCTGGGATCCTCTCAAGGAGAGGATTGACTTTGTAGACCTTTTGAACGTGTGTTTGCCATGGTTGAAATTTGGTATTCCCACTTATGATGCCAATTATTTGTGCCAAAATCTATCTGACTGATTACTTGGGGCAGATCAGGTAGGAAATAGGTTGCTGGGAGTGTAAACTAAAGATGGCTGATCCCAGAGAGTGAATCTGTAAGAAAATAAACAAGTTTAATGAGGTTTAGCCAAGATAGATCTCAGGTCTATGTCCTCGGTGTGAGAGTGCCTTGCAACAATTCTTTATTAGGGAAAAAGTAAGATAATAATCTCTCTATCTCTCTGTACAACTTTCTATTTATAAGCTTCTAGTTCTCTTGAATTTAAAAGGAATCGTCCCCTTTTCTTATGAAGAAATGGATATTTATAGTTGAGGATTCACTGGAGACTAGAAATTGTAGTTGATCCTCAAATGAGTTCTCTGTCTTTGGATAGATTCTGTTTTCTTTGCGAGATCCACTTTTCTTATCCCGACGATTTTGTATGAGCTTGACTTGATTGAGGATTCTGTGTATCTGTTAGAAATAGAGCACTAAAACCCAGTTTCCATAGAGAGTGTAAAATTCAAAATCTAGAATGCTTGCCATTCCAAGTTGGACCTGTTACTTTATTGGGCTTCCTGATTTGGTCCGGTCCACAACAACCCTGTGAAACCTGTTTTCTAGTATCCTGACACCATACTTAAATATTAAAGTCAAAGTCTGTCTAAATCAATATGATGCCATTGAAGATAATATAAGATAAACATGTGCAATGCTGATTCTGACTACATATACAGGGCTATAATACTGGAGACTGATAGGTGGAGGCATCCCAAAATTTATATGGTCACTGGCCCCTCATGTCAGTGCCTATTGGTCAGAATGTTGTCTCATATTTGCAGTTTGATTGGCATTTCTAAGTAAGAGTACTTTCTGTTGAGTATAGTTTTGACTGGCTACATGCTGCTCCTTTAAGAAATTGGATTATCATTAACAGTAACAATCAAGACTGCAAATCATATAGGCTGGGTCAACAACTTGGTGGAGTTGCATGCTTTTGGCTTTTCTATTTAGTTGTTCTTCTGAGCACGAAATGGATCTCTCAAAAAACTTTGAATCACTCGTTCTGTTCATATTTATAATTTCTAGGAAAGTCAAGAGTTTATGGCTACCATCAAGTTGGAATGGCATCTACTTCCTAAAAGCTCAAAGTCTCAGACCATGCTTGTCAGATCAATGTTCCAGAGGGGCATGATTCACGGAGCAAAGTCTCTCTTTCCTTCCTTCTCTTTTGTTCTCCTCCAAGCCTTCTTGGTGCCTCTTTTGGCCTCTGAAGTTACAAATACAATGTTCTCGGACTGCTCTCCCACTGTTGACGTCTGTGGAAACAGGTCTATGAACATCTCTTACCCTTTCCGTGTACCCAGCATGCCTGGCTATTGTGGGCATCCAAGTTTTGAACTTACCTGCATCAAGACCAGATCCATATGGTCAATTGACATTGGCAGAGTAAAGTACCGAGTAACTTATCTTGATTACCATTATCAAGTGTTTAATTCAATGAATCTACAATTTTCGGGCGACTCCTGCCCACGGATGCTCACCAACACTACTTTTGACCTCTCTCTGTTTAATTATACCCAAAATGATCTCAACCTGACCCTGTACTTCAACTGCTCCCCCCTTACCTTGCCATCAAACCTCAGAAATGTTACATGCCTCGCAAATAATGGTTATCAGTCATATTATAGATTGCCATATGATGTTGGTTCTCAGCCTCTGGCGGAATTGGTGGGGAGTTGCAGTTCAGTGATACTGATTCCAATGTATGACTTTAATGCGGCTCCTCTGGCGTATGGTAGGCTGGATTTCCTGGGTGTACTCCAATATGGATTTGACTTGATGTGGATGGTTGGCAAAGGATGGTGCATGGAATGTAAAGATTCTGGTGGAGTCTGTGGGTACAACAGCAGCTCCCCAAATGCCGCAACCTGCTTCTGTCCCCATGGAAATAGCAGAACAGGAACATGTTTCTTGAAAGGTACATTTTTATTTCTTAAATTTTGTTTTTTGAGCTAGGAATAATTGCTCACACGTTATCAGAAGGAAAGAGAGAGAAGAAAGTTTCAGAGACTAGATACAGAGCATACTTATTTAAGTGAAAGAAACTAGGATATGTGACTTTCTCTTTCGAAGGAAATTAATTGGGAAAGAAAAAGGAAAAGATAGGCTGAGGTAAACTTAAATATGTATGTACATGAGGTGTAGTTAGGAAGTTGAGAGTGGCAGCTACCAATACAATTTGGAACTCCTGCAAATCCAACCATTTGGGGCAGGAGCAGTAGCATAACCGGCTTCTATTGTTAACAAAGTAATCAATTTTTATATAAAACATGAAATAAAATTATGGGCCTTCGCTTTTCACATCATGAAAACCAAATTTTCTTCCAAAAATGTCTAATATCAAATTAACCCACACAAGTCGGAAAAAAGTAAAAAAGTTGAATCAGACCAGGGTCAAGATAAGAATGATTTAAGTCGCACATAAAGCAGAAGACAACACAAAATGGCTGTCAGAAAGAACATGAAAAATCTTTAACACAGGTAATTTACTAAGGAACGTTACTTGCTAATTGAGTATTGTTATCGGGACATCTTCAACAAGCAGTGCGACCGAACTTCAATGGAATGTATTTATTCCTAATTGATTTAGTATTAATTCTAAAGTGTGCGAATTCTTGTGTTATTAAGAAACTCTTGCACCAAATAAAGTTCACAAACTCGTAGTTACTTGCATGGTTGTCGCTCTCCGTATTCTAAGAATTGGCCTTCTTTCCTATGATCAGGTCCTATAATCCAATTCCAATTATATACAGTTTCTGTCCATTATCATCATGCCTGGCCCTCTCCATTTCTAAGAATTGGCCTTCTTTCCAACCACATCATAAGTTTGTGATTTTTCTCAGCAAACAGATGAAGTCTTTAATAGTATATGAGAGGCTTAGGATACATTGTTATTTGATACTAACAAAATATCTGGACAAGTTCTCTAGAGCTGAGCCCCCAGATACCCTTATTACTTGTTCAAGCTTTTTATTGATACGATAACACGTTGGTCGTCATTCTCCACGATCATCTTGGTTCTTAAATTGTAAGGAAAATTTTCTACATCACTAATGTAGTACAAGTTATTTCTTTATCATCTTAACAATGGGTTAACATTTTCTTTGCTCTCATATTTCTTTTATAGATTTACATCTTAAATACTTGTAGAAACAAATGCTTTGGAGCCCGTCCCCCTTTTATCTGACTTAATCTTCTTTCCCTCTTTTTTCTGACTGAATTTTCTTCCCAAATTAATTAGAATTATATTTTGAAATGGATTTCTATTTAAGTTTAATTTATTGTATTAATTTTTGAATTCTCCAAAAAAATTATTCTGAAATAGGTTTCTATTTAATTATCTAAAAAAACAAAAAAAAAATTAATAAAATAATTAGAAAATATATGTTGAAATGTATTCCTATTTTATTGTAATTTAATATTTTCCATTTTGATATGATTGCTATGTAATTAATTTTGAAAAAATAAATAGAATTCTATACCAAAATGGATTATGATTTAATTTTGTTTGATGTTTTCTAATTTAATTTGAATTTCTATCTAATTTATGATTTAACACGTTTAACACTTAATATTAGGACTAATAATTTATTTGAAATTTTTGTTTTTAGTATTTATATATTAATATTTTATCTATACTACTCTTAAAAGCAAATATATCAATTACTACTCTTAGAAGAAAATAGTTTAGAACCCTATCCTGTACTTTAGTTTGTTCCCCCTCTACTTGTTTTCCTAAAAAAATATCTTGATCGTCAATCATTTTTAAAAAGATCAAACTGTTTAATTGCTTTTGTTGATAAACCACTGCTTATTTGCTCCCCTACATAAAAATCTCTGTTGTTAATTATTTTTACAAAAATCAAACCATCTAAATAATTTTAAAAAATTGAATTGTCAAAATACCCTTGATAATTTTTTTTCAATTTTGGATCTAACCTGTCAACATACCTCAACACAATATTAGAGCTTTTAAAAGGAACAATAATATTTTAAATAAGTAGTTACTATATTATGGTTTTCAGAAAATTAAAATTTATGTGAAAATTATTATTATTACTACATAGAGTTCACTCTAAAAAACAAAACTCAGTAAAAAAACTGAAAAAAAAGTAAATATTGAAACATATTATTATTACTGTATAGAGTTCTTTCTGAAAACCAAAAATCATGCCAAAATTCAATATATTTCTCTCTTGAAATAGAAACTCAACTCAAAATTCAACTAAAGTTCCTCCTGTAATAATTATGGTTTTAATTGTGTATTTTAGTTGCTAATATTTTTTGATCAAAACGGCAGGCAGAAGCCCTCCGCATTCCATTAACAAGAAGATAATAGAATAATAGAACTACAATAAGGTTCAGGTTACTTATATAGGTTAACCTTCGAAAATACAAAATACATAAAAGAAAAACACCAAAATAGCTAAAAAAAAAAAGAATACATAAGTGGTACAAGTCCTCCAATAACCACCAGAAGTCAAAGGAGTCCTTCAAATGCACCAATCATCTCCATGAAGAGCAATTTCCTCCAATCATGTTTGGTCCGGGGATAGAAGAGGGTCGCCAGAGTTTTCACCTGATGTTCCACCTGAGATCTGTATGCGCTCCTCGTTAGAGGGTATATTTGCCCAAAGAATAATATTATGAATAATCATACGTATACATGTGTGCAATGGGCATGTTGTAGAATTGAAAATTCTATTATTTCTTTTTCTCCACACATTTCAATATAAGGCTGCTACTAGGGTCCAACCAATTGTGAAACATTGCCACTAACACATAATTTGCCATCTAAGTTAGTGCATACTCCTGTGTTGATGCTGATCCCAAACCTTCTAGCACACTTCAACCATAGTTCACAAGTAAAGTGACAATTCAACAATAGGTGATCGGTGAATTCCCCTTCCCTATTACAAAAAGCACAGATGTTCGGCCCCATCCATCCTCTTTTTTGTATGGCAGGCCAGGTAAGTAGAGGTTTTTTAACGGCCAGCCAGAGAAACACCCTAATTTTGGGTGGGCAAACAGTCTTCCAAATCCAAGTAGAATCAGTCAAAACGATTCCACTATCTACAAAATGACTGTATGTACATTTGAGCGAAAAGACTCCATCTTTGCTCCATCTTCAGTGTGGTTGGTCCTCCACCATTTGTGTAGGTGTGAAATTACTAAGTAGAATTATCAACTCTTGAAAAGTTACAAAGGACAGAAATTGGGTGTTGAAGATTCAGGCTCCATCTAGCTCTACCCCACAACTTGCTTACCTTGGCTTCCTTGTTCCTAGAAAGTTGGTAGGCCTCCGGAAATAAAAATTTTAGAGGTACTTGAGAGCACCATCTGTCGTGCCAAAATGCTATACTGTGCCCATTATCCAACTTAAACTCCAAACTCAGTCAGGCGATATGTCGAGACATCATAAAACCTTTTAAAAATCTAGATGTATTACACGACCTTCGAGATTCTGTGAGCCAGGTACCCTCCTTAGGACGATATTTTGCAGCCACTAATTTTTGATACGAGCCGTAAAGTCGTGAAACCAAGTGCCACCACCATTTAGCCATTAGCGATAAATTGAAAGTTTTAAGATTCAATATAGCGATCCCTCCACTCTTTTAGGTCTACAAATTTGTTCCCATAAAATCCAGTGATATTTCTTGGAATGGGAAGCACCATTCTACAGAAAATTCTTCCTGATACTATCTATTCTGTTTCTTACCCAGTATGGCAACAAGAAGGACATATAATATAAGGGTAATGTGGATAACACCGAATTAAGTAACACCATCCTCCTTCCTAAGGAGAGCAAATTAATTCTCCATCCTTCCAATCTCTTTTCAAGGGCATCTAGTAGGGGATTCCAATCTTATTTGGAGAGTTTTCCTGGTTTAATAGTAATGCCTAAGTATTTAATCGGAAACTCAGCCTCTTTACATCCGAAGATGTCTAATATAAGAGAATGGGAGAGGTTTTTAGGTCAGGTTAATGAAAGAACTCTTGGAAAAATTAACTCTTAGACCTGACCAGGTCTGAAAGCAACATAGCAACCACTTGATATGTATAGCCTCTCGCATGCTACCCCTTCCAAATATGAGCTGCATTTTAGTTGCTAATATTAAGATTTGTTTAAATACTATTTTTACGATTCGTTATGTTAATTATATTAATACTTTAATAAAAAATTTATGAAAGCACATGGGGATAAAAAGAAGAGGAATCGTCCTGGAAAGTCCTCGGGCTATATAAGTCTCATTGTCAATAGAAATTAGACAATATTTTCCTAGACTTTCCAAATTCTTCTCATTTTCTTCCTTTATTTTGTCATGGTGAAGGCAAATTGTGTCGATAATTACTCTTTAAACTTTCATATGCCCTTTTTTCTTACAAGAAATATAAGGGTCTAAAGTGGTCATATTTGGACTAGATTTATCTAGGATCCGAACTCTAAATGCCTAGGAGATTCCTACTCATATTCAAATTTGGTTCTTCTTCTTATGGGTTCGAGCTGAATTCAGATCTTAGATAATGTATATCACCAATGTGAAATGACATTTCAAATATATTATATGATTAGTTAATTTTATAGTTTAAATTCACGTTATAATATTCTATTATCACTGCATATTTTAATCAGATTGGTTTTGTCAAAAAATAAGTAACCATGCATTATATATATTGGCATACAACTGCTTCTAGTTTATTGTTGGGTTCAGGTATGTGGAAGGTCATACATGTATCCTACGTGCTAAGCTTTTTAAATACAACTTTTACATCCAGTCTTACTATATCTTCTTACTTACTAGGTTATTGAGTACCATTGACAATCTTATCTAGGAGGTTCCGACCACATCCAATCATTCTGCAGCAGCTATGATGATACATCAAATAGAAAATAAGGAAGAGCAGAGCTAAAATCATCGAAAATATTATGGAGAGATAGAGAAGTGAATAGCTTCTATTTTATCTCTAATTATCATAATATTTTTTATTTTTTAACTGACAATAATTATAATATCAAGCAATTTTAATTTAATTGGGCATACTGATTATATTGAAACTCAATCTTTTTTTGAAAGGTAAAATTCCTATCTTTGTAGTATTTTGATTATAGCATTTAATTTCATGTTCTTTTAAGAAATTTACCTATCCTCTTATTTGGAACCATTCTAGAAAATAAACGTACATCGCATGTGCAATTACGAGCATTGATAATCTGAAAGTGCCTGCAAGTAAATTGATACGTCATTTCTGGCTAAGATTATATGTGGTTTTCACCCTTTTCTAAGAAGAGTTGCTTACATAGTCACATTTATATTTTTATGTTACTAATGTTCTTGGGTTAACAAATACTTTATGACTGTTATTGTTGTTGCAGGTACCAATTTGAAGAAAAATAAAAGAAAGATTATAATAGGTACAAACTTATTTCATGCTTTCTTTTAGTTGTGATCATTTTTTTTTTTTTTGTTTTATTTTGTAACTTTTTTGTTTGTGGTTGGGTGAAGAAGGGGGATTGTGTGTGTGTTTGGGGTGGTGGTGGGGGTGGGGGTGGGGGTGGGGGAGGTGGGGATGGTGAAGGTAACCTGATAATCCTATCAAATATGCCTGTCGTGCATGATTTATTTTGCTAGGAGCCTAGAGTTGATAATACGAAGTTAAATATTTCATACCATTGAAGATTACATTAGACTTCTTTATTTGTCATTGAAATTAGTTTGATTAATTTTGTTTCTTTCCTCCATCGAAACACAAGTTGAAATTTTTAAGTTTACATTTTTTTATCCCAAAACTTGAAGGGACATAAACCTACTTTCTCAGTATATTTTGTTAATAGATCATGTCTAATCTGCATTTTCTAAGGTTCGTCTTTCCGTCGAGTGATTTATAGAGATCCAATTAGCAGTTAGAAGTAATTAGGTTGGAATCTACTACACTTTATTTTTATTGAAGTATAGAAATCATAATGATTCCATTTAATTCCTTTTCAGATGGATGCCAAAATTTGAGAGTAATTTGGTCAAAAAATGGGGATATGACCTTACTTGGCCTGCCCTATGGGATTATAGCCTTGTTGTTGAACACGAGTAAATCATAAAACTACAATGTTTAATTCAATTGATATAGGGGCTCTTTGTTTTTTACACATTTATATATTAACAATTGAATTGATCTCCTTTTGTCTGTATATAGTGCCATTACAAGCGTCAACTGTATTGTAGGAAATATGTGAAAAAAATCCATGTTTGTTATTTTTGATTATAGGATGTAATAGATTTTATACCATCCATTTTTTTCTTAACAAGTTGTTCCACTTAAGTGAAGAACTCTTTTTTTTTTTGCATAAAGAGTACATGAAGTTTCTATAGTTTTGGGTTAGGGAGTTTACTTAAAGATCATTGGGTTCAGCATTCATATGAACCACGTTTTGGCTTTTATTAGAAAAACCTTGAAGAGACTTTTTGGGATGTATCTCCCTCCAACCAATCAATAAAAAAAAAAAAAAAAACTATTTCTCTTTTTAGATAAAAAGGGAATTTTTCTATATATTGGTGTATCTGTGTGTATGCATGGGCCTCTCAAATGAAAACTACTAACCCATACGGATCTTTATGCATCAAAGCAGGAGCTCATCGTTGTTTTTTGGTAGGATCCAACAAAATTCAGTATTTGAAAAATTCTCCAACTTAAAGTCCCAACCATTCACATCTCATCATTCCGCTCTCATGTCTCTCTTGACTAATTGCAAGAGATTCTAGGTTTTCTTTCATCTCATCTAAAAGATTTATGCGTGTGTATTAATTATATATGAGAATAATAGAAATAAGCTGACAACTCATGCAAGTTAACCAAACTGCAGTTCATTTCCACTCTTTCCAATATTTTTTTTAAATTTTTTTTCTTTCAGATTATAATCTCGACCTCCTAGGGTTCACTCATACCTAATTTCTTGGAATTTACTTTTGATTTGACCATCCATCAAGTTGACACAAAATTAATAGTTTTTGGTGAATGTAACTTTTTGTATCTATTTGATTAAAAGGTAAATGAACTCCAAAATTCGTAAAATTTGATTTTAAAGAAGTTAAGGAGGTATAAATTCTAATTCCAAAAAAAATAGAAGAAAAATCGTTAAATTTCTTTACTTTTGTCGCTGACACATGTAAGTTTTCCTGAGCTGGGGGCTTACCTATAATAATCCCATATATATATTTATATATATTGCACTAGATTCTAGAGTATCTCTCATCTCATTTATAAGATATATATACATACACATACATATTATATATATATATATATATATATATATATATATATATATATATATATATATATATATCACTCTTGAAAATAACGTGTTATGAAACTTTTTATATTACATTATGATTCCTAAAGGAACCCTAACGCTATCTAACAGTCGAAAATAAATTAATACATCGTAATGATGCATCTTTTATGTTACTTTACGTTATTTTTTATATTACATTATGTTAAATTACGTTATGTTACGTTATTTGTTATTTTTTAAGTAATTTTCATATTTTTTTTATTATTTATTTTTATTGTTAGCAAATTGCTGCAATTTTCTTACTTGATTACTTTTTGTTTGTTTATTTAATTGCTTGTAGAAATGGTATCTCACTAATATGTACTTTCTTGCTTCCTTATTATAATTACTCTCTAGTTGCTGAAATTTCTTTCTTATTGTTAGTTTATTGAATTCTCAATTGAACTAAAACAATCAATTACAAATAAGGTAAATTGAGAATTAGAAAATATAAATTATAATATTGATAATAAGTGAAACAAATAAAAAAATTTGAATATTGTTTTTTTATTTAAGTGATGACTTAAATTAAGATTGCGGATTTAATATAATTTATGACGCCCTAAAGTCACATACTATTGGGCCCGTGTGTGTTCCAATAATGGGGTGGGTATCACCAATAAACATTCTCTTAATACCGGAGCGCACGAGGTCATTACATTATACCAATGTTTAAAATAGCGATAATGGTAATGTAACGTTTTCCTTTTGTTAGGTTATGTCGCATATAGCGTAACACATAATAAAGGTTATGCAATTTTCTAAAAACAAATATAAAACTATATAAAATAATTTTTATAAGTTGAAAATAAATTTAAAATTTTTTAAAAAAATATACAACCATTTTGTAGTACATAATCTATTCTAATTTTATATTAAGTTTTATAATAATTTTTACATTTTTCATAAATTGTATTAAATCTACAGCCGTAACTCCAGTCATCATCTGAATAAGAAAATAAGATTCTAATTTTTTTTATTTCAATTCAGTTATTATCATTCTTGTAATTTATATTATGTAATGTTCAATTTATTTTATTTATAATTATTGATTTCAGTTCAATTAAAAATTCAATAAAATTAACAAGATATTTCAGCAACCGAAGAAGTATTATAACAAGTGAACAAGGAAATAATCGCAAATTAATAAGTTAGCAATTACACAAGTAATCAAACAAGTCATTATCAAGTATGAAAATTTAAGCAATTCACAAATAATTAAAATAATAATCAACAACAATATAGAATTACTAAGAAAATACTTGTAAATAATGTAACATAACGTAATTTAACGTAACATTACGTAATATAATGTCAAATAACATAAATAGCGTACTGTTACGGTGCACTGAGTTATTTTTAGTTGTTACGTAGCGCTGAAGTTCTGTTAGGTTTCATAACGCAACATAACGGGTTTCATAACACGTTATTTTCAACATTGCATTATACAATAACAGGCAAGAGATATGGAATCGTACGTTTACTATATATATATATATATATATATATATATATATATATATATATATATTCGACAGGTCTAAAACTATCTGCCATAATATCACATATATGAATATAACAATATCCAAAATAGATAAATAGAAATGATAAGCAATATGTACATAAAAATGTGCTCAATTAGAGTAGGTATAGTATCTGAGTTAAGCAACACACACACATATGTATAGTGTTTCGACAATATGGACAGAACTAGGAGTAGGATGCATATACATATACAAGCGGCTACTAAAAACGATATATGTACAAAATAGATAAAAATCCTACGAGAGGCAGGCTACTGACGCTCGGCCTACTCATTAGAGGTAGGGAGTCTTGAAAGGCGGGTCCTCCTCAGGCACCACAATTACAACTATGGGATTTAGGACGTGATAATCATAGGGGTCAGAACCCAAATAAAAATACAAACCCAAATTCATGCAATACTATGGAAACCATATAGAATTTTATGTGACATGCTAGTAGGAAATAATATGAATGTAGAAGAATCATGAAATATAATGTATGCATAATATAACATGATTAAGCAAATTGATGCACGTTTTATCCTATTAGTTTGGAACTGATTGGTAGGAGTATTTACATGTTTTAGGAGTGTACCTTTATACCTGCTATTACGGTCCCAAGTACCAATCTCTACACGAACCGGATGGCGTGGCACGCTGGATATTCCATGCATATATGGGGTCATGGTCTCAAGTACTGATCTCTACATGAATCAGATGGTGTGCCTCTAAACACACAAAAAATTGATGGTGCCACTATATATATATATATATATATATGTGTGTATGAATATGTATATGAGAATAATGGAAATGAATTGTCTCGCATAAATTACTTGAGCTGCAGTCCATTTCCACTATCTTTAATAATTTTTTTAAAAGTTTTCTTTTGAATAATGTTATCGATCCTCTATGGTTCATTCATAACCAATTTCTTGGGTTTTAGTTTTGAGTTGGTCTTCCATCAAATAAACACAAAATTCATAGTTTTTGGTGAACATAATATTTTGTATACACTTGATGAAAATGTATAAATAAACTTCAAAACTCATGAAATTTGACCTTAAAAAAAAACTAAAGAAGCAGAGATCTTGATCCCCAAAAGAATTGAAAAAAAATAAAGGAATCATTACCTTTTTGCTGCTGACTCAAGTAAGTTATCTCAGCTGACGGCTTATATACAGTAATATCTCTCTCTCTCTTTATATATATATATATGTGTATATATATATATATATATATATATATATATATATATATACATATAAAGTAAGGATACATAATTTGACACACTACTCGGAGTCTGACTATGTACAAGATACGGTATAGGGTATTGATTAACAATATACACATGAAATGACCTAGTACATACTAATAAAAGAAATAAAAGATGGAGAGCTCAGAGATCTATTGCTGCTATGCTTGCTCCATGTAGTAGGACTAATCTGCTGGAGTAAACTCTGCCTTTTCGTCTCTAATATATAAGTTTTGAACCCTAAAGGATTAAACCTGAAAAGTAGAGTATAAAGAAGGGATAAGGTACTAATACTAGTACAACATGGATATGAGTACAACATAGATCTGAGTGTTAATAGTAAAGGTCGAGCGTCTAAATGTGATTGTACGTGTCAAATAACTAGCAAGGCGTGTAATTATCAAGTCTAGGTTCACGTGCAATATTAGTCTCACTGTTCTAAAAAATGCCCTATGCGGGCGCATATGCGCTTGCATAGGCGTTTGCGTCACTGAAACGCATAGAAAAAGAAGAATGCGCCCAATTATGTGGACAAACGGGTTATCGGGTTTCGAACGTTAAAAAATCACCCGACCCGCACCCAAAACCTGACCCGTACCCACAACCCATTAGTTATTTCCCTTCCTCTTCGAATCGATGATTCCCAAATTCTCTCGAATCGAGCTCCCGAGGCCAGCAGAAAAAAAAAAAACCCTAATTCTCTGATCGCCCCCTTCCCCCCTCCGATCTCACCGGCAACCTGACGACATCTTCTCCGTCGGCTGCGGCCCTCAAGGCGAGTTCTCCGGCGGCGGCGGCGCGACAGCGCAGGTAATTGTTTTTTCAGTTAAGATTTTGGATCTCATTAGGGTTTCGATGGTTTTTTTTTTTTTTGGTATTATTCTTCTTGAATATTTTTGATGATTATTTTGAGTAAACTGAGTTGATTTTAGGATTTGAATTTTTTGGTGAAAGAAAATATTCAGAAAAATTAGGGCTAGGGTTTTATTTGTGGAAAATTAGAGTTAGGGTTTTTTATATTATCTGTTAACTGAGTAGAATTTAGGGTTTGAGTTATTTTGAAAAAAAGGGGAGATTCAGCTAATGCATTATTTTGATTCTTCACCTCCATTAACCGATTTTTTGTTTTTTGTTCTTCACCTTCATCGATGACCACACCACTTTTGCAGCACAAAAACATCTATAATTTGAAATAATAGCTTAATTCTTTTGAAATAATTCTGCAGTACAAACTTTTAGGGGAGTTTCTTTGATAAAGAAGTTGAATCTTGCTTAAAATTTGTTGGATTTAGTTATTAATGAGTAATGTACAGTTTAGTGACTTGATTAGCAATTTAATTTCTATTTGTACTTGATTATTAGTATGTATGTGTAGTAATTGCTGAATAATTTAGAAAGTTTTTTCAAACTTATGTGAAAACAAGTTTTTATGATCAATTTTAATTTCTTTAATACTTGATTATTTCTATATCCAAACCGTACATGCATCTTGAATTTTTGAAATTTCTCAAGTCCCCGAACTGAAACTTATCATACACATATTTTGTATTAGCAATATATGGATTATTGTCATATGTTCATTGTAATTTGTAATTTTGTACATGCATCTTGTAATTTTGTAATTTGTAATTGGATTATAGCCAATTATCTTCATTTTACTTGCTTACAGTTATTATTTATAATTTTTTAGAGTTTTATAGCACTTAATATGTCTAGTTTTATAATTATTATATTAATATATATTAAAATATTAATATTCTGCATAATTCCGCGTAATCCGCATAATCGGTGCGTAATCCGATTATGCATTATGCGGTTCTCGACCGCACGCATGCTGAAAACGCATTTTAGAACATTGATTAGTCTTATTCATTCAGAACGATATGATGGACAGGATGTACATTATCGTAAAAGTACCTTACCTTTAAGAGGATTCTGAATGTGCCTGATAGGATGTACATTATCATAAAAGTACCGTGCCTTTAACATGATTCTTAATGTGCCTTGTTCGTGGACTCCTAAATCCAGAGTCCATCTTGATGAGTTGGAGAGCTACTAGGTTCTCTGGTTTGGGCTGAAGAGAGAAGCTTTTTGAAGGAAGAGAAGAAGAGAAATGAATGGTAGCATGAGAAAAGAGTTATATATGCATGGTTTTCATTCTCCACATTCTCCTCATTATGCTTCAAATTACAAGCCTTAGCTAACTCATGCTTTAAGGCCCATAGCTACCCCTGTCCAAAAGCCCACTAAAAGGAATTTTGAAAGATATACAAAGTGGAGGTCGTAGAGTATGAAAGAAAAATCATACAATATTCAGTATCATTTCCGAAATCGTCGGGCTTGAAAACATCTTAGTAAAATACAAGAGATAATGTGGAATAAGGTGGTCAATACATATTCTGCATAACTCAAATTCGAGGTTGGGAATGTAAGACAAAAATCATCAATGTCGAGAAATGCAAGATAAAAATCATATAAATATCATTTAATGATCGGCATTGAGATCCGGACCTGAAACAAATAATCCAAAGAAGGGATACAAGCACTTAGAAAATTAGATAGTCATAGCCGACTCTCTTTGACATATGTGTTGCCTCTATTAATCTTCGACTTGTCATCAACTCATTCATCTTGTACGTTTGATCACGAACCCAACATCATGGGCTATTATAAGTTTATAACATTGATGCGAAATGATGGTTTCCTATCCTGATATCGATTTGCTACGAGATCTATTATATTGAGCAAGCAGGATAGAAAACAATCACAAGAAGAAGAGCACTAAGAAATAAAGTGGTTTAACTTGCTTAGTTCAACATATCTTTACGAGGCAACAAGAAGAGAATTTTAACATTGATATAGTATATTAATTTATAAGAGAGAACCATCTCCATATTCACATCTCTCTTTGTCTCTCAAATCTAACGTCTCTCTTAACTAACTATAAGGGTTCAAAGCCTACCCTCATCTCATCTAGAGATATATAATGCACCAATCCAAATCCTAGTAGGAGAGGACCATCATCATCTGTTGGTGACCTAATCTTGGTTCTTCCAGCCCAGGTCCCACTAAGTCAAATTTTATCCCGGACATATTTGGATATTCAACGGATGCGAGACACATGCCCAACAATCTCGTGGAGCAAACTTATATTCTGAAAATGCTAGTTCAGCCTATCGGATTATTCCAAAGTACTATTCTGCATTTCATAACTGAAATTTGTATTTCTGTCAATTATATTTGCTTATATGGACAGATTCAAATAGGAAATTGGTTGGGATTTTGTTTTCATGACTAAAGAAGAGCCTTCTACCATTGTAGTTCCATTTGTTAATCTGTGTAAAATATCTCCGTTTCGATATTTATTAATCTATTCAAACTTGGACATATGCACATAAGATACTTCAAGAGGAAAACAGTATAATGAGCCCAGAAGGATCAATCATGGATTATTTAGTTCCTTATTTTTTTTTCCTTACGAAAAATGTTGAATTCCACTGAGCGAAGTAACTAATATACATTAAGTACATGTTATAAGTCCTGTAAACAGACATACTGTACATCTGTTGAATATTGATAGTTCTTCTAACAGTAAATGATATAATATGTCTCAGTGTATGAGTCATGGATAAAATGAAGGACAAACGTGGAACATTTTGGCCTTGGATGGTCGAGTTAAGCAGCAGATCGGAGGGGAACATTTTGGCCTTTTTTGGTTAGGAGAGTTAAGCAGGAGTGTAATGAAATTCGAGAAGCGGTGTAAGAGCACATCAGGAATTAAAGATAATTGCACCTTTTTACTGGGATTATAAAACCTGTCATTCCATAGCTTGTATGTGTGATGTTTTTTCTCTGTTTCCTGATGAGGGATGTGTTTGTGTCTGTGTGGTTGATGCGTGATCTTTTTATAAAACACTTATTCAACCGTTGAAGCAAAATGAGTGTAAGCAAAATGAGTGTTACAAGTGTTTATCAGGGACCAAAGTAGTTAGAATCAGGCCTTCTAATAGCTCTTCTAGGCAAACAGGACTGTTAGTATATGGTATTCTCATCTTTGATGTGAAGATAACTTGTTAATAGCCACATACCAATTCTATCTAGAGAAGAGGAGACCATGTGCACCTTGCTCCAGGTCACCGTTGTACCTTTGAAAACGATATCAATGTGAGAATCTGGTGAATGATTTTGTTGCTTTCATTTTATTTGGGAGTGGAACTTTTGTTGTTTCAGTCTAGCCAAATACAGTAGAGAACAATGATATCATTCCACATCAAGCTTGTAAAAAGCGGCCAAAAGCATCCATGGTGCTTGCAGTCATAGACCACTGGGCTGCACGCCTGTTCAATATTGAGCAGACTAACCGTTCTTGGCCTCGCAAAGCACACTGAAGGGTGAATGAAGGCCCAATGCAGCTTAAACTGTTTAACCCCCATGATGAAGTAACCACACTTCAGCTGATGTCAGATTTGAACCTGCAACAAATTTGACCTGACCCAATATATCAAAGCTCCTAATGAGAGCGATAAAAACAAGCTAAATTGTCTTGACAGTGGTGGCTTGTATTAGCAACTGAGAAGGAATAGAATCTGAGAACAGTGCTCTTCACAGTTTAGCCCTAGGTTTTGCTTGCTCTCATAAGGTTTTTTATACAACAAGGGTGGTGTTGAGTTCTTATGGTTTCAGGTCTTAAATCCACAGAAGAGCAGGTACTTTTATCTGATTTAGGCGGGTTGGGCCTGCTTTTGCCTCTTCGGCATGCTTTTGCAAGCCCAAAGTGGTCAATCCTCTTAACACAATTGCACAGGCCTGAAGTCCAGCGGCTTAAGCACTTTAGCTTGTGCTTTCAGCACTTTTTACAACCTTGGGAATTAAATATGTTTGTGATCTTGTTCAGGTCACAGATTCACATCCTATTTGGTGCAGGATTATGAGGTATAGCGCAGTGATATTATCTAAAAGATGATTTCGTATTATCCAGTGATATATGTTGGAATTTGGCTCTATTTTCATGCACCCAATGATGGCCACTGTTGTGCCATCGATAGGGCACTAGCCATCGATTGGGCTAACGAACCCTGTAGCTAAGAGGATTCACAGGCAAATCTGCCATCGATGTCAGAATCATGTCATCGATGGCACCACATGCAGGTCATGTTTTTATGGCTGTTTGGGACTCTGTCAAAAACTAATCCTATATGGCAATGGTTTTGTGGCTAACAATGCAAAACTATATAAGGGTTTTAAATAGGGGTTTCAGGATATCTTGATGTATCTTGAAAAAGAAGATTTTTTTTTTTTAGTTTTTGAAAGTTGGTAGCTATCTTCTCAATTTGAGAGTGATTTCTTTTGTAAATTTGTGAGATTTGAGAGACCCAAGATTGTATTGGCAAACATCATTTGGCCCGTGGACGTAGGATTTGCTCTGAGCCATGTAAAATTCTTGGCGTTTTGTGGTTTGATCTTCTTGATTTGTTCTCTCTTAAAGTTTTGATTTGTCGATTTATATTTGATTTTCATTAATCCAAAATCTCTATTTATAAGTGTTCTGCTTGAGTTATGCTGCATAATTGGTAATTTGCAAGAAGTGATATCAGAGCTTGTGTTTGCAACAATAAAAACTTTCTTAAGTTCTTTTGTATTGCCTTTCATAACAGTAAGTTGGTTTTGTTATCAGTTACTATTGTTCAGAGGAGTTACCAGTTGGCTTTCATAGAGGAAGTCAGTCTCGGGTCCACTCCTACTGGAAATGTAATAGAAAAACTTGAGTTAGAACTAGCATAAACGACCATTCCCAATGGAAAAATAAATGATGCATCCGAGTGGTTACTCGAAAGCATCTAGCCTACTTGATTTCAGATCTTACACTTTATTTTAGCAGGGTTTCGCTATGTGATCCAAAATCTTTTTTAGATTGCTCTTAAAGTTGAAATGAGTCTTTTGGTTCACAGTTCAAGGTAATGATTTCATGTTAGCAGTGTAAAATCTTAAGAATTGATGTCTGGATTATCAGATTTATGTCCTTTTCCGTCTATTTTCAGGTTTAACAATTGGGTCGACTGGCTTCATCATGGCAGGCCTTTTATTCATTCATTTCATTGGTGGGCAAACAAGATTTTGCAATTTGATAGTCTTCTGGAAGAAAAATTTAAAGAATGATCAGAACATTGAAGCCTTTCTAAAAAAACATGGATCGCTTGCCCCAAAAAGATACATGTATTCGGATATCAAGAAAATTACCAAAAACTTCCATGACAAACTCGGCCAAGGAGGTTATGGTACTGTGTTCAAAGGTATTCTCAGCGATGGTCATGTAGTGGCTGTAAAGGTCTTAAGTGATACCAAAGAAAATGGGGAGGAATTTGTCAATGAAGTTGCAAGTATAGGTAAAACCTCTCATGTTAACATAGTAAGTCTGTTGGGCTTTTGTTTTGAGGGATCGAAGAGAGCTCTCATCTATGACTTCATGTGCAATGGATCCTTAGAGAAGTTCCTCTATTTGGAGAAAACAACTCTTTGCTGGAAAAGGCTGTACGAAATAACAATTGGCATTGCTCGAGGGCTAGAGTACCTGCATGGTGGTTGCAACACAAAAATAGTACATTTTGACATTAAACCTCACAACATCTTACTCGACCAAGATTTCTGTCCAAAAATCGCTGATTTTGGACTTGCTCAGTTGTGCCACCAGAAAGACAGTGCACTTTCCATGGCGGGTACTAGGGGAACAATCGGTTATATTGCCCCAGAAGTTTTCTCAAGAATGTATGGAGTTGTTTCAAGTAAGTCTGATGTTTACAGTTATGGAATGGTGGTGTTAGAAATGGTTGGAGTAAGAAAGAACATGAAAAACAGTGATGAGAATAGTAGCGAAAGCTATTTTCCACACTGGATATATGAGCATCTAGATAAAAATGAGGGCTTGCAAGGTTTTGATGTGACCGAAGAAAATGAAGAAATAGTGAGAAAGATGATTTTAGTTGGTTTGTGGTGCATACAGACACTGCCTCAGAATCGACCTCCAATGAGCAGAGTGCTAGATATGTTAGATGGAAGCATCAATGAGATACAAGTGCCACCAAAACCATACTTATCCTCTACAGTACAATCAAATATTGCTACTTCATCAGTTTCATGAAATTTCTGACTGCATGTGGCTCGAGTTACATTCATACCATCAAGAACATTATTTATGCAGTTGTATTATATACCAAATCTCTTTTAACTTGAAATTTTTGTTAAATCAGATATATTTTGTCTTTAATGTTTGAATAGTCGGTGGATGTCAAGGTTCATCTAACACTGTACGATGTGCATAATCAGGAACTATTACACAAATGGAAATAGCGGAGATTATGAAGGCTTCACTAACCTTCCATACTTCTTGTTGAAGGCTTCCATTGAAGAGCGTCTAAGCGGGTCATTAAAGTGGTTAGAAATACCTTTCCTGAATTTATTTTCTTTACCGGAAAGGGTTAGAAATATCTCTATTGTTAACTTGTCCTTATTTAGTAAATGCTTCATGGGTTGTTTTATTTTTATAGTGTTTTATCACGGAATGAAAATCTTTGTTTCCTACGTTGTACTTGGAATGTGGCTAATATTTCAGGCAAAAGAGAGCGCACAATGACCGCAATCACAAGAGGAAATTTTTCCCTTCTACAGCAGAAACCCCCACTCCCCAAAGTTGAAATTTTTTGGCCTTTCACTGGAGAAATATTCTCTTGTTAGTTTTTTCAAACTCTGGAATTTAATTTATGAACCATACAATAAAACTTTTGAAGAGATTGATCATCTATATGCTAAAAAATGAATATTTGCATTTGAAAACCAAGTTGATTTTATGTTAGGCAGGTTGCCAATGGAGACAATTTTATTTACTGAGAATATTGATAGCGCAATATACATAAAGAGACTTGCATGTGATTTTTGTTGATTTAGAAAAAATTGTGTTATAAAGTTGCTAGGGAGATAAGATGGTGCTTTTATAAAAAGAAGATATATGTAGCAGGTGCATAAATGGAAGCACTAATCAGACTTGAGACTTTCTATTATCAGATCTATTGAACAACTTGTTAGGGTGTTAGAAGCAGATTTTGAGGTGGAATGAGGGTTTTATTTTCAGATCTGTACTGCTGCTGTATTGGAGGGACAAAAACGTACTTTTCTGTTTGTTAGACTAAAAACAAAAGGGGTTTTACAGATTTGTCACTTAAATCTTTATAAATTATAATTTAATCCCCCAAAGCTTCATATTTAGAATTTAGTCCCCAAATTCTCTAAGTTACTGCAATTTAGTCCCCCTTTCTAACTTCCGTTAGCCTAGTTTATTTTTTGACATGATTTTTCCATTTTACCCCTCCTGAATTCCTTCTTCTCTCTTCCTCATCTCTCTTCTTATTCTCTCTTCCTCCTCTCTTCTCCTTTTCTTCATTCTTCCTCCTCTCTTCTCCTTCCCTCTTCCTCCTCTCTTCTCATTTTCTTTTCCTCCTCTCTTCTCATTTTCTTCATTGGGTTTATTGGCTTCTTCCCTTCTTCTTCTCTTCTATCTCTCTATTCTTCTCCATTTTTCTTTATAGAGGTATTTAAGTCATTTCATTATTTTAAAAAAGTAAAAATTAAATTTTGCTGTTTATTTAGACGGAAAAATTAATGGAGGGACTAAATTGTAGTAACTTAAATGATTTGGGGGATTAAATCATAATTTATAAAGATTTAAGGGACAAACTTGTAAATACCCCAAAACAAAAAGGTTAAGTATTGATTTGATTTGATTTGGCATGAAAATAAGATTAGGAGGACTAAGGTTTTGAGCTTTATGGCTGATTTAGTTTGACCTTATATTTGGATTTAGATGGTGGGGGGAAAAGCCAAAATTTAGTAGCATTTGTGGGTCCCCTTTCAAAATATGAAAAGAAAGAAGATATGAACAGGGGTTGAGACTTCACCTCACACCTTAGTCCAGCTTCACTCTCATGGGCGGAGCCAGGGGGTGTCAAGGTGGATCAATTGACCTCTGAAAATTTGAAATTCCTTGTATTTTTTATACTATGATCACAGCATGCCCCCCATTCTCCAATATATGTGTTGGCTGCTTGACCCACTCTCAGGAGTTTCTTACTTCGATACTAATCAGAATCACACCGATTGGATTTCACACCCAACCCTTGCAAGTCAAGCAGAACCGAGGAGGAAGTCATACATAGAGTTTATATATAATAATCATCAATAAATCCATCTGGAAAATAAACATCAATATATATTAGGGCCACCGTTATAGTTTATGAAAATGCCCTTGCATAAAAATGGGCTCTACATAACCCAGAAAAATCACAGAGGATTTTCCAAAGTAATATAAAAATTTTTTAAAAGCATAACTAATAAATAACTCAATATAAGAAATTTAAGCATTAAAATCTAAATTAAAACTCTGTCTTAATACCCATTAGTTGTCCTTGGCTAGGAAGAATTCATCCATGGTGGATGTTGGTGAAGACAGATTGCACCATAGTTGTACTTTAACTTCCTAAGTGCTTCCACCAACAATGCATATAAATTGGATTCATGTTGAACTTATTTATTGCACAAATCTTAATAGCAGCAATAAGGTGTGAAGAGGTGCCATGTAATCTTATGACGAACATCGGTATCATTGAATCAACTTCCTCGCAAATCATTCTATAGTAAATACATTCTCTAAAAATTTTATTTGTAACAACATGGTTAAAAGGGTTGTATGTCTTGGGTAAGGTCATCATTAAGGATTGCAACAAAATGTGATGACGGTAATGGAAACTATTAGATTTGATTATCTTATCTTTGTATTTGTCCCACATCACCTATGAATTTATTTGTATGGTATATGTATCATTTGACTTATAATAATATTATATTATTGGTTTACAACATAGTATCATAGTATTGTTGTGAATTAGATTTTGGCCCTCTATTTCCAATCTACTACTAATCATACAATCCAAAATCCTAACCTTAATTTCCTCTCTCATCCATGCTATCACCAACCCAGTCGAATGATGTTATGAACATCTTCTGGTTCCAACCATGTACATTCAAAATGAAATCTACGTTTGGAGCGATGAGTTGAGGTCTCAGTAGATAGCCTCAATGGGACATGACCTGAAGTAGGCAAAAGGACTAGCTCCACTGATGAGAGCGGCCATATGATGCATTCCTTGATTTCGAAGCTTTCTAATGGATTTTGCTTGATTTTGAAGCCCCATGATCTGATAATAAATATAAAAATGGTAAGTGTCATATATCAAAGGCTTTTGAGCCTTAAGCAAATGAAGTTCTCCAATAGGAACATGCTCTTTGTACGAAACTCTACCCATTGGCATGTAAGAAATTATATACATCTCGTGAAGAGCCAACCCTAACTTTCTATATGGGTTGAAAAATTAGCAGTATCCGGGTTATATAATTATAATATATAAAAGAAATGGAAGCGACAATGGGGGATCTCGTGTAACACCACCATGATGGCTCAGTAAAGTCCTACATCCTCCAAATGGGCATGGAAAGTGTTAAGAATGAAGATCGTCATGACGAACCACCACGTTTTACGAGATGAATAGACCCACCCCAAAGGTCTGAAATCTTGTGAAGGAAATTCTACATCGACATCAGTTGAGCAAGGTATTTGCTTTGATTAGAGTTTCATCCAAAAAATATTCCTTCTCCTGTGATTCGAGAAGCAATCCGAGATGTGTTTACCAGTTGGTAGGGAAGGCACCATGAGAACAAAGGCTACCAGTAATACCCCATCTTGCGCTCAAGTTAGATACCAGTTCATCTTCTTTAGAGTGGACATTGATTGAAGATATGAAAAAGGGTAATAACAATCCATATTGGTAAGAAAAAGATAGCGAACGATAATTTGACACAACCACTTGAATTCTAAACTTGAAATGCGGATGATTCACGTTATTATTGAAAATTTGAAATTTCAAAGACGTTAAAAGGTTAACAACCTTAGTTGAGGGAATCTACCCTAAATCTCATCGAGGCAGAGATGATTAAGAGCTGGAACTCAAGTTATTAGTGATGAATCTCTCATAAAATTAGTCTTGAACATGATCTGGATATGATTTTTCCAGAATAAGACTACTTAAACAGTCCCTGATCGATTTAGCCCCCTCTCCATCAGAAAAGGATAGAACAATTTGGAGATGGGAGAAAAATGGTAACTTTACAGTGAAATCCACATACCGGCACTTCGTCAACAGTGGAATTATCTCTGCAAATACTGCATGGATTTAGAGAGTTAAATGCCCTCAGAAGGTCAGACTTTTTTTTTTGGCAAACTTGTAAAGATACTCTTCTGACCTGGCCAAAACTACAAAAAAGAGGCTGGATTGGCCCCAACATCTGTTACTTATGCAAGAGGGATGCGGAATCAAGCGAACACATCATATGTAACTGTTCGCTTTCTAGAAGTACATGGGAGGTGTGTGCCAGGGCATTAGGATTGAATATCGGAACTGCTCTAGATGAAACTATCTGGAGGAATCTTGATAGGGGGGACAATGATAGTCATAGGTTTAGAAGTGTTATTGCAGCATTTTGTTAGAATATGTGGAGAGAACGAAATAATAGATTATTTAATGATAAATATCATCCTATTGAGTATTGTGTGAGATTCACCGTTCATGATTTCATTATTTGGACAGGTGTTCTATCAAATAAGGAGAGACTTCATTTATCAAGTGGCTCTTCGGGAGACGATATTGATGTCACTCCGCCAGACGAGAAGTAGAGATCTCTATTAGAGGCGCGAGGGCAGGAGGGCAGATGGACTGACCATGAAATGTCCCTTTTGCTGGATCATTGTATTTTTATTTTGTTTTGCTTCTTTTCTTTTTAGTACCTTTTAAGAATTTTTGTTTTGTAAGCTTATTATTGGGCCACTCCACTTGTAGATCCTGAATTCTTATGTTCTGTTATTTTCTCTTTAATAGAACGCAGAGGGATACATCCCGCCGTTTAATGTCAAAAAAAAAAAAAAAAAAAAAAAAAAAAAATATTAGTCTTGAACAAGTTAGAGCCCGTTAAACTTACCGGAGATCATTGATTCTTGATGTTGTGGCATCTGAAATAAGCTAGAAGAGGCTGATGTCGAATTTGAGCCGCCAATGGTCATTCTACTTGAAACAGATGCACTTTGACATGACTAATATTTTCCCTTTAGAAAAATTCTTAAAAAGCTCGGAAGTTGGAGGTTGAAGGCAAAGCTTGCTAAAGAAGCTTGAGAGCTTGAATATAGATAGCAAGAGTAAAGGTGACATGACGCTTGAGAGTCTTGGCGGTCTTAAATAGAGAATTTGATAGCATGATCTTTGACACGAATCTTGAGAGATTTGGTCAGGCGGCGCCTCAAATCATATGCAACTACAAAGAAACGCAGATTATCAATCCGTGTTTGAATCTTTGTGAAATGCAAATGAGAGAACTGCATGTAAAGCAAAAGAAAAATTGAACCGTAAGGTTAAAAGTAAAATACAAACAGATTCAAAGTGTTTCAAAACACCTTCTAAAACTAAAAATTTTGAAAACTTTGAAGGAAGTTTTGAGAAAAATCTCACCTAAATGTAGATAATCCACATTTCATCAATGGTAACCATTTGCTTTTCAAGTTCAAAACACGGATCAACAGAAGACCATCCATGTTTCAATCAAACTTGAATTATCAGAAGATTATATGTATTTCGAATCAACAAAAATGGATCATCTTCACATGAAGCTATATGCATTTTAAGTCCAAGACACGGATCAACTAGAGCCATCGCATTTTAATATAAATGCGGGTATGTTCGCAGTAGAAATTTGCTTTCCTTCTATTGAAATACAACTTAGATTACAACGAAAGTGAACAAGAAAAGAACAAACGAACAAGATGATTTATAATCTATCGCTCTCTTTTACAATGAATTGTGGGATCTCGTAGCGATGAGATCTAATTAGTAGTTCCTTTTGACGATCTGACGACGATGATCTTCTCTCTTGAAGATGACGGCCGACTTGATCTTGATCTTCTCTGATCTTTACGAATTCAAGGCTCTTACGCGTAACTCAAATCCTCCAAGATGCTAAAAAGATGATCTGAAAAGATCATTAGGGCTTCCTCAAAGGGGTATTTATAGCTTTAGGATAATATGAGAGTTTCTATTTAAATAGAATATGTATTCATCAAGAATTCCAATCAAATATCTTAGTTTTGATTTAGATCTCTTGATTTAGAGTTCTGATCGGACTTAATTTGGGTATTTGGATAAGTCCAAATCTTAATCTCAATCAATTTAGGATTCTGGTTATCTGCTCACGTGGAGCTAATAGCATTAAAATGCGGAGCTAAGAAATCAGGACGCGGAGCTATTGATTAGCTCCGCGTTTTACTCATACGCTGGGCTAGAATAGCCAAACGCGGAGCTACTAAGTTAGCTCCACTTTCTGTTGTGGAAAATCTCTTTTTTACTTAGAAATTTTCACTGCCAACAGAACCCCCTCCAAAGTTTTCAAAATGGCTTAGAACTTAGCAAATTTTGAAATACTTTGGATCTTCAAACTGAAACGCGGAGTTAAAAGACCAAGTTATCTTCGCATTTTGTATACTTGTGCGGCGCTAATAGCTTCGCGTTTCAATGAGTAACTGCTCATTAATTGCTCCGATTCTCACGCCGAATACCAAGGGGTTTTTTCATTTAAATAGAATCTCTTCTTCTTCTTCCTCACTTTATTCGAAGAATCCAAGAATCCAGAGCTTCAGGCGACCGGCGACCAGGCGACCCCAGCGACTTTGTTCCAAATCTTCCTTGATTTCTCGTCGATTTCAAGTCAAATGGCACCCAAGAGGAGCACCTCTTCTCGCGCTTCATCTCCGCCGACAACCGGTGCTAGCAGCGGCGGCAGCGGTCGAGGGAGTGGCCGCAGCGGCGAGCCAGTCCACGCCGCGCCCATTGGAGGTAAGAACCTATATTTTTGGATACTTTGGAACAATTTTGAAGTGATTTAGCTCGGTTTTGACCGGTCAATCACCTTTCTAATCGGCGAAATCGCCGCACTCCGGCCGAATGGCTTGGAGAAGAAGGAGAAGACCTCTGGTCTTCCTCCATGCAAAGTTATCGCGTTATCTTTGCGTTTCTAAATGCGAAGTTATTTTTGCTAACTGTCGCGTTTTTATGCGAGGTTACAAATTTAGCTTCGCGTATGTAAATGCGAAGTTATCCACTGGAGTTATCAACTTAACTTCGCGTTTCTTATTCAAACGCGAAGCTATCATTTTATCTTCGCGTTTCTTTAAAACGCGAGGCTATCTTCTTAGCTTCGCGCGGAGTTATTTTTAGCTCCGTATTTCTATACTTAGCAAATTTTCTTACTTGTAGAAACTTTTCTAATTCTTGATTTTTCTCTTGCAGTTGACTACTTAGCGGATCCACTCTCCCAAGGGCATCACTTCGGCTATGGCGGGGGTGCAGACTCAACCACCCAGTTTCGTTTCACCACTATTTTTGCCGCATACAAGCCTGGCTTGAGGGAGTGCAGGGAGAAACTAATCAGATACAACCCTGCTATTGCACGGGAGATCGTTACTGATGCTCCTTTGGAGGCCATGAACCGAGAGGCATTGGAGAAACCGACGTTCCTCTTTGGAGCGCTATAGAACACTCTGATGAGATCCTTTTTGAAGAAGAGAGCAAATGGCTCTATCAGAACGGTGACTTGCTGATGTTTTTTTCCTGATATGGAGCACAGCTACCCTATGATATATCTCCAGAGGTTATCATCTCATCGCGAGTTAGAATGGGTGCAAACGGGGCTTTCCAAGATGGTCCCCCTAGATGTATTACTAGGCTTCTTCCAGGCAGAGTCACCAAGGAGCATCCTGTTGGCGAGGTTTCGACTCGTGCTAAGACTTTTCTTAGTGAGTTCTTGGCCAAGGATGGTCAGTATCCTGCCAAAGATCTCCGGATGCCCTGGTGGATCCATTCATTGGGCAACATGTGGTGGTTCAGGTTCGTCAAGTATGTGCTGGACACCCATGAGCGGATCCTGAAGGAAATTGGCTTGTACAAAGCCATTAGAAACGTCCAGTCTGGCTTGCCTCAAAGCTCATACCACCTTTTCAGCCTGCTGGAGATGTATAATCTCGAAACTGGCACCTTCTTTACTCCCGTGGGTGAGTTAAGATTTGCTCTCCACGAGATATTTGAAGTGTCGGAGTTATCAATGGGTGAAGTCCCTTATGAGGAATATATCCCTATAGCTGAAGAACTGAAAACGTTGAAAGCGGGGGACGAGCACATCTACCAAACTTATTGGGAGATTGATGTGATAAATTACTGCAAGCGCATAGTATCAGTTATAGCGCTGTACAGGTCGTCCCACAGAGATCTAAGATATTTTGCGATTCTTACTAATTCTATAGTCTAACGGATTAACAAAGAATTTTAGGTTGAAGTTTGGTTGTTCTAATTAGCCTAGGATCTAGAATCCACTAGTTTCCAACTATATTCTTACTTCTATTATCTTCTTCTCTCATAAAAATTTGATCTTTTTAGTTTAATCTTTATTTAAAGTGCCCTAAGCATGAGCTATCAAGTGGTGTGCAAGCATAACTCATCAAAGATACTACTTTTCATAAAAACAAATTAAATCTTTAGATAATTCAATGAAAAAGATAAAATCAACAACTCTAAATCCTAATAAGCATAAGCTATCAACAAACCTAATTCAAGTACAACCTATCAAAGTCTTAATCTTTGAGTTCTTGTATTTTAAACTTTTTATAGAAAAATCATGTCTTTATTATTTTTATTTAAGAAGAAAATACTAGAGAGCATTTACATGATGGATCCTAACTTCATCTACATCCTAGAGCTAAACTAATTAGCTACTCATGATTCTAGAATGCAATTAAATCTAATCTAGAAAGCAAATAAATCTATATTAGAAAGCGATTAAATCTATCTAAAAAGCAAATAAAGAATTACAAGCAATGGTTTACCTCTGGAGCACGGTATTGTGGCCGCCACCCCTTCAGCAAAACCTTAATTTTATTAATCAAAGACGAATACAAATTAAATCCTAATCTGCATTAACTACTGCATAAAACTCTAGAAAACAAGGATACGGCCAATATATAGGCTTCGGAAATCAAACGCTAATTCTAGCAGAAGTGAAAAACTACGAAATTACAACGAAGCCACGGGAGAAACCTCGGCGCATGGGACCCACAATGGGCCGCTAAATGGCTATAAAAACCGCTAAATAGCGGTTTTATTTTGTGTAACTCAATTGAAGTTCTTCCACGTGCGTCTCGTGTCTTGTACATTATATTTCCTTAATTGTATTTGACTTTAAGTCTCTGAAACATCGTAGTCTCGTAATTTTGCTCACTTTAAAAACTTTTCTGACTCTGATTTCCTACTCCAGCATTGATTTCTTGCCATCTCCTTATACGAATCGAATTACCTGAAAAAGACACTAAAACCACCCGAGTAGCATTTATTTATATACAAAAATAAATAAAGTATGAGAAAAAAAATACAATATATGATATTCATCACACCCTCACACCTATCTTTTGCTAGTTCTCGAGTAAAACCTAAACCTAAAAAGAAATATAAAAATCCTAACTCACTTTCGCAGGAATCGCGATTGCACTTAGTACGTGCAATAAGCCTTTAAACCCCTAGGTTACCCTAGTAGACGAGTTGTGTCTCGTGAGGGTTTGCAGTGAATATACCCACAAAATTCAAGAAGAAAATAGATTAAGGAATAAAGAAAAGAAAAAATAAGGATAACCGAAAATCAAGAAAAATAAAAATTTTGTACAAAAGAAAGAATTTTTTTATGATATTTTTATCAATTAATCTCACTAATATACAAACTCAAGAACACATTTAGATTATCAATTTTCAAATCGAGCGTCATATCAAATACACTTATCATTTTAATCAAAAATTTAAATCATATCTTTCAATATCTACTAACAAATAATCCATTGGCTCCTATACATCTACGTGCACGTGTGATAATCTATTTCGGTTTTGGACTCCAACTCTAACTCATGATTCATCTCCTCCCTCATAACAATTTTTCTTTTTTTTCTTTTTTTTCTTTTCTTTTTTTTAGAATATTTCACCTTTCGTGCGAATATTCACTCTTATTTAGGCGCAAAGTACCCGATTACTTAGATCTTTTTTTTTTTTACTCTTGAGGCTATTGCCTTAATATCAGGCGCACCCCATTATTTTATCACTTTCAAGGCTATTGCCTTAATACCAGGCTCACCCCATTATTTTATTCTCACTTTTTTTTCCTCTTTTTCTATTTTTTTTCTCTTTTTTTTGTTTAGAGAGAGAAAACTTACTCAATCGTTATCATCTTTTTCCTTAACCTAATAAACTATTGTGAAGTGAAAAATAGATGTATATTTGCCTCAAACTACTGTTAGCGATATTTATTTTTCGGATTTTGATCTTTTTTCATAAAATTCAAAGTGTATCATCCAATCTACTCTGCTATCCAATTTCAAATCTAAATTTGTTTCTTTATCTGTAAGTAGTTTGATTTATTGATAAAAATACATAAATTATTTTTTCAATTTTTTTCAGTTTTTTTTCAGTTTTTTTTAATTTCTTTTTTCCAGTTAGTTACTTTAAAACCTATCCAAAGTGTAAAATAAAGAAACCCAAAAATCTAAAAAAAAATCCTAAAAATAAAAATAAAATCCTAAAAATCCTAAGAAATAAAAATCTCCTAATCTACTCCCCCACACCTAAACTTGTGTATGCCCTCATACACAAACCAAGGGTGGTAAAATAAAAAAAACTATTATACAAATATTATACACTTATTAGAAAATTCAAACGGTTACGATCTCTTGATCGCTTTCCACTCTCATAATGTGTCCTTTTATGTTTTGATATGGATGAACTTAGCCTTTTTGTCAGTTTTGCATTTAATCTTTCCATCTTGTTTTTGATTTTTCTCAATTTATTTCTACCTTTCTTTTTTTATTCAATAATAAAATTTTGAAGTTGGAAATCGTACCTTTATCGTCAATATTTGACCCACGAGTATCTTTCATAGCAGTAAGTATTTTGGTTTTATCAACTTGTGAAATAACATATTCACTTTGATATAGCGGAATCATGAGCTCGATTTTGGATCGTCCATCTAAATCATTAGATACCATGATCTCTTCTTTTTGTAGTTCCTTCCAATCTTTAAGTATTATAGGCTTGTCATGCAAATTTTCTTCAAACCTGTCATCAAAATTCTCAAAAGAAAATGCCATACTAGTGGACTTATCATTAGTCAAGTTATTATGAAGGGATAAAAATTCTTCTTCACAAATTTCTTCACAATTTCCATCAAAAGAATCAAATGATAATGTGTTACTAGCAAGCTCACCATGAGATAAATCATCAAGCAAAATATTTTCTCTATCATCAGTTTCATCATAATTATTTTCACAATGGTCTAAAATAGATTGATCACAATGTTGAATTATAGACTCATCATGCACAAAATTATTTAACTCATTTTGAATCATATCTACTTCAAAAGATGACTGAAGTGGTTGCTCATTGGAGTTAGATATGTTCAAACTATTAGATGGTTGATCTCCAAAAAGTTTAGTTTGATAAATCGCTTTGAGAAGATCTTCCATACAAGCTGCAGTTTTAGAGAATGAATTTTGAGAGGATGATTTTAGCAAAGCTTCCATATCTTTCCTATTCTACGTCTTCGTTTCTCAGACTCATGATCATAATTTTCTTTATTTTTCTCAAATAATTGCATCTCGAGATCATGAGTGAAATTTGAAGAATGATATGATGGATTCATATACATATTTGATGACAGATATGAAGTGGTTGGAGGTACATTCTCATGACATGCATACCTCGCTTCTAATCTTTTTAATCTTTCATCTAACATGTTCAATCGAATATCTTGTTTATGATTAAATGTAGAACATGAAGATGAATAACCCATAAAGAAAGGATCAGATAGAGAACTCTCTTGGTATGGCTCTTGATTATATGCAAAATTAGAATTATTCATCCATTCATAATTGTAATTTTGTGTATAAGAAACGCTCGTAGGTTCATTATATATGTTGTGAATTTGATTATGACCTAGTCCTAACGAACTTCCTATCCATGGAGACTGATAATAATTATGATATGGATCACGACAATGATAGCAACCAGTTTGATTTTGAAACATTTTTTTTAATAATTTTTTTTTTGAAAAAGGTGAAGAGGGAGAGAGATGGAAAAGAAATAAAAAAAAAGATTTATTTTTTTTTTGAATTTTTTTACAGAACCAAAGAAAAAATAATAGAACAAGAGGAAATTTGGGCTCGGGATGTACCTAAAGAGCCGCTAATTAGCGGTTTTTACCGCTAAATGGCAGTCAAACCAGAGAGTTTGACTCTCTGGTTTCTTCTACACACTTCTGAGGCTTCTCCGATAATTTTTGTCTTCCTGTATCTACAATATCTATTCCCTATACACTCAACACACACTGGTAACCCGTAAAGCATTAGAAAAAGCAAGAAAAACACCGTCGATCCCCTGTAACGGCGCCAAAAACTTGATGTGATAAATTACTGCAAGCGCATAGTGTCAGTTGTAGCGCTGTACAGGTCGTCCCACAGAGATCTAAGGTATTTTGCGATTCTTACTAATTCTATAGTCTAACGTATTAATAAAGAATTTTAGGTTGAAGTTTGGTTGTTCTAATTAGCCTAGGATCTAGAATCCACTAGTTTCCAACATGTTTTTACTTCTATTATCTTCTTCTCTCATAAAAATTTGATTTTTTTAGTTTAGTCTTTATTTAAAGTGCCCTAAGCATGAGCTATCAAGTGGTGTGCAAGTATAACTCATTAAAAATACTACTTTTCATAAAAACAAACTAAATCTTTAGATAATTCAATGAAAAAATAAAATCAATAACTCCAAATCCTAACTAAGTATAGGCTATCAAGAAACCTAATTCAAGTATAACCTATCAAAGTCTTAATTTTCGAGTTCTTATATTTTAAACTTTTTATAGAAGAATCATGTCTTTATTATTTTTATTTAAGAAGAAAATACTAGAGAGAAATTACATGATGGATCCTAACTTCATCTACATCCTAAAGCTAAACTAATTAGCTACTCATGATTCTAGAAAGCAATTAAATCTAATCTAGAAAGCAAATACATCTATATTAGAAAGCAATTAAATCTATCTAAAAAGCAAATAAAGAATTACAAGCAATGGTTTACCTCTGGAGCACGGTATTGTGGCCGCCACCCCTTCAGTAAAACCTTAATTTTATTAATGAAAGACGAATACAAACTAAATCCTAATCTGCATTAACTACTGCATAAAACCCTAGAATACAAGGATACGGCTAATATATAGGTTTCGGAAATCAAACCCTAATTCTAGCAGAAGTGAAAAACTACGAAATTACAACGAAGCCATGGGAGAAACCTCGGCGCATGGGACCCACAATGGGCCGCTAAATGGATGTAAAAACCGCTAAATAGACGTTTTATTTCGTGTAACTCAATTGAAGTTTCTTTCACGTGCGTCTCGTGTCTTGTACATTATATTTTCTTGACTGTATTTGACTTTGAGTCTCTAAAACATGATAGTCTCGTAATTTTGCTCACTTTAAAAACTTTTCGGACTCTGATTTCCTACTCCAGCATTGATTTCTTGCTATCTACTTGTACGAATCGAATTACCTAAAAAAGACACTAAAAACACCCGAGTAGTATTTATTTATATACATAAATAGATAAAGTATGAGAGGAAAAATACAATATATGATATTCATCAGAGATGATATGTCACTACCACATTTGTGCCGATCTGGCTGGAGTGAGAAATCAAGGGATTGGCCATAAGAAGTAGGCAGAGTACCTCTTCATCAATCTGAAGGAGAGTCTCCCTATGGTTCGTGGGTGTCCTCCCGTGAGCATAGAAGAAATCAAGGAGCGCATCTCCAAGCTGGGAGCCACAACTTATATTACTGAATCCAATGAAGGGAGATTCAAACCAGACACCGTCTTCTAGAGCTTTCGCTACCAAGCACAGTTTCCAATTTCGGATAGGGGTCTGCTTGCAGAATTTTTGATGCTCTGGTTGAAAAGGTGTGTCGTCCCATCTTTGCCTAAGGAGGCTATTGCTAAGAACGTTGTCTATCCAGCCGTTCTATTGGCCTATGGACGACCATTCGAGCTCCTGCCAGCAATGGTCAGTAACCTCCAGAGTGGACTCCGAGCCCTCTGCAACAATTTCATACCAGCAGAAAAGAACAAAGGCAAAGCTGGAAAAGGGTAAAGCAGTAAAAGAGACTGCTACGGTGAAGACACTGTACCCTATGGTGAAAATGCCCTACACATACTTAATGGTGTGGCTAGTCATGCACTGCCCGTCGCTAATGAGTGCTGCGGATTACAACCCGATCGACAAACCGTTCTTCGTAGAGAAGTACGAGCGCTCCACTTGGAAGAGCTATTACATGTCAGTGATCCGTAAAACACTCCGCCACCACCAGAACTATGAGATCTTCCGCTGCTTCCCAGATTTTCCTAGAGGAGAGTATGGATCTAAATTCAAAGATATTCTGGGAGCCAACAACTTTACCAGTTTATCTTCGGGGGCTTTCTGGTGGCTATTGAATATTCACTCCGGACACTTGGTGTACAGGCAGGACACCATGTGCTATATAGAGCCATATATTCCTAGCCGATTTGCTCGTCAATTCGGGTATTCTCAGCTATATAGGGAATCTGAACAAGGGGCTAGCGTACGAAGGGAACCTGTACGCAGGAGTACGGGGCTGGTTCCATTTCGTTGCTGGAGGAACTGGAGCTGAATTCTCATTGCCCCAAAAGGTGCCAGACTTAAATAGGACTTTGAGCTTCTGCACCTGGTACAGTGTTGCAAACGCCGATGTACCCAATTTCTCTATCAATCACAGTTGCTGTAAGGAGATAGAGGCCTTCTACTCTCGCCGAAAAGGGGCCAAGAGACTGAGGGTAAAGAAAATGGACGAGTTCCTAGATACAGCAGCTGATCTGTCAGATGTAGGTGACTCTGACGGGGATGATGGTGCTGATGATGACGACGACGCTGGTGGTGCTCTCCACCTATCGTGACTCGATCTCGGAGTCCGACTATAAAATGTCGCGGGCCCGTAAGGGGTGAGCCAGCTCGGAAGAAAAGGAAGCCGGCCGGGGAAACATTGGTGATCCCCGAAGAGGCAGCGGTCAAGTTTGCCACTAACTTGCTTGCTTTGACCCTGCCTTCTGGGTCGGCAGAAGAGAACAGGCCTGCCAAGGTCTGCAGTGCTACTGAGGCTACGACCCTGCCGGCCACGGGATCTGCCGAACACACTACGACGTTACCTCTGGGTAGCGAAACGGGTGTGCTTCTGGAGTCGGCCACAGCTCCTCCCACAAGTCCAACCATAGGACTCGTATCCCCTGGTATGGTTTTCTCAAATTTTATATTTTTTCTTTTGTTCATTTTCCCTATATTATATGTAACACTCCTTATTTGTTTTCTGAGATGCAGGTAGTCAGCTTTATTCTCTTATGCACTCAACTACCAGGATGGAGTCCGAGAAACTGGTGGATTACTCTGGCACCACTAGGTCGGTGGGCGGATTGGGTAGTTCTCCGAACGAGTTTGACGCAGACTACCTCACTCCGGCCCCATGCTCAGTTTCTTCATCGACTCCTCCCATTAATGAATTAGGGAGTGATGATAGGACTGATGCTGTCGTGCCCAGGGATGCTCCTCCATCTCCGAGTTTACCGTCTCCAACTCCAGCGGTCTACTCTGAGGATACCTTCCCCGTCGTCGTTGGCATGCCTGCTACTCCTCATCCTGCTGTGCTAACGCCGTCAACGATAATGTCCGTTGAGACACCAGTGGCTCCTCTTGCTCCAGCTAGCTTGCCAACAGGGGACGAAGACAACTTGAAGTTTTCGTTTGAAGCTACTTTTGTTACAGGAGGAGTTTTCGGCGAAGACACTCCAACGTCTACCCCTGCTGGCGGAGTTGCTCGACCCACTAGTACCGATGACATTTCTCCTCAGGTTCCCAGTTCTGCCAAGTCAATATTGGCTTTACTAGCCCCGCATGTTATGAGTCTGGTACAGGGGTGAGCTTCTTCATCGACTCCTGCAGAAACTACTCCTCCTCCGGCTACATCTTCCTTGGTACTGCCTGTGCTAAATATGGACACTGTGGACCCTCTTGAGGAATTCTTCAACCACAGCGTTAACGATTTTATGCGGCTGCTAATGAGGTGCATCGGGATGATCCTGGATGGAAGAGATTTCCTTGCGCTCGGACGCCCAATGTTGGCCAGTTACCTGGACAATATTGAGAGGATTGGAGGGAGTGACCGAGCAGCTCCTTATTGAGCCTGCCTAGAAGCCTTAGAAGAACAGGTGAAAACACTGAACAGAGTTCGCCAAGCGGATGTGGAAGCAATCACCGAGATTGAGGTGGCGCGGCTACGAGTAAAGTTGACAACTCGTTAGGAGGAGCTGAGGCGCCAAGAGGAAGATTGGTCTCGTGAGTTGGCAGAACTACGAGCCAGCCAGGAGTCAGTTCTTAGGGGGCTGGAGATGGTAGACTTTGAAATTGAAGGGAGCCAAGCAGCTATCCTTAGAGCCAAGGAGACTATCGCCAAAGCTCGGGCTATTTTAACAGCCAGCGAGTCTCGGTTAGGGAAATCTGTTAAGAAACGAGAGGAGCTGATCCTTCAATAGGGATAGCTTGAACAAGAAGGCATGACGAGGAGTCGTTCCATCAAAGAATCTCGTCAGTGGTTGGTCCAGCAACTTGCAATAAATAACGATGATTTACGCAGGCAGGCTCAACACTCTGTGGAAGAAATTCGTCGTCGAGTTATTAATGAGACGACAAATAAGTTAAAGCTTCTGGGAGAGCCTTGACTTCCCCTTTTTTTACCTGTATTTATTTATTCTTTGTAATAAAGAACTCAATCATTCTTTAAATTCTTTATTTTTTGTAACTTTATTTTTTTTAACTCATGAATAAAGATAATTCTTTTTTATTCTTTTATCTGTTGGCTACAAAATTTGCTTGCATAACAAATAACTTGTCATCAAAATAGTTCATCGCTTTGGTAAAACAACCCAAGACTCATCTGCGTAACTTAGATCGTTGAAACCAACCAGGTCACAATTATTGACCCTGGTAGAGCTCTTTAAACAGAGCTAAATGACGGTTTGGTGAAGGCGTTTAACTACTTACACTAGGATGATCGGATCAGAATTATTAACTTAGACAGAGGCGCCTAATTGCACATGTCTTAGTTTGATGGAGGCAGTATCATCGATCTCGGTAAAGGCGCCTAATTGCACATGCCTAGTCCAAGTGCTCTCACGCGTAACTTGAATAAGTGGATGGTTATACTTCTAGGGATTATGAACCAGATGTGATCGTAAATAATATTCCTCTTTTTTTTTTAGGCATAGTACTTCTTCAAAAATTTGCCGTTAATAGGCATCATCATCCTGTCACCATCCATGTTCATTAAGCGATAAGCTCCACTAGAGTATACCGTCTCCACAATGAACGGTCCTTCCCACTTGGGTTCAAATTTACCCTTAGCCTTGTGGGTTAGAATCATCGGCCTTTTAATAGCCATAACCAAGTCTTCTTATTTAAAGGTTTTTGGTTTAACGTTCTTATTGAACGCTTGTGAGATTCGGACTTGATACAACTCAATTTGTTGTTGAGCCCGGAGACGTTTTTCATTCAACGCTTCTAGTTCTCGCAATCTTTGTTGATGGCGTTCTTCTGTGGTCATCTTTGTGGCTAAGGCCACTCTTAATGATGGTATCTAGACTTCAAGAGGCAAGACGGCCTCACTTCCATAAACTAAGGAGAACGGGGTAGGTTTTGTTGGGGTACGGACAGTAGTGATATAAGCCTACAAATACTCTCCCAGGTTTTCATCCCGATCTCTTTTGTTGGAGGAGACGAACTTCCGAAGGAGTTTAATAATAGTCTTATTAAAGGTTTCGGCTAATCTATTTGCCACAGGGTTATATGGCATTGAAGCAACGTCTTTGATCCTGAACTTATCATAGAATCTTGAGAACCCCTGGCTGATGAACTGCAGTCCATTATCGTGAATGATTCTTCGGGGGATGCCAAAACGGTAAATGACATGATGCTTGATGAACTTAATCACATCCGTCATTTTTACCTCTCTCATGGGCACGGCTTCGGCCCACCTTGAAAAATAATCGGTTATCGCGAGAATGAACAGATATCCCCTGGATGACGGGGGAGTTATTGGCCCCACAATATCCATTCCCCATGCTTGATGAACTTAATCACATCCGTCATTTTTACCTCTCTCATGGGCACGGCTTCGGCCCACCTTGAAAAATAATCGGTTATCGCGAGAATGAACTGATATCCCCTGGATGACGGGGGAGTTATTGGCCCCACAATATCCATTCCCCATGCTTCAAAGGGCCAACTAGCAACGGTACTGTGTAAGTACTCTGGTGGTTGATGAATAAAATTAGTGTGTACTTGACATTCATGGCACCATTTAGCGTACGCCATTGCCTCTATAATCATCTTCGGCTAGTAGTATCCTAACCTTCTTATGCGGTCTCCGAGTTTTGGACCGAGCTGGTGAGCTCCACACGCTCCATCATGTACTTCTCTCAGCACTTCGTCTATTTCTGCCTTTGATAAGCAACGTAGTAGAAGACCATCACCTGGCTTTCTATATAAAGTTTGAATCATATGATCATAGTAAAATCTCGGGGCCTTCCTCCTTATCGAGGCGGCTTTCTTTGGATCCTCTGGCAACATCCCATATAAGGCATAATCCAAAAACCAAAATATCCAATCACGGGGTTCCAGAGTTAAGCCTGTCTGGCACACCTCCTTGGTTTGAAATATAGTATCCGGATAGAGAAGTTCTCTGCTACCAATAGTGATATTTTTAGCCGCACCCGGTGGGATTGCTAATGTTGCAGCTAGTGCAGCAAGAGCATCCGCATAGACATTCTCGTTTCGAGATATGTGATAGATATAAAACTGTTCAAAATATCCTGCCAGCTCGATGGCTAGTTGATGATAGGGGATGAGGGTTTCATGTCTGACTTCATATTCGCATGTCATCTGATTGACAATGAACTTAGAGTCTCCATATGCCTCTAGATCGTTCACCCCCAGTTGCAGAGCCATTTTTAAACCAATAATGAGTGCGTTGTATTCTGCCACATTGTTCGTACACAGCTCTGTTAGTGAGTAGCCATTCGGCAGTTTGTGTTTATGCGGAGATATCAATACAACCCCCACTCCAATAGCAGATCGTCTGGCAGCACCATCAGAGAACATCTGTCATGGTTGCTCTTTTTAGTTGCGTCTACTTCTGACGTCTGTTTAGAGTTGGACCAAATTGGGTGGTCTGCTAGGAAATCGGCGATCTCTTGTCCCTTCATGGCTTTTGAGGAACGAAGTGTATATCATATGGCGATAGCAATAATGCCCATTTCGCCAATCGACCGTTTAAGGATCCCAGTTTTGTCATCAGGATTTTCAAGGGATTAAATCGTGAGATGACATGAATTGTTTGCCTTGAAAGATAGTGTCGCATTTTCTAAACAGCGAACACTAGGGCTAAACATTCTTTTTCAATTGGGGTATACCGATGCTCGGCCCCGATCATTATCCAGCTTAAGTAATAAAGGACGTGTTCATGGCTGTGCTCATTAAACTGAGCAAGTAACTCTCCTAACGCATTATCCATGGCCCTTACATATATTAGGAATGGTTGACTAGGGACCGGTGCCATAAGAACAGGAGATTTGGTAAGGTATTCTTTGAGATCGTCAAATGCCTGTTGACATGCCTCATCCCATACGAAAGAAACCCCATTTTTCATGAGTCTGGAAAACGGCCGGCATCATCCTGATAGGTTAGAGATAAAGCACCGGATATAGGCCAGTTTTCCTTATAACCCCCTTAATTCTTTAAGATTGCGGGGAGACGACATCTAGTTGATCACTTTTACTTTTTCAGGATCAAGGAAAATTCCTTCTGAGGAACTATGAACCCAAGGAATTTTCCGCTGCACACCCCCATGAAAGACTTGGCAAGGTTCATCTTCAAGTGATGTTTTCGCATAAGATCGAAGACTGTTCTTAGGTCATGAAGATGATCTTCTTTGTTCTTGCTTTTGACTGCCAAGTCGTCCACATAGCACTCTACCATTTTGTGCAGATGTTCTTTAAATATAATGCTCATTGCACGTTGGCAGGTGGCACCAGTGTTCTTTAGTCCAAAGGGCATTACTGTGTAACAGTATACCCCCAGCGGTGTTCTGAAGACCGTGTGCTTTTCATCATCTTCGTGCATTTTGATCTGATTGTAGCCTGAGAAGCCGTCCATAAAGGACATCCTCTCATAACCGCATGTGCTATCAATCATTACATCGGTAATTGGGAGTGGGAATTCATCCTTGAGGCATGCAGCATTTAGATCCCGAAAATCGATGCATATCCGGATCTTGCTGTTTTTCTTACGAACTGGCACTATATTAGCCACCCAATCGGGATGTTGCTCTTCACGGATAAATCCCGATTTTATGAGCTTATTAACCTTAGCAACTATCGCCTCTATCAATTCCGGTCGAAAACGCCTCTGTTGTTGCTTAACTGGCTTAGCATCTTCTTTTATATTTAGCCGGTGTGTGGCAATCTGAGGATCAAAACCAGGCATGTCTTCATAGCTCCATGCGAACACATCTATATACTCCTTGATAAGGGATATAAGTTCCTCCTTTTCTACGGGAGTCAGTGTGTCGCTTATAAAAATGGGCTTCGGATTCTCTTCCATCCCCATATTAACTTGCACTAGTTTATCCTCTATGGGCGGGTCATGCTGTTCAAAGCGGACATCCCAGAGAGTATCCATGTGTTTTGCCCAGGAATCATCTTGCACATTAATCGGTTCCTCGTCGCTTTTCGGTGCGGCTGAAACCATGTTCACTGTTAGAGATTGAAACCAGGCGCCGGTACTTAGATCCGAATCATGGTCAAGCGGATGTAAGTCCTCGTTGGCCGAAGAGTTCTCTTCGTATTTGTATGGTGATGAGGGAGGAGTAGATACATAGCCCAACCCCCTTCTAGTTTTCTGATAATAGTCTGGGCTCTTCCCTCTTGGTCTAAATGAGGGTATGAGATTTCGCGGCACTTTCCCAAAGTTTAATCCTGATTTTTGGATAAAATTATAACCCATCTTTTCCATCATTTGTCAGGATTTCTGTTCATATAAGTGAAATTGAGGTGATGTTTGTTCATCACTTTTACTACTTTGGCTTTGGTTAGGCGATGTGATCACTTTGCCGAAGACAATCGGTTTATGTGATACATGTCGCGGTGGTACTTCAAAGAAGTGATCTCGTCCTTTTGTTATTTTAGACTGTGAGATGAGAGACGACCTTATTGGCAAGTGATATGCCGCCAAAACTTCAAGTTCGGATAGGTCATCTGCCTCGGTGGATGTACAAGAGGGCTCAGACTCTGTAGCTACAGCAGGCTCGTAGACTAATTTTATATTTTCACTAATAATCCACTCATCCTCTGCTACATTGGCTACATTATTGCCAAAGTTCATTTTAAGATTTATGCTAGGGTTAATTTCGTAATCACCTCCGTTATCCTCTTCTGGGGATTTGTACTCAGTATCGGCCTCGTTGCCGCTATCTTCAGGTTCTTGAGGCCTTTTATATTTATTGTTGGAAACTTCGTGGGCTGGCTTATAGAGCATAGCATCCGTAAAGTAGTTCTCTAATCCTTTGAATGGCTGCCTATCTGCAACTAATGTCCGGACTTCTCCTTGATCATTGCAGTATTTCATGCACTGGTGAAGAGTCGACGGGACTATCATCTAGGCGTGTATCCATGGTCGTCCCAGTAAAATGTTATAATACGTATCTGCGTCTATAACATAGCATGTAACCTCTATTCTAAAATCTCCGATTTGACACCGAAGTCGGATTTTGCCAAGAGGACAACTGTCATTAGTGTTAAATCTGTATATAGTAGTATTTGTCGGTGTCAAACGATGAGGAGAGATTCCCAATAGCTGCATCAGTCTTTTGGGAATAACGCTTAATGCAGACCCCGGATCGATTTGAATACGGTCCACCTTTGTGGATCAGACATATCCGGTGAAATATAAAGACCTATTATGCTTTATATCCGTTACTTGCATATCCTCTGGAGAGAAAGTAATCCACGGGACCTGCATCCTCACTTGATGACAGCGGGAGCAAGAGTCCTGTTCTTGGTCAGCTGGCTCGACAATCTGAGTTAGGAATGACTCAGAGTCTGCCAAGACCTCTCTTAACGCCTCGCGAGTTGATTTCGATAATCGTAACAACTCATAAAGTGTGACTCGAGCTGGAATATTTACCAGTTGAGCTATTATATCAAACTTAAATATAGCCTCCTTGGATTCTTCATCTCTTACAGGATTCTTCTGGAAACGAAATCCCTTTTATTTCGCAGGCTTCGCGAGTTCCCCGTATATATTCTTCGGGTCTACTCTGGTGTAGTCCTTGTGATATGGTTTACTAGATCGAGTGCCGAAAGGGCCCACCCCATCTTGATGAGTGGCCATAGCTTCGGGCTCTTCTTCAGAGTCTGTAAATGCCCCTGCAATTATGTATTCATTTTTTATTTTCACAAAAATAGTATTGCTAGTCTGCTTTTTCCTTAAACGCCCTGCGACAGTCCACTGTTCATCCTATATTAGATCAGGGTGGACCCACATGATTTCCCCTCTTTGAGTTGTTACGGAGATAAGTCCTTTCTGAGCCTTTTTATGTGGGTCATAATTTTTTATGACTAGCTTTCCCTCTGGTATTGGGGTCACCCCCGCGGGGAACTCATGGGTTCCGACCACTAGGGTTGCCATATTGGCAGTGACCTTCTTTTGTTCCTCTTTTAGCGTCAAGACTCCAATTTCTATCAATGCTTGGATCCTGTTCTTTAGAGGATAACAATCTCTGGTGGGGTGTCCGACATTCCTGTGGCAGAGACAATAGTTGGGGTCGTTAGTTTTACCAGCGTCCTCCGGTTTCCTATTTTCTGGAAGTTTCAGCATTCCCTTCCTAAGGAGCAGATGGAAGAGTGTAGGCGTCTGTTCCGCTTTAAAGGTGTATGTCCTCTCTTGCTGGGGCATATTCTGTCTTATGCCTTTTTGATTTTGAGGTTTTGGGCTCGGAGGATTTGTCTTCTGCGGAGCGGCTGCTGACGCCATCACCGCTTTCCCCTTTTTTTATTATTGTTTTGTGCATACGGCCTATTATTTTCAGTATTTCTTGATCCACGAGACTCTTCAACTCTACGGATCAAGTCTTCAGCTTGCTCTCTTTGTTTGAGCAAATCCTGCCAAGTCTTAGACTCTACGGCCCTTATTTTTAAGAGCACGTTGGTCTTGAGATTATGCCAACACGTCTCCATCAGAGTTTCCTGGACCATTCCGTGTTTGCAATGCACGGACTTCTCCCAGAACCTTTCTATAAAATCTTTTACCGTTTCTTGTTCTCCTTGTTTAGTTGCAAGGAGGGAATAAACCGAAATTTCGGTATCATCCTCGAAGAAACGTGCGAGAAATTGCTTCTCAACATCAAACCTGGTATTAATGTACCTAGGGGCAACTGCATAAACCAAATGAAGGCATGCCCTCAAAAGGTACTTGCAAAATACCTTGGTCATTACTGAGTCATTGCCATTAAATGCCCTACTTGAGATAAAAAGTAATAAATATGTTGACTGGGAGATCCTTTCCCGTCATATGGCTCCAATTTGAGCGGTTTGTATTTATCAGGGTATAGTTCCAAATCCCATTCAGGCGGGTATGGTGTTGAGACCCCTGATTCCTTCAACTCCTTTTTGTGCATTAATGCCTCGAGTTGGCTTTGTAACTTCTCGATTTTCTCTTCATGAGGGTCATGAAAAGAATATTTATCCTCGTCCTCATGTGTCGAGTAGGCTTTTTCTTCTTTATCTTCCTCATTTTTTTTGTTGAACGGAGTTTCTTTTCCCTTCTTGACGTTATTCTCGACAATTTTTTGAGTATTTTCGATCACTTTTGATCATTTTAAGATCTTCGATTGTCTTTTGTTGCTCCTGAATCATTTGTTCTTGGGCCTCAAATCTTTAGTCGATATCGTCAGATCTATCCATCATATGTGATACTGACCTCTGCAATTTAGACGATGCCGAAAAATGAGGAGAGGCTATGGCCGAGTTATCACTATCGTCGTCATAAGAACCTTTCACCAGTTTCTTATAGTTTCGGGCCGGGATAACACCTGACTTAAGTCGAGTACAATGATGAGGTTCTTCATCGCTTGATTATGAATCACAATTTTTTTCTATGATTTTCTTTCCCTTTTCGACCATGTTAGAAGTTACAACTCTCCATTCTTTTTCTCAGGAAGCAGTTTTTATCTTTTTAGCAGGGTTTTTATCCAACTCAGTTAATCGGTCGAACACCGATACCCTATTCTTGCTGCAGCAATAACTGTTCACTACAGCGGATACTGCTGTCATAAGCTACTGACAGTGACAAGTAGGTTCAGACTGAACTTGATTATACTCCTTTTCTTGGTTAGATATTCTCTAAGATTAATGGCCTTAGATATGGAGTCGTGGGGCCCACTCATCCATTGAGATGGTCTAGGGGCCCATTGGAGCTTCTTGGAACCATTGGAGTTAAGTTCTGGTTCAACAGTGCAATGATCAACCCTGATTTTGTATTCAGGTTGATTTACGTGAAACTGAGCAGTAGTTTCACGTTTTGATACGCGGAGCTGAGCAGTAGCTTCGCATTTTGATACGCGAGGCTAGAAATAGCCTTGCGATTGGATACGCTAGCCTCGCGTTTTACGCTGGCTTGACGTCCTTGCAGAAGTTTATCTTCTGGAATCTTAGCCCTGCGTGGAAGAAAATTCTTGCACGCTGGCTTATTTTTGCGAATAACGCAAATCATAACTTCGCGTTTAGCGCGATTTTTGTGATTAACGCAAATTTGCCAATCATCTTAGCGATTTACGCGAGGGTAAGGAGTCTTGTGATTAACGCAAGTCTTACTGGCTTCGCGCTTATCATTAAGCTCAGTATTAGTTTGCGTGGAGAATCACACGCTGGCTCTAAGGAAATTTTATCCTCGCGATTAACGCGAGTGTCAGAAATTTTGCGATTAACACAAGTCTTACTGGCTTCGCATTTATCGCTAAGCTTAGTAATAGCCTCGCGTGGAGAATAACACGTTGGCTTTAAGGAAATTTTATCCTCGCAATTAACGCGAGCTTCTCTGGTTTTAAGTCCAGATAAAATAACCTCGCGTGGAGGATCACACGCTGGCTTGTCCTTGCGATTAACGCAAGTTGCAGCTTCGCATTTACGCGATACTGATTGGTCTTGCGATTAACGCAAGCCAGTTCGCGAGGTGCTGTAGCCTCGCGTTCTGCTTCCTGAATAGCCTCACGTTTAACGTGGGCTTTAAGTGCTTTTCCCTAGCCCTCCGATTTCTGTTCCGGAGTTGGGTTCTGATTAGTCTAGTTTCCGAGCCTTCTTCGGCCATAGAGAGATCGTCCTCTGCTAGGGTTTCCTACCCAAACAACGGCTCTATGGCTGCGGTCTCCAAGAGTCTCCGATTAACGGTGGATCTCTGATTACCCGATTTACGGGTATTGGAGCGTACGCAACGATAGTGCCGCGTTTCGGTTAGGTTACCTGATTTAGAGGAGAGATACTCCTCGTACTTCTGTTGGTCGATCTATACGACTAGCATGTTCACGTCGGATCCGCCACTATCTCTTCTTTGGTGAAAGAGATGTCTCCCACTGTGGTCGCCAGTTTGTTCGCAGCAGAAATTTGCTTTCCTTCTATTGAAATACAACTTAGATTACAACGAAAGTGAAAAAGAAAAGAACAAACGAGAGGATTTATAATATATCGCTCTCTTTTACAATGAATTGTGGGATCTCGTAGCAATGAGATCTAACTAGTAGTTCCTATTGACGATCTGACGACAATGATCTTCTCTTTTGAAGATGGCTGCGGCCGACTTGGATCTTGATCTTCTCTGGTCTTCACGAATTCAAGGCTCTCACGCGTAACTCGAATTCTCCAAGATGCAAAAAAGATGATCCGAAAATATCTCTAGGGCATCCTCAAAGGAGTATTTATAGCCTTAGGATAATATGAGAGTTTCTATTTAAATAGAATTTGTATTCATCAAGGATTCCAATCAAATATCTTAGTTTTGATTTAAATCTCTTGATTTAGAGTTTTGATCGGACTTAATTTGGGTATTTGGATAAGCCTAAATTTTAATCTCAATCATTTAGGATTCTGGTTATCTGCTCACGCGGAGCTAGTAGCATTAAAACGCGGAGCTAAAAAATCAGGACGCGGAGTTATTGATTAGCTCCGCGTTTTACTCATACGCGGGGCTAGAATAGCCAAACGCGGAGCTACTAAGTTAGCTCTGCATTCTGTTGTGAAAAATCTCTTTTTTACTTAAAAATTTTCACTTCCAACAGGGTCCTCAGGAGACCATCTACATTTCAAAAAAAGAATGCAGAAAATTTTCACATGAAGCCATTCAGATTTCAAGTGCAAAATGTGGATTAGCGGAGCCATCTGCATTTTAATACAAACATGGATCATCAGGAGATCTTCCAAATTTTGAAGTAATAACGTTGACCATCTTTACATGAACTCATCTGCATTTCAAGGTCAAAACGTGGATTAGCTGGAGCCATTCACGTTCCAATGCAACAACGGGTCATTAAGAGACCATTTGAATTTTGAATTAAAAATACAGATCATCCTCACATAAAGCCATCTGCCTTTTTAAGTCCAAAACACAGATCAGCTGGAGCCATCCATATTTTAATATAGATGTGGGTCATCAGAAGATCATCAATGTATCGAAGTAAACATGGATCACCTTCACATGAAATCATATGCATTTTAAGTCCAAAATACAGATCAACCAAAACAATTCGTGTTTCACTACAAATGTGGGTCGGAAGAGGACCATCCATATTTCGATTAAAAAACACGAATCACCCTCATCTAAAACCATTCACTTCCCTCATCTAAAACCATTCACTTCGGATCAACAAGAGCCATCTGCATTTCAACACAAATGCTGATACTTAGAAACAACCAGTATTCGTAAGTAAATAAGAAATAAATCATCAGTCATAATCTGTGTTTCAGTTACAAATCTCAGGATTTAAAAGCAGGAATTACCAACTTAAATTAAGAAATTAATCCTTAATCATATTAAGAACCAAAACCCTATGAATAGCCATGCTTTGAGCTGAGAAGGGATTGGATTAATTATTTTTTACTAAATGTGCTAATAATTTGAGAATCTGATTTTCTGAAGAGTTTAACTCTTCCTCCTGGAGCCACTAGGCTATTTTCCAGAGCTAATAAGCTTCAAACTCCAAGAGTTTAGTGGTCGGATCATCAATGAAGAATAAGATCTACCTCCGTTGCTACATCAACGGTAAGCTTTAAGAAAAAAAAAGGGACACCATCCCTTTCATTTAGATAACAAATCGTCATATTGTAATCTCTTTTAGATTCAATAAATGAACAATGTTTTCTGTGAACAGGATTGTCTTTTCCAACAAGCGTCCTATCTAAACTCTAGCCACTTGTAGTCGGATCTATCCTGAGTTATTGGATCGACTTCAAGAAGCTGCCCAAACTCGGGTCATAGCTATGAGAGTGTCCCTGTCCCATGTGTTGAAGACAAGTCCTTGATGGCAATCCAAACCAGGCAAGGGAATCTGTACACACTTGATGTTTCCTCTCCCGACAATTTATTGGTATGAAAAGAGGATTGGCCGCCTTCGCATTGCCATTACAGCAGCCTCAACAAGACATGGTTCACGGCATTCATAAATTCGCACTTGCTAATTTGTCTCGGATCCCATTTCCCTGTGTTGAAGGTGTCGGACATCCCCCTCAGAGTCCTGATTGCCATCACTACCTCCGTATCTACATGGGCTAGAACAACAGCTCCCATCATGCACAAGAGTTTCTTCTGCTATTTGATAATAGCAACAGAGTAAGGGATGAAAAGAGCGGTTGGTTCACTTGTTCCTTCATTGCTGTTCTTATTGAAAATCTTGCTCCTATTAGCTTCAATGTTAGTCTGGCTCCCACTTTCTACTGATGTCAAGGGGGTGATTTGGTGGCTGCGAAGCTATAGATTGTTTAGCAAGACTCCTCGTCGGAGTAGCTTGGCCATTAGCCTCACTGTCTCCTTCGCCCTGGGCTAGCACTTTTTTTGCTTGTCCATTAGGAAAAGACTTTGTAGGAGGTATTTTTTTTTTGAAATAAAACGGCGGGTGGAAACCCTCCGTGTTCCATTAGCAAGGGGATAACAGAACCATACAAAAGTAAACTAGTTCGATCACTTCAAATGAGTGATTCATAATACATTACTTGCAACGAAATAAAATAGAAAAGATACATAAGTGAAACACCCGATCCATAGTATAACACTTCTTGTAGAGTGGCTGTCTTCTAAGGTGAGAGGTGCCAATCAAGTTTGGTCAGGTGAATCAAGATCATCTGCCGAGGATCCCTTTGATATGTGTATGTGCTCCTCGTCGGAAGGTATGCCTGTCCACAAATAAAAGTCATGCATGATTAGACGTTTACAAGTATGTAGGGAGCGGGAAGTAGAGTTAAAAATTCTATTATTTCTCTCCATCCAAACATTCCAACACACAGCTGCAGTTAGCATACTGGCGTGATTGGATGTATGGTTTGTTAAGCCTAGTCTACCCCCTATGCAATATTTCTCCTCCATGTTTGGGTTGATCCCAATAATTCTTGCACATCGGGTCCAAAGATAATTAGAGAAGTGACAGTTTAATAATAAGTGAGTGGTGGACTCTCCATTTTTACTACAGAGGACACAAAAATTTGGACCTGCCCAGCCTCTTCTTTGTAGTGTTGGCCATGTGAGTAGGGTATTCTTATGAGCTAGCCATAGAAATATCCTAATTTTCAATGGGTATTTTGTGTTCCATATCCAACTTGTGTCCTTATTGTTAACTCCACTATACATAAAATGATGGTATGTGGATTTTACAGAGAATTCTCCATTTTTGCTCCATCTCCATATTGGTTGATCATTGTTTGTCTCGGCTGGTATTACTACATTGAGGGTGGACCTTAGTTCTCGGGTCTGTGTCTCCTCCAATAATGATGAGGGGTGTGTAAGATTAAGTCGCCATCTCGCTCTTCCCCATTGGGAGGCAACAACTGCATTTTTATTGCGAGATAGTTCAAATGCTGCTGGGAATAGAGTTTTGAGGGGGATTTGTGTACACCACCGATCGTGCCAAAATGCAATCTTTCGACTGTTTCCCAGTTTATATTGTAGTCTAGTCCAGACTATGTGTTTGGTCTTGATTACCTCTTTCCAGAAGTGCGATGAGGTTTGGGAATTTCTAGTATTTTTAGACCATGTGTTATTTCGGGAACAGTATTTGGCATGCATGAGTTTCTGAATGCTTTCTTCCGGACGAGTGAGTAAGTGTCACCACCATTTAGCCATTAGGGATAGGTTGAACATTCTCAAATCCAAAACTCCAAGACCTCCTGCATATTTTGGTCTGCAAACCTGCCTCCAAGAAACAAGATGATATTTATTGGAATCTGTCATTCCATTCCACAAAAACCTCTTTCTGATCTGGTCTATTCTGTTTCGAACCCAGCATGGTAATATAAAGAAGGACATGTAGTAGAGGGGAAGGGATGAAAGAACTGCATTGAGCAAAACAACCCTTCCTCCTAAGGATAATAATCCTCCTCTCCAGCCATCTAGTTTCTTCTCGAAGCAGTCCAGAAGGGGGTACCAATCCTGTTTTGAAAGTTTTCCTGGTTTGATAGGGATACCCAGGTATTTCATTGGAAACTTTCCCTCTTTACATCTGAAGGTCTCTATAATAAGTTTCATAGTGAGATTTTTGTGTCCTATGCACATCATGGAACTCTTGGAGAAATTGATTCTTAGTCCCGACCATGCTTCAAAACATCGAAGGCCCCATTTGATGTAAATTACCTCACAAAGATTATTGCCTCCAAATATGAGTGTATCATCAGCATATTGGAGGTTGATATGTATGGTAGAGTTAGATCCTGCAAGACCTTTTATGAGACCTGCAGTTTCCATTTTCCTAAACATGATGTTGAGGCCATCAGCAATGAGTATGAACAGTAGGGGGGAGAGTGGGTCACCCTGCCTGAGTCCCCTTCTGAGTACTATTTTTTTACCTGCTACTCCATTAAGTAGGATCTGTGTTTTGGCAGTTGTAAGCTAATTTTTTATCCATGAGATCCATTTCTCTCCAAATCCTTGGAGCTGTAGGACCACGAGTAGACAATCCCAGTCCACCATATCATAAGCATTTTCAAAGTCCAGTTTGAGTATGTATCCATTCATCTTGGACTTTTTGCAGTGGTGAATGATCTCATGTGCTGATGCTATCCCATCCAATATACTCCTTCCTACAATAAACCCAGTCTGCTAATCCCCGATCATAGTTTGCAATTTGGGTGTAAGTCTGTTGGAGAGGATTTTTGAAATGATTTTAATGGAGAGTTCACCAACGCAATGGGTCTGTAGTCCCCAATCCATTCCGCCTGGTCCCTTTTGGGAATAAGTGTGATGAGGGAGTAATTGATTCTTTCAAGTCTGGCCGACTCTTGGTATACCTCGTAGATCACTTTTTTAAGATCTTCCTTAACTATCTCCCAAAAAGTCCTATAAAAGAACATTGGGAAACCGTCCGGTCCAGCTGCTTTTTCAGGTCTCAATTCCCATACTGCTTGTTTAATTTCTTCTTCCTGGAATTCCAGTTCTAATTCATATAAGTTTGGGCATATGAGCCAGTTATTCCTTAGCAGATGCAATCTGAAGTGTTTTTTTGTTCCAAAAAGCCTTTTAAAATGTTGGTATACATGATCCTGTAGTTGGTTTCCATGAATGACTCCTTCCTCCGATTGCAATTCAACAATCTTGTTAGCTTTTATCCGCATGCAAGCAGATCTGTGAAAGAATGCAGTGTTAGCATCCCCTTCTTTTATCCATTTGCATCTTACTCTTTGTCTCCACATTATCTCTTCTTTTCTATAGATTTCATCTATATTTTTTCGAAGATGAAATAGTCTAGAGCTTTCTGCCTCATTGAGATATCTTGTCTCTTCAGTTTTCTCCAAAGATGTTATTTCTTCGAGGAACCTTGTTTTGTTATCTCAAGATAAAAGGCGGTGTCTTTTCTCCCATCTCCATAAAATTCTGCGGAGCCGACGAAATTTAATGCAGATGTTATCCGTAGCATCTGTTGCCGAGGTCTGTTGGGCCCAGCTTTCCTTGATGAGTTCATGGACCTCTTCATGCTCCAGCCACCATTTCTCGAAGTGAAATCTAATTTGATGTAGTTGGTACTCTCTAGATTCAAGACAAATTGGTACATGATCAGAGGTGATGTGTTCTAGTGCTTTGAGATCAGAGAGAGGGAATCTCATGTCCCAATTCTGACAAATCAGCACCCGGTCTAATTTGGCCAAGATTGGGTTTTCCCTCATGTTAGACCATGTGAAACTGCGGTTGTTCAAAGGGAGATCGTTAAGTTGGAGTTGTGAGATAAGTTCATTGAACATCTCCCTATCTCTTGGATGACGGTCCATCCCTTTTCTTTCATGAATAAACCGCGTAATGTTAAAATCCCCTCCTATGACCCAAGGAGAACTCCATCTGTTTCTGATGGTCTTAATTTCCTCCCAAAACAGTGGTCGTATCTGTAAATTATTAGGCCCATAGACTACCGTGACTGTTTGTGTCCACCCATCAGTAAGTCTTTTAATTCGGACTGAGAGGGAGAATTGTCCTTCCCAAGTGTCTATTAAGGAAAACTTGTGGTTATATCCTATTAATAGACCACCTGATGCTCCACATGCATTTTTAAAATGAAAGCAGAATGTGCTACCAATAGATTTAAGCATTTTCTGAGATGGATTGGTTAGCTTAGTCTCTTCCAGGAAAATAATATCGATTTTGTTATTTCTGGTGACTTCTGCTACCATACGACGTTTGACTGGGTCTCCCAACCCCCTAACGTTCCAGAACATACAGTTCATTTGATTCTGTTGATTTATCTTCTCCATAACATATGGGTATTAAACCCTCATGTTACCCTCCACAAACTTAGGGTCGTCTAGCGATCTAAGTTGTAATAAAATATTATTGGACTCTACCCCTTCTTGTCCCATGTCAATGTCACAAATCTTGGCCGCAGAAAGTAACACATTATTAGGAATTAAATTTAATATATCAAAATCTAAATGAGAAGTACCTGGGACCAGTTCTGAAATCAGTGCCTTACATTTGGCAGCCGATAGTGCAGTTTGTCCAGCTTTGTACTGCTGACCCCCTCTTTTCTCCTCCAGTCTCCTGCTTCTTCTGCTTGGGGTGATCATAGGAATGCCTTGATGAGTCCCCTCCTCTATATCAGGAGCTTTGTTTGTATCCTCCATGGTAGAAGCTGGTTCTGGGGCGTCCTCTTTCCCTGCCTCTGTTGATGGCAGTGTCTCCGACGTGTGTATGAGCAATTTTTCTAGAGGTGTTCTGGATAGGCCCTTACTGCTTGCTCGGAGCTGAAGTTTTTTCCTATCTCTCACCCTCTTTGGTAGACGGGATGCCTGTCTATGTCGTGTCTTCATGGGGGTTTTTGTATGTTCTCCCTTCATTACATTCTCCAGAAGCTTTGTAATTGTGTCCCGGGCAAAATCCTTATCCAGATTTTTGAGATGTGTAAGAAGGCCCAAATAATCATTTTGGGGTTTTGTGTTGGAACAGCCTTCAATATTAGAGGCCACAAAATTTGTCTGGGTTTCATTTTCTATTTGGGCCTTGCAACAGGCCCCCATTTCATTGTCTTGCATTTGTGGGGCTAGACTTGTATCCCCTTGGATTTTTTTGCCTCTTGAGTTGGTCCCCCTGTCTCCTGAGTCCATCTCTCTGGATAAAAAATCAACCCTATAAGCTGAACTTCCTTTCCTGGATGCATTGGGATCCGAGTCCATTGCTATAAAATTCTCTGCGCTTATTAAAGAGGAGCTGCCCCCTTTTTCCCACTCCTCCACGCGCATTAATTGGCGTCTAATCTCCTTTCCTTCTTTGGTTTGCGTGAGCACTCCCTGTTGCTTTCCCAAACCTCCTTCCTCCTCCGAAACTCCTCTTCCCCCTCTGCCTGGGTTATACTCGTCTGACCTCTCTTCGGCCCTCTCCAATAGTAATAAATGTGACCGGTCTCTACCTCCTTCCTCGAGCTCCGGCCTCGGTTCTTGCCAGTCCTCTCTGCTCTGCATCTCCCCTTCTTCCTTGGTAAGAATTTTCTGTCCTTTGTGCTGATTTGCCCCTTTAGATCGATCCCATTTCGACAGATCTAAGATTAGTCTACCCCTGGGATCCCGACTAATGATGTCAAGGTTGGATCCTTACTCATCGATTTGTGAGAAATCTTTTTGTAGATCTGGATCTACCTTGCCTAAGAGTTGATCTCTTGCTTGTTGGCCATCTTTTCTCTTCAGTTGGCCTGTCTGACAAGGGCTTGTACCTAGGGGGAGGTCCTGGTCCTCTGCCCTAGATGGAATGGTTCTTTCGATTTGGGGGTTTTTCCCTTTGTGGTCTTCTGGCATGCTTTTGTCCACTGTGTTTTGTCCAGCGGGCCCAACACCGAGTTCTGTCCTCTTCCATGTGTAGCTCCGCCGCACACCGGCGGGGGGAATAGTCACACCGCACGGCGGTTGGTCGGATGGACCGACCACACCGATTGTAGGTGCTGCTATCGTCTCCACCGTTAGCGGGGTGTTGGAAGCGATCTCTATTTTGATATGATAAAGAAGGTCTCCCATGACTGCATAAAAATTTCGGGGAATTTTTGCGAGATTCTCGCATCCCACAAAGACTCTAGCAAAGTCTAGGGAGAGTCTTCTGGTTGTTTGGTCGCTGATATCCAGCACATGGGCATATTTAGCAAGCAGCTTGCTTATATCGGTCCTGTTCCAGTGATGTAGCGGGATGCCATGAATGGCTATCCAGGCCGTAACCGGAAATAGGTACTGTTGGGAATCTTCATCCCCTTTCCATCCGAGAACTTTGAATTCTGCCCCCGTCGTCTCGCATGTAATCACTTGTTTACCCACTGCAATGGCCAGTCCTTCCTTCGATGGAAAATGCGATAAAAAAAAGCTTCCTTTTCTATCCAATCTCCATGAATGGTTTGTAAATCCACGGGCCAAGGACTTTAAAGTTCTTAGTTTATCCATCCCCGTTGGGTTGCCTTTCCCTGGGCATATGACTCCTACAGTCCCGGTGAGTTGCAATTTGTCAGCCATGGCTAATTCTGACAGCTGGATATAGGTAATCGGTTTTGGTTGTGGGGTTTTTTTTGCATTTTGGGGAGGAGAAATTTGTTGAACTGTTGCTTTTCTTGTAGGAGAAGTATGTTGAACTAATGCTTTTCTTTTTGGTCCATCCCCATTTCTGATGGGTTTGTCTTGAATCCCTGGTTTCCTATCTGGTGCTATCGGGCATTCTCCAATTTGGTGCCCCAGAACCTTGCAGAATCTGCATCTGATGAATGGGCATTCGTCTTTGAAATGCCCTGATTTCCCACAAATCCAACATGCCTCTGGGCTTCTAGTTGCTGGATTGTTAGCCGGAGAGTATTTCCTTTTTGTTCCTCCTCTGCTGATAGAGGCTCGTGCCTTTCTGATTGTGTTGCGGGATTTAACTAGCTGCCAATTGCTCTGTGGTTCATCTTCTTTCCTGAGAGGTCGAGAGGTTTCTCCTCTCGCAGCCGCTAGGAGCGCAAGAACCTCTTCCCCCGAGTAGGAGCTGTGACAGTTTATGTGTTTCTCAGGGAGCACCGAGGAAGAAGAGGGATGGACCCCCTTCACCGGCGACTCTCTAACCACTTCAGACCAGCTTTTCCTTCGGTGTTTGGGGTTTTTGTCCTCCTCACTAGGAGCCTCTTCTCGACTTTCCTCCGACCAAGCCAGTCCCATCCAAAATCCATCGGAGTCGGTGAAGTGGTTGAAGGTCTACTCCGGCCTCCCACTTTGCCCCCGATAACCTGCCGATGATGAGATACCTGAGGCAGAAAATACACTCCACCCACTACTCCGGTCTCTCTGGTTCTGCTTCCCACCTTCTCCTGGTTTGTTTTTTTTTTTTTTTTTTTTTTTTTTTTTTGGAACAGGAAGGAGAAGGTGAGATGAGGAAGGTCAGTATATCCGGAGGGAAGAAAACGAAGGAGTTCTTACCTAGCCGGAGTTTCGCCGGAGATCTCTTACCTATCACCAGCCCCTTCACTCTCTTTGTTACTCCTACCTTTACTTCTTTACTAACATCATAATATGCTAGAAGTATCTCTAATATTTTTTTTCCATCGCTGTATGAATAGGCTCGCAGCCCAAGCAGAGTGGAAGCTCTTGTACAGTCTTGCCAAGGATAAGAATGGATTGACTTTGTAGGAGGTATTTACTGGAGTTTGCCAGAGGTAGCCTCCCATAGAAGAATCCGAACGAAGCCGATGATGAGGATAACTCCAGCTCTGTTTGGTTTGAGTAAAAATGAAGGGGGAAAAAGGAAACCAAGAAAGAAAATATTTTTTTACTAACCAAACATTAAAGAAAAACCAATTACCATATACTTTTCTTGTCTTTTCTTTTTCTTTTTCTTTCTTCCATTTTCTTTCAAACCAAACACAGCCTATATAAGGCTCTTTCCACCCTAACAAATTATCCCTTGATTATTTCTTTTTTAGTTGGCACCGTAATTTTCTTTATCCTTCACTGTGCAATTTCTTAAATTTTTTTGTGGTTACGTGGGCTCGTATTTAAGGAAGATTAGTCTTTTAAGTTAGCTTTTTTTTTGCTACTGATATAGAAATCAAACCGTATGAAGGGCTTGTACCTCTTAAATATTTCCAGCAGTTTTCTGAGATTTAACTGATTATATTTGATGATGATCATAAACATAGTTTATTATTTTTATCATGAAGAACTAATTACTAAAAAAATTTAATTGAATGATAAATCACATAAATGAAATTGCAAAATATATAGACCAGAATGATTAAATGAAAATAATTGTTGCAATTTTGTTTGATAGAATTTGTTGATAGTATGCTACAAAACTTAAAGGTAGTAGTTACTTACTTGTTCCTCGGATATTTTCTTCCGCTGCACTCACTATCAAGTGGATGAGCAAGAAAAAGCACTTGGCGTTCCAAATGGATTATTATGCAACTTGCTTTTCCTCATATTGATGGCCTCTGTTTGTTTGAGATCATTTTCTCTGATTTGCATAGGTTTGTACTAGTCAATCCTACTGTTACTGTTAGTTTCCTAGTGCTAAGTACAAAATTCAAGTTTAGAGTGGTTGCACTATCAGATTACAATTTAAGTTTTTTCTATATGGAAAGCTACATGTGGAGTGGACCTGGAGCTCTGGTTCAGCATCTCTACAATTTTTTCACATTCTCAAACAATAAGCATTGCATGCATCGGTAAGCATGGATTTCCGCTATGTAGGATAAAGAATCCAATTATTCATCATTTGCTTCTTAAAAAATCAAAATAATTTTCAAAAACTAGAAACTTCAAAATATCTATCAGACCATTGACGTTAACTCAAATTTAAAAAATATGCAATGTAGGCCAATCTTTTAGATATTTGCACCAGTTATATCTCCTTAAATGAAATCAATAAGTCTAAATAGAGGGTAACCGATGCAAATTTTGAGTTTTAATGAACAAATGTAGAATAAAAGAGCTCAGAAGATTGGAAACAGTACCTCGACTCAATACCTGCGTCTATCAGTTATAAAACAATCTTTCCTCGTTAGAAAGTTACGGTTATATTACCTATCTAGTAAATACTACAAATTCACTTGTTTCTTGATTTCGTGTGAAGGTAGCATTATTCACACTCCATTAGTATTTGAATTTCGTATTAATGGGGAAGACTTGGAAGATGGAAGTCTTCCTAGTTCACCTGTGCATTTATTTTCCTCGATAAGAAATTGTTGGACTTCTTCATTTCCTTCCAAATGCATCTGAGCCTGTTTCTTTCCTGTTGTTCAGTCCATTGGTCCAGGTGTGTGGTCTTTCAATGGGAGTTTGTGAATGCAATAGCTATCTAAAGAGAATGTGATGAGAAACAAACTCTTATTTTGTTTCTCTTATATAGAGGAGGAGTTCAAGTCCTGGTTGCTGCGAAGCTGAGATTTAGGGTGTCACCTGCAATGCCTCTTCCCTTTGGTTTCTTCTTCCTTTGCCTCCTCCTCTTCCTTCTCAACTTCTATTTCTCATGCGGCGGTGTTGAGTCTTCTTTCCGTCCGGTACCTGCCCCCGTCCCTTCCTCGCCGGACACTCCATGCTATGGAAAGTGTGGAGGCATCGAAATTTCCTGGCCTTTCTTTTTAAACAATACCGATCATGCATGCCGAGGCATATTCAGTATCAGATGCGATCCTGACTCTGACTCTGAAATACCATCGATCAAAATCGCCGATCGTGAGTTTGTAGTAAAATATATCGTGTACGAGGAGAATATTGTCATACTTCAAGATCAAGAACTCAGCGGTTACTTAGGAAAACAGCAGTGCGGGTTCCTTTATAGTTTTACAAATCCTATTTGGAATTTCGAATTTCGCCTGCGTTCTCCAAGTAGTGTCTACCTGAAATCCTCCACAAACTGTGCAAGGCAAACTGATGCTTTTTCTCATGCTTTCTTCCCTACAATCAACAGTTCTCAACGTTGCAATGGTTATAATCTCTATTATTGGGATGAATCAGGGGATCAACCTATGTCAGCTCTTTCTGCCCAGTGCAAAGTAGCTCGCCCTACTCTGTCGTGGAAGCTGTCATTCGGCAAAGGTGACAAAAACCTATCTTTACTGTCTGCTGGTTTTTCTCATTGGTATGAACTGCGGGAAGATTGCTTTGACTGTCGCGTGACCGGTAAGAGTTGCGCCAGTAGTAGTGGTGCAACAAATTCCCCCTGTTTGTGTCAGGATGCTTGTACATCTATGGAATCGGGTAAAGTTTTCCTTAATTTTTACTTTGTGGGTTGATTTATTATTTTGGGATGCGCATAATTATGCTTCTTGCATCTTGTCATTTGCTGCTATGTTGTTAGATTTTAATCTTCCTGTTTTCTAACTAATTAGAATTGATTCAAGTTCTTTTAAGGTTATGTCATTTTTTTAGAAATTCTTAAAGCATTTGAGTCTAGAATTGATCAATGATCTTATTGCGAGCAGTGTTAACTGCAAGGTTTCATTTTCCTTATTTTGGTTGGGTTTTACAGTTAGTGTTGGCATAGATGAGAGTAGTAAGTCAGGTGCTTGTATTTTGATCTTATATAAATTTACTTAGATTTAATTGAATTTATTTGATGACAAATCCTATTTTCGTCTCACAAAGTAATCGTTAATTTGATAATTTACTCTTACTGACGAATTCCATATCATGAACTCGTGAAACATAGATTGATCTGAAAAGTTGCATTAAACAAGAAATTAAATGGTTTTATATTCACCTCTACATAGGGGAGTCAACACTTTATAATTGCAATAGTATTATAGATACCATTAATATTTCGATTCTAGCATATGCTATGAAATTCGAGGTAGCAGTGACTAACTTCTGCTGCTGCTTAGTTTTCTCCTCGTGTATCATCCTCTCAGGGCATGACAAGCACTCGGTGTCCAGTTAGATTATGTGAATTAGCTTCTTCATATACTTATTTGCAATCTATTTGCTAGAGATGGTTTTGTCTGCTTTGGATTTTCATTTTACCATTCAAAACCAGATGATGTAGCTGTCCCATATTTGTCTAATTGAACCACCAGTATAGAAATAGATTTCACATTCCAGAGAATCTTTCCCTGTCATGTTGGTGCATCACAAGTTTTTTTTCCACAAGGAAAGCAACGGTTGGATAGACTTCGAGCTAACATCCAATAGAGAAGACTTTGAATCAAGACCAGTCTTTGAATTGTAGGAATAATTGTATCCACAACCATCCTTTAACGTTTGCTTTCTTATCGAGAAATTTATGCCTCATTAGCTGTCATACTTTCTAGTTGGTTGAATAATTGTATCTTGGAGGAAAACTTATTGACAAAAACTTACTTGTTCTCCCGTTCTATCATCATAATTCTTCCATAATCTCAGTGCTCTCTTTCTTTAATGGAGTGAGGCATTATTAATTTTCTATATGAAGACTTGAATCTGAATGTCTTCTCCAAGAATCTATTCTCTATTCTTTCAAAATACCAAATGTCAGGTTCCCCTTACCATTTAAGGAATTAATTGAGTCTTTCATTTCCTTCCAACTTCCTTTGTATTTTCTTTTTTTCAAATCTTTTCGAAGTTGTCCTGATGGTAAGGGAGTTGGAAACTTCGACAGTTCAGCTTGGCTGCCTTGCTCGTTTCTTTTCGTTTTCCACCGTGACTCCAGTCTTTTTAGTCCAAGTCAATAATCATTTACTATTATAGAATGGAACCAATGTCCAATCACTGAGAAGGTTAAGAAATCTATTATTTATGTTCTCTCTTTTATAAGGAAACTGTACTAGTGTTTAGTTGTGTGAAATTCATATGCCTCTATCTCCAATGTTTGTTCCCTTCATTTACTTGATCATCCTCCATTTCTTTCGTCCCAGCTCTTCTCATTCATGCTCAAATTTTTAAGAAAGATGTGGCGATCTTGATGTCGCCTACCCTTTCTTCACAAAAACTACACCACTGGAATGCAGAGGAATATTTCAGATTGAATGTGATCATAATTCGTCACCAAAGATCCAATTGAACGAAACTGACAATAAGGTTATCAAAATCTCTTACCTAGACAAAGTTATCACAGTTCAAGATCTGGCACTCCGTGGCTTCTTCTATGATAGACCTTGCAGTTTTCTTTATAATTTCATAGTTCCCATCCCTGCTTTCGAGTTTTATAGTTTTCATCCAAAACTGATAGCAAATCCCTTCAGTTGCTCATCAGAGGGTTACAAGTCCTTCCACGATTTGTTATGGACAAGCTACAGCTTTACTCCTTGCAATGGTTATAGCCTGTACTATCTGAATGAAACGTCATACAATCATAAAGGTGATGAAAATTGTGTGGGTTCTCATCCCAATTCGTTTGAGTTGGTGCTGTCATTCAGGGAAGCAAACAGAAATCTCTCTTTTTCTTTACTTGCTGCTGGTTTCTCGCATCAATCAGTATTACGCAAGGAATGCTTCAATTGCCAACTTATTTGGAAGAATTGCAGTAGTAATGATGTGTCCTCATACATGTGTGAGCCTCTTTTTCTACAAGGAAAAAGTAAGAAAATTTTCAACATTTGCCTCGAAATAGGTTAAGTTGTTCGCTCAAGATTTTTACTGCAGGATAATCCGCTTAGCCTAAAAGATCGAATATGTTATGAAATCTATAGTGGAGTAGTGATTCCTTGAATTGTTTGGGTTATCAGCGAAATTTGTTTCTAGCAACGTGGTTGAGTTAAAAGTCTACAAATCATTCTTCGTATTGTTTGCAGTTAGTTTTAATTGGTGACGTGTACCAAAAAAAAGCAATTTTGGCATGCGCCACCCCCCCCCCCCCCCCCCCCCCCCCCCCCAAAGTGCTAGTTTCTCCTATCAATTTAAAATCTGCTTGCTTCTTGCACCAGGTTATTAATGTTTTAGTTGTATCTTGATTTTGACTTTTAATTTCCAATTCACTACAAAATTGTATTGTCACAGGAACTGTGTTATATCCATTGCTCAAACTTCCTATTAAGTGTTGAACTGTGTTATAAAGTTTCTCTAATTTTTAATATTATGTGCTAATCTCCATGTTTGGTGTTTCTTAATGTTTCAGGTACTAGCAGGAACAGAAATATATTTATTGTAATAGGTAATTAACATAATTCACTTGAATTTTTTTCTTTTTTGTTTATGAAGAACTCTACTTCAAATTTCAAATGCTCTATGTTAAATTTATTGTAGCTGACGATGTTCACTTAAGTTGGTTAGCCTATCCTATTTAAAAAAAGATTTTTTTTTTTTTTAAAAAAAAATGAAGAAATGAGTGGTAGTATTGATATGGCCTGTTAATTTGTTATACTAATCTCAATATTTCGTAAAAAATCACTGACTTGCTAGGTAGCGAGCCACATGGCTTCTCTCACTACAGTTTCTAATTTACAGTCATCCACTGTTTGATAGCACTCATTTATGATTATAATATACTTAGGAAAAAGTTTTAAATTTTGCAACAAGTTTTAAAATCTTAAAATCTATACTGGATGTTGGCTTAAAGTATCGTTAATAATGGAAATGTAAGCAAATAGTATCAGCAATAATGGAAATATAAACAAATAATAGGCATATCAAAACAAATATTACATGGTCTATATCAATGTTTTAAACAGCGGCCATACCAATATATATCACATATACTACATCGAATTCAGAATAATTTGGTACATGATATGCAATACAATATTGGTTTGATATTATCAATATTTCTAATATTGCCAGTATACCTGATATTGTCGATTTTGATACCATAAATTATCAATAAACCACCAATATAGTACACCTATATTGTAGATTTTGAAACCATAAATGATCATCATAGTGATACTTATTCCATTTTTCTAAACCTTGGTCTATATCATATTGAATCAAAATCTCACTATTAACAAAAATAGATGAATCTTGCTTGGAAACGCAAAACATATTTTAAATTTCACAGTAATGGGGATGGATCTCAGAACCCCTTAAATCCTTAAAATCTAGTGGTCTAGTAACAGTCAGAAACCATTTAGTTTAAAATTTTATGTAGTTAAGTTGTAGACTAATAATGTATTTGAGTTAATTTAGCATTTAAATGAATCACTTTGGCCCAATTAGACTCCACCATAGTGCTAATCAAATATTTGACTTGACCACTTATGATAGGCCCAGAAAACCAATAGATTTATTCTTTATTTCCATAGGAGACAAGCCTATTCCCCGTAGCTTCACTTGCACATCAAATGCATAAGTTGCGTGAAAAATGTAAGAACTTGAATTCAATCATCAAAATAAAATCGAATGCAGCGGAATTTACATACCTGCAGCCATATTGATTAAATCTGAAGTCTGACCTGGATCACGCCTTGATTACCTTTTAAACCGAGATCTTCTGACCTATCATCTTATACAATCTGAAGTTTTGTGTATTCTCTGTTTGATGGAGACACAGGCGTTTATATAGAGGCTAGGTTAGGGACCCGGTTACTCACGAAACCCTAATTTGACACAAATTGTCAAAACTATCCCTACCATCAAGAGAATTCTAATTTGATACAGATTGTCAAAGTTATCCCTATCATCAAGGGAATGGGCCAAACTTAAAGCCCAAAATATGTGAGTAACTTAATAACCTATTATCTTTAATTATCACCTAAATATATATTTGGGCCACATTAATCTAACATTCTCCCACTTGGCCCAAAGATATATGAAATACTTTTTAGGTGATAAAACTGAAAATGGCCATAAACATTTGACAGGTCAAATCATGGGTTAACTTCATAACTTAACTAAAAACTCTCTTAATATGAATCATGGCGTTTATGTTCTTTATATTGGCGAACACTCCCTTCCATGTATTACAATATTAAGAAAAATTCTTAATCAAGTACTCAAACTTAATACATGAATAAATCTTTATTTGAACTTAAATTCATTCTGGTCCAAACCAAAATATGAGATGAAATAAAACATAACTTAATGTGCACAAAAGTTTATCATCTCTAATTGAAACAAAATTCAAATAGAAATAAATGGATCACAAAGAGCTCAACAATCCCATTCTTTCTACGTGATCTACGAACAACTTAGCCGGCAAACCTTTAGTCATAGCATCAGCAATCATGAGATTAGTACTAATATGCTCAATGGCAATTGAACGCTCCTTTACTCGATCTCTCACGACCAAGTACTTAATGTCAATGTGCATGTTTCCACTTCCACTTTTATTGTTCTTTGAAAAGAACACTGCAGCTGAATTATCACAGTAAATCCTCAATGGTCGTGAAATACTGTCAACGACTCTCAAATCTGTGATGAAATTCCTTAACCACAACGCCTGTGCAGTAGCTTCATGGCAAGCTATAAACTCTGCCTCCATAGTAGAAGAAGTTGAAATGGTTTGCTTAATGCTTCTCCAAGAGATGGCGCCTCCGGCAAGGATAAAAATGAGACCAGATGTAGACCTTTTAGTGTCTTCACACCCATTAAAATCTGAATCTGAATATCCAACCACCTCTAAATTGTCAGAGTGTCTGTATGTGAGCCTAAAATGCTTGGTTCCTTGCAAATACCGCATAACCTTTTTAGCAGCTTTCCAGTGATCTAATCCTGAATTACTCTGGTATCTGCCCAACATCCCTACTACAAATGAAATATCGGGTCTTGTGCATACTTGTGCATACATTAAGCTGCCAACTGCAGATGCATATGGTATGCATTTCATCTCTTCTCGTTCCAAGTCATTCTTTGGACACTGTTTCTGACTGAAGGTGTCCCCTTTGACAATAGATGCTACAGATGATGAACAATTGCTCATCCTAAATCTCTCTAAAACCTTTCTATATAAACTTTTTGAGATAATCCTAATATCTTTTCAGATCTATCTCTGTGAATCTTTATGCCAATGACATAAAAGGCTTCACCTAAATCTTTCATTTCAAAGTTTTTCGAGAGAAATTCTTTAGTCTCATGTAGCAATCCTAAGTCATTGCTTGCAAGCAAAATATCATCTACATATAGGATTAAAAACATATATCTGCTCCCATTCACCTTAAGGTATATACATTCATTAACGACGTTTTCTGTAAAACCATTAGAGGTTATAACGTCATGAAATTTTAAATATCACTGACGTGAGGCTTGTTTTAATCCATATATAGATTTCATTAATTTGCAAACCAAATGACTTTTATCACTGGCAATAAAACCCTCAGGCTGAGTCATGTACACTTCTTTAAGATCCCCATTCAAGAATGTTGTCTTCACATCCATTTGGTGTAATTCTAGATCAAAGTGAGCCACTAAAGCCATGATTATCCTGAATGAATCCTTCTTTGAAACTGGAGAGAAGGTTTCGTGATAATCAATACCTACCTTTTGAGTGAAACCTTTTGCAACAAGTCTAGCTTTATATTGTTCAATATTACCAGATGAGTCTCTTTTAGTTTTATAAACTCATTTACAGCCAATAGCTGTAGACCCTTCTGGTAATTGAACGAGATCCCAAACTTGATTATTATCTATAGATTTCAACTCATCCTGTATGGTTTCATACCAAAGGCTCGAATTTACACTATCCATGGCATGTGAAAAACAACTAGGATTATCTAGAAGGCTTGACTCCTGCAAATAGACCAAATAATCACTAGAGATAGCTGATTTTCTTACCCTTGTGGATCTTCTTACACCCCCTTCTTGTTGAACAGTGGGTTCAACATGAATATTCTCTTCATGGGATTGTTCTTGAATTGGTTGTTCTTCAATGCTACTCGATTGAGTATCTTGAAAAACAATCAATTGATCTAAGTTTAGTGGTCGTTCAACAGAATCTACAGTTTCCTCAATTTGTACCATATGAGGATAACTCCCACTAACCTCAGAATCCTCAAGAAATTTAGCATTTCTTGATTCAACTATCTTTAGTGTATTTGAGAGACAATAAAATCTAAACCCCTTGGAGTTAACTGGATAGCCAATAAAATAACCGCTAGTTGTCCTCAGATCCAATTTGTTTATATTTGGATTATAAATCCGTACCTCAGCAGGACAACCCCATACGTGTAAATGTCTCAAACTAGGTTTCCACCCATTCCATAATTCAAAAGGAGTTTTAGGAACAGCCTTAGAGGGAACTCTATTCAAGACATACACAACAGTTTTTAAGGTCTCACTCCATAAACTAATAGGGAGATTAGAATTGCTTATCATGCTCCTCACCATATTCATAAGAGTCCGATTTCTTCTTTCAGCCACACCATTTTGTTGAGGTGTACCGGGCATTGTGTATTATGCAATAATGCCCTCTTCCTGAAGAAATAAAGCAAATGGACCCTTTTGTTGTCCCATCTCTGTATACCTACCATAATATTCTCCACCTCGATCAGATCTTACGATCTTAATCTTTTTGCCCTTTTGTTTCTCTACTTCTGCCTTCAAATTTTTAAAAACATCCAGTGCTTCTGATTTATTATGTAGAAGATAGAGATACATGTATCTGGAATGGTCATCTATAAATAAGATAAAATATCTTTGACCATTTAAACAGGGGATGGAGAATGGTCCACAGATATCCGTGTGTATGATCTCAAGAATCTTTGTACTTCTAGTGGCACCTTTACTATTCTTGTGGGTTTACTTACCCTTAATGCAATCCACACAAGTACCAAAATCAGTAAAGTTAAGATTGTTCAACAAACCATCATAAACAAGTCTTTTTATTCTCTCAATGGAGATATGTCCCAATCTCCTATGCAACAATTTAGAAGATTCTTCATTGATGACATTTTGCTTAATACCAGCATTATCATGCAAAGTCAAATAATTGCACACATAAGTAGGGTCCAAATCAATTTTGTACAATCCATCAGAATTGTAACCAGTACCGACTATTTTATTATTCCAAAAAAGATTAAATATAGTTCTTTTCACAAAATGAAAATCATAACCAATTCGATGAAGTCTAGATCAGAAATCAAATTTCTTGAAAAAGTTGGAATATAAAAAATATTTTCTAAGTCTAAAATAAATCCAGATTGTAAAATTAGTCAGTAGGTCCCCACAGCTTCAACTTGTGAAGGTTTCCGATTTCCTGAATAGATATAACCTTCACTTGCCAACGGTTTCCTTTGATTTAGAAAACCCTGCATGGTATTAGCAATATGAATAGTTGAACCAGAATCTATCCACCAAGTATTACTTGGAGCATCAATGAAAAAAGATTCATGATACACAAGAGATATGAGAATACCTTTCTCTTCGAGCCATGCCTTAAACTTAAGACAGTCTTTCTTTACGTGTTCTTTCTTCTTGCAGAAGAAACATGCTCCTTTATTGCCATATTTCTTCATTGGCACATCAGTATCTTTTTTCTTCTTTAGGCCACTTTTAAACTTCTTGGCATTTCCTTTATCATAATTTACTAGATGAACAGTCTCTAGTTTTTCATGTTTCATTCTCTCCTCCTCCTGAACACACATGGTTAATAATTCATTTACTGACCATTTTTCCTTCTGTGTGTTATATGATATCTTAAAAGGAGTATAATCTGTAGGGAGAGAATTCAGAATGAAATGCACCAAGAATGACTCGGAAATCTCAATCTCAAGGGACTTAATTTAGCAGCAATGTCCCGCATTTCCATTATGTGCTCTCGCATGCCTTTTGCATGATCATACTTCATGCCTGAGAGTTTTTGCATTATGGTGCTTGCAAATGCCTTATCAGATTTCACAAACTGTTCCTCAATAGCTTTCATAAAATCTGCGACTTTTTCACAATCAGAAATGGAACCTCTAATACTTTTACTTACATGAGACTTAATAAGCATCAAACTTAAGCGATTAGATCGCTCCCACCTCTCATATGATGCTTTCTCACCAGCGCTACTTGATTCCGTGGGATGTGGAGGCTCATCCACACGAAGCGCCAAATCAAGGTCCATACACCCTAATGTCAAGAGAACTTTTTCTTTCCAGTCCGAAAAATTGTCACCCGACAACATTGGAATACGAGAAGGATCATTGTAAAATGTAGTAGGAACTGCATTAACAAAGAAAACATGCATTAGAGCCATGATATTAATTCCAAATATGTCAGTAAATTCATGCCTCAACAGGTCACAAATAATATTGAATTTACAAACCCTTTATAATAAGGCTGGTAAGACAAGTCATTAAAATACCAATTCCATACCTGTGGGTCTAGGAATAGCACTTTAACACTCAATTAACCACCCTATTCTAATTAAACAAGAAAATAAATACCTCCCTGTGGGGTAAAGTCCTTACCTTATTATTTAATTACAAATTTTACAGAATATAATCTTTGTCTCAAAACTTCATGATAAGACTGATAAAATAAACCAAAATAAAATCCATGCCTGTGGGCATAGGATAATTATTTAAGATTTTATTTATCACCTTATCCTAATTAAACAACAAAATAACTACTTCGCTGTGGGGCAAAGTAATTATTTTATTACTTAATCACAATTTCATTAAATTTACTTTATATCCAATAAATAACCATAAAATGGATATACACTTTATCATTAGCTCCGATCTTTCAACTTTAATGGAGTAACTTTATCGATAAATACCCATAATTTTAATCGGACATTAAATCATTTAAAATCCCTCATGACAAAGATTCAATTACTTTATTGCCTTTGTACATATTATGTATGTTCTAAACCATAATAAAGGCCAGGCTCTAACTTGTAATCATATTAATTACAATGTTTCATATCCCCAAATTTATCAAATTATGAAACATACTATAAACTAATCCATTCATTAATATCATGTGTAAATGTGATGCATCACGGGAATCATATAAATTTAAATAGATAACAAAAATTTAACGAGCACTAATACAAACACAGAACTGTAGTAGCTTAGTTGGCTAGAGCTTGTTACCCTCAACACTTTGGTCGGCTTTGATCGGCTGTTCGATCTCCACAGTTAGCAAGTCTCTCCCTCTTTTTTTTTTTAAAAAGAAAGGTTAGACAGTATAAATATGCGGCATGTAAGGCTTGAACTCTCAACCAAAGATTTAAAATTTACGCCCTAGCCAATTGCGCCACAAGCTTTAGATATTCATAGTTACTGAAACGTCTCTATTTAATTTAATTAAAGATCGAAAATCTTCAAAAATAACGGCTAGGGTTCTGATCGATACCTTCAAGCCCATCTATTAGATTAATCAATATAGCATGAAGGTTGGCTCTGATACCACATGTAAGAACTTGAATTCAATCATCAAAATAAAATCGAATGCAGCGGAATTTATATACCTGCAGCCATATTGATTAAATCTGAAGTCTGACCTGAATTACGCCTTGATTACCTTTTAAACCGAGATCTTCTGACCTATTATCTCTATACAATCTGAAGTTTTGTATACGCTCTGTTTGATGGAGGCACAGGCGTTTATATAGAGGCTAGATTAGGGACCCGGTTACTCACGAAACCCTAATTTGACATAAATTGTCAAAACTATCCCTACCATCAAGAGAATTTTAATTTGACACAGATTGTCAAAACTATCCCTATCATCAAGGGAATGGGTCAGACTTAAAGCCCAAAATATATGAGTAACCTAATAACCCATTATTTTTAATTATCACCTCAATATATATTTGGGCCACATTAATCTAACAAAAAAACCATCAGCAAATAGTGTTTAGAGATGATTACTTACAAATCCATTGTAGATATAGCATGAAAGAGTGCAGTAATTTTTACTTGGAGATGAGGTAATGATTAGAGTTCGTCACAATAGATATCATTTTAGAATTAAAGAGAACCTTCATACTCGATGTACTAGTCCATACAGGATTCTTAAGGTGATTGGTTCAAATGCTTATGAGTTAGATATTCTACGAGATTTTAGTAGTAGCATGGTCATTGATGATGAAACTTAACTTTCCAACTACCATTCCAAATCCATTATGCATTACAGCTGCAAATGCACATCGCCTTCTAGTTCTTCTACCACCACCATAAAGGAACAAGATGGAGGAGATAGATGATATATTATAGGACAAGATAGTTTCGACATTTACTAGAGACTGCTAGTGATACTCAGTTCGTTGGAAAGGTTGGCCCAATTCAAAGGAACTTAAGAGATGACAACTAGAGTAACTCGATGCTTATCATTGCCACAATTCAACAGTTGTGAATATTTTCAAGTTGCGGAGGATTGATGAGGATCATTTTTAAAAGACTAATTTTAGTTTTATTATTAGCTATTTTGTGGATGTTTTGGTGTTTATTTATTTTTAGTTATTTGTACATGTCGCCCACAGAGTTTTTATTATAAATAATATTGTGTGAGACTTTTGATAAATTAGTGAAGATTAAATTAATTTATGTTCCTATGAAGTCTTTAGGTCATTTGAAAGTTGGTGAGTTGGTCTGAAGTCCAAATCTATATATATATATATATATATATATATATATATATATATATATATATATATATATATATATATATATATATATATATATATATATATATATATATATATATATATATATATATATATATATATATATATATATATATATATATATATATATATATATATATATTTAAATTCTATATTAGAGTTCTTTTCCAAATCCACATCTCTACCATGAAACTCTAAATCATTTTCATCGACTTCTGTGCTTGATTTGGATGGGCATAAATTTGATATATACAACACTATTGTTGCCCATCTAGGTTCGTTAAAAATACCATATATGTGCTACTTCAAAAGTCGAACTTAAACAATGAACACTAGTCCTAAATTCTAAACTGAAAGTCTAACTAAAAGTTAACCATGAACCACTAACATGCTTTTTTCCATTAGAAGGAATAACCTTGAATTGTAGTTTCCTACTATTTAGTTGTAGAACCAAAGTGCTTATATTATGGCCTTATATTTTTTTTTTTTTCATTTTTGAATTTATTTTTATAGTTTCGATTTTTTGAGTTCAAGTTATAAAGCTTTTGGGAGGTAGGTTGATTTGCTTATAGAAATTAGTGGCATTTGGGTGCTTTAGTTTGTTAGTGTTTGGTGACAGTGGTGCTAAGATTTTGAGTGATAAGAGGGCAGCCAAGAAACTACATTTGAATTTTAAAACACAATTGCTGATCACCATGAACTACCAAACAATTTTGAAAAATATTCATTTGTTTTGTCATGAATTAACTTTTTCTAGGGAACTTGTGTGGTTAGGTCATAAGGATATACATAGGTACATGATAAAATTCTGAATTAGTATACGTAAAACACAATGAACTGCAAGAAATGTAATGTTTGATGTGTGTCCGACACAGATACAGAACTTAATAGGAGTATCCGTGCTACAATGGTAAACAAGATACAAAGCTACCAGATTACAAAGATATTTCAATTTTCAGGCCATATCATGTCAAACGCTATGTCAGACATAAAACTTTCCGTGTCTTTGAAATTTTCCATGTATTTTTTTGGATTTTGCTATCGAGATGTCATTTCGTACCCACTTGTATCGATGTGGCCATGCCCTGCAACCTATCAGAGCTGCTAGTTTGTATATGAACTTTAATTTTGCTCTTCCAACTATAGAACATTTGTAAAATAAAAACTATAGGGTTCGGCACTCTTGCACAGCGATAAACTAGCCATAGTGATTGTTGCTCGATCAGTGTTTTATAGTGTTCATTATATTGAATACTAGGGATCAAAATCCCAACTGTAGCTTCTGAAATTGGTATGTAGAGAGATAATGCTGAAAACTAATAATTATAAAATTAATATTCACTTCTTCCACTATTTGAAGTCTTTATCAAGTCAATTGTAGTGGCTCATCAAATGTGCAGATATTGATGATATCTCATAAGCTAAGCATTTATCAGTTCAAATTCCATAACAAATCTATCATTTGCATCTAGCAGGCAAATGATTTCGTAAGTTGCAGTTAATGTTGTTCAGTTATATGAATAAGGGTGCTGGTGGTTACATTTATTCATTGCATTGCATTGATAATCTACGTCTTTTGGCGGGATTCCTGTTTTTCCCCCCTAAGAGTTGCATTTGGTGATTTTAGTCAAGTACATACACATCAAGCTACAATCGGAACTTATCAATTTTCTGCTTTTGCTATTTGCCCATGTTTCATTACAGGGGCGGGCTTCTTCTTGGTATTTCTGCTATTATGTCTGCTACTGGCTCTCTATTTTTACAAGCAAAGAATCGCCATTATCTGTGGGAAGAAGGGTCTGAACAAAAATCAGAATATTGAAGCATTTCTTGAGGAATATGGTGCTTTGACTCCGAAAAGGTATTCATATTCAGATGTGAAAAAAATGACAAAATCTTTTCAAGAAAAACTAGGCCAAGGTGGTTATGGCACCGTGTTCAAGGGCACTCTTAGCAATGGTCATGTCATTGCAGTGAAGATGTTAAACGATTCCAAAGGTGATGGGGAAGAATTTATCAATGAAGTTGCCAGCATTGGTAGGACTTCCCATGTTAACGTTGTTAGTCTTTTAGGCTTTTGCTTCGAGGGTTCCAAAAGAGCACTCATCTACGCCTTCATGTGCAATGGGTCACTTGAGAAATTACTCTACACAGAAGAACCCAAAACAACTCTGGATTGGGAAAAGTTGTACCGGATTGCAATTGGCATTGCTCGCGGGCTAGAGTATCTGCATCGTGGATGCATCATGCGCATAGTACATTTCGACATCAAACCTCACAATATACTGCTGGATCAAGATTTTTGTCCCAAGATTTCTGACTTTGGGCTTGCCAAATTGTGCCTCAAGAAAGACAGTATAATCTCAATTGCAGGTGCCAGAGGAACAATAGGGTATATTGCACCGGAAGTTTTCTCGAGAAATTTCGGAGTCGTGTCTAGCAAGTCCGATGTTTATAGTTACGGAATGATGGTTCTCGAAATAGCTGGAGGAAGAAGAAAGATCGCAAATGCAGGTGTTGAGAATAGCAGTGAAGCATACTTTCCACATTGGATATATGAATATTTAGATCAGAACAGGGATCTTTTAGCTTACGGTGTGACTGCTGAAAGTGAGGAAACTGTAAGAAAAATGATCTTGGTTGGTTTGTGGTGCATTCAAACAATGCCTCAGAATCGACCCCCGATGAGCAGAGTTATAGAGATGTTGGAAGGCAGTGTCAATGACTTGCAAGTTCCGCCAAAACCATATCTATCCTCGTCTACATTGGGCCCAACTATCGGTTCCTCCTCTCTCCAGGATATTTGTTGGGTAGATAGCAGCTGTTAATTTCATTTATGACAATCATTTTGAAAAATGCACCTGTAAATATTTTTATTTTCTCCTTACCTGGTAAACTAATGTCAGTTCTCATAAGCAGGGCTTGTTTATTTTCTTCAAGTAGGTGAATGAGAACTCTACTTCGTTAGAGAAATTTCCCTATTTTTTCTATGGTTTCTGTTCCTACTTTCGGTTTGGGGACAAAAAGAAACAAGCTAAAATGTGTTCCATATTTTTATGTGTTGGATTTCTTCTGCTTGTTGCTTTTGTTGCAATTTGCAGTAGCAGATAAAAGGTAATAATCCATTTTGATAAGCCTTTCTTTGGACTTTAGATTATAGAACTTTCAAGATTTCATTGAGAAACTATTTACAGTGATAGTAGAGTTGTTTCAGAATGACATGAAGCTGTTGATTCCTCACATTACTTTGTATTTGCATGCTTTTAGACTCTGTCTCCAGGAAATTGATAAAGGAAAGAAATGGTAAAGCTATAAGAAAATGAATAAGGATGCAGATAAGATGTAGGGGGGAGATACATCTGGTGGATTTAGCTTTCTATCTTCATTGCAATAATTTTTCATCATCATATATTCTCTTAGACCAAAAAAAAAAAAAAGAAAGAAAGAAAAAAAAAGAAAAAAAAATCTAAAAATTCAGGTGTGCTTTGAGGTCAGTAGTATAATTTGTAAATCCTGAAGACAGATTGATAAGCTGCATGCAAATAAAAGGCGATTAGAAACTTTTGAAACTTACGATATATTTCATATGCATATTAAACATGAATTCTTAAACTTTGCACAACTTAGTTGTGTGCACCAAGGTTGTCAAATAGAGATATGTACTAATGTTGAAAATAACGCGTTATGAAACCCGGTATGTTACGTTATGAAACATAACAGAAAGCGAGCATTACTTAACAGTTGAAAATAACTCAATGCACCGTAATGGTGCGTTTTTATATTATTTTACACTATTTTACGTTACGTTACGTTAAATTATGTCATGTTACGTTATTTACAATAATTTTTAAATAGTTTTTATATTGATTTCGATTATTTATTTTGATTATTAGCAAATTGCTATAGTTTTTTTCACTTGACAGCTAATTATTTGCTTATTTGATTTCTTGTTGCATTGTTAACTTATACATCCTTATTTACTTGTTATAATTCCTTTCCAATTACTAAAAAAAATTTTGTTATAATTTCTTTCCAAATAATAAAATTTCTTACTTGTTGATTAAATTGAATTATCAGCTAATCTAAAATAAACATTTAAAAATAACATAAATTGAGTATTACAAAATATAAATTATAATATTGATAATGATTGAAAATAAATTTGAAATCTTGTTTTTTTTATTTAGATGATGACTGAAATTATGGGTATGAAATATAATTTAATTTATAAAGATAAATATAAAAATTACTGTGAAACTTGTTAAAAATTTAGAATTAATACTGGGATATAATTTTTTATATTTTCTTTTAGAATTTTTAATTCAATTTTAAATTTATAAAATTTATGTTATATAGTGTTATATTAATTTTTTTAAATAAATAGAAAATCGCATAACCTATGTTATGCATTACGCTATATGCTATATAACCTAACAAAGACAAAACGTTACGTTACTGTTATCGTTATTTTAAACATTGATGTGTACTATATATTGTTATCCTAACGTATCGTATCGCATACCAAAGTGCATATTGTATCATAACATATGCTGATCAATGTCTAAAATGTATGCAAATAATCACACATTGGCATATATAACAAACATATGAGTAAATTTAAAGCATAAGTAAATAATAAATCTAGGACAAATAACATAGCCGCTAATATACATAATACAAATCATTAACTATACAAATATCATTCGAATTGCAATTATCATGATGTCATCAATCAAAGTTTTTACTTTAAAATAGTACATCACTAAATTCACTTGAGAATAATGTTTTTATTTTCATCATATCCTCGTTTCCTTTACTCCACACAAACTCTTCCTTTACATTGTTCATATTTTTCTTTTCTTTTCATCATTTACTGATTACAATTACATTAAAGTAATAAGACTTCACCAATAACTATAAACAAATTATATGCTACTACTACAACTAAGCCTTTTATCCCAAGTATTTGGGATAGGCTACATTAACCAAAAAAGAATCACGCTGGATCGATCACTTTGATATTCCTTCTCCATTCATTTCTATCAAGTAATATCTCTTTATTTAAACCTCTAGACTCCATATCTTTGCGTATCACCTCTATCATGTTTTCTTCGGTCTTCCCTTCGTTCTTTTAAATTGTCCTATATTGATAAACTCCCCTCTTCGAATTGGTACACTTGTAGGCCTACGTTGCACATGACCAAACCATCGTAAGCGATTTTCTCACATTTTCTCATCGATGGGAGTTATACCTATCTTATCACGAATATCTTCATTTCTCACTTTATCTCTCTTAATGTTGTCGTACATTCAAAGGAGCATGCGCATTTCTGCTACACTTATCTTTTGTGAATGACGTTTCTTTATAGCCTAACATTCCGTGCCATATAATAAACCTGGCCTAATAGCAGTTCTATAAAAATTTTCTTTCAATCTTAACGGAATGTTATGGTCGCATAAAACTCTCGTTGCCCTCCTCCATTCCAACTAGCCAGCTTGTATCGTATGGCTAACATCATTATCGATATCTCCATCATTCTGAATAATAGAACCCAAATGTTTAAACTGACTGCTCATTTGTATCTCTTACCTATCCAGTTTTACAGCAATATAGTTTATGGTCCGTCGTTTACTAAATTTACACTCCATATACTCTGTTTTAGACCTACTCAATCTAAAATCTCTAGATTCTAATATACGCCTCTATAAATCTAACTTGGCATTTACCCCTGCTCTTGTCTCATCAACTAAGACAATATTATCAGCAAATAGCATACACAAAGGTATCTCATTCTTAATGGTTTTAGTAAGCTCATCCATCACTATAGCAAATAAGAATGTGCTTAATGCAGATCCTTGATACAATACAATTGTGATAAAAAAAAATCACTTGTTAAACCACCACATGTTCTGGACCACTACTTCATCATACATGTCATTCATTATGTTGATATACTTGATAGAAACTTTTTTTTTCATCAGTGTCTACTAAGTATCTCTCGTGGAATCTTACTATAAGTTTTCTCTAAGTCAATAAATACCATATGCAAATCTCTATTTGTCTCTTGTAATCGCTCTATAAGTTGACAAAGTAAATGAATAGTTTCTGTCATCGATCGTCGCGGCATAAATCCAAAATGGTTCTCCAATATTTTAACAGTTTGTCGCAAACTATATTCAATTACCCTTTTCTAAAGCTTCAAAGTGTGACACATGAGTTTTATTTCTCGATAGTTAGAACAACTCTGAATGTCGTCCTTGTTCTTATACAGAGATACTAGAGTACTCTTTCTCCATTCATTTGTTATTTTTTTAATTTGCCAAATCTTGTTAACAAGATCTGTTAGCCACCTCACACCAATCCCTCCTAAGTATCTCCATACCTCTATAGGAAGCTCATCTGGACCAACAGTTTTTTTTTATTCCATCCTCTTCAAAGCCTCTTTTACTTCAGAATCTTTAATTATGCGCATAAAACTACGATTCATATTCTCACATTGAATAGTAAGATCTCCTAAATCTTGAGTAAAACTACCATTATATAATCTATCAAAATAATTTTCCTATCTTTCTTTAATCTCTTCGTCTCAAACTAGAACCGTCTGATCCTCATTTTTAATATACGTTACAGTACATAAGTCTTTAGACTTTTTCTCTCTTATTCGAGCAATTATATATATATCATTTTCTGCCTCTTTATTATCCAACTTCTCATACACTTGTTCATATAATTTAGTTTTTGCATCCCAAACAGTTTTCTTAGCCTCCTTCTTTACTAATTTATGCTTTTCAAAACTTATTCTATTATTATTATTATTATTATTATTATTATTCAAATCTCTATAAAGTTCTCGCTTGATCTTAATAGCATTTTTTACCTCTTCATTCCATCATGATGTATCCTTACATGGTAAAGCATCGTCCCTCGACTCGTCGAATATATCTTTAGCTGTCCTTTTAATGCAGCTAGCCATTTGTTCCAGTTATATTAGGATCATCATGGTCCCTCCAATCTAGTTCTTGTACTACTCTATCTATAAAAACTTTTTGATTACTTTCTAATTACTACAACTTAATTTTAGGATCTAACATACACTTAATCTTTCTACGTTTCTGTCTAATCTGAATATCTACAACTAAGAGTCTATATTGGATAACTACACTCTCACCTGCCACTACCTTACAATTGATACAACTAGCTCTATCTACCCTCCTACTTAAAAAGAAATCTATTTGGCTTGCATTCGATCCACTTTTAAAAGTAACTAAGTGAGAAACTCTCTTTTTAAACCAAGTATTCGCTAAAATTAAATAATAAGACAAAACAAAATTTAGAATTGAGTTACCTGCTTCATTTCTTTTTCCAAAACCAAATCTTTCATCCACACTATCAAACCCATTACGACTAGTTCCTATATGTCCATTGAGATCACCATCAATAAATAGTTTTTCTCTAGTGGTTATTTCTTGTACTATCTCATCTAAATCTTCCTGAAATTGATATTTACTAGATTCATCAAGTCCTACTTATAGTACATAGGTGCTAATGACATTAAAAATCTCTCGATCTAAAATAAGTTTAACTAATAAAATTCATCACCCTTCCTCCTAACCTCCACTACATCCCCAAATAATTGTTTATATATGATCATACCTACTGCATTAGGATTTCTATCTCTACCCGTATACCAAAGTTTTTAACCCCAAAGCTCTATGACTTTAGCTTTCTCACCTATCTACTTAGTCTCTTGTACGCACAAAATATTAACCCTCCTTCTAATCATAGTATCAACTAACTCTACTAATCTATCTGTAAGAGAACCTATATTCTATGATGCCAACCGAAATTTATATTTATGTTTATGAGCTAACTTGTTTACCCCCACCCGCTCATTAAGATGTGGGAACCCTCTTATATTTGACACCACATCCGGGCGCCGACGTGGCGCGTCACTTCTGGGCAATGATCTAGCAACCCTCACACATTTTTCACTACACTCGGGCTCCGATGTAGTGCGTCGCTCGGTAGGAAACGCTCCAACGAATTTCATATTTTGGCTCATGTCGTAATATGTGACAATATTTTATGCTGGTTGTCACGACCTACCACAACCCTCTTTTACCCCTGCTCTTGTCTCATCAACTGAGACAATATCATCAGCAAATAGCATACACAAAGGTATCTCATCCTGAATGGTCTTAGTAAACTCATCCATCACTATAACAAATAAGAATGGGCTCAATGCAGATCCTTGATGCAATACAATTGTGATAAAAAAACTACTTGTTAAACCACCACATGTTCTGGACCACTACTTCATCATACATATCCTTAATTATGTCAATATACTTGATGGGAACTCTTTTCTTCATCAGTGTCCACCAAAGTATCTCTCGTGGAAGCTTATTATAGGTTTTCTCTAAGTCAATAAATACCATATACAAATCTCTATTTGTCTCTCGTAATCGCTCTATAAGTTGACGAAATAAATGAATAGTTTCTGTCGTTGATCGTCCCGGCATAAATCTAAAATGGTTCTCTGATATTTTAACAGTTTGTCACAATCTATATTCAATTACCCTTTCCCAAAGCTTCATAGTATGACACATGAGTTTTATTCCCCGATAGTTAGAACAACTCTGAATGTCGTTCTTATTCTTATACAGAGGTACTAGAGTACTCTTTCTTCATTCATTTGGCATTTTTTTAATTTGCCAAATCTTGTTAAAAAGATCTGTTAGCCACCTCACACCAATCCCTCCTAAGTATCTCCATACCTCTATAGGAAGCTCATCTGGACCAACAACTTTTCTTGATTTCATCCTCTTCAAAACCTCTTTTACTTCAGACTCTTTAATTATGCGCATAAAATTACGATTCATATTCTCACATTGAATAGTAAGATCTCCCAAATCTTGAGTAAAACTACCATTATATAATCTATCAAAATAATTTTCTATCTTTCTTTAATCTCTTCGTCTCGAATTAGAACCGTCTGATCCTCATCTTTAATACACTTTACATTACATAAGTATTTAGATTTTTTCTCTTAGTCGAGCAATTCTATATATGTCCTTTTCTGCCTCTTTATTATCCAACTTCTTGTATACTTATTCATATAATTTAGTTTTTGCATCCCGAACAGTTTTCTTAGCCTCCTTCTTTGCTAGTTTATACTTCTCAAAATTTATTCCATTATTATTATTATTATTATTATTATTATTATTATTCAAATCTCTATAAAGCTCTCGCTTGATCTTAATATCATTTTTTACCTCTTCATTCCACCATGATGTATCCTTACATGGTAGAGCACCGCCTCTCGACTCACCGAATATATCTTTAGCTATTATTTTAATGCAGCTAGCTATTTTGTTCCATGTTATATTAGGATCAGCATGGTCCCTCCAATATGCTTTTTGTACTACTCTATCTACAAAAACTTTTTGATTACTTTCTAATCGCCACCACTTAATTTTAAGATCTAACTTACACTTAATATTTCTACATTTCTGTCTAATCTGAATATCTACAACTAAGAGTCTATATTGGATAACTACACTCTCACCTGCCACTACCTTATAATCGATACAACTAGCTCTATCTACCCTCCTACTTAAAAAAAATCTATTTGGCTTACATTCGATCCACTTTTAAAAGTAACTAAGTGAGAAACTCTCTTTTTAAACAAAGTATTCGCTAAAATTAAATCATAAGACAAAGCAAAATTTAGAATTGAGTTACCTACTTCATTTCTTTTTCCAAAACCAAATCTTCCATGCACACTATCAAACTTATTACAACTAGTTCCTGCATGCCCATTGAGATCACCATCAATAAATAGTTTTTCTCTAGCGGGTATTTCTTATACTATCTCATCTAAATCCTCCCAAAATTGATATTTAATGAGTTCATCAAGTTCTACTTTTGGTACATAGGCGCTAATGATATTAAAAATCTCTCTATCTAAAATAACTTTAACTAATAGAATTCATCACCCTTCCTCCTAACCTCCACTACATTCCAAATAATTATTTATTTATGATCATACCTACCCCATTACGATTTCTATCTCTACCCGTATACTAAAGTTTATAACCCCAAGACTCTATGACTTTAGCTTTCTCACCTATCTACTTAGTCTTCTGCACGTACAAAATATTAACCCTCATTCTAATCATAGCATCAACTAATTCTACTAATCTACCTGTAAGGGAACCTATATTCCATGATGCCAACCGAAATTTATGTTTATATTTATGAGCTAATTTCTTTACCCCCACCAGCTCATTAAGATGTGGAAACCCTCTTATATTTGACACCACATCCGGGCACCGACGTGGCACGTCATTTCTGGGCGATGATTTAGCAATCCTCATATATTTTTCACTACACTCGGACTCCGATGTAGTGCGTCGCTCAGTAGAGAATGCCCCAACGAAATTCATATTTTGGCTCATATCATAATATGTGACAATATTTTACGTTGGCTGTCACTGTCCTACCACAACCCTCCTCCTTTATCATGGCTTAGGATAGGTAGTGCATAGCACTGGCGGAGTTAAACAAATTATATGCTAACTATTAAAAATAAATAAATAATTGAATAAAATTTTATTATTACTACTTCTTTTGGTAGAGCCAATTGTTCCTCCTTCAACTTTAAAATACTATGAAAATCCATATAAGTAATTTCATCCACTATGTAATTTCTTTCTCAGCAGTCCACTCATAATTAGATTTCATATCCCAAAGGTAATCAAATCATATGTTTCTCCTATCTCTTTACTTTATTCTCAGTCTTAATTGTATACTATTTTAGCTAAAAGGGAAGCATTAAGTATAAGGTCGTTACACCTCTGAAAAAATAAGAAAACAAGTCAATGTGATATTAATTAATCATCTGCTATAGGTACATATCCATATAAGTGATTCCTTTCACTATGTAATTTCTTTCTCAGCAGTTCACTTATAATCAAATTTCATATACAAAAGGTAATCAAATCATACATTTCTCCGATCTCTTTTCTTTTTTTCTCAGTCCTAATTGTATACTATTTTAGCTAAAAAGGAAGCATTAAGTATAGAGTCATTACACGTCTGAAAAAATAACAAAACAAGTCAAAGCAATATCAATTAATTATCGGCTACAGATATATCACTGTAACGCCCCACTACCCGGCACTATGATTGCTAAGTCATTCGGCAATATGTAATAATATGAATAATCTTAATTTTACAATACTGTCATTCATAATGGGAAATGTGTAATAATAATTCTCAAATAGACAAATAAACTCTCATACAAAATAGAAGTTTTTATTTGCATAGAGACTAAATTAAGCAACTACGTAAAATAACACCAACTACAAGCTATAATCTTCTTGAATTAACTGCAGCAAAATATGTTTAATACATTCATCCATCTCAATGAAATTTAAAGAAAACTAAAACTAGAATAAAACATTTCAGTCATCCACTTACCCTCGCAACTCTGCCTGCTCCTAGAAGTAGGTTAGATATTGATCCATCTCAAGTGGATCTACCTCTAAGCTAGATATACATACCCGATCATTGGTAAAGCGACCAATGACAATATAGTATAATAAATCTAATATAATAATGGAAAATCAGTTAAATAGCGTAGATAATAGATACAATATCAATTTCCTGCATTAATTTCATATATTTAGGTCTCATCAATTTTTATTATAGTATTTGGAACAACATTGATGTATAGAAGTAGATATTCTGAATGCACCCGTTGTAACTAATTAACATAGTAACAATAGATTTTTGCCTACCCTGAATCCCCCCATATATGCGGGATACGATGCATGTTTTTGGTTAAAGCACATCTCAAATCCCCCATGTATGTGGGATATAGTGGTAAGTTTTTGGTCAGAGCCTATATCAAATCTTTCCATGTATGTCAGATATAGAGGCAATAATCAAATACAGTTTATCAACTATCCCAAGACAATCTTGATTTCCTCCAAGAACCCATGTATTCGTTCTTTCTCGATCACTCATTTATATCGTTCAATTCAACTGATGTGACAGTAATAGTAGTCAATTTCACTATCATCAGTCAAAAACACTACAATAATTTCTTTAGGTTCCAAAATCATTCACATAGTTCATTTTCAGATAACAATTTCACTTTTAGAACAAATTTAATAGGGTATTTTAAGTATTACAGCTAGTCAGTCAATGTATCTTTGCAACAATTCTTATTCAAACAAGCAATTACTCATAAATTTGATTTATTCATTATTGTCCAATAAATCAAATATAAAATAATAGAAAGTTGTGTCCATAAACGACTATGCAAGGGTGAACCATTGATGGGCCAAACGGCTCAAACAAAATAGGCCAATTGATTCAGCAGTAGATGGGCCATCACTCGCAACTCCAACAGAGCGGTCTAGTCGCTGCTGTGGTTGATGCAGCCATCGACCATGGTTCAAGCAATCCAGTAGGATTATTTCTCTCTCCTTTGCAAGAAATTCCTCTTTTTTCAATAAGTCTAGTCTCTTTTTAATTCTCATGGACGAGATTTAAAATAATCCATTAATAACAAGATCCATGAATAAAATAATTTTGACATGTTTTAAATCAATATTCCATCAAGATCCCTACTTCCATACAAATTTTCAGTAAGAAATTTAATTTAGAGTAACGAATTCAATTTATCAACATCAAAACATATGAACAGAAATTTAAACTTCAAATAATAATGTATCATGATTTTAGAGTCTATGTCTTACCTGGAGCTGAAATAGCGAAGATATAGAGTGTGTATGCACAAAATTGTTTTGAAACGTCTGATTTATGTCCCCGTTGTCTCTCCTTCCTTCTCTCTTCTTTACTCTATTTTTTTGCTTTTATGCAGTTGGGGAAGAAAGGGCTACTGCTAGGGAAAGTATGGTGAGATTGGTTTTCCTTTTTATCAGGAATGAGGAGATCTAATTACGATTCTAATTATCTAGGATATATAAGGTTAGTTAAGGATATTGTAGACTATCTTTTATATTATTATAAATAGGATAGTCAACTTATAGAAAAGTCATCTTTTTTTGTTTAAGATATCGTTCAGATTATCTCATACTCTATTTTTTTTTTTTTTTTTTTTTTTGCAAAACCATAAAATTTTAATTATAAAATCAGAAAATTGTTAGGATGGAATGGACATTACATCCTTCCCCCTTTAAATAAAAATTTTGTCCTCTAAATTTATATAAACCAAAATAATATAAGAAAAGATTCTTATATCTTTAATCAAAAAAGTTCATAAACGACACTCAAATATCCTTTTTCTCGACACTCAAATATCCTTTTTCTCACTTCCAGATAGCCTCTTACATTGCACGTTAGTTCCATTAAAATAACATGAAGGGAATTATTCAGTTCTTTAATATCTTCTTCTCCATATGATCGATGATGGTGAGTTGCTGCTCTAAATACGAAAGGTCTGATCTGATCTCAAGATCTGAGTGCTCCAGAATGTATCTCATCATGGACATACCTATTCAGCTGCAAGACATGGAAGACATTGTGTACTCGCTCTAAAGATAGCAATACAGTCAGCCGTTAAGAAACTTGGCCCACTTGCTTCACAATCTTAAATGATCCAATCATTCTCTGCCTCAATTTTCCATGGCTACCAAAATGAGCAACTCCTCGCATAGGATAAATCTTCAAGAAGACTGATTCTCCTATTTGAAACTCTAGCAATTGACAACAAATATCTGTCAACTTCTTCTACCAGTTGTAAGCTACCTTCATGTGCTGCCAAAACAATTTAACTTTGTCCACTATCTCAATAATCATTTTCGGTACTAGCATTTCCTCTCTCTAATATCATCCTAATAAACTGATGATCTACACTTCCTTCCATAAAGAGCTTCAAAAAGTGTAATCTTAATACTCGCTTGATAACTATTATTATAGGTGAATTCTACAAGGTTTAGCTAATCCTCCTACGATCCTCCAAAATTAAGCATACAAACTCTCAGCATGTCCTTTTCGTACTGGCCATCCATCTTATTCCAAGGTAAGGCTTGAATCAGGTTTCTCGATTTGATCCAATGCTATGCCATGTAAAGTCACTACCTCATGCATATACTTCTTTGCCAAAACTTCCATAGATTGTTCCACATGAAATTGAATGAAATATGCCAGTTTGGTGGGATGGTCTACAATTACCCGTAATGCATTGTTACCCTTAGGACTATACAGCGAGGCCGTGACAAAATCTATGATAACCGTCTCTCTTTTCCACTCGGATATGGGCAATAGTTGAAGCAATCTAATTGCTCTCTAGTGTTCTATTTTTATTTGTTGTAATAGTAAGCACTTGGATACATAACTTAGCAATCTCTCATTTCATCCATACTGTCAAAAATATTACTTAAAGTGCTGATACATCTTCGTACCATCGAGATGAACAGAATAAGATGAAAAATGAGTATGTCAAAGAACTTCCTGTCGAATGTCCTCTTTAGGCAAAAAAGCATGCTCTACCAAAACTAAGACATCCATCTGCATGAGTACACGAGTATGTTCTATATCCAGCTGCTATCCGATTCTTGAGCTTTTGCATTCAAGATCATCCTTCTAAGATGTCTTCAAGGGGGTTGAAATTGCAAAGTCATAATCTATGCCACAAGAATCAAATAGATGAAATAGGTAGAACAATCTCCAAATCTAACTGTCTAATCTATCTGAGCAACTCCTTTTACAACATTAGAAATATCATCATCGGCAATAAGTTTTAAGAAAATGAATAAGGTTGCAGATAAGATGTAGGGGGTGATGCATCTAGTGGATTGAGTCTTCTATCTTCATTGCAATAATTTTTCATCATCTTATATTCTCTTAGCCAAAAAGAAAAAAAAATCTAAAAATTCAGGTGTGCTTTGAGGTCATAGTATATAGTCTGTAAATCCTAAAGACAGATTGATAAGCTACCTGCAAATAAAAGACAGATTGATAAGCTACCTGCAAATAATAGGAAATTAGAAACTTTTGAAACTTATGATATATTTCATATGCATATTAAACATGAATTTTAAAACTTTGCACAACTTAGTTGTGTGCACCAAAGTTGTCAAATAGAGATATGTAATATATATCGTTATTCTAATGTATCGTATCGCATACCAAAGCGCATATTGTATCATAACATACGCTGATCAATGTCTAAAATGTACACAATTACGCACACAAATGATATATATAACAAACATATGAGCAAATTTAAAGCATAAGTAAATAAATAATCCAGGACAAATAACATAGCCGCTAGTATACATGATATAAATCAGTAACTATATAAGTATCATTCAAATTGCAATTATCATGATGTCATCAATTAAAATTTTTTACTTTAACATAGTACATCACAAAATTCACTTGAGAATGATGTTCTTATTTTTATCATATCCTCGTTTCCTTTACTCCACACAAACTCTTCCTTTACATTGTTCATATTTTTCTTTTATTTTCATCATTTATTGATTACTAAAGTTATAAGGCTTCACCAATAACTATAAACAAATTAGGTGTTAAATATTAGAAATAAATGACTAATTGAATAAAATTTTACTATTACTTCTTCTTTTGGTAGAGTCAGTTGTTCCTCCTTCAACTTTAAAACACTATGAAAATCTATATAAGTGATTCCATCCACTATGTAATTTCTTTCTTAGCAGTCCACTCATAATCAGATTTCATATCCCAAAGGTAATCAAATCATATGTTTCTCCTATCTCTTTTCTTTTTTTCTCAGTTTTAATTGTATACTATTTTAGCTAAAAGGGAAGCATTAAGTATAAGGTCGTTACACCTCTGAAAAAAAAAATAAGAAAACAAGTCAATGCAATATTAATTAATCATCCGCTATAAATACATATCCATATAAGTGATTCCTTCCACTATGTAATTTCTTTTTAAGCAGTTCACTCATAATCAAATTTCATATCCAAAAGGTAATCAAATCATATGTTTCTCCGATCTTTTTTTTTCTTAGTCTTAATTGTATACTATGTTAGCTAAAAAGGAAACATTAAGTATATGGTCATTACACCTCTGAAAAAATAACAAAACAGGTCAACGCAATATCAATTAATTATCTGCCACAGATATATCACTATCATGTTTAAGAACTCTTGCTTTAATTCTTCATCTTCTACAATCTATGCTGTAATGCCCCACTACCCAGCACTATGATTGCTGAGTCATTCGACAATGTGTAATAATATGAATAATCTTAGTTTTACAATACTGTCATTCATAATGGGAAATGTGTAATAATAATTCTCAAATAGACAAATAAACTCATACAAAATAGAAATTTTTATTTGCATAGGGACTAAATTAAGCAACTACGTAAAATAACACTAACTACAAGCCAACTTCAACTCCCTTTATATATTCAACACTTGCATTGTTGTTCATTTCTATCCATCTCTTTTCTCCTATTATTCCCTGTACAAGCTCAAACACAATCATATTATGTATTAATTAGGATGAAAGAAATATTGCCACCAAGTAGAGCAGCTTTGGATTTATTACTTTGATTACATCCTAACATGTCTATTACATCCTAAAGTAGTTAGAAGCCCTCCATCGACTGCTAAATCCTAAACATCCAAGTTATTCTGTAGGAATTGTTCATTATTGACTTTAGCTCACTCATTATCATTAACACTTTCAAGACCAATATAATGCTCATTAGAACATTAAAGGCAATAACTTCCTCTCCAGAATGTCACATTATCATAGGTAAAAGTTCTAGTTGAAAATAATTTACTAAGAGTACTAGGTTTCGTATGTGAAAGCGATCCAGTGCAAGGAGAAGGCCTAATCTCATGTTAATAAACTTGATTCTTATTGTTAGCCCAAAAAGAATAAGAATTTTTTCAAAGATTCATTCATCAATCAAAGCAAACACCCACCAGGTCGAATGTTAGTCTAACAACAATGGTTGTTTTTGAAGCAAGACGGTGGGTAATTTCCCCCGTGTTCCATTAACGAAGTCTTAACAGAACATAAAAACTATTACAAAAGTTTTCAAGACATTCAGTAGTTCATATTACAACAAAAAAACAGTAGACTAGATAACAACATAATTTAGACCAAATCCCTACTCCTTCCCAATGCGTGGATCTTCATCGTTGCTCTTGGTCGCTAGGACCACAGGTTGTGTTGTCCACTTCCTCTGGTAAGTAGCTTCTTCCTTTAAGTTGTCAACCTCCCCTGATAAGTAGCCTGACCAAAAGAATGCATCAAAACAAATACATCCAAGGCAAAAATAAATTGTGTGTGTGATGTTATTAAATATATTTCTCTCACGCCACACATTCCAGCAGATTGAAGCAACTAGAATTGATTTAGTTTTAGAGATTGGTCCATTGATGTTTGCTCTCTTCCATATGCTATCGACTCTCCTATAAGAGAATCTCAAATCAAAACGTCGCCCACACTCTTTCCAAATTTTCTTGGTGAATTCGCAGTCTAGGAACAAGTGTGTCGTACTTTCACCTGCTTTTCGGTATAAGATGCATATATTTAGATCGGACCACCCTCTCCTTTGAAGTTTAGGCCAAGTGAGTACCGCATCCTTTTGAATCAACCACATGAGGATCCTAACCTTCAAGGGGTAATTCATATTCCAAATCCATTTCGTGTAAGGCATTCTGCACCCGTCATCTATCAGATGAGCGTATGCAGATGACACAGAGAAATTGCCCCCTTTCCTCCATCTCCAAATTGGTATGTTTTCCTTACCCCTCAGAAGGCCCTTGATTTCTCTATCTTCTTCAATGGTTGCTGAAGAGCAGAATCTATTATTTCTAAAATACTAGGAATTGCGTCTCCAGCAATCTGCCACCGTAGCCTCTTTATCTATGGCCGCATCATAACAAATTGGGTACAGAATGCTCAACGGAATTTCGGTAACTCATCTGTCATTCCAAAATGAAATGTTCTGTCAATCTCCCAATGTAAACGAAATGCTGGATAGAAAACTTTTCTGTATAGAGAACACTCCTTTCCAGAACGTTGAAGCTTGAGTTTTATTTCTCATTCTGATACTCCACGTACCCTTCCTTGAGCCATATTTGTTGAGAAGTAAGCATTGCAACGTTCCATTAGGACGAGTTAAAAGTTTCCACCACCATTTAATGAGTAGCGCTTCATTGAACATTTCCAAATTCAGTATGCTCAAACCACCATGTTCCTTTGGTCTACACACTTGACCCCATCGGACCAAATGGTATTTTCGGATGTCTGACTGTGCTCCTCCCCATAAAAAGTTCCTACGTATGGTATCAATTCTTTTCCTGACCCATACAGATAAGCGGTAAAAGGACATTAGATACAATGGTGTTGAAGAGAGAACCGAATTTATGAGAATAACTCTTCCTCCTATCGATAAGTATTTATTCTGCCAACCATCCAATCTCCTTTCCAACTTGTCTATGATTTCTCTCCAATCCTCCCTCTTTGGTTTGCCTGGCCTCAACGGCACCCCTAAATACTTGATCGGAAAGGTGCTTTGCTGGCAGCCGAATATGAATTGCAATGTGGAAAAGTGAAATTTTCTTGTCCCAGATTGACAATTGTGGTATTTTTGAGATTAATTCTTAACCCAGACCATGCCTCGAAATAGCACAAAATCCATTTTAGCACCATGCCTTGCTTGATCTCTGTATTGCCAAAGAGCAGGGTGTCGTCAGTATATTGCAAGTTAATTAACCTGACTGTCTTTGCCCCATTGAGTCCTTCTATCAATCCTGCATCCTTAACCTTCGAAATCATTCTATTTAAACCATCAGCAACCAGTGTGAACAATAGTGGGGATAGGGGGTCCCCCTGTCTTAGGCCACGTCGACACACCATTTCTTTACTCCGAGTGCCATTCAATAGGATATGACACTTTCCAAATTTCAGCCAATTTGCTATCCACTCAATCTAACATGAGCCGAAGCCCCTATGTTCCAATACCTCTAATAAATAATTCCAATCCACAGTATCATATGCTTTCTCAAAGTCCAATTTTAGCAAAAATCCTCCCTTACATGTTTTCTTGGCTTGGTGAATGATTCATGTGCTTCTGCCACCCCTTCAAGTATGCTTCGTCCCTTAATGAATCCAGACTGATAATCTCCAATCAGGTTGCTCATAATGGGAGAAAGCCTGTTGGCCAAAATTTTGGAGATAATTTTCAGCGAACTGTTAAGAAGAGCTATAGGGCGGAACTCTCTTACCGAAACTGGCATCATCTTTTTCAGTATAAGGACCAACTGTGAATACTTTATGCTTTGCAAGTCTGTTTTTCTTGACATAAAGTCCTTAACAAGCCTTCCAACATCCTTCTTGATTATTGGCCAAAATTCTCTATAGAGCAGCAGCGGAAAGCCATCTGACCCTGGCGCTTTGTCTGAGCCCAACTCCCAGACTGCTTTTTTAATTTCTTCCTCAGTGATCTCACATTCCAAACTTGTATGATCTACTTGCGGTTCCCACAGTTTAGGAAATATCTGGATTCGCCGACCGCTTTTTCACAGAACATTTTTTGGAAATGTGTGTACACATGTTTTTGCAATGCCTCTTCCGTCTCCACTATGCTTTCTCCTTCGAAGAGTCTTGTGATCTTATTCACCCTGCGTCGCATATTTGCCATTTTGTGGAAGAATGTTGTATTTGCATCTCCTTCTTTAAGCCATTGGCATCTAGCTCTTTATCTCCACATATCCTCCTCTCTTTTAAAGATGAGATTAATATCTCTTCTAGCTTCCAGGAGTTCACTTACTTCTCCCTCAGTTAGTATCTGTACTTCTTCTTTCTTTTCCAGGTTATCGATCTTCTTTAACACAGCTTCCTTGGATGCTCTTTCCTCCTGTAAATATCGCCTTTCCCATTTTGTCAGCACCGCCCTAAGTCTTCTTAACTTAATACAGATATTTTTTGATGCATCTACCATCGTAGTTGGCTGCTTCCAACTTTCCGTGATCAAGTCCCTAGCTTCTTGATGCTGTAGCCACCATTGCTCAAATCTGAATATCCTCACCTTTTTCCTACTGGCTTCTCCAGAGGAAAGGCATATTTGGACATGATCCGATGTGGGTCGTTTTACTGAATATGCTTACGCCAAACCAAATTTATCATCCCACTCTACCGAAATAAAGATCCGATCCAGCTTTGCAAGAGACGGCCTCTGTCTCATATTGGACCATGTGAAAAGTCTATCTCTGATCGGCACTTCTAACAAGTATAGGTCGGATATGAAGTCATTGAAACCCTGTCTCTCTCTGTCATTTGTATCTCCACCCAGTCTCTCGTTAGCATATCGTACTATGTTGAAATCTCCCCCTATAATCCATGGTCCCGACGCCTTCATCCTTAGACGACGAAGTTCCTCCCAAAGCTCCTTTCTTTTGCAACTAAAGTGTGGGCCGTATACCGCCGTAATCCATTGAGTCCAGTCATCTGACTTTCTTTGAAGCTTGATGGATAGGGAGTATTCCCCAATCAAGTGATTTAGTTCTGAGAACTTATCCTTGTTATATCCTATCAGTATCCCCCTTGATCTACCATCTGATTTATTTCATTCTGAATTTAAACTTCTGGTTAACAGATAAACTATTTATGCTATACGCAGATGGATCGTCTAGCTTAGTCTCCTCCAGACACACTATATCTGCTCTACTATCTTTTATTACTTGGGAGACCATTCTCCTCTTCTTGTGATCCCCCAAACCCCTGACATTCCAAAATAGACAATTCATTGCTAATTCGTTTTATCACCCTCTGACTGAGCTCTTGCTCAACTTCCCTCCGAAACCTGAGTGTACCTAGATTTTGTAGAGGCTCTAGATTTTTGACAAATTCTAGATTTTCTTTTTGTTCCCTCGCATCTTTACCCATATCTATCTCACATGTGTGTGCAATATCAAGCAAAATATTATCTGGCATAATATTAAGCAAATCCAAGTTTAACGAAAATGTACCTGGGTTGCTGTCAACTGACAGGGCCTTTCTTCTGGATGCGAGCGTCAGCACTGTTCCTCTATCTTACTCGTGCTTCCCTCATTCTTCTTCCAGCCTACGACTTCTCCTGTTAGGTGTGATTACTGGTGGTATCAACATCTTACTGTAACTGTCATGCAGTTCAGGGTCAGTCATGAGTGCTTCAACTATTTCGGTCACCTCATTGTCCTCTTCAGACATCAGTACTTTCTCTTCCTGGTCGTCTGGATCCTGATGTTGGGTACTTTCTCCCTCCTTGATTTCCACTTCTGGTTCTTCTTTAGTTACTTCTGTAGCTTTTTTCCTCTTCAATCTTCTCTTCTTTGATAATCTAGAAGGTTGGCGCCTCCTCCCACCAGCCCTAGAATTCTCCTCGTGAAAGAGATTCTCCATCATTTTAGCCACGGCATTGGTGATTATCTCCTTGTCGAAGCCCTGAATGGTTGCAAGAAAATTGGTTTGCTCACTTGCCTCCTTATCCTCCTCTTTCCTAGCTCGGAAAAACTTAAGAAGAATTGACTGGTCCACGGCTAACTGTCCTTGTAGACTTTTTCTTAATAAACCCAAATTGGATCCCCATTCATCCAGATTTTCCAAATATCCACCCGGCCCAACTCCCCCTTTCTTATCATTAACGTGTTTTCCACTCCCTTGCTCTAAGCAACTACCTACTCCTGCTGTCCCCTAGCTTCGCTTATCTTCGGCGCCGAGTCTTGAAATATCGTGCTAATTAATGCTCTCCTCTCTTCATCTGACTCATCCCGTCATTTCCCTCTTTCTATGTACTGTTCCTTTTCCTTTCTAGCATTTCCTTCTTCCTTTCCATCCATCACCTCCCGCCTGTCCTCCTCTGACCTTCTTCCTCCTTGCTGAATTGACAGGGAGCTTGTGTCAGGCTCTTTTTCCTGCTGACATTTGCTTGCTTCCGCCTCCGGTTCTTCCCTTTTCGGATCTCGATGTACATGAGTTTGCTCTTTAGATCTACTGGTGACCGTCTGATCCAGATCCTTTCTGTGATCTTCTAAATGTTCGGGTTGTATCCTGCGCCAGGTCCTTTTGCCGGCGGCCCGGCGGCGTATGGCCCCGGGAAGGCGGAGGATCGGCCTCTATCAGCCAGTCCCTCCCCTTCCTCGAGACGGCCAACGCCTGCCGTGTGACCAGTTGCCGGCTTGACCTCGTCTAGGGTTTCTCCGATTTGTTGGTCAATCATGTTCTCTGGAACCCTTGGCACTGTAAGTCTCATTTCCACCCTTATTCCAATCTTGCAAAGATGCCGACCAAAAACCGCATAAAACTCCTTTGGAATAGCAGTGATTCTATCGCAACCAATGGTAACCCTAGCTGCTCTGAGCTCCGACCTATCAAGGGTTCGACCGTCGATTTCGATTATGTGTGCAAATTTAATTACCAATTTGCTGAGGTCCGTGCAGTTTCAATGAAGCAATGGTACCCCGGTGATGGCTATAGTTGCTACTTCCGGGAGGGTGTGAATTCCATCTTCTTCCTCGCCGGTCCATCGGTAAACTGTGAAACCAGCATTGTGGTTTCTACACGGTATGGAGGTTCTTCTAATGGTATGATTGAGACCTTCTTTTGACGGAAATTTTATCAGTTAATACTTTCCTTTGTCGTGAAAGTCCCAATTAAAATTAGAGAACTCTAAACAAATGGCTCGAAGGCCGGACTTGATATCCTCCACCGTGAGCGAACCGTGGCCGAGATACACCACACCCATTATCTCTGCAAGTTTCCTCTTTTCTTCTGCAGCCAAGTCCGTAAGAGGAATGAACACTGTTGGTTTTGCTTTGAGTGCATTGGAGATGGCTTTTGGGCTCTCTTCCATCACCAGTCCCTACTTTGTTCTTGTCTGATTATGCGTCGATATTTTGATAGATGGTTGTTGTTTGATGTTTGAATGGTGAATATTCGTTGTTCCCACAAAATATTTCATCTCCGATTTATTATTTCTTCCCCATCTTGGGACCTCCGGGATCTGAGAACATTCAGCAATACGGTGCCCCCAATCTTTTGCAGTAATGACAGCTTATTGCTGGGCATTCTTCCTTGAAGTGACCTCTAATGCCACAGTTCCAACACGCCTCCGGCTGGCTCCCATTATGACAGCCAGACGAAAACTTCCTTTTCTTACTAACGCCTGTCTACATATATAGCCTTCTCCCTCTTGGTGGTGTATTTCGACTTATGCTTCTTCCACTCTCCAACACCCTCTTCATCTGAACTGGAGATATAGACTGGGATTTTTTGTTTTGCCAAAGACCTTTTCCCCTGTGTAAGTCTTCTTACGATCGAAGTCCTTTAGGGTCACCGTAGAGGTCTTGGGAGGTGCCGTGGATGACGTCTTAACGTCCCCGGCTCCTCCTTGCCCCGGCGACCCGCCCACTACCTCCGACCATAATTTTTTTTGGTGTTTGTAGTTTTTGTCGTCGTCACTGCTCTCAACTTTCCTGTTCTTATCTTTCCTTCCTAGCCAACTCCAACCAAAATCCATATCTACTTGTCGGTTGACTATGACAAGTTGAATCTGAGGCTTTGTAACTTACTTCTCACTCGCCGATGATGATCCCCCGAAACTATCTTGTTCCTTTGCCGAAGCTTGCTAGAGGTTCGCCGATGAAGATATCTCGAGGCTGGACTCCAAAGCGTACCCTTATGCCGATGATGAGACTGCTCTGAGACTTCAGATCCACCCTAGGATGAGTAGGCTTGCCGGAAGTTTCGTCTTCCGGTGATCGTCGGATATCGCCTCTATTAGCCGCCTCCAACGATTTTATCATATAAGCCTTTTACAACAATGGTTGTTATTCAACATTTTGATTAACACAAAGGCAAAACTAACAATACATATTCATATTTGACATGTTAATATTCATTCCTAAATAGATGGCTTTGTAAATGAAATTTCTCATATGGTTTTGAGATTATGGCCAGTAGCACATTATCCATGTCTCAAATTTTTCATTGTATCTCAGTCTGGTCCACTTGCTTTGGTTTATGATGAGGCTCTTTACTCACTTTGAGATATCTTAATTGTTTATTATTAATGAAACTGGATATGAGACAAAACCACCCAACCTTTACACTTACATAAAACAAAACAAAAGAAAAGTTCAGTAATTAATCTTGCTTGCAATCTGTACTGTAACACTACTGAAAATTAAAAAGGGCTTCAAATGCATGTATATGACTGCTATTCTCTTCCCATTTCACCTTAAAAAAAAAAAGGAAATGAAGACGATATCGATCTCCTAATGAAAATGATATTTCAATTAAGAACACAATCCATAGATATGCTAAGTAAAGCTGGATGAAGAGGCTAGCTAGATGATGACAGTTGAAGTAGTGACATTAAATTGTGGTCCTAAAACTCTCATGCATTATTATAGAGGCTGATCATGAAGGCCAAATCCTATCAGCAACTTGAATTACTTATCAATCATGGAGTGCGACTAACTTGACTAGTATTTATAGTTATATTCATAAGGTGTATCATTTTAATTTCAGTTCCTATCACTAAGATTTTGGGCATAACTATGTATTTATTCAGTAATAAAGTAATTATCAACAGTCAAGAAATTGAGAATTCAGCATTAGTTACAAAATATGGCTTTGAGATTGCGTGCTACGGACTGTGGAGATGGCGTGCATGCGGTGAGGGAGCTTCGTAGGCGGCGCGTGTAGGCGGTTGTGGCGCTGGCGGGGCACGATTGTGCTAGCAGCCGGAGAGGTACCACGACCTGGCTCGCGGCGCTCACAGGGTGGGTCTTGCGGCGCTTGCAGCGCGGGTCTCCCCAACAACGGTGATGAAGAAGGGGAGGAAAAGTTTTGTTGATAGGGAGATGGCACGGGTCTTGTGAATGATGGGTCTCACGGCACTGGTGGTTGTGGCGCTGCAGGCTTGCGGTGTGGGATGGGGAGATCAGCACGGGATACGATGGAGAAGTTTTATTGATAAGTAGGCAGTTGTGGGAGACGAAGAGTCATGGAAAAAAAAAAAAGTAATTTGGAGAAAAAGGGAAACCTTGCATATATATGGATAGTAGGAGGAAAAGTTAGTTTGGGAAAATCAAAATGGATCATACATAATTATTAATTAAAAAATTAAAAAATAATTTATGCGACAACTTTATCAGTCACTAAACAACTAAACAACTACATAAGTTCTTGTCATAAATATTAAAATCAAAATTGAATTTTGTGACAATCAAAATTTATTGTCACTAAAAAACTGATTTTTGGTGACAAGTTTAATCTATTGTTACTAAAAATCAGTATTAGATGATGGTATTTATCTTTATCATAATAAATCCTAATATTTAGTGACAAAGATTATTTGTTGCTGTAAAATACCCTTTTTTAGTTACAACTTTTAATTTACTAACAAAAAATTCGCCACTGAAGCACATTTTTGTGACAATAAAATTTTATTATCACTAACCAATATTTAGTGACAAATTTTAATAAGTTGTCACTAAAATTAGAATTAAATGATGAGCATTTTTCTTCATCACAAAAAATCCCAATTTTTAGCGGCAAGGTTTATTTAATATCACAAAAATATACTTTTTTAGTGATAATTTTTTTTCTTTCCTCACGAAATGTTGGTCAACAAAGTCTAATTTTATGACAATAAAAATTTATCATCACTAAAAACCGAAATTTTATAACAAATTTTAATACGTTGTCACTAAAATTAGGACTACATGACGAGTATTTGTTTTCGTCATAAATTATTTAATTTTAATGACAAGATTTATTTTTTATTACAAAACACCCTTAATTAGCAAGAAATATTTTCTATTGTTTGAATTGAGAGGAAATTTTAAAAAAACAGAAAATATTTTTTACTTGAAAATTAACTTCCATATTTTTTTTCCTTTTCTCTTTCTTTTTCTTTCTTGCATCTTCTTTCAAACCAAACACGGTTAAGGTGAAACTCGTAATAAAAATGAATATGAAATTCTTAAGATTCCATTTCACCAACTTGTCCCCCTCTCCTGCGTCCACGTGTCACTCTCCCAACCGTCTTTGCCCACAAAAATCCAGCCGCCAAAGAGTCCTCCCTTCCGAGCCCCAAATTCTGACCCCCAAAAATTCTCCTCTCAACCCCTGGACAATTTCACTGTCCCCTTCGTCTTCCTCTGCGATCAAAACAATCAAAACTTCGTTAGGGTTTTAGAGACAGAAATGCTAGGATCGAGTCTGCAACTTGACCGATCCCACTGCTCTGTAAAGGCCCGGCGAGGCTACCAAACGCACCACCGGACCCCAGCCCCAACCCTTGTCTCGCGGACCAAACCCTCGGCCTCGCCGAACCGGACCGCCTCGCCGCCGCCGACCCCTTCCAATAACTTCGACAGGTTCCTGGAGTCCACCACCCCCTCCGTCCCCGCTCAGTACCTCTCGAAGGTCTCACCTTTTTCTCTCTCTCGTACTCTTTTCGGGTTAATTTTATTGTTTTTTTAAATTAATTAATTGATTTTTTGTTTTTCATTGTTTGGTTGGTTGAAGACGAGGATGAGGGGGTGGAGGGCGTGCGATGTGGAGTACAGGCCCTACTTTGTTTTGGGGGATTTGTGGGAGTCGTTTGTGGAGTGGAGCGCGTATGGGGCTGGCGTGTCTCTGGTTCTTGATGGCAGCGATTGCGTCGTGCAGTATTACGTGCCGTATTTGTCCGGGATGCAGTTGTATGGTGATTCGTCTATGCAATGGTATGGTGATTTGAGGTAATGACTGTTTCGTGAAATGATAACTTGTATAAAGTGAAAGCTTTTACAATAAACATCTAGTATTTCCTCGAGCTCTCTCAGTTTCCGTTGGAGAGTATTGAATTAGTATAATGTAGGCAAAATCAGCATTATAGAATTAGCATAAGATCAGGTTTAGATCTGTATGAAAGGTTTGGGAAAAACAGTGCACAACTGGTTGGTAGTCAATTATCTCAATTGGTGTTGAAATTGCTAGCTGAGATAACTTTAGAAATAAACTATGGTTCGTGGACGAGCACTTGAGTATTGTACTTTTACACCTGGTGTCAGATACGGCTAATTACACACACACACCCGCTCCATCTGAATATATTAATGTTCATTAATGGGAAGCCATATGTGAGAGTGCCTAGTTTTGATAAAATGTTGTATGAAAGAGTTAGCCTTGGTTCAAAAGGGGCACAGTCCTTATATACAAATTTACAATTTTATGGTAAGTATCTGTTTCACATTTGCAAGTGTTGGATACACAAATAGACATCTGCATGGTGTCCAGCTTCTAGGTGTGGTGGACACAACAATTTTCTTTTTGTTGGCAGACATTCATGTGAAAATAAATTGACAAAGATGTCAGTTAATGAAATATTAATATTTTATTAAAAGAAAACATCTATTCAAGTAAAAATACTTACAAACCACCACCCCACATTCCTGAGATGATAGGCTTCATATATACTAGATTACTATCACTATTCGTTCTAAGGCCATCAGAGTTCACTAGAGATTATACAAAATTTATGGTGATTGGTGACTAAAGCAAACTTTTATATTTCTGCCTTGATGCTAGCTTTTGATGTTTATTTATTAAACCTTCGATAGTTGTTCCCTTCTTCTTCTTTTTCTTCTTCTACTTTTTCCAAGGCTTCTATACTTTTGAATGGAAACTTGGTTTGAATAAATTAGTGACTTAGTTAAGTCAGAAATGCTCATATCTATGAAGTTAAAAGGATAGCCCATTTAAGCTTCACTTGCATGAAATTGATGCTTGCCGCTTTTTTGATGAAATGTGAGTTTGCTTTCTACTATGCAGATTTCACCTGCTTGATATTTACAAAACTTGCAGATGTTAAATGGTAATTACCCAATAAATTATCTGCAGCGAGGTGATATCAAGAGGTCTCTTGCTATAGCTTATCATAAAAGTAAAGGAAATCTAATGGACTTCTATATATTTTAGAAAATTTCAATATACTCTCATCTTTGAGATTTTATTTACTCATAATTTTAAAAAGGTTTTTTGAGATTGATTACTATTAATTATTTTAGAGGGTCTTTTCCAGTTTTGAAACTCTTGCATGTGCTTTGTTCACTTCAGATTTTGGAATTTACTTGTTAATATTTTGAATGTTTTTCCAAACAAATTATTGGTCAAACTCAACTTTAATATACTGTTTTAGTCTTCCTCTCAGAAAACAAAAGTTTTTTGGATTTAGTCCTAGCATTTTTGTTGCCCCTGATTAGCTTACAACAAGCTTCAAAATATGCTAAATTCTGATTTAATATTTGGCGTTAAGCCTTTAGATTTTAAAACCTAGTGACTATGGTTGTAATCTCCACAACGGTTTTTAAATCAGCCGATATCAATATGTATTGCATATTATCGCACCGAATTTTGAGGTACTTGATATACAATGTACTGATAATATGGGTCTGATATTACTGACTTTCTGATATCGCTCATATGACACGGCATTGTTGATTTTGATACTATCAATGATATGCCTATACAACACTTATTCCAATATTTTAAACCTTGATGACACGTATTTCATATTGATTTTAATGCTTCATTTTCTCTCTAAAAATAAATTAAGTCCATTAGGCTTTAATATTATTGAAAGTTTTTTCAGTGTATAGTCTAATTTTTGTAGATCATTTTTACTTTAATTTTACTAACATTGATCTCTGTTGATTAATTTAGAGGATTTATTTGGTTTTGAAACTCCTGGCTTGTATTTTCTTCCCTTTGGATTACTTGGTGGGTAGTGGGTACTACTTTACTGATGCTGTACCAAACTAATTATGTGTCAATCTCAACTAACATGTACTGGTTTTAGTTCTAGCATTTGTGTTGCTGATCATAAGCTAATTTACTGCTTCATCTTGGACACAACTCTTAGTTTCATAACTGGGTTTCCAGCTTTTACATTTTAAGATTTAGTAGTCTGGTTATTAATCTCAATTCATCCTCATTAATTTTCACCCTTCATTTTATCTTGAAAAATTCAAGCTTAACCTCAGCTCTTGGCAATGTTGTCTCAAAATGCCACCCTTAACACCATGATGTAGATGATACATGGAGGTTTTTTTTTTCTCCCCAAAAAAGAAGACCTTTTTTTAATCTCTTTTGAGGTAGACTCAATAGCAAAAGAACTTACATTTTGTTTCAGATTGCTCAATAGCTCATGTATTTCTTAAATCACCAAGTAAGTTTTCTCTTTACTCTTACCTCATCCGAGGTTCTAAAATGCCAAATATCAAGATAGGACCGTATCTGATTAGGGTTTTTCATACCAGATCTTGGATATCAATTGATATATTGGGTATACAAGTTCATATTTAACATTATAGATACAAATTAAAGATATAACGATACGTTAAAGCTAGTTTAATATTGTAATATTGTTGTCTAAAAAGTATGACATAACATATAAGTTAAGATTTCGAGAATATATACTTTACATACAAGCATAACACGATAAAATAAATCCTGGAACAGATCTAATATGAAATTTGAAAGTCGGTTAAAAATATTTTAACGATTAGGTTGAAGTTCCCTACTTTAGTTCTTCTGTATTCTTGCTCTTGGCTTTGAGAAAAATTCTCTCATGTTCTCATCTTAATTATTTAAAAATATAGTTGATTTAAGCAACGGTGGAAGCAATGTTTAAAATAGCGATAATGGTAAAACTATAGCATAATGCATAATGTATGTTACGCAATTCCCTATTTATCTAATAAAAAAAATATAAAACTATATATAATAATTTTTGTAGGTTGAAAACTAAATTTAAAAATTCCAAAAATAAATATTAAAGTATTTTATAACCCAGAAACTATTCTAAGTTTCTAATAAATTTCAAAATAATTTTGAAATTTATCTTCATAAATTATATTATGTTTACAACTGTATATTTAGTCATCACCAAAAAAGAAAATAAGATGTCAAATTTAATTTATTTTAGTTTTCGAAATTACCAATGCTTTAATTTATATTTTATAATAATTAATTCATCTTAGTTGTAATTGTTCTCTTCAGTTGAATTGAGAGTTCAATAGAACCAACATGAAGTATGAAATTCTAGTAACCGAAGAGGAACAAGAAGCAACCAAGCTAGCAAGATAGTAATTCCATAAACAATCAAACAAGAAAATAACAAACAATCAAGTAAAAAAGTTATAATAATCAACTAATAATCAAAACAAATAATTAGCAACACTATGTAAACACTTAAAAAATAACAACAAATAATATAACATAATGTAATATAACATTAAAAACGCACTGTTTCCAATGCACTGAATTATTTTCAACTGTTATATGGCATTGGGTTTGTATTAGGTATTAAAAAATATATATAATGGATTACATAATGTGTGATTTTCAACATTGGGTGGAAGAATTTTGGTTTTATGTTATATATAAGAATGAGATTGAGTATAAACTGCAAATCTATTTCTGAGTTAAAAAAACTCAATTGAAAAAAATGCACTGCATTAGGATGATATACTATGCCTACATACCAAGGATATTACAAATATTAGTTGACATGCTTGCAAAATGAATGCCCCTTTTTAACCAAATTGTCATAGTTGCTCCTGATAAATATTATATAGGGCAATATATTGGCTGTAGCAGGGGATAATTAGAACAGTGACCCCCTCTAAACCACATCTAACATATTGAAGGTATGGGAAACCAATCCTATCCTATTTTTATGGTCGTTGTTGTTGTTTATTGTTGTTGAGGATAAGGGTGGAAAACCGCTCTCTCCTCTTTTTAAGATGGCTATTACATTTTTACACTTATTGTGCCTTGAACCTTATTCTGTCACCTTTTCTCTTTAGTTTCTCCTTGATCCAACCAATGGCTCTAGTGCATAAGTCCATTGGATTTAGAATGAAAATCAAATTGACTCTGGAGGAATCAAAGTGATTTTAATTCTGGAATATAATGCAAATTATGCAATGTTCTGAAACTAGCATTTTCTTCATAAATTTGATTTCATGATCTCATATAATAGAGCCAAATCAATGCATTGGCTTGTTCAGTCTGCTGTGCTTATTACCTTCCATACACCATATATGAAACAACTTCCTTTTCCAAAAATCACACAAATGAAACCTTTATTCACAAAATAATTAATGTAGTATTCTGGCAGAATCCTGTTCATGTTGAGTTCTCAAATCATTATAATTAAACCTCTTATGTTTTATTATTTCGTTTCAAGGGCATCATATTGTGGGAGCCAAATTGGTGCGTAGGCTTGCAGACTCTGAATAATTATATTAAAGCCTAAACTTTTGCTTCTAATTTGATGAATGGAAGATCCTTATAAATGAAATATATCTTCATCTCCTATCATGGCTTCATCCGAAACTTAAATTAGTTGTGAGAGATTTATATGTACTTACATTGTATATGCAAGTGGTCTTTCTTTAATGTCTGGATTTGATAGCCTTTGGCCCCTCTTCTATAATCTATTATGTATGCTTTCCAGCAAGGTCATGTTTTTGACTTTAACTTGTCCCTTTGATGTTGTAATCTATTCGTGTTTTATTCTGATTTGAACCCATGTAGCAGACAACCTGGTGAAGAGAGCGATGGTGACTGTTCTAGAGATTCCAGTAGTGAAGGAAGTAGTGATTATGAACATGAAGGTGTTCTAAAGGCAAAGAAGTGGAGTCGAAACAGTCTTTCCAACACCTCCATGCTTCGAATGGACAGATTGTCTTTAAGAGGGAATCACATGCTCTTGCAAGATGGGTTTTCAAGCGATGATGGTGGAGTTGGATATGCTCAGGGTTGCTTGCTCTTTGAATACCTTGAACAAGATCCTCCATACTGTAGAGAACCTTTAGCTGATAAGGCAAGTTCTTTCATTAGCTTAACTTTATATCATATACTTGTACTATCATTATTTCTGACATGTATCCTTGGTCCCTTCAGATTTCAGATCTTGCGTGTCGCTTCCCAGAACTAAAGACACTTAGGAGTTGTGATTTACTACCAGCAAGTTGGATTTCTATTGCGTGGTAAGACTTTATATGGGTACAGGTATTATCTGATTGACATTCCCTTATATTAGAGATATATTTGGTGCCTCATACCTCAAATGCTTACAGGTACCCTATATACCGGATTCCAACTGGACCAACATTAAAGGACTTGGATGCCTGTTTTCTCACTTTTCATTCACTTTCTACTCCCATCAGAGGTAACAAGGTTACAAATAGGTGGTGTATAATATATATGCTTATGAGACTAGCGTGGTTTGCTGATTTACATATATAGTAATGAATTATGTCATTTTTGCCTTATATATCTCTTATTTAGAGGCTTAATTGTTGTTGTACATCTCTTATTTAGAGATAACCTTTGAGCTAGTTTTAACATGTATTACATTAATGCAATTCATGGAGACTCGACTAATCATAAAATACTTCTATTTAGGATACTTAATTATTATTAACTATATGTTATTTTAGCCAAATGAAAACAATTAAGTTACGAACAATAAACTGTGGATTCTAATGGGTGAGTTCATGCTATTTAGGAATGGCAGTGAAGGAAGCCTTGCATTTTTTTGAGCATATGGTGCCATACCTTCACACTCTCAAGGAGAGTATTTAAATGTGGCTCCTTCAAATCTACATTTGGAATGCATTGTGTGAAAGATGAATCCTAGAAATTTTCTTTTTGGTGGTAATGTTGAATTTTCACCTACGAAGCACCAAAGGAGCTACTCAATACTCAGAAACTTCGATACTTGACACGATATGTTCCATATACTTCTTTTACCATATTCAAATTTTACAACATATAATAACATGTATTGGAAAAGTATTATAAATATAACAGAGACTAAGAGGTCTAAAATTGAATGTATGAACAATGGGTTTAGAATCAATGAGATCAATGAGACATTTCATTTAGATAATTTGTTTAAGTATTCTATGACAGAATTTGATTGTACATAAAAAGGTAAATTTAAGTAAGTAAAAAATATTTCAAATAACCGAGATATTGAACATTTACACACATTTATAATTTTACTAATATTGTATTCACACACATCAATGTCCCAAATGTTTCTGACTTGCCTTATCCGTGCACTATGTATATGGTAATATATATCATTTGCATGTATTTTTGTGTGTGTAATTATTTTCGTTTGCAATTTTTTCGGTATCCTTGTCATGTCTTCATCCAATTTTTTTTTTAATTTCATATTGTGGTGTCCTATATTATATTGTACAGAGAGCACGGACATGCTAATGAGAGTGCCTTGTCCATGTCGAACATGTGTTCGATGAAGAAACACCATATACATATCAAAAATCATGTCGGACACACCACGCAGTTGAGAAAAAAATGTTGTGTCATTGCTATATCCGTTTTTCTTGTAAGTTGTATCTAGAAAAAAAGAGTTAAATAATTTGAAAAAAAATAATAATAAACATTGCTAAGTTGGTAACATCTATCATAAGTTTTATGATGTTATAATTTAATAATTTCTTGTGGACATGACTCGAATTTGGTTTGTATATTTGGAGAAATAATTTTTTGCATTAACACTGCTAATCCATGATTAACTGCCATCACCATAGTTTCTTTTTATCTTTTTTTTTTTCCAGTAGAGAGAGGAAGAGATATATGGTTGATAGTAAGGCTTGCCATTTGTAAAAGAATGAAGAAACACAAACCCATACGTTGCTATGACTTTCGTTTTGGATATTTTAGTAAAATTATTATGTTAATAATAGAGAATATGTATTATATTGATATTTTTTTCTATGTCCTTGTTGTGTTCATGTCTTTATTTTTTCACAAATGTCATGCCCCGTGCCTATTCCATACTTTCTAAGTATTGTACCCGTACCCACATCCGTTTCCATGTTTCCCAAAATTTTCACATTTAAGATGATGCATTATTTTCTTTCTTTTCTAATATTTAAATTTATATATAGGGAAAGAGTTGTTTATTTAGGTAGACTCATGTTGGATCTAAGTTTAATTGCAAAAGTTTAACATTTACAACTTGCATGGAAAAATATACATGGTTAGCATGATAGAGCACTTTAGAAATCTTTGAAGCATGGACACACGAAGCATAACTTTGTGTTTGTGTTGGACACATGCAAGACACGATTCATGTAAGACTTGTGCCTGATACGTGTTAGATGCGAATTTGGCATGTCCAATTCACTGTCACTTCCAATTCGCTGTCAACATGAGAAGTCCTTGCGAGACTCGCGGTTAACATGAAACATACGACGACGCGATCAGTTTACTTCATGTTAGTTATGATTGATATTTTGCAAATTAAATCTTTTAGATATAGTTTAATGTTTACATATAGTTGAATGAGTTGTTTAATCTTTGAAGCATGGACACACGAAGCATAACTTAATGTTTAATCTTTTAGATATAATTTAAATCTTTTGCTATAGTGATGGATGAGCTTACTAAAACTATTCAGGATGAGATACCTTAGTGTATGCTATTTGCGGATGATATTGTCTTAGTTGATGAGACAAGAGCAGGGGTAAATGCCAAGCTAGAGTTATGGAGACATACATTAGAATCTAGAGGTTTTAAATTAAGTAGGTATAAAACAGAGTATATGGAGTGTAAATTTAGTAAACGACAGACCATAAACTATAATACTGTAAAACTAGATGGGCAAGAGATACAAATGAGCAGTCAGTTTAGGTATTTGGGTTCTATTATTCAGAATGATGAAGAGATCGATAATAATGTTAACTATATGATACAAGCTGGCTAGTTGAAATGGAGGAGGGCAACGGGAGTTTTATGCCACCGTAACATTCCGTGAAGACTGAAGGGAAAATTTTATAGGACTGCTATTATGCCAGTTTTATTATATGGCACGGAATGTTGGGCTATAAAGAAACGTCATTCACAGAAAATAAGTGTAGCAGAGATGCACATGCTCCGCTGGATATGCGACAACACTAGGAGAGATAAAATGAGAAATGAAGATATTCGTGTTAAGATAGGTGTAGTTTCCATCGTGTTGATTATTTTCTTTGTTGATTATTTTCTTTGATTTAATATTATGAGAAATTCATAATGATAAAATGAGAAATTCATTCGTGTTAATGTGTTGTTATTTGTTTTTTAGTAATTTCCATAGTGTTGATTATTTTCTTTGATTGATAGTTGGCTATCATGATTTTTTTACTTCATTGCATTTTGTTTGCATGTTTAATTGTTTATGGAATCATTAGTTTATTAAATTTGTGATTGCTTACTTGTTTGCTTGCTATAACTACTCTACTATTACTAGAATATCTTATTTGTTGATTATATTGAATTCTCAACTAAACTGAAATGAATAATTACAAATAAGATGAATTGATTATTATAAAATATAAATTACAATATTAGTTATGATTGGAACTGAAATAAATAAATTTGAATCTTATTTTCTTGTTTGGTAATGACTGAAATTACGGTTGTGAACTGAATATAATTTATAAAGATAAATGTAAAAATTATTATGAAATTTGTTAAAAACTTAGAATAATTTCTATGTGTTATAGAATGTTTTTATATTTTTAGAAAATTGTAAATTTATTTTCTAATTTACAAAAATTATTCATGTATATGTATTTAATTATTTTATTAAATGAATAGGAAATTACGTGGCTTACTTTATGCATTTTGCTATATGTGATGTAACCTAACAGAGGCTGAACATTACATTTTCGTTATAGCTAAACAATGGATGTGAGTTAGCCTAAGTTTTGTTAGTTCTGTTTTTTAATGAGATATTTATTTGTGATTTAGATCAACCATGCCCTATTGTGATTAGAAAGTATTTTATTTGTAGTTTGGTAGAATCCAAGTATTTACAATCCCATTTGTACCAATAAATTATTTCGCTCTTACTGTATAGTTATAGGATGTGTAAGAGTAAAATAAATAAAGACATTAAATAATTTTTATTGTTTGAATTGATGAGATTCCACTGTTTGAAATATTTTTGCTTTTCATGATTATGCAACCTAATAATGCAAGTGAATTGATGAACATGTTTATATTTTTTTATAAAATAAATTTTGTAATAATAATTTTACCCTTTAGTTGACTTGCTATTTAACTATGATCTTATTTCTTTAGCAGCAAACATATTCAACTCAGTTGCTAATTTTTGAGGATCTAACATTTCTCTCTCATTTTCTCCTCAATTTCCCGATCTAATTAATCCAGTAAGATACCTATTTGAGTGGAGTAGATGGTATCGCTTGCATGAACCAACCTCTAACTTCTTAAATGTGCACATATGTCGTAGAATATTGCTGCTCATCCATCTTAACATTTTTTTTGGAATTTTTTTTTTTTCCCAATTTTCAATTTTTGTGACCCATAAATATGGATGGCTACTCAATAGGGTGTCTCATGGTAATATTGGTTTCTCAAATTCATAATGTTGAAATTACCACATGGTGCTCTAGAAAGATTTTTTCTCCACTTCAATCACCCTGGTTGGATTCATGGACAGTGCCACTGTTGATCACCATTGCAATCAAATCTTTATCTGAAACAAACACCAAAAAAAAAAAAAACATTGTCACCTTAGTATTCTTTTAAGCCATTTACATGACCTATACTCTCAGTCTGTTCATCGTAATTTTTCTAAAGTTGCATTTCACATATTTTTTTTCTACTTCAAAAATAACTAAGCCTGTTATCCCCCAAGTAGTTTGGGTAGACTACAATGAACCAAAAAGAGAATTATGTCTGATCGAGGACATTGATCATCTTTCTCACTCATTCCTATCGAGCGATATGTCTTCATTAAGGCCTTTAGCATTCTTATCTTGTCGTATTACCTCCATTAATTTTTTCTTCGATCGTTCTCTTGCTCTTTTAAGTTGTCACACATTGATAAGTTCCACTTTCTGATCTAGTGCATCTGTAGGACTTTGTTGCACATAACTAAACCATCATAGAGCTCTGATCTTTTTTCTATAGGGACTATGAAAAAAAATGTTTATTTCTCATTTTATTTCTCCTAATGCTACCACACATCCAATGAAATGTGTACATCTATACTATATACTCATTTTCTATGTATGATGTCTTTTTATAGCCAAACAGCTGTGTCATATACAAAGCTGGCTTAAGAGTAGCCTGATAGAACCTGACAAAATGTTACGGTCCCATTGCACTCCATTTCCACCAATTAGCCTAATCTATAGTTGACATCACATTGGTCTCCCATTTTCTCAATAATTAAATTCAGATATCTAAATTGATTACTTATCGGTACCTCTCACCAATGCTGTGTCATGACACTAATATCAAATCATCCATTTGCTAAATTTTCACTCCGTATACTATGTTTTAGATGTACCTTATCAAAAATATCAAGATTGTAAGGTTGCCTCCATAGCTTTTTTTACATTTACTCACGCTCTCATGTCATCGACTAGGATAACATAAATAGTATGCACTAAAATATCTCATTTTGAATTGTAAGTGCTTCTATCACTATGACAAACTATAATGGACTCAATGCAAATCCTTGATGCAATCCAATTGCGATAAAAAATAACTTATTAGGCCGCTAAAAGTGCTGACATTTGCTTTACTCTATTGTATAGGCATTTGATTATGCCAATATACTTGGTGGAGACTCATTTTATCAATGTCTACCATAATATCTTTCTGAGTGCCTTACCGTATGCTTTTCTAAACCAATAAAATCCTATATAAATCTCTGCCTTTTTTTTGAAATCACTCTATAAATTGACGAAGAACATGAGTAACCCGTAACCTTTGTTGTGGGTCGTCTTGGCATGTACTCAAATTGATTTTCTGATGTCTTAATGTTTTGTCTTAACCCGTGTTTGATTATACCTTTCTAAATCTTCGTAGCGTGACTCAAGTTTTATTTTATGGTAGTTAGAACAACTTCAAATATCTCTCTTTTCCTTATAGAGAGGTATTAAAATATTCTTCCTCCTCTTATTTGACATCATTTTTACTCTGTCAAATCTTTTTAAAAAGGTCTGTCATCCATCTCACAGCCATCTCTACCAAATATTTGCATGCCTCAATGGGAATTCCATCTTGATCGATAACTTTCCTTGACTTCATTCTCTTAAAGCCCTTTTTAACTTTGGATCTCTAATTTTATGCTTAAAACTATGGTTCATATTCTGAGACTAAATGGTAAGGTCATCTAAGTCTTGAGTAAAATTATCATTGTACAATGTATCAAAAAATCTCTCTTTTTTTCCTTCATCTGTTCATCTCAAGCTAGAACCTTTTGTTTCTCATCTTTGACACATTTAATAGTACATAAGTCTTAACTTTCTCTTCCTCTCGAGTAATTTTGTATACATTCTTTTTAGCCTCTTTGGTGTTCGTCTCATAGACTTCTGTGTAGACTTTAGCCCTTGCATTCCAAACAATTTTCTATATATTCTTTGGCTAACTTATACCTCTCAAAGTTCACACCGTTACTTTTCAAGTCTATGTAAGAATCCTGTTTCTTCCGAATGACAGTTTTTACCTCTTCATTGTGGAGTATTATTCCTTGACCATCAAGATGTTTCCTTACATGGTGGAGCACCATATCTAGTATATTTTTGCAGCTAGCAATTTTTATGTTGCATTGGAATTATCTTGAGACTTCCAATTTGCTTCCTATGCCACTCCATTTATAAAGACTCCTTGGTTACCTTCTTGGAGCCGCAACTTCTCATTTTTAGGATCTAACTTACATTTAATATTTCTTCTAATTCATACATCTAAAACTAAAAGCGTATGCTAGGCTATTACACTCTCATACCCTATACTATGTTACAAGCGAAGTAACTAACCATTATCTACTCTCTTAGTTTAAAAAAAAAATTATTTGTATTGGACTCGATTCGCATAAAAAAGTAATTAAAACTCTCTTCTAAACCGGGTATTTGCTATAAGAGAAAGCAAATCTAGAATTGAGTTATCTATTTTATTTTTTTCTCTGAAACCAAATCCTCCATCTACAATGTCAACCCCATTACAGCAAGTTTCTGCATGTATATTGAGATCACCACCTACAAAGAACTTTTCTTTAATGGGTATCCTTGCACCATGCCACCATTGCATCTAGATCTATCCAAAGTTAACACATACTAGACTTATCAAGTCCAACTTATAGTGTATAAAATTAATAATATGAAGAATCTTTCTACCTAAAATAAGTTTAGCCAGTGAAATTCTATTACCCTTCCTCCCAATCTCCACCACATCGCCAAGTAACTATTTGTCCATGATCATATCTCCTCCATTATGACTTCTATCTTTATCTCGACACCAAAATTTCTAATTTCAAGATTTTATGACCCTAGCTTTCTCACTTACTCACTTGGTCTTTAGTACACAAAATAATATTCCTTCTAATCATAACATCATCTAACTCTTGTGAGTTTACGTCTAAGAGAACTTACATTTCATGGGACTAACCGAATTCCTTGATCATGAGCTAACTTCTTTAGCCTTACCTGCTCGTTAAGGCGTGAAAGTTCTTACTTATTTGATGTCATATCTAGATGCGATATGGCGTGTTGCTTCTGGTGCGGCCTAGCAATCATTGCCTACTTTTCACTATATTTGGGTTCCAATACAGCGCGTCGCTCAGTAGGTAACACTCCAATAGAATTTTATTTTGGCTCACGTCATAATATGTGACAAAATTTTACGTTGGCTATTATAGCCTATCACAACCTTTCTCTATTTTAGTTTGGGATAGACAATGAAAGGATCAAAACATAAACAACACTAGCAGACTTATATTGTGTTTTTCTACTGGTAAACCTAAATCTTTTGGATTCTAAAGCTACTCTACACATCTACTTTAGAAAAGTACTTTCCTACGCTCTTTAACATGTAAAATGCCATCATAAAACTTTTACTATTGAACTTTAGAAATATATCTTCTATCTGTCTCATCAACTAGTACTACATCTGCAACAGCACACAGCATTGGACCTCATCCTGAATATTTTCCACTGTCGGATAATGCATAGAAATTTGTAGGGGTAAGGAAGTTGTACCATTCCTGATTTAAGCTTATCGTTATAGGGAATACAAGAATGGATCTATTTTCCCCTTGAAATTTTCATGCTATGCACCATTCCACAGTGCATCCTTAAATCACCTTTTTTGAAAGATCCTCGACACTATCGTAGTCCATAAGATTAATCTAAATGAATAAAGTTCACATATAGTTCACTTTTACTTCTTCTCAATAAATCTTTTGATCAATCGTTTGGGTGAATAAATGGCCTCCTCAATGGACTCGGGAAGTTTCAATCGGAATCAAATTGGTGCATCAACTTATAAATGCTTACCATAATGCTTGTTCTTCACGTGATAGTCATTTTTTTAGTCTTGATAATTGTATTGAACAACTTTCTTAACAATTCTACTTTGCTACTTACCATATTAACCCCTCATCTCCTAAATAAACTTCATAACTCAGATCAGGTTTTAATCTGTATGTCTGTAAATTTGGAAATCTCATAACCTGTTATGGCCCGGAGAGAAATTAAAAACGCCTTCATTGAAACATATTCTGTCACATATTACTTAAATGAATTTCTACTGTGCATAGTCAAAATATTTATAAACATTTGTAGAATATGTGCTTTTTGTAGGAGTACTTCATACATGCTAGATAGGGGATTATCCCACTTAGCAGCCTACTAATTTGAATCACTTTTCTTTTAGTTTTTCAACATTATTGTATAGAAGTATGCTATCTCATTCAGGGTTATTTTGGCATTGAGTACAAGCTTGTCACTTTGTAAATGTGTAGACTTTTAGTTGTTGCCAATTTCTTTGGGTTATATGGTGTCAACATATATGTAACTATCACAGGAAACAAAATTAGTATGGATATGTTGTGGTACTTCAGCCGCGATTTTGAAAACAGTTATTTGGGCTTCTTTGTCCACCTGGACCAGAATGAAATCACCAATATTGTAAGAAACTTTTTATTTAAGAAATCAATAAAGGCAAATTAAGATATAATTATGGTGTCATTTGGTCTCGGAATTGGAGATTAGGGAAGCACACCAGTTTTACATGGACATGGGGGACAGCTGTCATGTGGATTTGGACAGAGGGTTTTCAAAATCTCAACCTAGGTGTTCATCTAATATGATATATGGGACACTTTTCCCCAACTAAGACTTGGCCGGACACGACATCTGTATCCATCTGATACTTGTGAAGTTTTTAACTCTATTCACCTCAACTGAATCAAAGATGGAGTACTTTTATGCCACCTTTTTGGCAAAAATAAATATTTAATGGTTCATTTTTCTTTTACCCATTTCCATATGTGAATAATAATACATATATTTGTATTAGAGATGCCAATATGGTCGGGTATGACCAACCCTCGCTGTCCCGGACCGAGTTACAAAGGTTGAGCATGTTTCTTTGCTAAACCATGTTTCTTTGCTGTATGCTTTTGTTATGCATATTCCAGTCTCTGGGGAGCATTGGATGTCAAGTGCTAGAATTTTTTTTTTTTTAAGAAATGATATATTAAATGAAAGGATCTAAAATTTCTTTAACTTGTTCCATTGATTCCAATTTGAGTTTTGCATCTCAAAAATGTTCAGGGTACTTGTTGCCCAAAGGTTTAAGCAGTAGTGCGCTGATACTCTCTCATATTCAATGTTTATTCATGTTAATGACTTAAAAGTACATGTTTTCATCTATGATCCCATCTGATAAATGTGTATGTTTGGAGCAATAGCTGTGAATTAGTATCGAACTAGGATGCATAGACACGGACACGGATACAGGTATGGGACATGCCATTTTTGAAAACAAAGACATGGACACAAAATTGACATGTGAAATAAATAAATAAATAAGTAGAAAATAAATATTCTTCTATTATTATCATAATAATTTTACTACTCAAATATCCAAAAAGAAAGATTTAACAAAGTGTAGGTTCATGTCTTTTCATTCCTTTACAATAGACAAAGCTCACCAGTAACCATGTATTTATCTCCCTCCCTTTCCTATATGCAAAGAGAAAAAAAAAAAAGTGATGATGACAATGGGTTATGGATCAGCATAGACAATGTGAATGCAAAAAAAAAAAAAAAAAAATCATAATTTCATAGAAAGAAAGCAAATTAGATTCATGTGCACAAGAAATATTGTAAGTATAATTTATAAAGCTAAGATCGATATATTTTACCAATTTAACAATGTTTCTTTCTATTTTTTGGGTCACTTGACTCTTTTTTTAGACAACCTACGAGAAGCATGACACGAAAATGATGTCATTTTTTATTTTTTTTATTGGACACGTTGTATTGCGTGTTTGATACGGTTTTTGCCTTGTCCGCAGTGTGGTCGCATTTGACACGTATTCAACATGGACATGACATTCTCAGTAGCTTGACCGTGCTTTTTAGATACCAAACATAACATTAGGTACTAGAGGTGGGGTAAAATGCCAAATGAAAATTAAAAGTAGTTCCTTGTTATAACCCTTAGAATTTGCCTAATCCAGAGCCAATAGTTCAAAAAATAGTTTATCTTTGACAGAAATATAAAGGATTATCTGCATGCTGAATGAAATTTTTATAGGCATCAACGCCGAAAGTTTGTAGTGGAATTACTTGCCCACAAATAAGTGACTGATGGTGGAAAATGATAGGAAAGCTAAAAAATTTATATTTTCTGCACTCTTTTCTTTTTTCCTAGCTTAGAATTCATTTGTTGTACTACTCTGTCCTGTTATTTGCATCCTTGAGATGCTCGTATAACCATGTTCAGAGTACATGAATCACTCGCAAGTATCATTTGAAAGATCTCAATTTTCTTTCCTTCTCCGTTGCAACTAGGAACCTAATTTGGACTGTTCAGTATAGTACTTACTACTGATCCCTGATGCTTTTCTCACCGTAATAATATGTTATGGAAGACATGTATGGAAGTACAATTGAGCTTTATTGGTTTGATGAGTAAAAGCAACGTTACTGTGTATGACTTGAGTCTTCTTTTGTCCTCATAGGTGCTGGTAATGCTCCAGATCCTGTTATAACTTGCAGCCAAGGAGTTGATATTGTTCAAAAGATCTCTCTCCCAGCATTTGGTTTGGCTTCCTACAAGTTCAGAGAAACAATGTGGACTCCCGACGGAGGACAAGGGAGGCATTCTGCAAGTTCCTTGCTAGAAGCTGCCGATAGTTGGCTGAGGCTTCTATCTGTTGATCTTCCAGATTACCAATTCTTTGTTTCACCCAATTCTCGCCAGAGATAGTACTTGGCTGTACTCCTCTTATCCTTTTCTTCTTTTACTACCCAAACTGATTGTGAAAATTAGAGTAGCTTTTTTTTACTCATCGGGCACCCTCACAGTCATGCAAGCTAGCAGTTCCGCTTGTGTTTCTGTTGTTTCATAGTAGAGACGCATATAGAAAAATGATAATTGGTTGTATGAAGAGGTGACACAAAAAACAGTACAGTGGAATATAAGGCAGGAAAAATAAGATCTAACAATAAATGACCATAACGGAGCCTGCCTGCGGAGTTTACGGAAACCTGCTGCAGAGTCTAGGGAACGGAGATTGGTGGATGCGGTGCATTCTAATTTCTTTCTGTTCATATGTCTGACTGGGAATGATATTTTTTGTATGTACTTACAAATCAGCAAAGCATATTAGTTCATTCTTGTATCAGGCTGTATCATGGATTCATCAAGTTGATAGAATAACCTTGTATATCTGATACTGTGATATATTTTGTATAATAATTGTGATCAGAGAGATACCGATGATTATTTTTGTCTGGTGATCCATGGCAAGTGCAGCTCTCTACTGAAGCAATTGTACGTCTGAAATACAAGGTTCAGCTATTTTAAATTGCACATATAAAATGCTAGGTATGTCAACATGTTTCTTATCCAGGAAACATTACTGAATTCGGCTGAATCTACCTTCAAACTGGAGATCATTTATTGAATGGATATGCATGTACATACTGGGGCCATGCTCTTGAGTTAGGATCACATTGCTGCAATATGTGCATTCTTTAGTAACTTTCCTGGTAGGATTTATGTGACGATGGGATGAAATGCGATGAATTTATGCAGCATTTTCTGGTACCATGCGTTAGGGGAGTCAGTTTTCTTGATGTCTGGTGTATTTAATTTTGCGCTCCTTTTTTTCGCTTGCATTTGTAAATTGGAGAAAAGTACAAAAAGCTTACTTTTGTTTTGCTGCACGCATGGAATCATATTTTGAACTTGCGAGTGCATTGATTAGAAGAAGAAGAAGAGCTGATAGGTCACACAAGTTCACAAGTTCACAGGTAACGTGATTAAGGTTGGCATTATGATCCACATGAGCTCCTACTTCAGACAAATTTTGAAAATAATGACAGATTCTGGTGTAATATTTCTTTGTGAACCGTGGTAAATGATACCATCTTCATAATGATCTCGAAGTCCGAATTAGATGGGGACCATGATAACTGGGAATTATCAAAGGAGCACACCATTTTTTCTAGTAAACACAGTTAATTTCCAAAACACCTTTCCTACCACCTCATATGCTCGCCACCTCCGCTCACCTCCCCCTCTTCCCTTCTCCTCACTTGACCCATCCTCTGTTTCTTGGTGATCTCCCTCTCTCTCCTCTATAACCTCCACCTTAGAATCCCTTGTATCCTCTCCATCTCATGCTTGGCCTCCAAATCAACTAACCCTCGGCCATCGTCAAGAGCTCAGAAGAAAGAGCTGGCCTCGAATCCCGTCGAGGACGAGAAGCTCAAAACTTTCAGAGATATTTTCGCCCACCCCAGCATCGAATCCCATCGAGAATGTACCCCAAATTTATAAAAATCTCACTTTCTCCTTGATCCGGGCTAAACAACCCAGATCTTCTAAGACTGATCCGAACTTACAGTTCCGGATCCAATTTAGCAGATCCGGACTTTCTAACTTGGATCAAAGAGACCAACCAAAAAGAAAAAGAAGGAGAGGGTAACTTTGGAATAAAACTTCAATGGCAGTATGGTAAGCATAATGAAATATTTAAGTGGGCTCACTAGGAAAGAAGGTGTGCCCCTCTAGAAATTCCCCGATAACCTGTTCAATTCCCTTGTGATAGGCGTAAATTGTGTCTCATCTTATCTTATAGATGATAAAATAATCTGAACACTGATTTATATAAGAACACAAATGGAAGAGTCACTGCTGGTTATGACCAGCCATCCAAAGCTTCACAGATCCAAATCTTAAATTTGCATTGCTTAGAAATAATTGAAATTTCTTCTATAAGGCCTTAAGAACAAAAATAAGGGATAATATCTCGACACACCCCCTACATTTTTCAAGTTTTGTTTCAAAATCCCCTAAAAAATCTAGAATTCATTGGAAAATTCTCCAAACTCTGAGTTTTTAGGTTCAAAGTTCAGTTTTTTAGGTTAAGATATGATTGTATGCGGTCGATGATTTGATAATCATAAGATGATAAATTATCAAATGTATAGTGTAATACTTGGCCAAAAAATCAAATTCTTAGCCTAAACATTGGAGTCAACGGCCATTTTGTTATTGTTGATATGGGATTGCTGCTAGAAATGGGGATGGATGGGTAAAATCTTTTATTTCATACTGAATATGATGACTGAGGTCAATTTTAGGCCTATTTTTATAAAAATATTTTTTTTTTTTCCAGGACAGACTAAGGATTGGCCCATAAACCTATTTATTCTCATTCCCAGTCTCAGCTACCCAACAAAGTCCACCTACAGCCATCATCAGATTTTTCGAATAATTAACCATAAAATATATACAGTGGTCAAACGTTTAATTGAAGAGTTAATGATGAAACGTACAAAAGGCTGGTACCAAATTGAGCCATTCAGTTATTTAAATGCAAAAAGGAGTTCTTTTTTTTTTTTTACTATGAATGTCAAGCTACCTAAAAGAAGATAAAAGAGTTTTATATAATCAGGGCTTCAAATTATTCTTCATCACTGTAGCTATGCTTCGCTAAATCCTATTTAATAGAACATAAGAGGAATTTTGCCGCTTATGCTTATATAAATAAATAAATAAATAAATAAATAACTTCGTCATGCTTATCCAACAATTCTGCAGATTAAGGAATATTATAATTGGATAAACAACTTTACTATTGTGTTACACTGGACCGGTGGAAATGAAACTTACAGGGAACAAATATATCAAGCAAAATCTGCCTTACATTCGATTTTAGCGAAACAATATGTTTTTTTTTTTTAGCAAAGACGGTGGGTAGAAGTCCTCCGCGTTCCATTAACAACTTGATAATAGAACTACAAACATTTAAAGCAAAAATACAAAACGGAAAAAGACTAGCTAGGAGAAAGCGAAACAATATGTTTTTGTTTTCCTTTTCAAAATAATTGGCGAACAGATTTCAGGGCGCCATAATCTTCCTCTCGAGCACTTCTGCACACACCTTCCCTATCATATCATAGAGGGAGAGGAGTTCAGACAGATGCTCCGGCGACATCTTCTCCATCACACCCCTCACAGCCGTCTCCCTCACCCTGCTCATCTTGACCTTCTTGAGGTAGGACGACGAATTCCTCACTGTCGCCCCCATCTGCTTCAGCCTCTTCTCATGCTGCAAGCTCAATTCCGTGTTCGACTGTAGAGATAAGCATATTGCAGTTAGGATGAGTACATAAAAGAATACAGTATTTACTAGTGATTTTGTGGAAGGAACAAAAAGAGAAGCTCTGTAGTTGAGCATGTATGTGCAACTTACTTCGAGAAACTCCTCCCCAACTTCAAGCACTGGCTCTTCAGATTGCGGCATGTCATTTCTTGATGCGTACAAGTCTTTTGCAAGTGTGAAACTCCCAACTATTATCTTTCTCCTTTTCTCCATTTCTTGATCGAGCTTTGGAGTAAGTTTAATATTTTCACAGCAATTAACTCTCTTCTGGTAAGCTATTACCGCCCTCACAAATTCCTGTTCAGAAGAAAATAACATGCAAAATTTCTGTATCATGATTCTATGAACACAGATTTGAATTTTAACCGGACATGATATTGTGTTGAACAATATAAGCCTAATATCCAATATGGCCTACGGAGAAATCAAGGAAGATCCATCCAAACTATTGCGATTTCTGGTAGATAAACATAACAAAGTAACATATATATAGGCCAATTCCATACCTGATAAACCAACGGGCACCCGGGATAATCAAAATCGTCTGACTCTGGCCCCCTCATCCGTTCCGGGTGGAACTGCAACCCCATAACAAACTTCCCTTCCTTCGGATCGTACCTATCGGGATCGTAAAACCCCTCGATGAGCCCATCTTCTGCATATGCCATCGGCACGAACCCTGTTGCGAGCTTCTTCACACCCTGGTGATGATAGCTGTTCACCTTGATCTCTCCCTTCCCATCCAGTGACTCCTTAAACCAACTGCCCAACGGAGTGCCCTCAACCACCCTCACCTTATGTCGATGCCCGTCGTAGTTCTCATAGTTGATATGCGACCCCACCAGCAAACTTCCGCCCTCTCTGCCAAGCTCTTTCTCGACATCCTGGTACAATGTGCCACCAGAGGCCACGTTGAGGACTTGGGAACCCCGACAGATGCCGAGATAGGGGATGTTGCGGTCGAGGCAGAGCTTGGCGAGGCGGAGCTCGATGGAGTCCTTCTCACAGTCGATGGCCGTGTCACTGATGTGCAGGCGGCGTATCTCATCGAATTCCTGAGGGGTGAGGCCGGAGGTGCCGTCGGCCTCATAGAGGGAGGGGTCGATGTCTTCGCCCTCGCAGAGAAGGACACCATGGATGGGCTCGAAGCTGTCGAGGAGCTTGTGGATGCCAGCCACACGAGGAACGATCACTGGGACGGCACCGTAGGTGACGATGAGGTCTAAGTGATACTCTCCTGCATAATTCAAACAAATGTGTCACTGAGGGGGAAAAAAATAATATTGAAATTATTGAAAATTAATGAGGTGCATTGAGTCATGAAACTATTTGAATTGAAATGTTTGATTCTTGCTTTCCTAGCTGTCGAATTTATGAACACATCATAGTATAAAAATGAAATTTAAACATGATATTGTTAACATAAATAAAATATCATAGTAACAAGAAACAAAGAGAGATGATTCAAAAAAAGAAATGATTTACAGACAAAATCAACGAACTTGTTTTTGCGAACACATCTCCTAGAGACAACCAGAACTCTAGGCGAGATCGTAGAATGCTCTGTAGGAGTAGGAGCCATCTCTTTTGTTTTTGTATCTTCTCTCTGTTCTCGTGGCATATTCTTCTTCATTCTGTACCTCCATAAATAAGCACTGGGTTAGAGTGAGCTGACTCTCTTCTTATAGAAAAAACAATTTTATTTAGTTATATTTTACAGGTTTTTAATTTTCTATATTTTTTTTGAGTCATGCACAGCAGGACTAGGATTAGGGTTAGCTGACTTTCTTCTTACAGAGAAAACAAAGTTATCCAAAACAATTTTATTTAATTCTACTTTAAATGTTACTAATTTTCCATCTTGTTTTTTTTTTTAATTAGCCATGGATGACTAGTCCAGTTTCATACTCTAGGCGCCGCGTTACAACCCATACCAGATATCTCAGTGTGCGAGCTTTGGTGTTTTGAAATGAGAGTTTGATAGTAGAAATTCTAAATGCGCACCCCAATTTACTTAGTGAGCTTTACACCATAGGGGAAAATGGTGCTCTCTAATCCGTGTGGTGCGCATTTAGAGTTTCCCATCTGATAGGTACTCTGTTGCTTACTTCCATTTGTCTTTGGATTAATCAATTCTTCAATTTCTATCTATTTTACTCTTATTATTAAAAAATTAATGAGTTGATTAGGGGGGAGAAGTGCCACGTGGGCCGTGGGTTATCTTGGATGGGTCAACGCTGTAGATAGATGCTGAGCTGGCAGCATATGCTTGTTTGTGCCTGGCATATATATCCATGTGGGTGTTCAAATAATTGCAAAACTTAATTAAAATGAGCAAATTTCGGGATGGAACAGCCCAACGTTTTTCATATTTTATACTTGGGGTTTATTTTAATAACCCACATTTGAGATCTTCTTATTGTCTATTCGCATCTTTAGTCACGTGGTAAGATTTTCTTTTTCTTCGGACATTCCCTGAATTGTGAGAAAACAAGTTATTTTCTGAATTTTTAGACGTAAATATGAAAAAAAAAATTAGTAAAATTATAGAAGTTGGCATAAGTGACTCTAGCTTATTCATCCAAAATTGTTAACTAAAAAGTAAGAATGAGAATGGACAGTTTCAAATTAAAAACCAAATTTTGACTTGTATTATTCAAAATTTTGAATTAAAAATAAAATTTTATTTTTATAATTTTAAATTTTGAGTAGGACGGTCATGAATTGACCATTGGATCCGTCCATTCTCATCCATACATAAAAGCATCTCTAATTTTCTTTGTTCATTGTCAAAAAAGTATGGGCATATTCTCAATATTTTATTAGGTTTTATCTGGCCTTAGAACTAACGGTCTCTTTGCATTTACATTGCCTAACAATTTTTTGCCCAGATCCATAAAATTAAGTTGTAAGGAACATTCATCTTTGTTGAATAAAAGTTACTACCCTTGTGCGTGTGGGGAGGGTGAAGGGGAGGGGAAAGAGAATAATAGAAATGAGCTGATATCTATGTAAGTATCTGAACTGTAATCATTTCTACTGTCTCTAATAATTTTTTTAAGAATATTTTTTTTGTATCTATGACTTCAACCATGTAGATTCACTCATTTCCAATTTCTTAAGTTTTAAATTTCACTTGGCCTTCCATTAAGTCGACATAAAATTAATAGTTTTTGCTAAATACAATATGTTGTATCTAATTGATGGAATGACAAATAAACTCCAAAAATAATGAAATTTATAAGCTCCAAAATCCATAAAATTTAATTATAAAAATTGATAAGGAAGTTGAGATCATAATCCCAAAAATTTTTGATAAAAAATAATAGGAGTATTATTTTAACACTGCTAGTTCATGTTATTTATCTGACGGTTTATATATATAATTATAAATAAGCCGCCAGTTCAAATAAGTTATTTTAGCTAGCAATAAAAATTTATTAATTCTAGTATTTTTTAAAATTGTTTTTGAAACCATTATACCTACATTTTTAACTTTTTAATTATCAAATTTTATAGGTTTTGAAATTCATTCATTATTTTGTCAAGTAGATATAAGATATTATATTTACTGAATCGTTAATTTTATATCTACTTAATAATAGAACAAATCAAAATCAAAATCTGAGAAATTGGATATGAGTGAACCTTTGAGGGGTGAGATCATAATCTAAAATAAAGTTTAAGAAAAAAAATATTCGAGATAGTGCAAAGGATTGCAATTTAGATAACGTACGCGAGCTGTTAGCTTATTTCCATTATTTTCTTAACATAAATGAGCTAACAACTCAAGTAAGTTATATGAGCTACGTACATTTCCAATGGTGTCAGAATTCATTGATATCTTCGAATATTTCTCAGGATTACCACTAGATAGAGCCGTAGAGTTTTCCGTTGACATCTTCTAGGCACAACTATCTCTAAAACACCATATCAGATGAGTCCAATAAAGCCAGAGGAAGTGCAGAACAAATTGGATGAGTTGGAAGTTGAGGGTTCCATCAGACCAAATACTTCATGTTGGGGTGCACCTAAGCTTTTGACTGAAAAGAATTAGAGGTAAGAGATTATGCATTGATTATAGAGAGTTGAACCAGGTCACTATCAAGAATTGATACCCATTACTGAGAATTGATGATCTTTTTTATCAACGTTGAAGTTAAAGTATTCTCAAAGTTGGATCTAAAATTGGAATATCATCAAGTAAAAATGAAGGAATCAGACATGCCCGTTGCGTCTTTCAAAACTAGTATGGACATTATGAATTCTTTATGATATCATATAGTGCGACAAATGCACTGACTATTTTTATGAATTTGATGAATCGAGTTTTTACCTCTTACTTGGATAAGTTTGTTGTAGATTTCATTGATGACATCATGATGTACTCTTGTTTGCTATAAATTTATCTTCTGTTTGCCGTACATTTGATTTTTATTGAACTTGAAGAAAAATTACAATATGAACAATTTTTTTATTTACAAAAAATGAGGAAATAATTCTTCTTTGTTTAAGTCTAAGATTCTCTTGTAGTTGTGGATGACGATCTTGCTCTTTGTTGACAATCTGAGTGCAAACTCTTGAATTAACAGTTGTTGAAAAGCTCTTGAACAAGAACTCTGGTTCTTAGCATAAATACTCAAAGTGGAGATAGAGATAATCTAACCTATTCTTTAACCTAGAATGTAGTTATTTATAGGAGTTTAGAGGCTTTTTAATTGGTGTAACTATCCAATTAATAGTCTCATTAATTAAAGATTAATTTCATATCTTTAATCATTATATTTGTAACTGAAACCTTAGATTTTCTGGATTTGTAACTGAAACGCGGATCTCTCAGCCTTTAGATCCGCGTTTTAACATTCTATAGCTCATTAGTCATGCTCAGACCCACGTTTGGGTATCAATGAGAATAATTTTGTCCCTTGAAGTCTTGAAATAAAAATGCGACCCTCTTGGGTTTATGTTTTAGTTATGTCTAGCTCTAAATATGAGCTTAGAACGTGAATCTCTTTATGATTAATGATCCGTATTTTGGTATAAATGAGGATAGCTTTCATTCTTTAAGGCTTTGGACTCTTTATTGATGCTTTGAGCAGGAAGCCCATAGCATTATTTCTAACGCACCAGAAAGAATTGCTTGAGGAGATTAGATAGTTGGATTTAGAGATAATTCTACTTGAATTGGAGGTATAGATAATGGCTATGCAACTTCAACCCCCATGGGTCAAGATGATTAAGAAATCTCAGAAGGATAATTCTAAATTGCAGAAGTTTAGGAGACATATAGAGACTAGGTAGAGGACAGATTTGAGCATTCATGTGGATGGATCCATACGATCAACAATCAACTTTCTATGCCAAAAGTAGAAGTTTGACAGAAAGTACTTTCAAATGCTCATAGTTCATCTTATTCTATTTATCCCAATGAAATGAAGATGTGTCAAGACTAAAAGCAACACTTTTGGTGGTATAGGATGAAGTGGGAAATTGCTAGATTTGTATCCAAGTTTTGGTATATCAGCAAGTGAAAGTTGAGTAGCAGAGAGCACCTATTTTGCTTCAACTATCACCCATATCTGAGTGGAAGTGCGAGAAGATTACTATGGATTTTGTCAAAGTTTTGTCGTGGAGTCCTAGAGGCAATAATGCAATGTAGGTGTGTGGATTATCTCACCAAAGTGGCACATGTCATTGCATTTCATGCGGGGCGGTCTATAGAGACTTTGATAGAGAAGTGCATACATGAAGAAGAGAGATTACATGGTCTACTAGTTAGCATTTTGTCAGACTAGGATACCTGATTCAAGTTACACTTTTGTAAGAAGCTTCAATATAGCTTAAAATCGAAGTTAGAGTTCAGCAAAGCTTATCACCTGGAGAAAGATGGTCAGAGAACTACTTAGACATTACAGAATATGTTGAGAGCGTGTATATTTTCTGTGGTTCGTGGAAAGATTATCTACATCTCGTAGAATTCGCTTACAACAATAGCTGTCAAGCAAGCATTAAGATGACACTATTCAAGGCCTTTATAGAAGAAAAAGCAGATCACCAGTTTATTGGGAGATATTAAGGAGAGAAAGTTATTGGGTCTGAGATAAGTATACAGAACATGAGCAAGGTTAATTAACATGACAATATTTGAAAGCTGTCCAGGATCGACAAAAGAAGTGGGCAAACATTAGATGTTGAATACTTGACTTTCAAGTAGAGAGTTTGTACTTGTGAAGACTTCATTAACGAGAGATATTATTCATTTTGGCAACTATGAGAAGTTGAGTCCAAGATTTATTGGAACATTCAAGATTTTGGGGCAAGTAAACAAGGTATATGTAATGGCGCGCCATCCAGAACGCTAGATATTTGAGTCATTCGATAACGTATTCATGAAAATACGCTAAGCCTCGATATCATATCAATCATTGCCACATATCACAATAATATTTTAATAAAAATGAAACTTTTATTCTATGGATAAGTGGATTACAATATATAACAAAGAAAATAAAGATTTAAAAATAACTAAGGATAGAAAAACTCTTTTCAAGTGAGGAAGCAATTTAAAATATCAACAGTCATCTACTAGCTTTGTTACTCTATGTAGTACTTTAGATCTTCGATTTGCTCCACTAGATCTGTCTCAAAATCTGAACATGCACACCTAGGTCATCAGATTGGGACAAAAAATGATAATAGTATAACAGATAAAATATTAAATGATTAAACTGATATAGTTATGGATTTGTAAGATAAGAAAATATTGATGTATATGGAAATGAATATAACACAATATTTTTTTATTAACCAAACATTTGTCAATAGTTAATCAACTTATAAATGCTTTAGTCTATATATCAAGTATTTTAATTTAAAAAGATATACATTATTGGAGTCTAACTGATATTATTATATCTATACTTCGATTGTCTACCATACAGACCTGAGAAAATGGTCACCAGGATTGTCCATAGTTGACATGGTCCTGCACAACGACAAACAATAATTTTTATGTACGATCTAGCAAATCACCGCGCACCCGTGGTGTGCGTTAAAAATCAGTTGTACAATTTAATAGTACAACCGAAACACAATATTTACATAAATTAATATCTCCACCAACCCAATGTTATTTACAATTAACAAGATTGTGTCAAATTTAATATAATTCATTTCCAATCAATATTTGATACTCTGTTCAACTTCAGGTGTAGTTCAAGTTAATTATATTTAAGTAATATCTTAAAAGAAGTTTTTAATTCTAATATGTTACCTAAATTTCGACCACTAATTTCAGAAAATTTCTGAATACATATCATAATGATAAACGACCTGATAAGAGCAAGAAAGTGGAAGGCTTTCCATACAAGCACGTTTGATAACTAAATAACTATTTTCCTTTAGAACTCTTTTCTAGATACCATTGCCAAGTACTATTACAATTATAATCACCAAAAATTAGTATTCTGATTTATTATTTATAAATATTCATTAGTTAATTTTATGATATATATTTCATTTAAATAAAGTTGTGAGTTTACCAATTTCATGCAATTAAATAACATTTAATTATATGAACATACATAAATGAGGGATTCAAAATAATAAAAGTAGTGTATGAAAAAGTGAGTTCGAGAAGAAACTTACCTTAGCTTGAAAATGCGTTCGTTGAATAGGTTAACTTTAAGTTTTTGATTAAAATCAATATCTCTTGATAGATTCTAAAGAAGAAGGAGGTGCTCTAGTAAGTGTATTGTAGGAGGTAAAAATTTACAAATAAAGAAAAGATGGCAAACAGCTCACAGAACGCAAAGCTATTAATTAGTTTCACGTGGCAGAAGCTTAACTTCACGTGGATAAGTAAAACGCGAAGCTAAGACCATAACTCCGCGTCCAAAAAATTTAACTCCGCATGGGCGGATTATCAGAATTCTAAATTGATTGTGATTGAGATTGAAAATTATTTAATACCCGAATTGAGTCCAATCAGAATCCAAATTCAAGAGATTTAAATCAAAATCAAATATTTGATTAGAATCCTTGATAAATACAAAAAACCTTCTATTTCTATCCCTATGGAAACTCTCATAACTAACTAAAGTTTATAAATAGTCTATTTGAGGAAGACTTTAGGGGGTTTTGGCAATTCAAGTTACACGAGAGAGTCTTAAGGTCTTGGTGAGTCTTTGGCAATTCAAGTTACGCGAGAGACCTTGAAGCCTTGGTGAGTCTTTGGCAATTCAAGTTACGCTAGAGAGCTTTGAAGCTTTGGATATCTTTTTGCAGTTCAAGTTACGTGCGAGAGCTTTGAATTCAGTAAAGAGAGAGAAGCTAGGGCCGACCATCATCTTATTCAATGAGCGTCAACAGGTTCTACTAGATAAATCACATCATCATATTAGAACCCACTTTTATTGTAAAAAAGAGCGATAAAATATAAATCCTCTCATTTGTTTTTCTATTGTTCGTATTTCATTGTAATTATTGTAATTAATGGAAGAAAGTAATAATTTTGTGGAGAACAAATTGGCGACCACAGTGAGAGACGTCTCTTTTACTGAACAAAAGATTGTGGTGCAATTCGATGTGAAGAAAATCGGATTGGTCGTGGACATGCTCATCGTTAAAATCGACCAGTAAAGGTATGTAGAATATCTCTTCTCTTGATCAGGTGATCTAACTGAAACGCGAAGCTATCGTCGTGTGATCTCTAAAACCCGTAAACTGGGTAATAAGGAATTCTCCGTTAATCGGGGATCCTTTGAGTCCACGGATATAAAGCCATTGTTTGAGCGGAAAACCCTAAAGGGGGTCTAGAGACTGGCTTTATCAGATCTCAACTTCGAAATCGAAATGATCGAGCAAGACGAAGAGCTCTCAAAGCCGCGTAAAACGTGAGGTTGAAGCAGAGACAGAACGCGAGGCTATGACTTTACCCGCGAACTGGCTTGCATTAATCGCAAGATCAATGAAAATCACATAAAACGTGAAGCTAACTTCAAACCAGCATGTGAAGAAGTCTCTCCATGCGAGGCTATAGATCCTAGACATGAAATCAGGAAAATTGGCAACTTTCCCGTAAAATGCGAGGCTAAATTCAGATACAAGCCAGCATGTGATGAAATTTCTCCATGCGAGGCTACTGAACTTAGCTATGAAACTGACAAAAGTACTAAAACTAGTGTAAAATGAAAAATTAATATAAAGATAAGCTAACGTGTGAAGAAATTTCTCCATGCGAGACTACTAAACTTGAGTATGAAACTGGTAAGAGTGCCAAAGTACGCGTAAATTGCGAAATAATTAAAAATAAACCAGCGTGTGATGAAAATTCAATACGCGAGGCTGTCAAAAAACTTGAGCTTAGCATCAAACACGAAACCAAGAATTCTTGCATAAATCACGAGGCTATGTCAGCGTGCAAGGATATTCCCCCACGCGAGGCTAAACAGCCAAGTGAAGTTACACTTCTTCAAAAATGCCAAGCGAGCTTAAAACGTGGGGCTAGCGCTAAACATGAAGCTACAGCCCAACCTTGCGTAAGTGCTCTGAAACGCGAAGCTACTCCTTAGTTCCGCGTAAAACAGCCATTATACAGAATAAAGGCTAATAGATAAAACGTTAAAAATCTGACAGATCAGCAGTTCAATGCCATCAATACTAAAGAGTTTTAGCAGGTGCCCGGACTTTCTCGACAGCCAAGTGGGCCCCACGCCCAAAACCTAATTGAAGGTTCTCTGTCTCTTAAAGTTCTTGATCTCAGAGAATACTTGACAAATAAAAAGAAAGCGACTCAAACTCAACCACACTCAACATGCCATTGTGAGCAATTGATATCAACTATATTAAATAATTTTTGTTGTGGAAAGAAAAGAGTGTCTGTATTCGGCAGAATAACTGAGTCTGATCAAAATGCTCCGAAAAGAAGAAAGAATAAGCCGAGATATAGAATCAAAGAAAAAGAATGGAAGGCGGTGACCTCAAATATGGTCGGTAAGGGTAAGAAGGTCATGGAGGAAAGAAATGAGTCGGATGCAGATGACGAGCAACCTCACCATTTCACCCAGCTCAAGTCAGGTATTGTTGCTCATCGAAATTACAAGAAACTTACAAAAGGTTCATATAACGATGATAGCGACAACTCAGTTATAGCTTTCCTGCAATCATCTACTTCTTCTCGACCAAGAAAATTGGCATCGCATGCGGTGAACAGGTCCGATGACGTCGATCAGAGGTTTGAAGCCGAAGAACAAATGATTCGATATCAGCAAAAGGCATTGATGATCTCAAACTAATGCTTCTAAAAGTGGTCGAAAATACCCAGAAGATAGTTGATGATAAGGCTAAAACTTCCTCGGAACCACCACCCAACACAAATAAGAAACCACCATTCAAGACAAATGAAGAATATAAAAAAGGAAAAGGTTATTCAATGCATGAAAAAGACGATAGGTTTTCCTTCCATGATCCTCATGAAGCGAAGATGGAAAAACTACAGACCAACTTGATGTATTAATGCAGAAAAAGGAACTAAAAGAATTCGGAATTTCAAGACCATACCCACTTGAGTGGAATTTCGCTCTTTTTTCTGAAAAATACAAACTCCTTAAATTGGAATCATATGATGGAAAGGGGTCTCCAAACCAATACATGTACTACCTCTTTTCGCAAGCCGGTCATCTGATGGGAAATGACCCCATAATGACCAAGATATTTGTGAGTACCCTGCGAGGGCCTATTTTTACATGGTTCATGCAGTTGCCTATGGGAACCATTAATATTTGGTATGATGTGGAGAAACAATTATTGACACGTTTTTTTTAGGATGATACTGAAATATCAATTTATTCCCTCCTTGCGACGAAACAAGGAGAAGAAGCGGTCAAAAGATTCATTGAACGCTTCAGGAAAAAAATCGTGTATTGTCGACACGGTATAATCCAGAAAATCCTCGTAGAGACCTGCAAATATAATTGCAGGACCGGCGTGCTCATAAAAATGGGAGCCGTGGAGTCCAAAACTTAGAAGGACTTGCTAAAATAAGGAGAGCAGGCGAAAAATATAATTCGCCGAATTGAGAAATCTAATGGCATGAGAAACTCTACAAATAATAGGCCATATCTACATAATCCTAAGAATAAAGGGAAGACTGTGATGGCGTCAAATGCAAATCCGAATCCGAGATCCTAAAAGCCAAGAGGCGCAGGACCTGATATGACTTATTATTCAAGACGGAGCAGATAGGTACCCTATTTCACTTCCTCAATAAAAAGAGAATTAAAGTTTCCAGAGAACCGGAAGCTAGAAATGCAGGAAAGACCAACGATCTTAATTATTATTTGTTCCACCAAAATATCGGGAATCCAACCAAGGATTGCTACCCTCTTAAGAATCGAGTCCAAGTATTGATAGAAGTCGTTGTCCTTCAGCTTAAAAAAGAACAGAAGAAGGTTTCTGTGAATATGACATCTCTGGTCATAGGAAGTAATGAGTTCCCTATCAGAGCGACCCCTGTACCAGTAGGAAAGCCAATGTTAATCAACTATGATCCCCATAAAATGAAGCAGAAGTGACACTTTTTGATTTCTACCAAAAAAAGAGAAACCATGGGGGTACACTCAGACTTTTGAAAGACAAACAATCGACTTACTCAGCTAATACCATAAAAACTAAGGAAAATGCTCGATCAACACCAAGCACGGGCAGCCCGCATTTGCAAGCTTGCCCCTTGGATACACTCCGAACCACAGCTGCGACTGAGTCATATTCATTGGCTAGCAGCCAGATTGGGTCGGAGGCGTCGAAGACATTGATGGTGATAAGCATTATGTTACTTCTGCTGTTGTTGTTAGCCACTAGAAAATTTTGTGTGATGACTGGTAATTTGATGGCAAAATGATTGCCATAAATTTAAAAAACAAAATTAAAAAAAGAAGAAAAAAAAGTAGGTATGTATATATATATTTTTATATATATATATATATATATATATATATATATATATATATATATATATATATATATATATATATATATATATATATATATATATATATATATATATATATATATATATATATAAACTAATATAATTTTGCTACCCAATGCTGTTAAAGAGAAGGGAAAAGAACAAATTTCCTGCTAACTTATCATGCTAAGAGATAAAGCATGAACCACCCAATGCTGTTAAAGTGGCGGAAAGAGAAAATCAAGTTTCTCGCCAACTTTATCATACTGGAGGTAACTACATGAAATCAATAAACTCAAAGCCCAAAAAGGCTAAGGGGAGAGGAAATCAAATACTCGACAACTCACTATACTGAGAGGAATAGCATGGCTAGCCCAATATAGACAGCGATTGGTAAAGATACACCAAATCCGTTTATAGCTTGGGGTTTACTAAAAATCCCATAAACCTATCATGTTAAGTTCTTATCCCTGACAGTAAGTTCAAGTTACGCGTAAGCACCTTGAAGTGTCTTCACCAAAGTCTTAGGCATGTCCAATTAGGTGCATCTACCGAAAATCGATGATTCTGACCCGATCATCCTGGCATCAGCAATTCAAGTTACGCAAGAGAGCCTTAAAGTGCTTTTGCCAAAACTCCAGGCATGTACAATTGGGCGCCTCTACCAAACGTCGATGATTCTGGCCCGATCATCTTGGCATCTGCAATTCAAGTTACGCAAAAGAGCCTTGAACTGCCATCGTCAAGTCATCAAATCGGAAATTCAAAGTATTTCAAAATTTGCCAAGTCATAAGCCATTTTGAAAATTTTAGAGGGGGTCCTGTTGGATGTAAAAGTTTCCAAATAAAAAAAAATGTCAAATAGCTCGCAGAATGCGAAGCTATTAATTAGTTTCGTGCGACAGAAACTTGACTTCGCGTGGATAAGTAAAACATGAAGTTAAGACCATAGTTCCGTGTCCAAATTATTTAACTCCGCATGAGCAGATTCTTAGAATCCTAAATTGATTGTGATTGAGATTTGGGATTATCTAATACCCGAATTGAGTCCAATCAGAATTCAAATTCAAGAGATTTAAATCAAAATCAAATATTTAATTAAAATCCTTGAAAAATACCAAAAACATTCTATTCATATCTCTATGGAAACTCTCATAACCAACTAAAATCTATAAATAGTCTCTTCGAGGAAGAATTTTAGGATTTTTGGCAATTTAAGTTACGCGTGAGAGTCTTGAAGCCTTGGTGAGTCTTTGGCAATTTAAGTTACACGAGAAAGTCTTGAAGCCTTGGTGAGTCTTTGGCAATTCAAGTTACGCGAGAGAGTCTTGAAGCCTTGAAGATCTTTTTTGAGTTCAAGTTATGTAATTATTGCAATCAATAGAGAAAGAAAGAATTTTGTGCGAGAGCCTTGAATTTATCAGAGAGAGAAGCTAGGGCCGGCCATCATCTTCTTCAAAGAGAGGAGATTTTCACGTTGGATTGTCAACAGGTTCTACTAGATAGATCCCATTGCCACATTAGAATCCACTTTTATTATAAAAGAGAGCGATAAAATATAAATACTCTCGTTTATTTTTTTATTGTTCCTCTTTCATTGTAATTATCGTAATCAATGGAAGAAAGTAAGAATTTTGCGGAGAACATGTGCTCCGACGAGAGGTGCTCCAGAAGTGGTAGTTGCGGTAGGGAAGCTTAGGGGAAGCAGTGCATGTCTAGGAAGAGGGCTCACGAGGTAGCTCCTCATGTGGTCGGTGGTAGTCCGACAATCAACAACGTTTTGGCAGTCAATGGGGTTGCCATTTGCAATGACAGTTGTTGTTGGCAATCGGTGGTGTTTCAACAGTCAGCGACATAAAGGTAGTCGGCTATGCTCCGATGGTTAGCGAAGGTAGAGAGAAGGAGAAAGAGGTGTAAAAGTGAGTTGGATGTTACGAGGAGATGGAGGTATATTCGAGGGAAATTCATGGTGGTTGGAGGGGTTTAAATTGGGTTAGAATGAAGGATTAGAGAGAGAGAGAGAGAGAGAGAGAGAGAGAGAGAGAGAGAGAGAGAGGGATTAGTGGATTTTAAAGGATACTAAATTCGTATTTGAATGGATAAAAGACATGTGATTTCAATGATGAAATGTGTATTGAATGGAGGATTTAAATTTGAAAAAAATTAAATTAGAATGTGATAATTGTGGTCATATGACAAATTAAAAGAGGAAGAATTAAGGCATGGGAGGAGTAAGAGGAATTGATTGGATTTTGAAAAAAAGAGATGTATTAGGAAATGTTGAAGTTAATTAAAATTCTTATAATATGGTAATATCTTGTCTTGCTGGTTTAGGAGTAATCTATTTAGGAGTTGGCTTTGGGCTCAAATCATGGCACAAGCATTTTTTATTTTCTTACATAAGAAAATAAGTTTTTGGCTATGGGCCAAGAAAATGGGCTTGTGTTCAATAAATAATAATAATAATAATATATTTTAAAATGAATTATGGGCTTTAGTATAAAAATATTTTTATGGTTGTAAAATGATGATAAATTAAAATAATAATTTTATTAATATATTTTGAAGTTATATATATATATATATATATATATATATATATATATATATATATATATATACACACACACACACACACTCAATAATCATAAAAAATTTCATTAATAAATATTTGTGTTGGTTTTGTATAGTTATAATATCTTATCACTTAATATTACCACTATTCTTTGAAGGAGTTCACAATGTCTTTCATATATCCCAATGGAAGAGCAATGTTCAAAACAAGACACACATATTGGACTTGTCGGAGCTTGAGATCAAATCAGATTTTTCTTACTTAGAGCAACTAGTAGCTATCGTCGATCATAGAGAAAAGATATTGAAGAATAAGGTAATTCCTTTTGAGTTGGCTTTTTGGAACTGTCATTCGATTCAAGAATTAACTTGGGATAACTTGGGAGCGGGAAGAGGATATATGAGATTGGTTTTTGCATCTCTTCCATTAAAGAGATAAGGTTTTTGCATTGTTTTAATTTTTGTTAAATTTTGAGGATGAAATTTTGTTTAAGGGAGTATGATGTATCCGCCATTATGCTTACAAGTCTTGATTTGTTAGAATTAAATTTTAAATATGATAAAAAGGAACTTTAAATAAAAAAAATTATATTAATTAACCTAAATATTGAAGACTACAACTCGAACTTATGACCTAATAAAATTTAAAACTAGCCCAAACCAATTAGATTAATCAATTACTTGTGATTAATTAAACAAGTGGAGTAATTAGATTAGACTTGATGTAAACTAGTTAGTATGATAAGATTTGATTTCTTAATATATTAGGATACTATCATTAATTAGATAAGGAGTTTAATTGAAAGCCCAAGTCTTATAAATAAAAGAAGAGGTTAGCCACAACCTAACCGTTCCCAACATAGAAAATAGATAGAAATATACAGAAAAAAGGAGGAGATGAGAGAAAGGAAGAACAGGAGAATTCGACTTTAATTCGTTGTGTTTTTGACATCTTGTCCACTACAACATGTAGATCTGCCTTAGACTAAGAAAGGTGAGTCTAACTCACTCAAATAATAATGCTATAATACGTTATTTAGATTATATCATCTCTAATTTTCATAGATATATTACTTGTAATTGTACTTAACATATTGTTTTCAATATTAAAAGAGTCATAATTTGTTTTGTGTCTGTGTGCGTGAAAGATAACTGAGCTGCGATTTATTTCCACTATCTCTAATAATTTCTTTTAAAAGATTTCTCATGGATTATGGTCACGATACATATGGTTCTCTCATACCTAATTTCTTTTGTTTTAGTTTTTATTTGGCCTTTCATCAAGTAAATAAAAAATTAACGGTTTTCAATGAATATAACATTTTGTATCCAATTGACAAAGAGCAAATAAACTTCAAAATTCACGGAGTTTGATCTAAGGAAGCTAAGGATGTAGAGATCATGGTCCTAAAAAAACTGAAAAAAATAATAGGATCATTACTTTTTCGCTACTGCATGTAACTTACATGAGTTGTCGATATATATATATATATATATATATATATATATATATATATATATATAAGAATCCTTACTATGTCTTTTTCTGAGAGCACTATCGATAGCGGGTTCGGGAGCCCCTTGCTGTCGTTATAAAAGTGACTGAAATGAAAAGGAGGCTTTCAACAGTAAAGACTGGCCTTCGACAGTGAACTTTGGTCATTGTCTAGCATAATGTTTTATTTATTTGCAAGTAATTGATTGTAACTAATGAGAATAATAAGCCATTATATCAACATTATAAACATCATCATATAATAGTTAATCATTGATTTATGTGTTTGATTCTAAGAAGCAAATGTATTGACATATAATTGCAACAATTGAATTTGAATTATTTCATTGATAAAGGTGGATTACAATAGTGGATTGATTATAAGTTATTGGTAATGATTGTTAAAAAATTGTATACCATCACCATTGGCAAGTAAATTAAAATATTGAAACGACATAATTAATTTAACACATTGATTATAGGAGAAAACCAAGATTGTAAGATTTAGTATTATGTTTGTTATTGAACTATTAAACTCTCGTTTATTGATTGAATTGTCATTCAATTTAGTTAGGATATGTTTCGTCAACATTATCATAATCAGATATAGTAGGCTCTAACTGATTATTGATTAGTCTGTTTTTCCGTAACGAATGAAAACACACTTAGACATACTAATATCTATACTTGATTGGAATTCTAAAATACCATAATAAAGTGACTAATGAGTTTAATTAAATAAGATGGACACATAGATGTAAAAAGGATTACTATATTATTATTTATTTTTCGTCGTATTCCTTGTAATTTACTGACATGGTTTATTGAATATTCGTTTAAAAGATTTTCATTACATATATTCGTTTTTATTTAGTATTCTCTCAAGGTTATTTGTCATATATATTTGGATTACAGTTATTTTCTTGTTTATTGGTCACTTTGCTAATGACTCTAGTTGTGCACGATCGACCTAGACACAGACACATATTTAAAGCCATATATATATATATAGATTGATGCATCAGCTATGCAAAAAGATTTGGAGTATTTCTAGGGACAAGCAGTATTGCACGATTCACTAGTTTAGCTAGTTTAGAAGTTACTTTCATAATTAGTGAACTATATAGTATTTGGAAATTATAATAATTTATTTTCTTGACACTTTATTTGTTAGTCATGAGCTTAGTTTTATTGAGATATTTTATGGAACTAGTACTTTTTTTTATTTATAAAACTAGTTATTTGAAGAAATTTAGTCTGTGATTTTTGTATTTTATTTATTTCTATTGTGCAAATGATTGTATTGATTATAAGGCTCGTCATTTTATCTCGCGAAGCCAAACGTCTCAGCTATTCGGCGATACATAGTAGCGCATCTCTTGAAAAAATTAAATGAAATGTCGAGTGGGTGAGAGACTAATGTGTGCCAAAACTCAAATCTATATTTATTGAATTTCCCAATTCTACATCATCAAACCACTAGTTTTGCTTCTCTCCTACATCAAATTGGTAACAGAGCTAAATAAGATCGTCTTTTTCATGTTATTCACAAATCCTAATACCACCATATTCATCTTCCCTTCTCAAAAAAAAAAAAAAAAAAAAAGAAAAAAAAAAAAGAAAAGAAAAGAAAACAGAAAACCATAAATTCTCAATGTTTATTTTCTTCATTTTCCCCATTTTTCTTCTTTCATCAGATTTCTCATTCTAGTTTATATTTTAGATTAAAAATAATAATAATCTAATCATTTAATCTCATTTATTTTAATTTTATTTTGAATTTCAGTTTCCAGAAAAAAAATAGAAAAGGAAAGAAGACCAAAAAACTCAAAAGGGAAAGAAAAGTGAAAATAAAAAATAAAGTCAAAGAAAAGAAAATGAAAACAGGAAAAAAGAAAATCAAAAATCAAAAATAAAAATAAATTCAATCATTATTTTTTTGATCTCAGCAATTTTAAAATCGTGGTCACACTTCATCATCTAGCCCTTGCTGCTATCTGAGACTGTTGGCCATACTCATCATTGATCGCCTTCATCAATAGCCACCGCCTCTTCGATTTAATTCAACTTATTGGATTCGATTTGGCATCAACTGACCCAGCAATCAAATCAAATCAACCCTAGCGATCAAATTCGACGATCAAATTCTCAAGTCAAGCGCGTGTCAATTCCTCGATCATCATCGTGTCCAGATTGAAATGTTTCATGCAATGCAAAGTTAATAATCAGTTCAACCCAAATATTTCGATATTTATTATCATTGCATTTACCGAAGATAAATACATCAAAATCGAAGAGAATTGATGAAGACAATAAATATCTAGATTTGGTTAGGAATTTTATTAAATTTTAATAAAGGTCTAGTTTTGATTGAGAATTCTGTAAAATTTGATTAGATATGATATATAAGGGGTTTTATGAGATTTGTTTAGATTCTATTAGATTTTATTAAGATTTTATTTTTATTATTAAGTTTTTATTAGATTATACATAGTGCAGGTAATTTATTTTATAAATAATTTATTTTATAAATAATCATGTATCATCTTTTAACAAATAGAATAAAATATTGATTATAAAATTCCACTTATTTACCAGTATCATTTACTAATAATTCCTAAGTCTTTCTTCGTGTTGATTCGTTAAGAGTTTGAGAGTTCACCCTTCGTTAAGAGTTTGAGAATTTACCTATATACCGAGACCCAATATATATTTTAAATCTCTTCTTATATTGATTCGTTGAGAGTAGATGAGATCAACTGGTCAGATATTATTGTTTGATCTAAATGAAACTTGATTAGATATTAATATCTTATCGGTATTCACTTAGATCAAGTATTAATATCCGACCACTGGGTTGTGAAAGGACAACTTAGTTCAAAAAAATATTAACTAACTTTCACAAGCCATATAGTGATTATATTCTGGGTAAGGGATGGTAATTTTCATTTTTAATTTAAAATTTTGTATTGAACGGATCAAAATTTAACTCGTTAACACGTACATTATCATCCCTTTATTTCTTGTTGCTGGGATAATCTTGACAGATGAATGGTCTCATCGCAACGAGTCTAATTTCATACCAAAGAGAAACTATTAGAGGATAAACTACCACATCCAGGGCAAAAGCCAGAAGGAAAGAATAACTCATAGCATTGCATGCAGAGTACACTGGACAGTTATCGCAGCCAGGCGTTACCATTGTGGATGGTTATAATCCTTCCAAACTAATTGAAATGAGTGCACATCCTGTATGCATCGCATCTATTGAAACAGAGACAACAGTTTGACATAAAAGCATGTCGTGACCGAACAATGAGTGTAGCACACACACAACCCATGTTCAAGCCTCCCTTAACTTCTATACCGATAACTTCCAATGGAAATATCACAATCACCATATATCATAAGACAAAACAGAGCCCCTCTTTTTAATCTCTCCGAATCAACCTAAATCAACACACTTTACCTACACTACTCGATATAAAGAACACCTCCATACAAATGCTACCCAAAGTTGCACAACGTGAAAAAAAAGCTATCCGAACAGAGAGAAAACTCATTAGGCCTGAGAAGTCCCAAAATCACGCTTCTCAGGACCATATTCAGCCATCCCTACGCCTGCATCGTTTTGGTGTTTCACCCAGCCTCCGGTGTCTGCCTTAGCATAGCTACAATAATATAAGAGAAGTGATACCAACGAGAGAAGCACCATTGCCGCTGCAGCTGCAAAGACACCCTTGCGCAATGCTGCACATGATGTCAAGTCCTTCTTGGCATAGAAGCCTACATATTTGGTGTGGTAAACATTTCTAGCCGATCCTGCTATGAGGCAAGCTTCCGCCACCAAAAAACTCAACCTGTTCATCATTACAAAAACATGAATTTCATTACCAGTAACTAAGGAACATTTCATTCTGAGTTAACTATGCTATATTGCTATGTAGTATCTTAAATGGCATGAATTGCACATGGGATCGTCTGTTCTTTAGCATCTCTGTGGAAACTAATGTTAAAACACAAGTTATGAAGCGCGTTATGTGCAGCGGCCTGCCAGCGCTCCTTAGGATAACACAACGTTATTTTCAAATAACGTGTGTTACGTTACATAACTAGCTCATAATAACATGCATTATTTATGACAGCTCAAATATACAAATTTGCTCCTGAAGATTTTCTAGATATCCTAAATTTGTTTCAATTCCCTCTTCCTCTTCCACTATGTGACAAGCGAATGATAGTGACTCTGCCTCCAACCCGAGTTGGACTCTGATTCCTTCTACAACTTCGCCCAATTCCTTCATTGCAACTCCGAATCCGGGACACTCTAACTCTGATTCCTCTGCTGCAACTCGGTCTTCAATTTCATTTTTGCAACTCCAACTACCCACTCCTTCCCTGCTGCTCTGACTCTAACCCGACTCCTTTGGAACTCCTCCCTACTTTTCCAATCTGACTTTGCTATCTTGGTGGGTTCTTCCCAAATCCAATTCTCTTCTTTTTTATTTTGAACTGTTATCATCTATGGATATTTATTTTTTAGACTTTAGAGTTTAAATTAGTCTGATATTGATTTACGATTAGGTACAAATTAAACTGGTTGATGAACAATACATATTTCAAACCAATGTTAAAAAAAAAACAATAATGCTACTGTTACGTTTTACCTACTTTGGGCTAATTCGCTTCTAAAGTAATGCATGACATAGGTTATGCAATTTTCTGATTTAATTTGCCAACCAGCAAGATAAGGAGAAATTTGACATTCTTTTGCGTTGAGGTGTTGTATAATATGCATCAATTTTATTAACAATCCCTCTTAAAATCAATCCAGTTCCTTCTAATCTCTTAGTGTGTACTGTGGTTGTTGTTGCATCGTTTATGTCAAAAGTTCCATCTGAATGAAAAGGATGCCTAGGTGTTGTTACTAAGATAAGCATAGCCCCATTGCAGAGAACATATGAGAAAATCACCTAAGATGGTTTGATCATGTGGACATAGACTTACAAATGCACCGATTCAACGAGGAAAACTTATCAGTATAGGACCAAATTAAAAGAGCAAAGGAGAAAATTGAAAAAAACATGGATGGACGTAATACGAAAAGATATGGATGCTTAAGGTTTAAATGAAGACATATTGCTTGATACGAATGAGTGGAGCAAGACATCTATGTGATCGATCCGGCATAATTCTCTTTTGGTTCATGTAGCCTACCCCAAGTACTTGGGATAAAATGCTTAGTTGTTGTTATTGTTGTTGTTTTGTTGGCTGAGAATTTCTCAGGATTATATTTGTGAAGCATGTGCACGCAACAACATGGAAGAAGGCACATAACAAATTTACAACCTGGCCAACTTACCTAGATTCATGATCTTGCAGGGATCAAGAATTATAACCGAAAGGCTATCAACCGATAATGTAGCAATTCATGAATCATGATGTAAATTATTGTATCTAATACCAGCAGGAAAGTAAATATCACAAAACAAGTGGCATCTGTTTATTTTGGGGTGTTTGGTTTGTGGTTGAAACTAAGCTGGACTTAAATGAACTTTCACGACATACGAATTTTCAACTCTATAAGCCGATAATAAACTGATATACAAAAATCTTGAATTTATAGATGGCAAATAGATTGAACCATGGAAATTATTGAAGTTCCTAAAGTGTAGCACAGCAACTATCAAACACGATGACACAAACATTATACGTTTACTAATATTATTGATCCCATAATTAGAAGATAAACGATCTCTATTTAGTACCACTTTTTAACCTATCAAATGACATTGGCATAGTTTATAAAAGCATGACAGAAGTTGGCGACTTTGAGAGCAATATGACACTTGTCAACACTCTTCTGCTTCTTCTTTTCTTTTTTCTATTCTTCCCTTACAGATCCATTAGAGATCTTTCTATGCCTTCATGTAATGAAAATACAATGATATCTAAACTTTCTTTTATCAAATGAGAAGTGTCCATGTCTTAGACACAAGTATACAAATGTTATGTCGTATCTGAGACTGGAGTGTCCTGGTAATGCTGTTAAGGAGATGTTACAAATGTAGCAAACACTCATGTTTTTAATGTAAATTGCAAATACTAAGGCTGTTTGTGCATAATGCATATTAAGTACCGACGTGTTTAGTGGTAGGCATATTAGGAACCTAAAACGAACTCAAGCCGATCATTCTTCCAAGACACTGTAAAATAGTGAGAACAGTAAACTCAGAATCAGTGCTCCTAAGTAAGTGTCCAGACACTCCTCCCTTTATACCTTATTTGGCATGGAGTTAACCTGCATACTAACCAGGTTAGCAAAAAGGGGTTAACGACATAACACAAGTTAAATTAACTCTTTACACTTTAAAGCCTGTTTAGTAAGGGATTAAGGCCACATACAAATCCTAATTATTATACTTAACTCGAATTAAATCAAGTCTGCATTTTAAAACATTTGGATAATGTTTTTCTCAAAAATTGCTTAGATACAAATTTGAGAGAGAACCCGAGTTATCTCTTAATCTACTTATACTGGAGTGCTAGTAAATCTCTACTTAACTCGGATTCAAGAGAGAAATAAAAATTTGCATATGGTCTTTATTGACCTAGAGCAAAACCTATGATAAGGTACCACGAGAGGTGTTTTATTGGACATTAATGAAGAAAAGAGTCCCCATCAAATATACTGCCACAATTAAGGACATGTATCATAGAGTAATGGCCAATATCAGAATATGTAGTGGTCTGCCAAGTAATTTTTCAATCACAAATGAATTGCATCAAGAATCTGCATTAAGGATGAGCTTACTAGAGCAATTCAGGATGAGATACCTCGGTGTATGCTATTTGTTGATGATATTATCTTAGTTGATGAGACAAAAGCAGGGATGAATGCCAAGTTAGAGTTATGGAGGCAAACATTGGAATCTAAAGATTTTAAATTAAATAGGTCCAAAACAGATTATATGGAGTGTTAATTTAGTAAACGACGGATCATAAACTATAGTGTTGTAACACTGGATGGGCAAAAGATATAAATGAACGTTCAGTTTAGGTATTTGGCTTTTATTATTCAGAATGATGGAAAGATTGATAGTGATGTCAACCATAGGATACAAGTTGGATGATTGAAATGGTATGCAACGGGAGTTTTATACTACCGTAACATTTCGTTAAGGCTAAAGGAAAAATTTTATAGAACTGCTATTAGACCAACTTTATTATATAACACGGAACGCTGAGCTATAAAAAAATGTCACTCACAAAATATAAGCGTAACAGAAATGCGCATACTTTGCTGGATATGCGACAATATTAGAAGAAATAAAGTGAGAAATGAAAATATTCGTACTAAAATAGGTGTAGCCCCCATCGATGAGAAGATGCAAGAAAATCGCTTATAATGGTTTGATCAGTGTTTTAAATATCGGCCGATATACCGGTATATCGGCCGGTATATCGGTAATTTTGAAGAAACGAGATGATATGGGGAATTTTTTATCGGGTATCGTTTTGGACCGGTATGGGCCGATATATCGGCCACGTGGCGATATATCGGCCGGTATCGATATTATCCAATACCGGCCGGTATTGGATAATATCGGTTATTGGGTTTTGGTAACGGGTTAAACCCGTTAACCCGTTAAAATCCGACCCGTTAAGCAATAAAACAGGTCGAAAGGGGGAAAAATTTTATTTTCTTTCGCGTTTTCTCTCTCTCTTTCTCTCACGGCGATCCGAGCTCTCTCTCTCCGCGACAAAACCCTAATCCCAAATACCCACAAATCAGCCCTAAATCTTCTCCGATTCTTCTTCTTCCACTCTCTGGCTCTCTCTCTCGTTCTCTCCCCGCGTTCATCGGCCAATCGAGCCGAACGGAGCGAACCCGAACCCTAATTTCCCAATCCATCAAAAAATCTCTCTCGTTTTCTTTCTATTTTTCTTCTCCGCTCTCCGATAGCTCTTCTCCTACTCTGCGAGTCTTCGAAAAGTGCTCGCCGTTCTCCAATGGGGCAGTCGCCGCCGGCCAGGTAAGGTTAGTTTGCTTTTTTATGTTAATTTGATTTACAGTTACAAATTTCATCAATTTCTTTTATAATTGTGCTATTTTAGTTTAATTGATTGCGATTTATGTTAGATTTTTTTTTGGTGTAATTTGAGGGGAATTGCTAAGTTGACGCACTGTTTATTGGCGGGTAGTCTACAGTGAGTAATCGAATCACTGATTCACACTGAATTAGTGATTCGATTCACTGATTCAGTGTGAATCAGTAAACCGAATCACTGATTCAGTGTGAAGTCACTGATTCACACTGAATCAGTGATTCGGTTCACTGATTCACACTGAATCAGTGAATCGAATCACTGATTCAGTGTGAATCAGTGATTCAAGAAATAATTTTGTGTGTATGAGTTTCATACTAGTTAAAATTTATTAATTTGAGTATTTACTATTTATAGATTCACTACTTCTTAGGTTTACTGTGTATGATTCACTGTTGCAGATTTACTGTTTCATGCAACAGAATCTTGTCATTATACTAATTGTTGTTGCAGATTTACTGTTTTATGTATGAGTTTCATGCTAAATTTATTGTTGTTGTGCATGTGGACTGTATCCATATATGTTTTTTTGTGGATGTGTTGTTGAAAAAAAAAATAAAATTTGATAAAGAAAATCCACTAGTTAGCATGATGACTTACTAGTTTGTAAAAAATTGAGTTTTCTGTTAATTTTATTCACCAAGTCCCATACCCACCATCTTATTCTTCCTTCATTTTACTAAACAACAACATCAACTTATTTTTCTTTATTTTATGATTGTATTTCGCTCTGTCTCTGTGCATATGCGAACGTTCTAAACGATATCTGTAAATTCGTAAGTTGAATGTAAATAAGCCAGTGTAAGTGCTATAAACTCATTTTATGCGTTTTATTATGTTCTATATAGCCAATTATATAATTATTCTTTAACTGGTATGACACCGATATGACACTCCGGTATTTAGAGTCATATCGCGATATCCCACCCGGTATCCGGTAACCGGTATGTAATTTGGCTGACCGGTACGAGACCGGTATCCGATATTTAGAACACTGGGTTTGATCATATGCAATGTAGACATACAAATACACCAGTTCGACAAGGGGAGATCAACGTAGGACAAGTTAAAAAATCGAAGAAAAAACTGAAGAAAACATGGATGGAGGTGATACGTAAAGATATGGATTTTATAGGTTTAAATGAGGAGATATTACTTGATAGGAATGAATGGAGAAGGATTATCAACGTGATCGATCCGGAGTGATTCTCTTTTTGATTCATGTAGTATACCCCAAGTACTTGGGATAAAAGACTTAATTGTTGTTGTTGTAATGTAAAAACTGCTTGGCAACAACCCATGTTAATGGTCCTTAACGTCTAGTTTAATCAGTTTCCAAAACAAGCCTAAAGCACTCGGATAATCTTTCCTAGAAGATCAACAGCATACTAATTTTTGAGAGAGATCCCGAGTTTATTTCTTAATATACCTATATGGGCAGGTTAGTGAACCCCCATTTAACCCGGGTAGATTGGGTTAAGTGGTTGATTTTCTTGACCCAACCCATTTAATCAAAAGCTGTCTCCCAATGTAAACCCAGCTAAGAGGTTTTTCGCCCTAGGTTTAACACTGTCAAACAGGGCCCAGGAACTATTCGCTCATTCCAGAGCAGCAGTACTTTGATTTCTCACATATGACAATATGAATGAACACTTGTTATTTATCTGAAATTTCAAGGCCAACCACCAATAATATTGAGTATACATGGCTCATTATCAATGATATTTATCATACTGTATGCTCGTGCATGACAACTAAAACTAGTACATCTAGTTGTATATTATTGAAATTCCCCTTTCCTCTGAAATAATGACTATGATCAATGAGCAAAAGTCTTTCAATCCTCTATTACACTTGATTTTCAATCTGTATACTACAAGGCTCCAACATGGACCCAACAACACACCGACATGGAAACGATACAAAGTTCTTAAACGTAAAAATGAAAACAGTAAAAAAAAAAAAGGTGTACTTGATTGATGCCAAAGGCTGTCATGCCGGACACCTGTGTCCCACAATGACACGTCTTCAAAATAGAAGTATCCATGTTCATAGTCTGTTGTTGCTCTTCCTCATGCCCATTGGTCCTTCCAAGCATTGTAAAAGAGGCCTAGGCAATTGCTTAATCACTCCATTGTTCAATAAGCATTAGTTAGGTAGAGACACAGATGAGTACCTATCCCACTCTGGCCTCTAGGCAGTCACTTGGAACAAAGAAAGCCCTAGAGTCTTCTACTAGTGGTACCTTCCAACTCCCTATTTGGGGGGTCCCAACTCTTTCCCATCACCTACATGTCGTGCACAATGGCCATGTCATACAAAACTCGATATGTCTAAATAGTGACTATTCTCACTATAATTCCCTAAGCGATGTGCCCTGCCCCCAAACTATTCATTTTGTACAATAAAACCCATTTCCTATTTCATGATATTTTATTATAATTCTGTAAGCATCATCATATCCATAGCCACCTAAACTCTCTATGCACATGTATTAGCACTAATGCATGAATGCCAAGGAAGCCTGAACACCTCTATTATGAAGTCGTTCCATTTCAGATGCTATGTCATGTCAGATGCGACGCGTCTTACCATATCAACGCCACGCTGTATGTATTTTTCCAGAATTCTTTATGTGTCATCATGTGTTGGTGCTATGTATCCATGTCCGTGCAACCAAGATGAATGCAGACACAAACATGTTATATAGAAGGCGCTCCTATTGCTCTTGCATTTACATGCATGCATAACAAACAAACAAAAAGCAGATCCCCGCCCCCTTCTTGCATGTACATATACTCAAACGTAAGCATGCACAGGTGCTTTAATTGGTACATGCAACCACACCACATACACATAATGTTACAATGAAGAAAAAAGTTAAAGGCATCTCTAGAGTTACAACAAGAGTTCAGGTGAATTAATCATTACGCACATGCAATAACGCAGACCACCCAAACATTATTTTGCAGAAGTAAAGAGAAGGAGATAATATTTGAGTAGAATCAGGAGATTCATTTATATACAAGAGGTTGCACCAATTTCAATTTCATAGTTACTTTTTGCATTTTTATTGGTTAGGAAAAATGGGAGAACCAAGAATTTACAATGCGAAGAGCAAATTAAAGAGCAAACTAAAAGAAAAATAAGTAGTATTAGATTTTAGAATAGCAGAGTCTGGATTAATATAAAGCGAGTGTGAAACCACCAATATTGTCATGGGTGCTCCTAGGCATCTGCGTAAGGAGCAAGCACTTCATGGGACTAGGTAGTGCCCCACATGAGATACGAGTACATCACATAATTGAGGTGAGTGTCTCAGTGCGCCTCGGTGTGCCTTGATATAACTTACCCCTTGCGCCTCGTGTCCCTTGCGCCTCTGAACGCCTTGGTGCACCTCAATGTGCCTTGATAGTTGATGCTTTGTCATTATTGTTACTTCTATCTTTTTAATGTTCACTTATTTATACTCCTCCCTTCTATTCTTTTCCCCCTGTTGCATTGTGTTTTTTTGGTTAATGATTACTTTGTTATGCTGTTGTATATAGATCAATGATTGTGAACCTAGAGGGCACATTTCAAATAACCTAGAGGGCACATTTCAAATAGAGGGGTAACAACATTGTACAATATTTTGATCTCTTTATTAATTTGGTTTCTTCCTCTTCATTCTATTTCACCTCCATTAGCCTACTTGCCACTATTGCTTTTCTTCTCCTCCATTATCTTCTTTTCATCCTTTTTACTATGATTCTTCTCATTTCAAAGAGCAAATACAGAACATGAGAAGATGGTCAACTCAGTGATGTATTTAATTCAATAGTGATTCATCGTGTACATCATATAATGAATAAGGCAATGAAACTGATTTGATTAATCTAGACACTCGATAATTATTTTTTTAAATCTTAATAAAAATTGTTGCACCTCATTTTAATGAGGCTCATGCTTTGCCGTTCATCTCACCCACATTATGGCCTTTGCGTCTTGCGTTGTGTTTTGCGCCTTGACAACACTACAAACTGCACTTAAAACATTGGAATGCTAGCCATGGACACCTAGCTCAGGGATAAAAGGTTGGGCCATCCCATGTTCAGGTTCTTTAACTAGGTAACGGGCAAAAAAAAGGTTTGGTCCAGATTCAGGGACTTTACCTAGGTATTAGGAAGAGAAAAGGTATGATATACCTGATAGTGACCAGAATGCATAAATAGGCATAAACTAGGGCATAATTGGAGACAATTCGTAATACATTAAACTTAACCTGTGTAGCATCGACACTTCTAATACGTCATACAAGTTTGAAGTGCACAGAACCCAAAACCATCAATGTACAGAATGGACCAAAACCAAAATTCCAGGCCAATTTTGAGAAGTCAACTACACATTAATAACATTTGATAATTAAACCACCAATTCCAAAATAAGGTAAATATGGACCCAGAGGGCAACAGGAATACCTGTGCACCTAACATCAAGTTTCGTACTGATAAAATTATAATTACGATATCATTTTTTAATACTCGTTATTACTTTGATTATTTCTAACTGAGTTGCCACCTTACAAACTCTATACAATAAACAGTGAAGCTAACCATCAATAATAGGTAGGGTTAGCCAGATAAGTCAACATCTCTCTGTAATTTCACCTAATTTGGACAATTTGAAGCCCAATTTGCACAATCTTTCTAGAGCCATTATGCTAAAAAGGTAGCAAACATAAGAACACAAGAATAGGGATGATAATGGGCAGGACCAAGGGCCAATTTTGGCCCTATTCAAAATTTTAAACAAAAAATGAAATTTCATTTTTGTAATTCAAAATTTTGAATAGGGCGAACAAAAAACAATCTCATCCCAACACAAGAACAGTAACAACCATATGTCTTCACCTACATCACCCCCAATGTATTGTCTAAAGGGCCTCAAGCTAACTACATACAACTTCAGAGTTATTCTTGTGATTGGTATCAACTAACATATTAAGTTTGTTTCAGTTATATAAGAATCTTTGTCTGTAGACCTTAGAAACATTTGAAATGTCCAATTTCAATATCAGTATAAATATAATATTAATCCACATTGTAATAATGGCGTCCTTTGCAGATCCAACAACCAAAACAGGAACTTAGAGCTCCATTAGCGGCCAATAATAGCTTATAATAATCACAATTCTTGCCTTAATCTAAAAAGCTTTATTAACAATAAGAAAGGCACTAACAAGGGGGCAAAAACCAATATATTTTTTTTTAAAAAAAAGAGCCCAAATCCACACTCACCACGAGACGACAAACGCCGTGACAGCGCAGGCCCTGGGCCCACCGCCACCGCCCGATATCCCGCGGCCGCAGCAGAGACACCTCGTGACGGCAGTAACTACCGCCTGGCTGATAAACATCAGACCGAACGCCGACAGCCCGTACACCGTCGAGGCGTCAGAGTCGTACACGCAGTACGTGCGGTCGTCGTACTCGTCCGGCACCACTTTCCCCTGTCAAAACAAAAACTACCGAACAAATGAGGTCTTCCTCAGGAAATTGAGCTCAAAATCGAATCTTTTTAGCTCTGAGGAGAAATTGACGGGAAATTGAGTGGGGGAACGCACTGTGCTCCGCCGTTTCTCGGCGCCAATGGCGAGGACGAAGGCCATGAGGTGAAGGGAGCAGACGACGGCAATGACCGAAAGAGAGACCGCCATTGATTCTTCTGACAAGCAGCTTTTGATCTGAGTTTTGGATATGCGAATTGAGAGTTGGTAGATTTTGCTGCAAGCTCTCTTCTTTCCTTTCTTTATTTTGTTTTGGTTTTTTTTTTTTTTTTTCCGTAACTTGGACACTTTTTGACGGAGAGTGACGGTAGCGTGGCTCTCATTATTCTTTAATAGGAAAATTTAATTTTAAGCCTCTACTTTTAAAAAAAAAAAAATGGATTAAAGCCCTCGTAATCTCATCCAAAGGCAACACATGGTGTCACGCAAGCGAGGCGAGGGTAGAATTAAATAAGAAATTTAGGCCAAGCCAAGTCAATTTCAGGTCGCCAAACTCTCCAACTAATGAGAATGAGAAGGATGGGAAAGCATATCGTCCCATTCCCTACTTAAGTGTCTAAAGGAGGATTGCCATACGTAGCAAAGAAACAACCCGAGAGTCGAAGAAACAACCCGAGAGTCGGTAGTCTTTTAGTCCTACTTTTAGTCCTAAAGTATTATGACCATTATATCTAGGGGTATTTACAGATATGTTCTTTAAATTTTTAGAAATTATAATTTAGTCCTCAAATCTTAGTAATTAGGATTTAGTCCTCAAATCCTTTAACTTACTATAATTTAGTGTCCAAGTTTATATTTTGATCCGATTTTTCCATTTTAACGCTGATTTTCTTCACTTAATTCTCCATTTCCTCTCCTCTTTCTCTTCTTAGTTCTTATTGGATCCCTCCTTTTTCTTCTCTTCTCTCTCTATTCATTTATTGGGTTCCCCCTCTCTATATTGAGACCAAATATATTATTCTCCACTAAATGTATTAAATGATACTCTACCCTCTTCATCACATTCTTATCGATGATTCTTAGCTTTTGTAGGCATTGTATTGCAAAGTTGAGAAAATCAAAAATTGAGTGAGTAAATACTTGCACTTAGCAAAATGAGATATCAACATTTATTTTTTTGCTTAGACTCTATTCACTGCCTAACAATCTCTCTTTTGAGCGACGTTTTTTAGTCCCAGATATATAATATTTTACTAAATGAAGTTTAAATTAACTAATATCCAGTTATGTGCTGACTTATTAAAAATGAATAGTAACAATGTATATTTTTGAGACGTTAGATAACAGTGCAATTTAATACCTTACTTTGTATGTAATAGGAATTAGACATACCGAGTTCTTAAAATATGAAAAAAATAGCTAAATGTTGACAGTTGTGAGTGCGGGTCGGGTAAATGTTATTCGGATCCAAACACGATCTGTACTTTTTAGGTTGGCATCAAAATTTGAAGGAAAAATTATTGACAGTCATCGAATTGGAAATTCATGGGAACAGAATTTAGATTGAGCAACAATTTACACTCTCAGTACTATTTGGTATTAATTTTTGTTTATTAGGTTGTTTAATTTACCCCTCAGTTACATAAGTTAAGGGCATTATTCGTTATCAGTTCTGTTTATCAGATATCCAATTAGAAATCCATGTTACATGACAGCATACAACAGTTTCTCCACTTAATCACTCCCTATTAATGTTAAATAATTCGTAAAAAATTATGGCTCTCACCAACCCCACCAACATTTTGATGAGCACTTTGATTTTCTAAGAATTGTGATGAGCACTTGAAGTACAAATGTTGCATTCATCCAGATACATAATAGCTAGGGATATCGCGGTCTCGCATAATTCATCCCAAAAGAATTCATATTGTCGGTGTTCAGAGCTATGATCACTATGGGCACTAGAATTTGCTTCCCTTTCTCCTCTATAAATTAAGTTGAACCTCCACATCCTTCCCCTCACCAATCACACTACAATATGAGACCATCACTGCCGTTGTTGTTGCTCATCAATTGCAAGCCGATTACACACAACAATTTAACGTTATGATCTCTCAAAGAAGATCCATAGTAGTTTAGTAAAGTGAGATAATACGCCTTTAACGTGAGTTGTTTGGTGGTTTTGGGAGTTTAAATTACTAGAATCAATATCAATATAGAAGGACTAATTACTAAAACGGTGATATCAGATATGCTATTTTGACAATATCAGAAATTTCATTAATATCTGATCAATATTACACAAAAATGTATTGTATCTTATAGCACAACATTCAATATGATATTTACTATACATATAAGGGCATTTATATATTAAAACCTTAGTTCAAATAATTTATCTTAGGTAGCAAATTTTATTTTGTTTTTAAAATTTTGCTTTGTATACAGTAAAATTTGATATGAAGATATATAGACCCTTGAATGTTTCAAATACATGCACTAAATGAGTACGAGCGTGCCTCACGAGATAAGTTGTTCCTATAAATTAGCAATTTCATTACAGAGTTTGATACCCCTTTAATTAAAAATCAAAACATTTTTACTAGCGTTATCACCTAATTTAAATGTTTACTCATCTAGATACTCCTTCTGTAACTTGCCAAATAGATAGGTAACGATCAATAGTGTATGCAACATCCTATCTAATCCCGTCGAGCTGAGCCCATGCTTGAGCGCGAAAATTTTTGGCAAAATTCAAAGAAGTGAGTGATAATAATGAATGCAACGATCAAGGAGATGTAGGTATAAATGGATCTCATCAAGGAATTGGGGTAAGGATAACAATGCATGAGGTCGCGAATGGCATGGCAGGATGGTACAAGTTAAGTTATACCTTGTGCCATTCCATTCGGAGTTCAAACAATTGTTCTCAATTAAAAGATAAGTCTAATTCACTTGATATATGATTGCTATCGGTATCCGGGCTCTGTACCAGTACGGTAAATTAAACAAATAAGGGAGATGTGATGTAATGATTACAATCATTACACTCTACACACCTTATCCATGTTGATCCTCAAAATTTATTTTAAAGTCGGAGGGAAAGATGACAATTATGGATATGAATCTGGATTAGAAATGATTGCATCTTGACAGCCTATCACGCCATCTATTATGCGGGGCACTTAGGGAATATTTAATAGAATTCACTTATAATGGTTCAAATACCAGCTATAATAGTTGCTAGCAAGTACTATATCTCATTATTGTCACGTCGTGGGTCCAAACTCAAAATAATGAATAATACTAGATAGTCATTAAGGAGAAGACAAATTTACATTTTCAAAGATTTTCTGTGGCAGGTACAATTAGGATAAAAATATTGATTCAAAATATGATTAATAAAGATAATAGATGCAGATGGTGCGATTATGATGATGCAGAGATGAATAAGGTAGGTGTAGATAGATGGACCGGCTAGAGTCATGAATATATTATATTGATTTATTAGCATCATAGGATGGCCTTGTACAATCTCATAAGTATGGGCTCTTTCATGACCTTGATGTTGGCTAACGCCTAGCTTAACATGCTCCTATTGCGATTGCATTTGCTATGGTTGTCGTTGTAGTGGTTCAGCATCTTTCAAAGGTGCCCGAGCATTTCTCCTACTGTCATCTTCTATTGCTTCCTTCTGTGGACATTCTAACTTTATATGGTCTATTGCCTCACAGATCAGACACAATCCATGTGCCCTCCTACATTCCACTTTAACATGTCCAATCTTGTGGCAACAACTACAAACTACTTGTGGTAGAGAACTAGAAATAACCATCTTACGCTTCTTTGGAGGTGTTCTATTACCTGTTGCTCCTATCATCTGACTGATGTAGCGATTCCAGGTCTTGGACTTCTTCTTCCTTTTAGTGACCATCTCGTCATGCTAAGTTTCTCCTAACTGTTTAGAATTTGTATGTGACCGTGTGCTGTTGGATTGAGCTAACTCACCTCTGTCACCTTAGTTGCTCAACAGATCCAATAGGTCCATGGAGTTATAATACTACTGAATTGCTCGGCACTTCTTTATTCCACCTACAGAGTAATTCCCATTCTTGATGTTTTATTATCCAAATCCAAAACATAATGCAAGGGCCTTCCTACAAACATTTCTAGCGTGTCCTTGCATTTGACAGAAACTACATATTAGTACCCTGAAATGGGATTGCTGTACTACTTACCATGTTTTAGTCGATGTTTATGATTTAATAAGACCATGTTGTTGTTGTGCCTGAATTGGTTGAACGAGGCTTTGATGTTGTTGATACTGATGATGAGGCTGTTGTGCCAATACTATACTATCTGGTCATTCTGGAGTTTTTTGCAAGGAAAGTCTTCTAGCCAATGGTTTATTGCTCTGCAAGTTACACACTCCTAAAGCTCTCTTCCAAGTGTAATATGAGTGTGCCCATGAATCTGGCTGATGTTGCAAACTAGCACTATCCTCTTTCTAGAAGTACTCATCGAATGCTTGGTCAATAATGCCCTAACGCCTGATGGTCCTGATATTTGACAGAACTTACACTCTTAGTCAGATCTCTAGACGGTTTGCTGGCATTTCTTTGAGATACCTATTCTTTGGTTGTTGGAGCATGTCTGGGTGCTAATCTCTTGTTTCTTCTTATCATGTGACAGTCCTAGCCTCCGAGTGATACTGTCAATATCATTCTCTAAGGTAACCACGATATGACTTTGTTCAGCCATCTATTACAAAATGGAGATGAGAATCAGATTTGGAGTCAAAGGGTTGGTTGTGAATTTAAGGAGTAGGATATGAAGGTAAGAATCATCATGTGGACAATGCAGAGTAGATGTAGCAATCTCCCTTAGGTTAAAAACTACCAAAGAACAAATTAATCTAAATCACATAGACTAATTTATAAAACATGAGCTCTGATACCACTCTGTAACACTCCAAATTATACCCTAAAATTTTTTAGTAATATATCACATTTTTGGGCAAGGTATTACTAGCAGATATCCCAAAAGCATGTATATGAGGCTTTTATAATAAATAAATGTGTAATCAAAGTGCACAAAAAAGAAGAAACTATATTACTATAACTCATAAATATTACATTATATTATCTAAAATAACTCTAAAAACAATTAAGATATAGATGGTTACAAATATTACCCACAATAGATTATATTATAATGAAGAAGGACAACTCATTGAACAATATGAATAAAAATTAAAGCCAAATACAGCTGCTAGAGATGATTAAAATGGGAAAGAAAGTCTTAAATGATCTGTTAGGGGTCTGCTTACTTCTGAGAGGAAGAGTCTTCAGTTGGTGGGTCCTCTTCAAATTTTCTAATACTTGGACATATGAATGTAACGCCGACATCATACCTGACAAGAAATTGAATCGTGAACATGGTAAAAACTAACAATAACAGGAAAATATTAAATAGTATAACACATATGGAAAGCTAGAGAATCCATGAATCACAAGAAAATGCATGATCCCTACAGGGTAAAGCAAAATCTATAAAACTCATGATGAACAGCGAGAATCATATAACAGTTAGCAAAACAGGTAAATCAAGAGATATATGTTGAAAAAAAAAATCTGTAAGTATTCTATAGTAGCAAATAAAACAAGCATACTATTTTCCATGCATGGTTATAAGTTTAACTTGGATTACTAAGTCAGAATATGAGGTTCTCAAGACAGTACACTAGCACATCACCAATTGGCTTAGAACCCTAGAGGTACTCACATGAATTTATAGAGGTGACTTTTACGGACCTAAAAGGTGACTCTCACCACATACTATGCATTTTACTATCTGTAGCATTTAACTCCATGTGTACTAGCTCCTTACCAGTTTCAACTTATTTCAGCTATTCCCAATAGTTTTAGAGAATGGCCATCATGGACTAGAAGTATTCCATGGATCCCTAGAGGTGGTTTCCACAGATATAAGAGGTGACTCCCGGCACATAGCGTGCACTTTACTCCATCTATCACTTAACTCTATATACACTTAGCTCCTTGTAGTATATACTCAAGTGAGTACTACTTCCAATCAAGTATCACAATTAATGTCAAGTCCGTGTCAAGTTTAAATAAAATTATAAATTATCGAGTAATTTTTTAATCTAATAAATATGTCGTCCCCGATTAACGGTGGATTTTCGATTACCCGATTTACGGTATTTGAGCGCACGCGACGATAGCGTCGTGTTTCGGTCAGGTTACCTGACTCAGAGAACAGATACTCCTCGAACTTTTGCTGGTCGATCTCTGCGACTAGCATGTCCACGTCGGATCCGATCATCTCGACGTCAGATTGCGCCACGATATCTTCTTTGGTGAAAGAGACTTCTCCCACTGTGGTCGCCAGTTTGTTCGTAGCAAAATTTTTTGCCTCCTTCCATTGAATACAACTTAGATTACAACGAAAGTGAACAAGAAAAGAACAAACGAGAGGATTTATAATTGTCGCTCTGTTTTACAAAATAGTGGGTTCTCGCAGCGATGGGATCTATCTAAATAGCTCCTCTGGACTATCTAACGTTGATTATCCTCTTGCTTGACGAAGATGATGGCCGACTTGATCTTTCTCTGCTGATCTTTATGGGTTCAAGACTCTCACGCGTAACTTGAATAATTTAATGCTCGAAAAAAGATCGATGATCTCAAAAAGATTGAAAATCTGATGATCTATTAAAGATTCATGATCTCTAAAGTCTCCTCAAAGAGGGTATTTATAGACTTTAGTTTGAAAGTTCCCATAGGAATAGGAATAGAAGGTTTCCATTGGAATAGGAATAGAAGATTTCCATAGGAATAGAAATAAAAGGTTTCCATAAGAATATGAATAAAGATTTTCATAAGAATAGTAAAATAAGGTTTTGGTATTCATCAAGGATTCTAATCAAATATCTTAGTTATGATTTAAATCTCTTAATTTGGAATTCTGATTGGACTCAATTTGGGTATTGGATAAGCTCAAATCTCAATCACTATCAGTTTAGGATTCTAATTGAAATCTGCTCACGCGGAGTTAACGCGGAGTTATCATTGTCAAAACGCGGAGCTATAGATTAACTCCGCGTTTTACTCAAACGCGGGGCTAAAATAGCCAAACACGAAGCTACTGAGTTAGCTCCGCGTTCCGTGTGGAAAATTCCTTTTTATTTAGAAATTTTCGCTATCAACAAATATGTCTCGTACAGTTAGAGAGATGGTTGACATGTAAGTGTTTAGTTATCCCAAGTTCGCATAATTAAGTGAGAAATTAATAATCAAAGTAATATCAAAATCATACAAATGAAATTAAAAAGGAGTTCACATGCGGGTCCTGCGATTAGGCAATGCTCACAAGGAAAACGATGAATCACGAGGAGTTTCAATAACTCTTTCTTTGTTCGGTTAACTTGTAGTTGTTGAGAAATATTTTTTTTATTTTACATAATTAGAATTAAAAAAAAAAGATGTAAATGAGAGTTTATCAAATTCTCCTCTAAACAAGCCTATGAAGGCTTATTTGGTATCCGACATAAAAAATGTTATATTGAATAGGGTATAGGGGTATTACTATTGTATAGTAACTTCAACTTCAAGCTACTTTTTGGTAAGGATAGAATGAAAATTAACAATGTCTGATAAAGAAAAGTTATAGATTTTCGAATTATCTTTTGAACGAGTATAAGATCAGTTCAACCGAATGTCGAAATGAAAAGTTATAATAATTTTTGTAAAGTTGTAGGGGAGACTGATAATAAAATGCATATTATAACCAAATGTAGTTTAGATCCAAACACGGGTTGGGTCCAATGTGAACGACATTATTTGCATTTTTGCACAAGAAAAGCACAGATCATTTGGCCCAAAGAATTTTTTGAATCACCTTGATTAGATCTTATAATAAAAAATTAAAAAGTTTTCAATGGGGCACTTTGCCATTGGCCCAGGATGGAGCCATTGATGGCTACCATCAGCCATCGATGGACAGGCACCAATGGTGGGACCCCAAAACAATCTGTGGCAAGACTTCCCATCGATAGCCAATTTATATGCGAAGACCCTTCATTATAGGATTTGTTGTGGCCATCGATGGCAAGCTAGTCATCGATGGCAGTGCAACCCATCATTGACGGAATTAACCTATCATCGGTAGTAGGATAAGACAATAGGTCAAGCCAGATTTGATGCTATTCTCGAGGCTTCGAGCTAGCATATTTTATCCGTTCAGTTTGGGATGTTTGCAACTATCCTATCTATGAAAAGACTCCTTAAACATATACGATTAGGATTGAGATTGATGCAAAGACTATGATTTAAATGAATGATTTGAAAATTCATTACTTCTTTAAAAACCTATGACTCCAACATTGTAAGGGTTCTGAAGATGTTTTAGATTTTCTGAAGACCTCATGAGGGAGTCGTCTTCACCATCTTCATCTTTTTTAAGAGCAAGATCTCTATGCTGAGATCCTTCTTTTTGCCCCCACCAATCTCTTTGCTTTGCACAATGGAGAAGAGTTTCTATGTTAAACCTCATTAAGGAGAAGGTTTCGAATACCGTTGAGAGATTTTTTGCTATGTTTCAAAAGTAAACCTCTGGCAAGAAAGACTTCTCTCCTTTTCAATCTTTGTATCAAGGTTTTCGGATCGTTAATGGGCGCTCTTGTTAGATATCTGTCATCACAGAGAAAAGTTGAGTTTTATTGAGTGATTATAATAGTAACTGAGCTTTCATCTATTATGAGACTTCAACTTTGTATTTTGCTCATGTATTTCTTAATTATAAAATGTCGCTATGTTTCCTCATCTTTTTAATATTTTTGTTAATTTTTTTGTGCGAAATAGACTCTACAATCGAACTTGCATCTGTAACTGAAATCAAGTATGGAGTTGGATGACAAGTTGACTAATTGGGCTCAAATGGATGTTTTGAGATCTATAAATGCCTAAACCTAAGGTTTTTTTGGTAAAATTTCTTTACAACATCTTTTGTTCTTCAGCATCTTTATTGGAGATCTTTTATTGAGAGTTAAAAAAAAAAAAGGAAAAAAAAAGAGAGAGAAGATCATCTCTATCGGAGTTTCGAGGGTTAGGATTTGCAAGTGTTCATATAACTCTAATGTAATCATCTCTATCGGAGTTTCGAGGGTTAGGATTTGCAAGTGTTCATATAACTCTAATGTAATCATCTCTTTTATAGTGGATCTCTATCCTCCTTGGAACACCTAAATCAATTAATTAGTCGTTGAAAACTACGTTGTACCTCGGCGTAGTGTTTCTCATGTGTGATATCGATCTGTCGACAATCCATTAATTCTCGTCCCTATTATTTTCAGTGAAATTTTTGGATTCCTCTTCATTATCACATATTATAATAATTTTCAAAGATTACAATAATCTCAAAATTACAATGAAAAGAAAATTACAATCAAAATAGAAAACAAGAAGAGAGATTTATAAATTCATTACAAAAGTAATGAATTCTTTACGTGGCTATGAGATTTACTTCGATCCTCGTTGACTATCCGACAGAGATGAGAGCAATATGACGATGACCAATCACTAATTTTCATGAACGCACCTAGGCACGATTTTGCCAGATGACCGGTACACACCAAACTCGAGCTCGCGCTCAACAGTATGTGACCTTGGCCTTTCCAAATGTGACTTTTACAATGCCTCGTGATATCTATTTATAAGTATAAGTTGGGTGGATCATCTGGCTTGTAGATAGGGATGGAAATATATTGCAATTTTCATTAAATTTTTGATTTAATCTAATCTGATTTGGTTCAATAAATCTGGTCTTGAATTGAACAAGGGAAGTTTTGGTAGAATGTCTGAGATTTCTAATTTGATTATATCAGATTTAATTTTGGATTTGATTAGATCTAAAATCTCCAACCACTTTGATTCTATTTAGATTTTTTGAAATATTGGTAGATATAGTCCCCCTCCTCATTAATTTTTTCCTGTCAACATGTATTGCTAGCCATCTCTTGTTTTCTTGTAAAACTCCAAACCAATTGGCATAATGCAAGCCTTCTGTTGCTCGCAGCGAAAACTCCGAAACCTTATCGACTTCAGCTCGGGATGGTAATGGACGCATTTATAGGTCAATTTTTAGCCTGTCTTATACAAAATTTTGAATTAAAATAAAATTTTTATTTTTCTAATTCAAAATTTAGTCTACAATTCTTAGCTTCAGCAACAATACTATCTTGAACCAATTTGTTAAACTAGAATCACATGATGACCTTAAGAATAAAGGATCAGTCAACTTAAACCCAAGCCCTACTCAATTGTCTCCTTGTCCCAAACCATTCCATATCATCAAATACTTGAAGAAAAGCATCATCTACATGACTCAACCAACATAGATCGAAATGAAAATAATAATAACAATAAGAACATATTATTGAAGACTCGCTGCAGGCTACCAGAACAATATTGTTCATTATTCGATGACTGTCGCTGTAGCCTGGATTAGAAACTAGGGCTTTCCATAACAGGATCCCGATTTTATTGAAACTAGATAGCAGTTGGACATGACAACAACTCAATTATATCAACCCATAAACTTTCCTGAATTCAAAGACCGAAATCAACATTTTGGGATGGGAACTCCACAAGTGCTAGCAACCTTCTTAGCATTGGGAGAGGTGATGTAGCCCTTGAGTCTAGGATTCCTGATGTACTGGCAGAGGCAAGGGGTCTGCTGCTTGAGATTGGAGCAGCAAGCTGCAGAGGGTGGGGTACCTTGCATGATGGCACCTGCACAGGCGCTCAGCTGAAGTGGGTTGCATGTCACTGACTCAGCAGCTGGTGCATGGTTGAGCAAGAGTGCAGAGATGAGAGCACAGATGAGAAGAAGAGAGCACTTCATATTTTTTCTTGCAAGGGAAGGGATGAGGAAGTGTGAGATAAAGAGAGAGGGGCTCTCCACTGATTTATAGGGAAAATGTATGGTCATCCTCTTGTTGGTACCCAAACATGAGCATTGGAATTGTCAAACACAATGGTCCCTACAGAGATAATTAGTGACAGCAGCACATGGGGCTGTAATAGCAGTTGTGCCCTCGCAAGACTTTTTTGGGTGTAAGAGGGAGACATCATAGTCAGGTCTAGCCTAACCCCCCCCCCACTCCGGAGTTTCTAGGTCTAGCCTAACCCCCACTCCGGAGTTTCTAGGTCTAGCCAAAAAAAAGTGTGCTCCTTTGGAAATTCCCCCCACCCCCCACCCCACCACCACCAACCCCCCCCCCGCACGCTCCCAAAACTCGAACACCACCACCATCCCCCCCAAAATATCAATTTTCTTTGGTTATCAAAGATACTCTACCTTCTTCATCACATTTGTTGGGCAACAAGCCCCACAAGAACTAATAGCCACTACTACAATATAACAAAGACAATAAAGAAAATAACTAAATAAGACAAGAGACACAGAACTTACGTGGTTCGGTCAATGTGACCTACGTCCACGGCCGGAGAAGGATAAAAAATTTCACTATTTGTGGAGAATACAAATACAAAATACAAAAGTATTTTTGGGTATTTGAATAGGTTTTGGGTGTGAGGTTGGATGAGAGGGGGGGCTCAATTTATAGCCCTCTTCCCCCCCTTCATTTCTTAGTCTTGGCGATGTGGGACTAAACCAAGGGAAAAATGCCACTTAACAAATCTCCACCTTGGCCTTGACCTGAACAATTAATGGCTTACTCCATCTTCTCCGGCAATACCCCAACGGGCTGAATCACCACCTCTGAATGTCAATCAAGTCCAAGCACTGCTTGAACTTATAAACAGGAAGAGCCTTTGTAAACATATCGGCAGGATTGTCCTTAGTACTGATTTCTGAATAGGACCTTCTTCTCAGCAATGATATCACGAATGAAGTGATACTTCACATCAATATGCTTCGTCCTCTCATGATACATCTGATCTTTAGTCAAGTGAATTGCACTTTGACTATCACAGTAAATGGTAATAACCCCTTGCTGTAGAGATAACTCGCCGAACAAACCTCTCAACCACAAAGCTTCTTTAATAGCCTCTGTAACTGCCATATATTCTACCTCAGTAGTGGACAAAGCCACTACATGTTGTAGAGTAGCTTTCCAGCTGATAGCATAACCTCCAATGCAAAATACATAACCTGTGAGAGACCTTCGTTTGTCGAGATCACCGGCATAGTCCGAATCTACAAAACCAATCAAGGTGTTATTAGAACGTCCAAACTCCAAACAATTGCTTGAAGTACCCTTCAAGTATCTGAGAATCCACTTCACAGCCTGCCAGTGTTCCTTGCCTGAATTTGCCATAACCTGCTAACAACACTAATAGCTTGTGAAATATCTGGACGAGTACAAACCATTGTATACATGATACTTCCAAGGGCACTAGAATAAGGAACTCGTGCCATATAATCAATATCTTCCTGTGACTGTGGTGATTGAGCAACACATAGTTTAAAATGACTAGCAAAAGGAGTACTTACTGGTTTAGCGTCTCGCATGCCAAACCTCTCCAAAACCTTATTGATATAATTCTCCTGGGTCAGGAACAATTTTCCAACTCCTCTATCACGTCTTATCTCCATTCCAAGAATCTTCTTAGCTGCTCCCAGATCTTTCATTTCAAATTCACCATTTAATAAGGCCTTCAACTGGTGAATTTCTACAAGATTCTTAGCCGCAATGAGCATGTCATCAACATATAATAGCAAATAAATGAATGAACCATCATTTAACTTCCGAAAGTATACGCAACTATCATACATGCTCCTGGAGAAACCATGACCCAACATAAAAGAATCAAACCTCTTATACCACTGTCTTGGAGACTGCTTCAGTCCGTACAAGGATTTCTTCAACAAACATACATGGTCTGCCTTACCTTCAACTTCAAAACCTTCAGGCTGCTTCATATAGATCTGTTCATCTAAATCGCCATGTAGAAAAGCTGTCTTGACGTCAAACTGTTCTAACTCGAAATCAAACATGGCAACCAATGCAAGTAATACACGAATAGAGCTATGTTTTACAACGGGTGAGAAAACATCATTAAAGTCAACACCTTGTACCTGACTATAGCCCTTTGCAACCAATCGTACCTTATACCTTGCATCTTCAACACCTGAAGTTCCTTCTTTTCTTTTGAAGACCCATTTGCAACCAACTGTTTTCTTTCCCTTCGGCGGCTTCACAAGATCCCAAGTACAATTCTTGTGGAGAGATTCAATTTCTTCATTCATAGCCACCAGCCACTTTTCTGAATCAACACTCTGAATTGCCTCCAAATAGGTGGAAGGTTCACCGTCTCCACCTGTTTCCTGTGCCACTGTTAAAGCATATGCAACAACATCTTCATACCTTTGTGGTGACCGAATCTCTCTTCTTGGTCTGTCTCTGGCTATGAAATATTCCTCTACTAGTTCATCAAGATCTGGTTCATCAACTTGATCTCTTTGACTCGTAGAGACTCTTTGTGAAGAACTTGCATTTCCAATCTCCAACTCCACCTGCTTCTGAGTACTATCATCCTTTTCTGAATTACAAGACTCTTTTCTAGGATACAACATAGATGATTCATCAAATGTAACATCTCTGCTAATTACAAATTTATGTGATTTGGGATCAAGACACCATAATCTGTATCCTTTCACTCTAGAAGCATAACCGAGGAAAATACATTTCTTAGCCCTAGGCTCTAACTTTCCCTCATTAACATGCATATAAGCAGAACACCCAAAAATTCTTAAATTAGAGTAATCAGCAAAAGTACCTGACCAAACTTCCTCTGGAGTCTTGAAATCAATAGAAACACTTGGAGCACGGTTGACAATGTAGCACGCCGTAGCAATGGCTTCTGCCCAGAAATCATTTGTCAACCCAGCATTTGAGATCATACACCGAGCTCGTTCCAAAAGAGTTCGGTTCATGTGCTCGGCCACACCATTCTGTTGAGGCGTCATTCTGACAGTGTAATGCCGAGCAATTCCTTCACTCTTGCAAAACTCATTGAAATCTGTACTACAGAATTCCAAGCCATTATCTGTCCGCAGCCGCTTAATGTGTTTTCCTGTCTGCTTTTCAATCAAAGTCTTCCATTGTTTAAAGGTCAGGAAAACATCACTTTTATTCTTAACAAAATACACCCAAATCTTCCTTGAATAATCATCAATAAAAGTTAACATATACCTGGCACCACCCTTAGAAGGAACATGAGATGGCCCCCAAAGATCAGAATGAATATAGTCCAAAGTACATTTTGTTTTATGGACAACGGGAGAATTGAAGCTAACCCTTTTCTGCTTCCCAAAAATACAATGCTCACAAAAGCCCATCTTACCAGTACTTTGACCACAAAGTAGGCCTTTCTTGCTTAACAGCGTTAAGCCTTTCTCACCCATGTGTCCCAATCGCATGTGCCACAATCTGGTAATGTCAACATCTGAGGATGTAGAGACCTCTGCAGTACCTGTGACAGTAGATCCCTGCAAAATATACAAACTTCCAGACCTTTTAGTTTTCATCAGTACAAGAGCACCTTTACAAATTTTTAAAACTCCACCTTCAGCTGAATATCTACACCCAAGAACATCGAGAGTGCCTAAAGAGATGAGATTTTTTTTCAAATCTGGAACATGTCTAACATCAGTGAGTGTTCGGACAATGCCATCATACATCTTGATTCGAACTGTACCTCTACCAACAACTTTACAGGCAGTATGGTTGCCCATCAAAACAACTCCACCATCAACAGGTTCATATGTGGAGAAGCATTCCCTACTGGGATTCATGTGGTAAGAACAACCCGAATCTAAGATCCACTCATTATTAGACCTGACTTTATTATCTGTTGCTACAAATATAGTTCCTTCATTCTCATCTGCTGCTATACTAGTTTCAGCGGTGACGCTGCTATTTTGTACATTTTTCTCCTTATTTTTCAATTTATAGCAGTTAGCCTTAATGTGCCCCTTTTTCTTACAATAATTACAAATCAAATTGTAATGTCTGGATTTTGACCTTCCTTTGGATTTGCTACTACTAGGGTCTCTATTTTCAGATCTACCCCGAACAAATAATCCCTCTGCTTGACTACCACTAGTCTCCCCTGTGATGTCCCTATCAATCTGCTCTTTAGATTTTAATGCAGATTTAATACTATCATATGAGACTGAATCTTTCCCATAAATCATAGTATCCCGAAAATATTTAAAGGACTGGGGAAGGGAACATAACAATAAAATGGCTTGATCTTCATCTTCAATCTTAGCATCTACATTCTCCAAATCCATAATAATGGAATCAAATTTATCAAAATGAGAGAGTATAGATGTACCTTCTATCATCCTCAAAATATACAACTTTTGTTTCAAATAAAGTCGATTCTCCACCGTCTTCTTCATGTACATGGTTTTCAACCGATCCCACATACTTTTGGCTGTCCTCTCATTGGCGACTTCCTGCAAAATCTCGTTAGAGAGATTCAAAATAATAGCAGATCTAACCCTTTTATTTAGATCTGCAAATTCTTTCGCCGTCATTTCTGGTGCCTCATTCTCCTCACCTTCAAGTGCTAACTCACATCCATCCTGTATAAGGATGGCTTCCATTTTGAGTTGCCACATACCGAAGTTGACACTCCGATCAAATTTTTCAATTGAGATTTTTGTTACTGTCATGATGGCTATGAAATATGACACTTGATGAATAGTGACATGGGCCCCACAAGAGGTGAATAGTGACAATGGGCCCTGCTAACAGAAAGCACTTATTTTGTGATGAATAGTGACGTGGGCCCCACAAGAGGTGAATAGTGACAATGGGCCCCGCTAACAGAAAGTACTTATTTTCTGATGTGGAGGATCCACGTTAAGTGGCAGCCACAGAGCATACAATAAGCACCTCAAAAAAAAAATAGCGCTCTGATACCAGTTTGTTGGGCAACAGGCCCCACAAGAACTAATAGCCACTACTAAAATATAACAAAGACAATAAAGAAAATAACTGAATAAGACAAGAGGCACAGAACTTACGTGGTTCGGTCAATGTGACCTACGTCCATTGCCGGAGAAGAATAAAAAATTTCACTATTTGTGGAGAATACAAATACAAAATACAAAAGTATTTTTGGGTATTTGAATAGGTTTTGGGTGTGAGGTTGGATGAGGGGGGCTCAATTTATAGCCCTCTTCCCCCCTTTCATTTCTTAGTCTTGGCGATGTGAGACTAAACCAAGGAAAAAAGGCCACTTAACAACATTCTTATCGCTGATTCTTAGCCTTTGTAGGGCATTGTATTGCAAAGTTGAGAAAATCAAAAATTGAGTGAGTAAATACTTGCATTTAGCAAACTGAGATATCAACATTTATTTTTCTGCTTAGACTCTATTCACTGCCTAACAATCTCTCTTTTGAGCGAAGTTTTTTAGTCCCAGATATATATAATATTTTACTAAATAAAGTTTAAATTAACTAATATCCAGTTATGTGCTGACTTATTATAAATGAATAGCAACAGTGTATATTTTTGAGACATTAGATAACAGTGCAATTTAATACCTTACTTTGTATGCAATAGGAATTAGACATACCGAGTTCTTAAAATATGAAAAAAATAGCTAAATGTTGACAGTTGTGAGTGCGGGTCGGGTAAATGTTGTTCGGATCCAAACACGATCGTGTACTTTTTAGGTTGACATCAAAATTTTAAGGAAAAATTATTGACAGTCATCGAATTGGAAATTTATGGGAACAGAATTTAGATTGAGCAACAATTTACACTCTCAGTACTATTTGGTGTTAATTTTTGTTTATTAGGTTGTTTAATTTACCCCTCAGTTACATAAGTTAAGGGCATTATTCGTTATCGGTTCTTTTTATCAGATATCCAATTAGAAATCCATGTTACATGACAGCATACTTCAGTTTCTCCACTTAATCACTCCCTATTAATGTTAAATAATTTGTAAAAAAATATGGCTCTCACCAACCCCACCAACATTTTGATGAGCACTTTGATTTTCTAAGAATTGTGATGAGCACTTGAAGTACAAACGTTGCATTCATCTAGATACATAATAGCTAGGGACATCGCGGTCTCGCATAATTCATCCCAAAAGAATTCATATTATCGGTGTTCAGTGCTATGATCACTATGGGCACTAGAATTTGCTTCCCTTTCTCCTCTATAAATTAAGTTGAACCTCCACATCCTTCCCTCACCAATCACACTACAATATGAGACCATCACTGCCCTTGTTGTTGCTCATCTCTGCCCTCCTCCTGACCACCGCTCCGGCCATGGTGCGGTCGGCGTGCAATCCCGTCGAGCTGAGCCCATGCTTGGGCGCAATCAGCTCATCTGCTCCGCCCTCGGCAGCGTGCTGTGCCAAGCTGAAGGAGCAGCAGCCATGTTTCTGCAAGTACATGCAGGATCCCAACCTGAAGGGCTATATTGATTCTGGCAATAGCAGGAGGGTGGCTGCAGCTTGCAAGGTTGCATATCCAAGCTGCTAAATTTGCTCTCCGCTGTTTCTAGCTAGCAAGTAAATAAGGCCTAATTAGCTTGGCTATATATTGCTAGTGTGCATGCCTGCTAGTTTGGAGTGTTGCTTAATGTACGTATTTGTCAGTTCAGTTATGTTGCTTGCTGAGGGCACTACTTGTGCTTGATGTAATTAAATAAGTTTGCTTATTTGACACATGAAAATTGCTCTAGATTTTTTTTTTTATTTATTTTAATGGGATATCTGATATGATATGTTTTAGTAAAGACAAATAATAAAACAAGTAGTTTTAAAACCATAAAATATCAGCAACCCAGCCAGCTCACTTGTCATGGTCCTAGGTCATCCCCAATATGTGTCATCCCCCAATTAGTGCCGACTGCGTTGGACCTGTCTCTGTGGGCTCCGCTGGCGAATCGCCAATATCGTCTATCTTTCTGGCTCCATCGCTATGAGAAAGTACCTGGGATATCAAGATATATATAACAAATAGGCAACCATCAATAATGTATGCAACGTCCTTAAATATCCTATTCTTTCATTCTTCTAAATATTCTAATAAATGGTAGCGGCCATTAAATGTTTAAACTTTATTTTCTCCTCTCGAGCGACCACCCACAACAATATGATATCCCCATATTCGTGGATAGTTCAAATGCACGTTAATATGCAACGTAGCATGATGTGGCTCAGTAGTTTACTACCTTGTTTACATTTAATATAAATGTTGAGTCTTTACAAGTCTCTATTCTGGAGACTATTCCATGTAAGGATCGCTTTATTAGTTAAAGTCAGAGAAACATCCTAATCTTTTAAGGGACATTTTTCCCAAATGGTAGTCTGCAGCCCCATCATTCAACCACTGGTATGTTGATATTATAAATGATAGCCTGCAGCTCCTATCGCTCTTGAAAATTGCTCTAGAATTTGCTAGGCTTGAATCCAGGCATATAGGTAGCCAGATTAGTGCACATCAATTGCAAGCCGATTACACACAACAATTTAACGTTATGATATCTCAAAGAAGATCCATAGTAGTTTAGTAAAGTAATGTGCCTTTAACGTGAGTTGTTTGGTGGTTTTCGGGGTTTAAATTACTAGAATCAGTATCAGTATAGAAGGACGAATTACTAAAATGGTGATATCAGATATGCTATTTTGGCAATATCAGAAAATTCATTAATATCTTATCAATATTGCACAAAAATATATTGTATCTTATAGCACAACATTCAATATGATATTTGCTACATATACTGGCATTTATATATTAAAACCTTGGTTCAAATAATTTATCTCAGGTAGAAAATTTTATTTTCTTTTTAAAAATTTGCTTCGTATATAGTAAAATTTGATATGAACATATGTAGACCCTTGTATGTTTCAAATACATGCACTAAATGAGTACGAGCGTGCCTCACAAGATAAGTTGTTCTTATAAATTAGCAATTTCGTTACAGAGTTTGACACCCCTTTCATTAAAAATCAAACCATTTTTACTAGCATTATCACCTAAGTTAAATGTTTACTCATCTAGATACTCCTTCTGTAACTTGCCAAACAGATAGGTAACGATCAATAGTGTATGCAACATCCTGTCTAATCCCGTCAAGCTGAGCCCATGCTTGAGCGCGAAAATTTTTGGCAAAATTCAAAGAAGTGAGTGATAATAATGATTGCAACAATCAAGGATATGTAGGTATAAGTGGATCTCAACAAGGAATTGGGGTAAGGATAACAATGCATGAGGTCGCTAATGGCATGGCAGAATGGTACAAGTTAAGTTATACCTTGTGTCATTCCATTTGGAGTTCAAACAATTGTTCTCAATTAAAAGATAAATCCAATTCACTTGATATATGAGTGCTATCGGTATCCGGGCTCTGTATTAGTATGTAAATTAAACAAATAAGGGAAACATGATGTAACGATTACAATCATTACACCCTACACACCTTACCCATGTTGATCCTCGAAATTTATTTCAAAGTCGGAGGGAAAGATGACAATTATGGATATGAATCTGAATTGGAAATGAATGCATCTTGACACCCTACACACCTATCGCGCCATCTATTACACAGGGCACTTAGGGAATATATAATAGAATTCACTCATAATGTTCAAATACCAGCTATAATAGTTGCTAGCAAGTACTATATCTCATTATTGCCACGTCGTGAGTCCAAACTCAAAATAATGAATGATACTAGATAGTCATTAAGGAGAAGACAAATTTACGTTTTCAAAGATTTTCTGTGGTAGGTACAATTAGGATAAAAATATTGATTCAAAATATGATTAATAAAGATAATAGATGTAGATGATGCGATTATGATGATGCAGAGATGGATAATGTAGGTGTAGATAGATGGACTGGCTAGAGTCATTGAATATATTATATTGATTCATTAGCATCATAGGATGGCCTTGTACAATCTCGTAAGTATGGGCTCTTTCATAACCTTGATGTTGACTAATATCTAGTTTAACATGCTCCTATTGCGATTGCATTTGCTATGCTTGCCGTTGTAGTGGTTTAGCATCTCTCAAAGGTGCCCGAGCATTTCTCCTACTGTCATCTTCTATTGATTTCTTCTGTAAACATTCTAACTTTATATGGTCTATTACCTCACAGATCAGACACAATCCATGTGCCCTCCTACATTCCACTTTAGCATGTCCAATCTTGTGGCAACAACTACAAACCACTAGTAGTAGAGAACTAGAAATAACCATCTTACACTTCTTTGGAGGTGTTCTATTACCTAATGCTCCTATCATCTGACTGATATAGCAATTCTAGGTCTTGGACTTCTTCTTCCTTTTAGTGACCATCTCGTCATGCTGAGTTTCTTCCAACTGTTCAGAATTTGTATGTGGCCATGTGCTGTTGGATTGAGCTAACTAACCTCTATTACCTTAATTGCTCAATTGATCCAATAGGTCCATGGAGTTATAATACTACTGAATTGCTCGGCACTTCTTTATTCCTCCTGCAGAGGTATTCCCATTGATGTTTTATTGTCCAAATCCAAAACATAATGCAAGGGCATTCCTACAAGCATTTCTAGCGTGTCCTTGTATTTGACATAAACTACATATTAGTACCCTGTAATGGGATTGTTGTACTACTTACCATGTTTTAATCGATGTTTTGATTTATTAAGACCATATTGTTGTTGTGCCTGAATTGGTTGAACGAGGCTTTGATGTTGTTGATACTGATGATGAGGTTGTTGTGTCAATACTATACTATCTGGTCATTTCGAAGTTTTTTGCAAGGAAAGTCTTCTAGTCAATAGTTTATTGCTCTACAAGTTACACACCCCTAAAGCTCTCTTTCAAGTGTAATGAGTATGCCCATGAATCTGGCTGATGTTACAAACTGGCACTATCCTATTTCTAGAAGTGTAACGCCTAATGGTCCTGATATTTTACATAACTTACACTCTTATTCATATCTCTAGACAGTTTACTGGTATTTTTTTGAGATACCTATTCCTTGGTTGTTGGAGCATGTCTGAGTGCTAATCTCTTGTTTCTTCTTATCATGTGACAGTCCTAGCCTCCGAGTGACATTGTCAATATCATTTTCTGAGGTAACCACAATATGACTTTGTCCAGCCATCTATTGCAGAATGGAGATGAGAATCAGATTTGGAGTCAAAGGGTTGGTTGTGAATTTATGGAGTAGGATATGAAGGTAAGAATCATCATGTGGACAATGCAGAGTAGATGTAGCAATCTCCCTTAGGTTAAAAACTACCAAAGAACAAATTAATCTAAATCACATAGACTAATTTATAAAACATGGACTCTGATACCACTCTGTAACACTCCAAATTATACCCTAAAAGTTTTCAGTAATATATCACATTTTTTGGGTAAGGTATTTACCAGCAGATATCCCAAAAATATGTATATATGAGACTTCTAAAATAAATAACCGTGTAATCAGAGTGCACAAAAAAGAAGGAACTATATTACTATAACTCATAAATATTACATTATATTATCTATAATAACTCTAAAAATAATTAAGATATAGATAGTTACAAATGTTACCCACAATAGATTATATTATAATGAAGAAGGACAATTCACTGAAAAATATGAATAAAAATTAAAGCCAAATATAGCTGCTAGAGATGATTACAATGGGAAAGAAAGTCTTAAATGATTTGTTGGGGGTCTGCTTACTTCTTGAAGGAAGAGTCTTCAGCTGGCGGATCCTCTTCAAATTTTCTAATACCTGGACATATGGATGTAACCCCAGAATCATACCTGACAAGAAATTGAATCATGAACGTGATAAAAACTAAAAATTAAAGGAAAATATTAAAAGTATAACACATATGGAAAGCTAGAGAATCCATGAATCACAAGAAAATGCATGATCACTACATGGTAAAGAAGAATCTATAAAACTCATGATGAACAGTGAGAATCATATAACTGTAACCAAAATAGGTAAATCAAGAGATATATGTTTAAAAACAAAATTTGTAAGTATTATATAGTAGCAAATAAAACAAGCATACTATTTTCCATGCATGGTTATCAGTTTAACTTGGAATACTAAGTTAGAATATGAGGTTCTCAAGACAGTACACTAGCACATCACCAATTGGCTTAGAACCCTAGAGGTACTCACATGAATTTATAGAGGTGACTTCTACGGACCTAAAAGGTGACTCTCACCACATACTATGCATTTTACTATCTGTAGCATTTAACTCCATGTGTATTAGCTCCTTACCACTTTCAACTTATTTCAGCTATTCCCAATAGTTCTCAAAAATGGCCATCAAGGACTAGAAGTATTCCATGGATCCCTAGAGGTGGTTTCCACAGATATAAGAGGTGACTCCCGCCACATAGCGTGCACTTTACTCGATCTATCACTCAACTCTATATACACTTAGCTCCTTGTAGTATATACTCAAGTGAGTACTACTTCCAATCAAGTATCACAATTAATGTCAAGTCCGTGTCAAGTTTAAATAAAATTATAAATTATCGAGTAATTTTTTAATCTAAAAAATATGTCTAAAATAACAAGTCAAGGTCCAACTATATGTCCAGGAAAGGTATGAAGCACACCCATCATGCTCGACACGGTTAGAGAGATGGTTGGCATGTAAGTGTATAGTTATCACGATTTATTATAAATATTGTTCGTAGTAAAATTTTTGTCTCTTTCCATTGAATACAACTTAGATTACAACGAAAGTAAATAAGAAAAGAACAAACAAGAAGATTTATAATTATCGCTCTCTTTTACAAAATAGTGGTTTCTCGCAGCGATGGGATCTATCTAAATAGCTCCTTTGGACTATCTGACGTCGATTATCCTCTTGCTTGACGAAGATAACAGCCGACTTGATCTTTCTCTGCTGATCTTTATGGGTTCAAGGCTCTCACGCATAACTTGAACTCTTTAATGCTCGAAAAAAATCGATGAGCTCAAAAAGATTGAAGATCTGATGATCTATTAAAGATTCATGATCTCTAAAGTCTCCTCAAAGAGGGTATTTATAGACTTTAGTTTGAAAGTTCCTATAGAAATAGAAATAGAAGGTTTCCATAGGAATAGGAATAGAAGGTTTTCATAGGAATAGGAATAAAAAGTTTCCATAAGAATATGAATAAAGATTTTCATAGGAATAGTAAAATAAGATTTTTGTATTCATCAAGGATTCTAATTAAATATCTTAGTTTTGATTTAAATCTCTTGATTTGGAATTCTGATTTGACTCAATTTGGGTATTGAATAAGGCCAAATCTCAATCACAATCAATTTAGGATTCTGATTGAAATCTGCTCACGCAGAGTTAACACGGAGTTATCATTGTCAGAATGCGGAGCTATAGATTAACTCCGCGTTTTACTCAAATGCAGTGCTAAAATAACCAAACGCGAAGCTACTGAGTTAGCTCCGCGTTCTGTGTGGAAAATTCTTTTTTATTTAGAAATTTTCACTACCAACGGAACCCCCTCCAAAGTTTTTAAAATGGCTTAGAACTTTAGCAAATTTTATACTTTGGATCTTCAATTTGATGATCTAGTTAAGATCAAGAAATTCGGCAGAGGTGCCAATCGCACATGCTTGAAACTTTGATGGAGGCGGTTCCAGGCTCTCATGCGTAACTTGAACTGCACACGCGAAGATGATCGGGTCATGATCATCAGATTTCGACAGAGGTACCTAATTGCACATGCCTAGTATTTTGGCGGAGGCGCTTAATTGCACATGCCTAGATGATCGGGTCAGAATCATCAATTTCGACAGAGGCGCCTAATTGCACATGCCTAGTCCAAGTGCTTTCACGTGTAACTTGAACGGAGATGGTTCAAGGCTGTTCGTAACAAAATTTTTGCCTCTTTCCATTGAATACAACTTAGATTATAACGAAAGTGAACAAGAAAAGAACAAACGAGAGGATTTATAATTATCGCTCTCTTTTACAAAATAGTGGGTTCTCGCAGCGATGGGATCTATCTAAATAGCTCTTTTGGACTATCTGACGTCGATTATCCTCTTGCTTGACGAAGATGACGGCCGACTTGATTTTTCTCTGCTGATCTTTATGGGTTTAAGGCTCTCATGCGTAACTTGAACTCTTTAATGCTCGAAAAAGATCGATGATCTCAAAAAGATTGAAGATCTGATGATCTATTAAAGATTTATGATCTCTAAAGTCTCCTCAAAGAGCCTATTTATAGACTTTAGTGGTTATGAGAGTTTCCATAGGAATAGGAATAAAGATTTCCATAGAAATAGGAAAAAAGATTTTTATATTCATCAAGGATTCTGATCAAATATTTAATATTGATTTAAATCTCTTGATTTGGAATTCTGATTGGACTCAATTTGAGTATTGGATAAGCCCAAATCTCAATCACAATCAATTTATGATTCTGATGAAATCTGCTCATGTGGAGTTAACGCGGAGCTAAATTCATCAGAACGCGGAGCTATAGATTAGCTCCGCATTTTGCTCAAACGCAAGGCTAAAATAGCCAAACGCGGAGCTACAAAGTTAGCTCCGCGTTCTGTGTGGAAAATTCCTTTTTACTTAGAAATTTTCACTACCAACAGAACCCCCTCCAAAGTTTTCAAAATGGCTTAGAACTTAGCAAATTTTGAAATACTTTGGATTTTTAATTTGGTGATCAGGTTAAGATCAAGCAATTCGGTAGAGGTACCTAATCGCACATGCTTAAAACTTTGATGAAGGCGGTTCAAGCCTCTTATGCGTAACTTGAACTTCATACGCCAATATGGTAAGGTCAAAATCATCAATCTTTGGCAGCGGCGCCCAATTGTAGATGCCTGATAATTTGGTGGAGACGGTTCAAGGCTCTCACGCGTAACTTGAACTACATCTCATTGTCAGAGGTAAGAACTTAGCATGACAGATTTATGAGATTTTTAGCAAACCCCCAACTACCAATAAATTTGATTAGCCTTTACCAACTACCGTTTGAGTTGGGCTAGCCATGCTATTCCCCTCAGCATGATTAGTTGTTTAGGAATTTATTTCCTCTCTCCTTTGCCTTTAACGGAATTGAGTAGTTGATTCATACTCTTACCCCCAGTATGATAGGATTGGCGAGGAACTTAATCTCCTCTTCCCGCCGCTTTAACAGTATTGGGTAATTGATTTCATACTTTTACCCCCAGTATAATACGGTTGGCGAAGAATTTGATCTCCTCTTCCTGCCGCTTTAACAGCATTAAGCAACAAAAAAATTTATTTATAACACTCAATTAGCCATTCTAATGGCTAGTAAAAGTAGCGGAAGCAAGATGATATTTATCATCGTCAATATTTTCGGCACCCTCAGTCAAATCTGGCTGCTAGCCAATAAGAATGACTTTGTCACAGCTGTGGTTCTGAGCGTACCCAAGGGGCAAGCTTGCTTGTGCGGGCTGCTCGTGCTTGGTGTCGATATCAGCTTCTCTACTGATACAGGGGTCGCTTTAGCAGGGAACTTATTTGTTCCAACTACCAAAGTTATCATATTTGTAAAAACTTTCTTCTATTCCTCTTTAAGTGTGAGAACTTCGGCTTCTATCAATGCCTGAATTCGGTTCTTAAGAGGATAACAATTCTTAGTTGGGTGTCCGACATTCCGATGGTGCAGGCAATAGTTAGGATCGTTGGTTTTTCCAACGTCTTCCGATTTTTGATTCTCCGAAAACTTCAACATGCCCTTTCTAAGGAGGAGATGGAATAGAGTACCGGTCTTTTCAGTCTTGAATGTATAAGCTCTATCTTGTCGGTGCCTATTTGACCTGCACCTCTCGGATTCTGAGGCCTTGGCTTCGGTTCTGCAACTGACGCTATCACAGCATTCCCTTTATTTTTAGGATTCTGTGGATATGGCATGTTATTTATAGAGTTTCTTATGCTATGAGATTCCTCAATTCGGCAAATTATATCTTCCACCTGCTCTCCCTGCTTTAATAGGTCTTTCCAATTCTTGGACTCTATAGCTCCCATTCTTATTAGTACACCGGTCCTGAAATTATACTTGCAGGTTTCTACCAGGGTCTCTGGATCATACCGTGTCGATAATACACGGTATTTTTCCTGAAGCGTTCAATGAAGTTTTTGACCGTTTCTTTTTCCCCTTGTTTCGTCGCAAGGAGGGAATGAACTGATATTTCGGTATTATCCTCAAAGAAACGTGCCAAGAATTGTTTCTCGACCTTATACCAAGTGTTTATGATTCCCGGGGGTAACTGCATAAACCATGTAAAAGCAGGCCCTCGTAGGGTGCTTGCAAACACCTTAGTCATCACTGGGTCATTGCCCATAAAATATCCCGCTTGAGATAAGAAATATTAGATATGCTGACTGGGTGATCCTTTCCCGTCATATGGCTCCAATTGGAGTGGTTTGTATTTTTCATGGTATGGTGCCAGATCCCATTCAGGCGGGTATAGTCTTAAAATCCCCAATTCCTTTAACTCCTTCTTGTGCATCAATGCCTCCAGCTGGCTTTGTAACTTCTCAATTTTCTCTTCATGAGGGTCATGAAATAAATACTTGTCATCGTCCTCATGTGTCTAGTGAGCGTTTTCTTCTTTATCTTCTTCATTCATTTTATTGAACGGAATTTTTTCTTTCTTTCTTGGCTTTATCTTCGATAATTTTTTGATTATTTTTTACCACCTTCAAGAGCATCATTTTAAGATCCCCGATCGTCTTTTGCTTCTCTCGGATCATTTGTTCTTGGGTTTCTAATCTCTTATCGATATCATCAAATTTATCTGCCATATATGAGGTCGTTTTCTGTAATCTGGATGACACCGAAGAATGAGGAGAAACTATGACTGAATTGTTGCTGTCGTCGTCATAAGATCCTTTTACAAGTTTCTTATAATTTCGAGCTGGGACAGTACCTGACTTAAGTCAGGTAAAATGATGAGTTTCTTCGTCACTTGATTCCAAATCATCATTCCTTTCTATGATTTTCTTCCCCTTTCCGATCATGTTAGAAGTTACGATTCTCCATTCTTTTTCTCGGGGAGTAGAATTCGTCTTCTTGGCTGGGTTTTTGTCCGACTCAGTTAGTCGGTTGAACACTGATACTCTGTTCTTAATGCAATAATAACTATTCATTACAGCAGATACTATTGTCATAAGCTGCTTGCAATAACAAGTAGGTTCAGACTAAACTTGATTTATACTTATTTTCTTTGTTAAATACTCTCTGAGATCAGTGACCTTAGATATGTAGTTGTGGGGCCCACTCATCCATTAAGAGGGTCTAGGGGCCCACTGGAGCTTCATGGAACCATTGGTGTCAAATTCTGGTCCAACAGTGCGATGATCAATCCTGATTTTGTATTCATGTTGATTTACGCGGAGCTGAGAGGTAACTTCGTGTTTTGGTACGCTAAGTAGAATAATAGCTTCGCGTTTTGGTATGCTAGGCTGAATAATAGCTTCGCATTTTGAGATGTTAGGCTGAATAATAGCTTCGCGTTTCCGTACGCTAGCCTCGCATTTTACGCTGGCTGAGCGTTTCTGCAGAAGCTTAACTTCTGAAATATTAGCCCCGCGTGGAAGACAATTCTTGTACGCTGGCTTACTTTTGTGATTGATGCAAGTCATAACTTCATGTTTAACGCAATTTTTGCAATTAACGCAAGTCTGCCATTCATCCTCGTGATTAATGCGAGTTTCACTGGTTTCGATATTTACACTAGGCTCGGTTTTAGCCTCGCGTGGAGAATCTTCACACGCTGGCTTTATGAGAAGTTTATCCTCGCGATTTACGTGAGTGTCCAAAATCTTGTGATTAACGCAAGTCTTACTGGCTTCATGTTTATCGCTAAGCTCAGTTTTAGCCTCGCGTAGAGAATCTTCACACGCTGGGTTTATGAGACGTTTGTCCTCGCGATTTACGCGAGTGCCAAAATCTTACGATTAATGCAAGCCTTACTGGTTTTGCGTTTATTGCTAGGCTCGGTTTTAACCTTGCATGGAGAATCTTCACACGCTAGCTTTATGTGAAGTTTATCCTCACGATTTACGCGAGTGTCCAAAATCTTGCGATTAATGCAAGTCTTACTGGCTTCACGTTTATCGCTAGGCTCAGTTTTAGACTCGCGTGGAGAATCACACGCTGATTTGTCCTTGCGATTAACGCAAGTTGCAGCTTTGCATTTATCGCGATATTGACTGGTCTTGCGATTGACACAAACCAGTTTGCGAGGGACTGTAGCCTCACGTTCTGCTGCGAAATTAGCCTCGCGTTTAACGCGGGCTTTGAGGGCCTTTCGCCTAGCTCCCCGATTTCTATTTCAGAGTTGGGTTCTGGTCAATCCAGTTTCTGAGCCTTCTTCGGCAATAGAAAGGCCATCCTCGGTTAGGGTTTCCTGCCCAAACGATGGCCCTATGGCCACGATCTCCAAGGGTCCCCGATTAACGGTGGATTTCCGATTACCCGATTTACGGGTATTGGAGCGCACGCGATGATAGCGTCGTGTTTCGGTCAGGTTACCTGACTTAGAGGAGAGATACTCCTCGTACTTTTGCTGGTCGATCTCTACGACTAGCATGTTAACGTCGGATCCAATCCTCTCGACGTCAGATTGTGACACGATCTCTTCTTTGGTGAAAGAGATATCTCCCACTGTGGTCGCCAGTTTGTTCGAAGCAAATTTTGTGCCTCCTTCCATTGAATACAACTTAGATTACAACGAAAATGAACAAGAAAAGAACAAACGAGAGGATTTATAATTATCGCTCTCTTTTACAAAATAGTGGATTCTCGCAGCGATGGGATCTATCTAAATAGCTCCTTTGGACTATCTGACGTCGATTATCCTCTTGCTTGACGAAGATGACGGCCGACTTGATTTTTCTCTGCTGATCTTTATGGGTTCAAGGCTTTCACGCGTAACTTGAACTCTTTAATGCTCGAAAAAGATCGATGATCTCAAAAAGATTGAAGATCTAATGATCTATTAAAGATTCATGATTTTTAAAGTCTCCTCAGTGAGGCTATTTATAGACTTTAGTGGTTATGAGAGTTTCCATAGGAATAGGAAAAAAGATTTTTGTATTCATCAAGAATTCTAATCATATATTTAATATTGATTTAAATCTCTTGATTTGGAGTTCTAATTGGACTCAATTTGGGAATTGGATAAGCCCAAATCTTAATCACAATCAATCTAGGATTCTGATAAAATCTGCTCACGCGAAGTTAACGCGGAGCTAAATTCATTAGAATATGGAGTTATGGATTAACTCCGCATTTTGCTCAAACGCAAGGCTAAAATAGCCAAACGCGGAGCTACAGAGTTAGCTCCGCGTTCTGTGTGGAAAATTTCTTTTTACTTAGAAATTTTCACTACCAACAGAGGCTCTCTCGCGTAACTTGAATTACATCTCACTGTCAGAGTTAGGAATTTAACATGACAGAGTTTATGGGATTTTTAACAAACCCCCAGGTATCAATAGATTTGATTAGTCTTTACCAATCACCGTTTGCGTTGGGCTACCCATACTATTCCCTTCACCATGATGAGTTATCGAAGAATTGATTTCCTCTCCCATTTGCCTTTAACAGCATTGGGTAGTTAATTTTATACTTTTACCCCCAGTATGATAGGATTGGCAGGGAATTTGATCTCCTCTGCCCGCAGCTTTGACAGCATTGGGCAATAAAAAATTTTATTTATAGCATTCAATTAGCCATTCTAATGGCTAGTAAAAGTAGCGAAAGCAACATGATATTTATTATCGTCAATATTTTCGGCACCACCAGTCAAATCCGGCTACTAACCAATGAGAATGAGTTTGTCACAGCTGTGCTTTGGAGCGTACCCAATGGGCCAGCTTGCTTGTGCGGACTTACCGTACTTAGTGTCGATATCAGCTTTCCTACTGGTACAGGGGTCGCTTTGATAGGGAACTTATTGGTTCCAACTACCAAAGTTATCATATTTACAGAAACTTTCTTCTGTTCCTCTTTAAGTGTGAACTCTGGCTTCTATCGATGCCTGAATTCAGTTCTTAAGAGGATAACAATTCTTAGTTGGGTGCCTGACATTTTGATGGCACAGGCAATAGTTAGGATCATTGGTTTTACCAACATCTTTTGGTTTTTGATTCTCCGAAAGCTTCAACATGTTCTTTCTAAGGAGAAAATGGAACAGAGTACCAGTCTGCTCAGTGTTGAATGTATAATTCTATCTTGTCGGGGCCTATTTTGACTTGCACCTCTCGGATTCTGAGGTCTTGGTTTCAGAACTGCAACTGACACCATCACAGCCTTCCCTTTATTTTTAAAATTCTGTGGATATGGCCTGTTATTTATAGAGTTTCTCGTGCTACAAGATTTCTCAATTCGGCGAATTATATCTTCCGCCTGCTCTCCCTGCTTTAACAAGTCTTTCCAGCTCTTGGACTCTATAGCTCCCATTCTTATCAACACGCCAGTTCTGAAATTATACTTACAGGTTTTCACAAGAGTTTCTTGGGTCATACCATATCGACAATACATGGTTTTTCCCTGAAGTGTTCAATGAAGTTCTTAACTGTTTCTTCTTCTCCTAGTTTCGTCGCAAGGAGAAAATGAACTGATACTTCGGTATCATCCTTAAAAAAACGTGTCAAGAACTGCTTCTCAACATCATACCAGGTATTGATAGTATCTGGGGGCAACTACATGAACCATATAAAGGCATGCCCTCGCAAGGTACTCTCAAATACCTTGGTCATTATCGGATCATTTTCCATCAGATGACCGGTTTGTGACAATAAATAATATATGTGCTGGCTTGGGGATCCTTTCCCGTCATATGACTCCAACTTGAGTTGTTTATACTTTTCAGGGTACGGTGCCAAATCTCATTCAAGCGGGTATGGTCTCAAAACCCCCGATTCCTTCAGTTCCTTCTTGTGCTTCAAGGCATCAAGTTGGCTTTGCAACTTCTCAATTTTCTCTTCATGAGGGTCATGGAAAGAATATTTATCTTCATCCTCATGTGCTGAGTAAGCCTTTTCTTCTTTATCTTCTTCATTCATTTTGTTGAACGGAATTTCTTTTTCTTTCTTGGCTTTATCTTCGACAATTTTTTGAGTATGTTCGATGACCTTCAAGAGCATCATTTTAAGATCCTCGATCGTTTTTTGCTGCTCTCGGATCATTTGTTCTTGGGCCTCCAATCTCTAATTGATGTCGTCAGATTTATCCACCATATGTGATGCTGATTTTTGGTCTGGGCGACGCAGAAGGGTAAGGTGAGGCTATGGCCGAGTTGTCGCTATCGTTGTCACGAGAACCTTTTACAAGTTTCTTGTAATTTCAAAGAGCGACAGCCCCTGTTTTGAATTGGGTGAAATGATGAGGTTTTTCATCGTTTTCATCTGACTCATATTCTTTCTCCATGATCTTATTGCCTTTGCCGATCATATTTGAGATCACTGCGTTTAATTCATTTTCTTTAATTTTGTATCTCAGATTATTCTTTCTCCTCTTTAGAGTATCTTGATGAGACTCAGTTATTTTGTTAAATACAAACACTCTCTTCTTGGTATAACAGCAATTATCCAATACATCAGATACGGCTGTAATGAGTTGCTCACAATGCCATGTTGAGTGTGGCCGAATTTGAGTCATGCTCCTTTTACCTGTCAAGTAATCTCTAAGATCGGTGACCTAGGATGACGAAGAATCGTGGGGCCCACCTGGTTGTTGAGAGGGTCCAGGGGCCCACTGAAGCTTTTCATGGTCATTGGTGTCAACATGTTGTCCAATAACCCGATTATCAGGTTTGATTCTACATTCAGGCTGTTTTACGCGGAGCTGAGAACTAGTTTCGCATTCTTGTACGCGGAGCAGAGAAATAGCTTCGCGTTTTGATACACGAAGCTGATAAATAGCTTTGCGTTTTGGTACGCTAGCCTTGCGTTTCACGCTGGCTTGGCATTTCTGCAGAAGCTTAACTTCTGAAACATTAGCCCCGTGTGGAAGAAAATTCTTGCATGCTAGCTTACTTTTGTGATTGATGCAAGTCATAACTTTGCGTTTAACGCGATTTTTGCGATTAACGCAAGTCTGTTGGCAGTAAAAATTTCTAAGTAAATAGAGTTTTTCACAACAGAACGCGGAGCTAACTCTGTAACTCCGCGTTTGGCTATATTAGCCTCGCGTTTGAGCAAAACGCGGAGCTATTCAATAGCTCCGCGTTAGTTCCACGTTCTGGTTCTTAGCTCCGCGTTTTGATGAAATTATCTCCCCGTGAGCAGATAAGCAGAATCTCAAATTGATTGAAATTATGATTTGGGCTTATCCAAATACTCAAATTAAATCCGATCAAAACTCTAAATCAAGAGATTTAAATCAAAACTAAGATATTTGATTGGAATCCTTGATGAGAATAAATTCTATTTAGATAGAAACTCTCAAATCATCCTAAGGCTATAAATGCCCTCTTGGGGAAGCCCTAGGGGTCTTTTTTCAGTTTTTCTCTTCTTGGAGAATTCAAGTTACGCATAGAGCCTTGAGTTCATGAAAAACCAGATAAGATAGTCTACAGTCGGCCGTCATCTTCAAGAGAGAAGATCTCGACATCAGATCGTCCAAAGGAGCTGCTTGACAGATCTCATCGCCACAGATCCCACATTATTTTGTAAAAGAGAGAGATTGAGATATAAAATCATCTCGTTTGTTCTCTTTTTATCTTGTTCACTTCTATTGTGATATAAGTTGCACTCAATGGAAGGAAAACAACAAACTTTTGCAACGAACAAACTGGCGACCACAGTGGGAGCCATCTCTTTCACTGATGAAGAGATTGTGGCGCAATCCGACCTCGATATGATCGGGTCCGACGTAGACATGCTAGTCGTTGAAATCGACCAGCAGAAGTACGAGGAGTACCTCTCCTCCGAATCATCAGGTAACCTGAACGACACACGACATTATCATCGCGTGCGCTCCAGTACTCGAGTAACGGGTAAAAAGGAATCCACCGAGGAACGGGGATCCTTGGAGACCGCAGCCATAGAGCTAGTGTTCGGACAGAAAATCCTAGCAGAGGATGACCTCCCTACTGCCGAAGAAGACCTGGGAACTGGATTGATCAGAACCCAACTCCGAAATAGAAATCGGAGAGCGAGGCAAAAAGCCCTCAAAGCCCGCCTTGGACGCGAGGCTAAATAACGCGAGGCTATGGTCCCTCGCAAATTGGCTCGCGCTAATTGCGAGACCAGTCATTATCACATTAAATACGAAGTTACAACTTGCGTTAATCGCAAGGAAAAGCCAGCGTGTGATTTTCCAGCGTAGTACTTGCGAGAAATGCAAGATACCTCACCTCCGCGTAAATTGCGAAGATGATTGGCAGATTGTCGTCAATCGCGCTAGACGCGAAGTTATGACTTGTGTTAATCACAAGAATAAGCCAGCGTGCAGGAATTTTCTTCAGCGCGAGGCAAGATTCCAGAAGAGAAACTTCTAAAGGCACGCCAAGCCAGCGTAAAATGTGAGGCTAGCGTAGCAAAACGTGGAGCTATTTTTCAGCTCCACGAGATAAAATGCAATGTTAATTCTCAGCTCCGCGTTCCAAAATGCGAAACTATTTCTCAGCTCCGCGTAGATCAACCCGACTACAGAATCAGGGCTGATAGTCGCGTCAGTGGACCAGAACTGGACTCCAGTGATCCTAAGAAGTTTCAGTGGGTTCCTAGACCCTCTCAAAAGTTGGATGGGTCTCTCAAAAGTTGGATGGGTCCCACGACTCCATGGCTAAGGTCACTGACCTCAGGGAGTATCTATCCAAGAAGAGAGGCATAGAACAAGTTCAAGCTGAACCTGTCTGTCACTGCCAGCAGTTTATGACAGCGGTATCCGCTGTAATGGATAACTATGGCTGCAGCAAGAGCAGGGTATCAGTATTCGACCAATTAACGTAGTCGGACAGGAACCCCACTAAGAAGACAAAAACCGCTTCCTTAAAAGAATGGAGAGCTGTAACCTCCAATATGGTCGGAAAAGGGAAGAAGGTTGTAGAGACGGATGATGATTCAGAATCAAGTGATGAAGAACCTCATCATATCACTCGACTTAAATCAGGAGCTGTCCCGCCTCGAAACTATAAGGGCTTATAAAAGGTTCTTATGACGATGACAGCGATAACTCAGCTATAGCTTCACCTCGTTCCTCTGCGTCATCTCGGCTACAAAAGTCAGTATCACATATGGCGGATAAATCCGACGACATCAATCAGAGATTTGAAGCTCAAGAAAGAATGATCCGAGAGCAACAAAAGACGATTGAAGATCTTAAAATGATGCTCTCAAAATTTGTTGAGGATAATGCCAAGAAGGGCAAAGAAACTCCGTTCAATAAAATGAACGAAGAAGAAAAAGAAGAGAAAGCCCACTCGATGCACGAGGACGAGGATAGATTTTCTTTTCATGATCACATGGAGAGAAGATAGAAAAATTGCAAAGTCAACTTGAAGCACCGATGCATAAAATGGAGTTGAAAGAGTCAGGGGTCTCAAGACCATACCCACCTGAATGGGATATGGTACCATACCCTCAGAAGTACAAGCCGCTCAAATTAGAGCCATATGACGGGAAGGGATCTCCCAGTCAACACATTTATTACTTCTTGTCCCAAGCAGGACATTTGATGGGTAATGACCCGATAATGACCAAGGTATTCTCAAGTACCTTGCGAGAGCCTGCCTTTACTTGGTTTATGCAGTTGCCCCCAGGTACTATTAATACCTGGTTTGATGTGGAGAAACTATTTCTCTCACGTTTCTTCGAGGATGATACCGAGATTACGGTTCATTCCCTCCTTGCAACTAAACAAGGGGAACAAGAAACCGTCAAAGATTTCATAGAAAGGTTCCGGGAGAAGTCTGTGCATTGCAAACACGGAATGGTCCAGGAAACTCTAGTCGAGACATGTCAACATAATCTTAAGACTGACGTGCTCCTAAAAATGGGGGCCGTAGAGTCTAAAACATGGAGGGATTTGCTCAAACAGGGAGAGCAAGCCGAGGATTTCATTCGTCGAGTTGAAGAGTTTCGCGGACCAAGAAGTACTGGAAGTAGTAGACCATACACCCAAAATAACAATAAAAATAAAGGTAAAGCGGCAATGGTATCAGAGGTAGCTTCACAAAAGACAAATCCTCCTCCAAGCCCAAAGCCCCAAAATCAAAAGGGCCCAAGGCAAAATAGGCCTCAACAGGAGAGGACCTATACCTTCAAGGCGGAACAGACGTCTACACTCTTCCATCTCCTCCTTAGGAAGGGGATGTTGAAACTTCCAAAAAACAGGAAGCCGGAGGACGCGGGTAAAACTAACGACCACAATTATTGCCTCTATCATCAGAATATTGGACACCCTACTAGGGATTGTTAACCTCTAAAGAACAGGATCCAAACACTGATAGAAGCTGGAGTTCTGATGCTTAAAGAGGAACAAAAGAAGGTCACTGCCAATATGACAACCATAGTGGTTGGAACTCATGAGTTCCCCAATGGGGTGACCCCAATTCCAAAGGGTAAGTTGGTTACAAAGAACCTTGACCCTCATAAGAAGGCTCAAGAAGGACTTATCCCCATAACAATCCAGAAGGGGGAAGTCATGTAGGTCCATCCTGATTTGCTATAAGACAAACAGTGGACTACCACAGGGGGTCAAGGGAAAAAGTGGACTGTTAATGCCATTTCTGCAGAGATAAAGGAAGAATATATAACTTCAGGAGCCGTCACAGATTCTGAAGAAGAGCCCGAAATAATGGCCACTCATCAAGATGGGGCAGGCCCTTCCGATACTCGATCTGGAAAAATATATCTCAAGGACTACACCAGAGTAGATCCGAAAGATATATATGCGGAACTCGCCAAGCCTGCAAAGCAGAAAGGTCTTCGCTTCTAGAAAAACCCTGGAAAAGATGAAGGAGTCAAAGATACTGCCTTCAAGTTTGATATAATAGCTTAGCTGGAAAATATTCCAGCTCGAGTCACACTATATGAGTTGCTACGATTATCAAAGTCAACTCGTGAGAGAGGCCTTGGCAGACTCTGAGTCATTCCTAGCTCAGATTGTTGAGCCGGCCAACAAGGAACAAGACTCTTGCCCCCACTGTCATCAAGTGAGGAGGCAGGTTCCACAAATCGTTTTCTCTCCGGAGGATATGCAGATAAGGAATATAAAGTATAACAGGCTTTTATATTTCACCGAATATGTCGGATCCACGAAGGTGGATCGAATTCAAATCGATCTGGGGTCTGCACTAAGTGTCGTTCCCAAAAGGTTGATGCAGCTATTGGGGATTTCCTCCCATCGTCTGACACCAACCACACAACAATATATGGATTTAATGCCAATAATAGTTGTCCCCTCGGAAAGATCCGACTCTGATGTCAAATCGGGGATTTGAGGACGGAGGTCATATGCTACGTTATTGATGCAGATACCTCCTACAATATTTTACTGGGACGGCCTTAGATCCACGCTTACATGATAGTCCCGTCGACTCTCCACCAATGCATGAAATATTGTGATGAAGAAGGAGAAGTCCAGACACTAGTTGCAGATAAGCAACCATTTAAAAGGCTGGAAAATTACTTCCCAGATGCTTTACTCTACAAGCCAGCCCACGAAGTCTCCAATGACGACCTTAGTAAGCCTCAAAAACCTGACGAAAGCCGCAACGAGGCGGATACTGAGTACGAGCTTACTAAAGAAGACGATGGGGGTGATTATGAAATCAACCCTCACTTAGATTTTAGTTTGAGTCTTAATGATAATATAGCTGATGTAATAGAGAGTGAATGGGTCATTAATAAAAACATAAAGTTAGTCTACGAGCATGCTGTAGCTACTGAGTCTGAACCCTCTTATACTTCCACTGAAGAGGATGGCCTGTCCGAACCTGAAGTTCTGGCGGCATACCATTTGCCCCTCAGGTCATCCTCCTCTCTCAATCAAGAATAACTAACGGACAAGGTCACTTCTTTGAATTACCTCCTCGACAGGGATCCCGAAAGTCGATCCTGTTCGGCAAAGTAATTACGTCGCCGCGACAAAGACAAAGCAGTGAAAGTGATGAACAAACATCACCTCAATTTCACTTGTATGAACAGAAATTCCGGCAAATGATGGAGAAGATGGGTTATAATTTTACCCAGAAACCGGGATTAAACTTTGGAAAAGGGCGACGGAATCTCATACCCTCATTTAGACTGAGAGGAAAGAGCCCAGATTATTATCAAAAGACTCGCAGGGGGTTGGGCTATGTATCTACTCCTCCCTCATCACCATCCGGACAAGAAGAAAGTTCTTCAGCCGATGATGAATCACCTCCACTTGATCATGACTCGGATCAAAGTATTGGCGTTTGGTTTCAATCCTTGACGGCCAACATGGTTTCAGCCGCACCAGAAAACGACAAGGAACCAATTGATATTCAAAATGATTCCTGGGCTAAGCATATAGATACTCTCTGGGATGTCCGCTTTGAACAGCGTGACCCGCCCACAGAAGACAAATTGGTACAAGTTAATATGGGAACGGAAGAAAATCCAAAACCCATCTTCATAAGCGACACGCTAACTCCCTTGGAAAAGGAGAAACTTATATCTCTTATCAAAGAGTATATAGACGTGTTCGCATGGAGTTATGAAGACATGCCCGGACTTGACCCTCAAATTGCCACACACCGGTTAAATATCAAAGAGGACGCCAAGCTAGTTAAATAACAGCAACGGCATTTTCGATCGGAATTGATGGAGGCAATAATTGCCGAGGTCAATAAGCTTATAAAATCCGAATTCATCCGTGAAGAGCAACATCCTGATTGAGTGGCTAGCATAGTGCCGGTTCGTAAGAAGAACGGCAAAATACGGATATGCATCGATTTTCGAGGTCTGAATGCTGCATGCCTTAAGGATGAATTTCCACTCCCCATCACCGATGTGATGATTGATAATACTTGCGGTTATGAGAGGATGTCCTTTATGGATGGCTTCTCAGGTTATAACCAGATCAAAATGCACCCAGATGATGAAAAGCACACGGCTTTCAGAACCCCGCTGGGAGTATATTGTTATACGGTGATGCCTTTCGGATTGAAGAACGCCGGTGCCACCTACCAACACGCGATGAGTGTCATATTCAAAGAACACCTGCGCAAAATGGTAGAGTGTTATGTGGATGACTTAGCGGTCAAAAGCAAGAACAAAGAAGATCATCTTCATGATTTAAGAGCGGTCTTCAATCTTATGCAAAAACATCACTTGAAGATGAATCCCACTAAGTTTTTTATGGGGGTGTCCAGTGGGAAATTCCTTGGATTCATAATAACCTCAAAAAGAATTTTCCTTGACCCCGAAAAGGTAAAAGCGATCAGGAGATACCACCTCCCCGCAATCTTAAGGGGGTTGCAAGGAAAGTTAGCCTATATTCGGTGCTTCATCTCCAATCTATCAGGGCGATGCCAGCCGTTCTCCAGACTCATGAAAAAGGGGGTTTCTTTCGTATGGGATGAGGCATGTCAACAGGCGTTTGACGATCTCAAAGAATATCTCACTAAACCTCCGGTTCTTATGGCACCGACCCCTGGGCAGCCATTTCTTATATATGTAAGAGCCATGGACGATGCGTTAGGAGCATTACTTGCTCAGTATAATGAGCAAGGCCATTAACACGCCCTCTATTACTTAAGCAGGACAATGATCGGAGTCGAGCGTCGGTATATCCCAATTGAAAAAGAATGTTTAGCCCTAATGTTCGCTGTTCAGAAAATACGACACTATCTTTCAAGGCAAACGATACAAGTTATCTCATGAGTCAATCCCTTGAAAATCCTGATGACAAAACCAGGATCCTTAAATGGCCGATTGGCGAAATGGGCATTATTGGTATCGCCATATGATATACACTTCGTCCCTCAAAATGCCATGAAGGGACAGGCGATCGCCGATTTTCTTGCAGACCATCCAATTTGGTCCAAATCCAAACAGACGACAGAGATCAACACAGTTAGTAAAGAACAACCATGGCAAATATTCTTTGATGGTGCTGCCAGACGATCTGCTGCTAGAGTGGGGGTTGTGCTAATATCCCCACATAAACATATATTGCCTAACGGTTACTCATTAACAGAACCGTGCATGAATAATGTGGCGGAATACAACGCGCTCATTATCGGCCTGAAAATGGCTCTACAACTGGGGGTGAATTATTTAGAGACATATGGAGACTCTAAGCTCATCGTCAATCAGATGACAGAGTATGAAGTCAGAGATTAAGCCCTCATCCCCTATCATCAGCTAACCATTGAGCTAGCAGGATATTTTGAACAATTTTATATATATCATATATCTCGGAATGAGAACGTTTATGCAGATGCTCTTGCCGCGTTAGCTGCAACATTGGCAATCCCGCCAGGTGAAGCTAAGAGCATCACTATTGGTAGTAGAGAACTCCTCCATCCAGATACGGTATTCCAAGCCAAAGAGGTGTGCCAGACAGGTTTAATTCTGGAACCCCATGATTGGCGATTTCCATTCGTAGATTACGCCCTACATGGGATACTACCAGAGGATCCAAAGGAGGCCGCCTCGATAAAGAGGAAGGCCCCGAGATTCTATTATGACCATAAACTGCAGACTTTGTATAGAAAGTCAAGAGATAGTTTGCTGCTACGCTGCATATCAAAAGCAAAAGCAGATGAAGTGCTGAGGGAAACACATGATGGAGTATGTGGAGCTCATCAGCCCGGTCCAAAACTCGGAGACCGCATAAGAAGGCTGAGATATTACTGGCCGAACATGATTACAGAGGCAATGGCATACGCTAAACGGTTCCATGCATGTCAGGTACATGCTAACTTCATCCACCAACCCCCAGAATACTTGCACAATACTGTTGCTAGTTGGCCATTTGAGGCATGGGGAATGGATATTGTGGAGCCAATAACTCCTCCCTCGTCTAGAGGACATCGGTTTATTCTTGCAATAACCGATTATTTTTCAAAATGGGCCGAAGCCGTGCCCATGAGAGAGGTGAAAACGACAGATGTGAGTAAATTTATTAAGCATCATGTCATTTACCATTTTGGTGTCTCCCGAAGGATCATTCATGATAATGGACAGCAATTCATCAGTCAGGGATTCTCAAGATTCTGCGATAAGTTCAGACTGCGATAAGTTCAGAATCAAAGATATTTCTTAAACACCATATAACCCCGCGGCCAATGGGTTAGCCGAAGCCTTTAACAAGATGATCATTAAACTCCTTCGAAAGTTTGTCTCTTCCAACAAATGACACTGGGACGAAAAGCTGGGAGAGTGCTTGTGGGCTTATCGCACCACCATTCGCACCCCAATAAAAGCTACCCCATTTTCTTTGGTTTACGGAAGTGAGGCCGTCTTGCCTCTTGAAATCCAGATACCATCATTAAGAGTGGCCTTAGCCACAAAGATGACGACATAAGAGCGCCATCAACTAAGATTGCAAGAACTAGAGGCGTTAGATGAAAAATGTCTCAGGGCTCAACAACAAATTGAGTTGTATCAAGCCCGAATCTCGCAAACGTTCAATAAGAACGTTAAACCAAGGACCTTTAAACAAGGAGACTTGGTTCTGGCTATTAAAAGGCCAATGATTCTAACCTACAAGACTAAGGGTAAATTTGAACCCAAGTGGGAAGAACCGTTCATTATGGAGACGGTATACTCTAGTAGAGCCTATCGCTTAATTGATCAGAACATCGATAGAATGATGATGCCGATCAACGGCAAATTTCTGAAGAAATACTATACTTAAACTAAAACAGAATGATGACAAAGTAACTGTCACATCTGGTTCAGATCCCAAGGAGTATAACCATCCACTTGTTCAAGTTAAGCAGATGAGCACTTGAACTTCTTTTCTTACTAGGCATGCGCAATTAGGAGCCTCTGCCAAAATCTGATGATCCTGACCCGATCATATTGGTGTGCCCTGTTCAAGTTACGCATGCGAGTCTTGAACCGCCTCCACTTGTTCAAGTTACGCAGATGAGCACTTGAACTTCTTTTCTTACTAGGCATGCGCAATTAGGCACCTCTGTCGAAATCTGATGATCCTGACCCGATCATATTGGTGTGCCCTGTTCAAATTACGCATGAGAGCCTTGAACTGCCTCCACTTGTTCAATTTATGCAGATGAGCACTTGAACTTCTTTTCTTACTAGGCATACGCAATTAGGCGCCTCTGTCGAAATCTGATGATCCTGACCCGATCATATTGGTGTGCCCAATTCAAGTTACGCATGAGAGCCTTGAACCGCCTCTACTTGTTCAAGTTACGCAGATGAGCACTTGAACTTCTTTGCTTACTAGGCATGCGCAATTAGGCGCCTCTGCCGAAATCTAATGAATCCTGAACCGATCATCTTGGTGTGCCCTGTTCAAGTTTAACATGAGAGTCTTGAACCGCCTCCACTTGTTCAAGTTACACAGATGAGCACTTGAACTTTTTTCTTACTAGGCATGCGCAATAGACGCCTCTGCCGAAATCTGATGATCCTGACCCGATCATATTGTTGTGCCCAGTTCAAGTTACGCATGAGAGCCTTGAACCGCCTCCACTTGTTCAAGTTACGCAGATGAGCACTTGAGCTTCTTTTTTACCAGGCACGCGCAATTAGGTACCTCTGCCGAAATCTGATGAATCCTGACCCGATCATCTTAGTGTGCCCAGTTCAAGTTACGCATGAGAGGCTTGAACCGCCTCCACTTGTTCAAGTTATGCAGATGAGCACTTGAACTTCTTCCTTACCAGGCATGCGCAATTAGGCGCCTCTGCCAAAATCTGATAAATCCTGACCCGATCATCTTGGTGTGCCCAGTTCAAGTACACATGAGAGCCTTGAACCACTTCCACCTGTTCAAGTTACGCAGATGAGCACTTGAACTTCTTGATTAAAACTAGGCATGCGCAATTAGGTGCCTCTGCCGAAATTTGGTGATCCTTAGCCGATTACCTCGGTATTAGCAGTCTAAGTTACGCAAATGAGCCTTGGACTACTTTACCTAAAACAACTAAATCATTTTGATGACAAGTTATCTGTTGTGCAAACAAATTTGGTAGCCAACAGGTAAAAGAATCAAAAAATTACCTTTATTCATCAATAAGGAATGAAGTTACAAAAAGTTCTCTCTTTTATTACAAGTTCTTACAAAAAGAATGAAGAATAGAAGAATAAAAGAAAGTTATGGATCTCCTAGAAGCCTCAACTTATTCGTCGCCTCGTCAATTACTCGACGACGAGTCTCCTCCATAGAGTGTTGAGCCTTCGTCATTTATTGTCAGTTGCTGGGCCAACCGCTGACGAGATTCTTCAATAGTGCAGCTTCTTATTGCGCTGTCTTGTTCGCGTTGTCCTCGTTGGAGGATCAACTCTTCCCGTTTCTTAACGGATTCTCCTAGCCGAGATTCTTTGGCCTCCAGAATAGCTCGGGCCTTAGCAATAGTATCTCTGGTTCTAAGAATAGCAGCCTGACTCCCCTCAATCTCGAAGTCCACTACCTCTAACCCCCTGAGGATTGATTCCTGGCTAGCTCGTAGTTCTGCCAACTCTCGAGACCAGACTTCCTCTTGCCGCCTCAACTCCTCTTAACGAGCCGCCAACTCTACCTGAAGACGCGCCAACTCGATCTCAGTGATCGCTTCCACATCCGCTTGGTGAACTGTGTTGAGTGTATTCACCTGATCTTCTAAAGCTTCGAGACGGACCTGGTAGGGAGCTGCTCGGTCTGGTCCCCCAATTCTTTCAATATTATCCAGATAACTAGACAACATTGGACGTTCAAGATTAAAGAAATCTCTTCCGTCAAGAATCATCCCAATACACCTCCTTAGTAGCCGCATAAAGTCATTTACACTGTGGTTGAAGAATTCTTCAAGAGGGTCCATAGTGTCTATGTTTAAAGCAGGCAGTACTAAGGAAGACGTCGCTGGAGGAGGAGAAGCGTCCGTTAGTGTCGAGGAAGAAGAAGCCCGTCCTTGTACTAGATTCATGACATGCGGGGCCAGTAACGCCAACATGGACTTGGCAGAACTAGGAACCTGAGGAGAAGCATCATTAGTACAGATCACCCGGGCAGTGCCACCAGCAGGGGTAGACGATGGTGTGTCTTCACCCGAAGTTCCTCCCACGGCAGAAGTGGCTTCGAATGAGAACTTCAAATTTTCTTCATCTCCCGCAGACGGAGGACTCGGGGCTGGAGGAGTCACCAACGACTCAACAGCCATAATGGTAGATGGCGTTAATACTGCTGTTTGGGGAGCAGAGGATACACCAACAACTACTGAAAAGGTCTCTTCGAAACAGACCGGTGGTGTTGGAGAGGGCAGACTTGGGGATGGCGTAGCTTCTCTTGCTGCAGCCTCGACAACCCCCTCTGTCCTATCGTCGCTCCCGAGTTCATCGATAGGGGGAATTGAAGAAGGAACAGAGGGAGGAGTTGTCATGAAGTAGTCTGCGTCAAATTCATTTGCAGAACTACCTAATCCACCCGCTGAGCCAGTGGTGCCCGAATAATCCACCCTCTCATCAGACTCTCCCCTAGTAGTCGAATGCATCGGCGAGTGGGGCTGACCACCTGTAAAAAGCAAACAAATAGTGTTACATATAATGAGTAAATTGAACAAGAAGATAGAATAAAAGAGCCATACCAGGAGAAACAAGTCCAGTGGTCGGACTTGGAGGAGAGCCATCGCTATTTCCAAGAGAGCACCCGTTTCGCTACCCTGAGGTTGCATCGCGAAGTGTTCAACAGATTCTGCGGTTGGAAGAGTCGGGACCTCAGTAACACCTGGAGCTTCAGCAGGTCTACTCTCCTCTGCCGGTGCCGGAGGCAAAGCTAAGGCCAGCAAGTCGGAAGCGAACTTGGCCGCCGCCTCTTGAGAGACTAAGAGGGTCTCCGGGGCTAATTTTTGCTTCTTCTTCGCCGGTTCGCCTCTTACAAGTCTACGGCGTTTAACGGTTGGACTCCGGGGACGGGGAACCAAGTCTTGAGGAGCACCGCCAGCATCAGCATCATCCTCATCACCATCATTGTCATCATCATCAGAGTCGTCAACATCTGATGGATCGACCGTTGGGCCAAAAAATTCGTCAATTCCTCGTACCCTTATTCTTTTAGCTCCCTTGCGGCTAAAATAAAAGGCCTCTATTTCCTTACAACAACTCCGGTTGATGGAAAAATTAGGCACGTCAGCATTTGCGATGCTATACCACGTGTAGAAGCTAAGAGTCATGGCTAACTCTGGCGGCTTCTGAGGCAGGAGGAATTCAGCTCCGGTTCCACCAGCTACAAAGTGGAACCAGCCGCGGGCGCCCTCGTACAAGTTCCCTTCATAAGACAGATCCTTGTTCGGATTACCCACGTAAAGTTGGGAATATCCAAACTGGCGAGCGAAGCGGCTTGGGGTGTATGGTTTAACATAACATTTGGTGTCTCGACGATACACCAAATGCCCGGGCCTGATATTAAGGAGCCACCAGAATACTCCTGAAGATAAAACGGTAAAATTATCCGCTCCCAAAGTATCCTTGAACTTCGACCCGTATTCCCCACAGGAAAATCCGGGAAACATCGAAAGATCTCATAATTTTGGTGATGACGGAGCGTCTTCCGGATTTGCGACATATAATGACTTTTCCATGTAGAGCGTTCATATAGCTCCACAAGAAGAGGCTTGTCAGCAGAGTGGTGTTCGGCCGCACTCATTAAAGAGGGGCAGTGCATAACGAGGAACGCCATCAAGTAAGTGTAAGGCATCTCCACCCTAGGGTTTGGAACCTTCGCCTTGGCAGTCTCCTTTGACTTGTCTTTTCCTTGCCTTTTTCCCTTGTCGGGAGAAATAAAACCATTACAGAGCTCTCGTAGCCCCCTCTGTAGGTTGCACACCATCGCGGGAAGGAGTCCGAAGGGTCAGCCATATGCAAGAAGAACGGCGGGATATACCACATTTATTGCAATTGCCTCCTTCGACAAAGACGGCACGACGCATCTCTTTAGCCACAGCATCAAGAACCCAGCAATGAGACCTCTATTGGATATGGGGAATTGAGCTTGGTAGCGGTGGCTCTTGAAGACTGTGCCAGGGTTGAATCCGCCTTCATTTGATTCAGCCGTATAAAATATAACACGAGTCTTAGCTATATGGCGATCGATCTCCTTGACATCAACAGGGGCATAGCCATGAACTATTGCCGAACTATCTTTGGGATTTAAGTTGGCAAAAGGGTAATCAGCCCATTTCTTGTGACCAATACCCTGATTACGCACACCTGCCATGTCGGCACAGATGCGGTAATGACACATCATCTCCAAGTAAGTGGTGTAGATGCGCTCGTCCATCACTTTCAGCATATTCAGCTCTTCGGTGGTGGGGATATACTCTTCATACGGGACTTCGCCCATTGACAGCCCGGACACTTCAAACATCTCGTGGAGAGCAAGTCCCAGCTCACCCACTGGTGTAAAGAAAGTGCCAGTCTCAGGGTTGTACATCTCTAGGAGATAAAAAAAATGATAGGCACTCTGAGGAATCCCGAATTGAATGTTTCTGATAGCTTTGTATAAGCCAATTTCTCTCAGAACTGGTTCATGGGAATCTAGCATGTATTGGACAAGGCGGGCCCACCACATATTGCCAGAAGAGTAGATCCAGCCAGGCATCCTGAAATCATTAGCGGGGTATTGACCTCCCTGCGCCATGAACTCGCTTAGAAAAGTTCGTGTACGAATTGGTACCTCTCCTACTGGGTGCTCCTTAGTGATTCTCCCAGAAAGCAACCCAGTGATACATCTTGTGGGACCATCTTGGTAAGTCCCGTGTGTGCCCAATTTGCCCGTAGGGATACAATCGTACTCCTGGCTCAGCCCCCACTCCAATTCACGGTGCATGGCTAGCCTTTGAAGATAGACTAAAGGGTAGCTACGCTCCATACTGGGCAGAAACATTAGCAAATTACCAGATTGTAAAGCCACATACACTCCTTCTCAAAGAGGATTTGGTCTGATTGCCCCATTGCATCTCCAAAAAGGAGCGTAGATTTCTCTAACACTTTCCGGTTCATAGCTTCAAATGAAGCATCCGTTATGATTTCCCATGCGGTAGCAGAGCTGTATCTGATCAGTTTCTCCATGCGTTCTCTCAAATCAGGCTTGTAAGCAGCAAGAACAGTGGTGAAGCGAAACTGGGTGACTGAGTCTGCACCCCCGCCATGGCCGAAGTGATGTCCTTGGGAGAGTGCATCCACTGAGTAGCCAACTACAAGAAGAGAATCAAATAATCAGAAAAAAATTTGAGAAAATTCAGAAAATCTTCTAAGTATGGAAATGCGGAGCTAAAAATAACTCCGTGCGAAGCTAAATATTAGACCGCGCGAAGCTAAAGATTAGACCGCGCGAAGCTAAATATTAGACCACGCGAAGCTAAAGATTAGACCGCGCAAAGCTAAAAATAACTCCGTGCGAAGCTAAAGATTAGACCGCGTGAAGCTAAAGATTAGACCACGTGAAGCTAAAAATAACTCCGCGCAAAATTAATGAGATAGCCTCGCGACGAAACGCGACAGCTAGTCAAAATAGCCCCACGTTTCAAGAGCAAGGATAATGCGATAGCTTCGCATGGAGGAAGATCAAAGATCTTTTCCTTTTTTTTTCCAAGCCAGTTGGCCGGAGTACGGCGATCTCACCGATAAAAGAAATGATTGACCGGTTAAAACCGAGCCAAATCACTCTAAAAATGTTCTACAAAGCCCAAAAGTGAGGTTCTTACCTCCGATAGGCAACGCGTGAAATGGCTCGACGCTGCCACGGCCGCTGCCGCCGCTGCTTGCTCCGACCGCCGATGGCGAGGATGCGCGAGAGGAAGCGCGAGTCTTGGATGCCATTGATCTTAAAGAAAACGGAGAGAAATCGACGAAAAACTTGGGGAAGTTGGTCAGGTCGCCTGAAATCGCCTGATCGCCGGTCGCCTGGAGCTCTGGAGTTCTTGAAAATTCTTCAGATGAGTGAAGAAGAAAAAGAGACTCCATTTAAATGAAGGAAACCGCCTCTTGACATTCGGTGTGAAAATCGGAGCGACTGATTGATCAGTTACTCTCTAAAACGCGAAGCTATTTAGCTTCGCGTAGTCATCTAAAACGCGAAGTTATTAACTTCGCGCAAATATGCAAAACGCGAAGCTAACTTGGTATTTCAGCTACGTGTTTCTATGAAGCTTGGACTTGGCAAGCGTTATTTGGCGCATCTGCCAAAATCTGATAATCATCACTTGATTATCTTGGCATGTGCAATTCAAGTTATGCATAAAAGCCTTGAATTGCCTCCATTAAAACTAAGGCATGTGCAATTAAGCGCCTCTGTCTAAGTTAAATGATCCTTATCTGATCATTTCAGGTACTACAAATCTAAGTTACGCAAATGAGCCTCAGATTGTTTTACCAAAATAATGAGTCATTTATTTGTTGAGCAAGCAAGATTATTGAAGCCAACAGATAAAAAGAAACGGAATTATCTTTATTCATGAAGCAAAAGGTTACAGAAGAAGAGGGAGTTATAGCTCTCCCAAAAGCTTCAACCTATTCATCGACTCATCAATAACCTGACAACAAGTCTCCATGGAGTGTTGAAATTCCCTGGTTCACATGCGAAAGATCTTCTCTGCAAATGTCAACTATGATCTGTTTAAAGTCCTTAGTGGATCATCTGAAGATACTGCTACAAGAATCCTAATGAAGATGCACAAGTTGGATTTGACATGCCACAAGCCCTTAGATAATCATCTCTATCACCTTGGAAAGCGACAGAGATTGTCATCTAACAGAAATGGTCCTCAAGAAAACTTAATGGGCTGCCGCAGAGTTCTTGTAACTCCTTCAAAAGTTTATCTATTGGAGCCAGAGCTTGAAACCTGCAACTATATTGTAAAGCACATGCTTCTGGCTTTCTTAGAGTTACTTTTGCTGACGAAGACTGGTAGAGCCACATGCACTCCTCTTCAAAAAAGATCTGGTCCAAGTACTTCACTACAAAAGAAGAATCAAGAGTTAGAGAAAACTCAAAAAATCTTCTAAGTATGAAAATGCGGAGCTAAGGATAAACTCCGTGCGCAGTTGAGGAAATAGTCTCGCGATTGAAACGCGACTGCTAGTCAAAATAGCCTCACGATTGAAACGCGACTGCTAGTCAAAATAGCCTCGCGATTGAAACGCGACTGCTAGTCAAAATAGCCTTGCGATTGAAACGCGACTGCTAGTCCAAATAGCCTTGTGTTTCAAACGCGAGGATGATGCGAAAACTTCGCGTATAAGAAGACCAGAGTTTTTCTCCATCTTCTCTTCTCTTCTCAAGCCTTACGACCGGAAAACGGCGATCTCGCCGATTCAAAATTGGTTGGTCGGTTAGAACCAAGCCAAAACACTTCAAAATTGTTCTAAGGAGTCTAAAAGTTGAGATTTCTACTTCCAATTGGTGCAGCATAGATTGGCTCACCATTGTAGCCACTGCCTCGGCCGCTGCCGCCGCTGCTAACGACGGCCGCCGATGGTGAGGAGGCGTGCGATACTGTACTCTTCTTAGATGACATCCTAGTGATGGAAAATCTTTGGAAAGTCGAAGGAAGTTTGGTTGAAGATCATTCCTTCAAACTGACTCGCCTGAGTCGCCTGAGCTCTAAGCTCTTGAAATTCTTCGGATAAAATGAAGAAGAAGAAGAGCTAAAGGCTCTATTTAAATGATTCGCCTCTTGGTATTCGGTGCGAAAGACAAAGCAGAAGTAATTACTGAGCTATTACTGAGTAATTACTGCGAAATTAATGAGCAGTTACTCACTAGAATGCGAAGCTATTTAGCTCCGTGCAAGTGAACAAAACGCGAGATAAACTTGGTATTTTAACTTTGCGTTTAAAGATCCAAAGTATTTCAAAATTTGCTAAGTTTTAAGCCATTTTGAAAACTTTGGAGGGGGTTCTGTTGGCAGTGAAAATTTCTAAGTAAATAGAGTTTTCCACAACAGAACACGGAGCTAACTCTGTAACTCCGCGTTTGGCTATATTAGCCTCACGTTTGAACAAAACGCGGAGCTATTCAATAGCTCCGCGTTAGTTCCGCGTTCTGGTTCTTAGCTCCGCACTTTGATGAAATTATCTCCGCTTGAGCAGATAATCAGAATCTCAAATTGATTGAGATTATGATTTGGGCTTATCCAAATACCCAAATTAAATCCGATCAGAACTCTAAATCAAGAGATTTAAATAAAAACTAAGATATTTGATTGGAATCCTTGATGAGAACAAATTCTATTTAGATAGAAACTCTCAAATCATCCTAAGGCTATAAATACCCTCTTGGGGAAGCCCTAGGGGTCTTTTTTCAGTTTTTCTCTTCTTGGAGAATTCAAGTTACGCATAGAGCCTTGAGTTCATGAAAGACAAGAGAAAATAGTCTACAGTCAGCCGTCAACTTCAAGAGAGAAGATCTTGACGTCAGATCGTCCAAAAGAGCTGCTTGACAGATCCCATCGCCACAGATCCCACACTAATTTGTAAAAGAGAGAGATTGAGATATAAAATCCTCTCGTTTGTTCTCTTTTTATCTTGTTCACTTCTATTATGATCTAAGTTGTACTCAATGGAAGGAAAGCAACAAACTTTTGCGACGAACAAAATCTGCCATTCATCCTCGCGATTAATGCAAGTGTCACCGGTTTCGCGATTTACACTAGGCTCGGTTTTAGCCTCGCGTGGAGAATCTTCACACGCTGGCTTTATGAGAAGTTTATCCTCGCGATTTACACGAGTGTTTAAAATCTTGCGATTAACACAAGTCTTACTGGTTTCGCGTTTATCGCTAAGCTCAGTTTTAGCCTCGCGTGGAGAATCTTCACACGCTAGCTTTATGAGAAGTTTATCCTTGCGATTTACGTTAGTGTCCGAAATCTTGCGATTAACGCAAGTCTTACTGGCTTCGCATTTATCGCTAGGCTCGGTTTTAGCCTCGCATGGAGAATCACATGCTGGCTTGTCCTTGCGATTAACGCAAGTTACAGTTTCGCGTTTATCGCGATATTGAATGGTCTTGCGATTGACACAAGCCAGTCTACAAGGGACTGTAGCCTCGTGTTCTGCTGCGAAATTAGCCTTGCGTTTAACGCGGGCTTTGAAGGCCTTTCGCCTAGCTCTCTGATTTCTGTTTCGGAGTTGGATTCTGGTCAATCCAATTCCCGAGCCTTCTTCAGCAATAGAGAGGCCATCCTCGGCTGGGGTTTCCTGCCCAAACGACGGCCCTATGGCCACAGTCTCCAAGGGTCCCCGATTAACGGTGGATTCCTGATTACCCGATTTACTGGTATTGGAGCGCACGCGACGATAGCATCGTGTTTCGGTCAGGTTACCTGATTCAGAGGAGAGATACTCCTCGTACTTTTACTGGTCGATCTCTACGACTAGCATGTTCATGCCGGATCCGATCCTCTCGATGTCAGATTGTGCCACGATCTCTTCTTTGGTGAAAGAGACTTCTCCCACTATGGTCGCCAGTTTGTTCGTAGCAAAATTTTTGCCTCCTTCCATTGAATATAACTTAGATTACAACAAAAGTGAACAAGAAAAGAACAAACGAGAGGATTTATAATTATCGCTCTCTTTTACAAAATAGTGGGTTCTCGCAGCGATGGGATCTATCTAAATAGCTCCTTTGGACTATCTGACATCGATTATCCTCTTGGTTGACGAATATGACGGCCGACTTAATCTTTCTCTGTTGATCTTTATGGGTTCAAGGCTCTCATGCTTAACTTAAACTCTTTAATGCTCGAAAAAGATCGATGATCTCAAAAAGATTGAAGATCTGATGATCTATTAAAGATTCATGATCTCTAAAGTCTCCTCAAAGAGGGTATTTATAGACTTTAGTTTGAAAGTTCCCATAGGAATAGGAATAGAAGGTTTCCATAAGAATAGGAATAAAAGGCTTCCATAAGAATAAGAATAAAGATTTTCATAGGAATAGTAAAATAAGATTTTTGTATTCATCAAGAATTCTAATCAAATATCTTAGTCTTGATTTAAATCTCTTGATTTGGAATTCTGATTGGACTCAATTTGGGTATTGGATAAACCCAAATCTCAATCACAATCAATTTAGGATTCTGATTAAAATCTGCTCACGCGGAGTTAACGCGGAGTTATCATTGTCAGAACGCACAGCTATAGATTAACTCCGCATTTTACTCAAACGCAGGGCTAAAATAGCCAAACGCGAAACTACTGAGTTAACTCCGCGTTCTGTGTAGAAAATTCCTTTTTATTTAGAAATTTTCACTACCAACAAATATGACTCGTATGCTCGACACAGTTAGAGAGATGTTTGACATGTAAGTGTTTAGTTATCCCAAGTTTGCATAATTAAGTGAGAAATTAATAATCAAAGTAATATCAAAATCATACAAATGAAATTAAGAAGGAGTTCATATGCGGGTCCTGCGATTAGGCAATGCTCACAAGGACAACGATGAATCACGAGGAGTTTCAATAACTCTTTCTTTGTTCGGTTAACTTGTAGTTGTTGAGAAATATTTTTTTTATTTTACATAATTAGAATTAAAAAAAAAAAAGATGTAAATGAGAGTTTTAGAGTATCAAATTCTCCTCTAAACAAGCCTATGAAGGCTTATTTGGTATCCGAGATAAAAAAAATGTTATATTGAATAGGGTATAGGGGTATTACTATTGTATAGTAACTTCAACTTCAAGCTACTTTTTGGTAAGAATAAAATGAAAATTAACAACGTATGATAAAGAAAATTATAGATCTTCGAATTATCTTTTGAACGAGTATAAGATCAGTTCAACCGAATATCGGAATGAAAAGTTATAATAATTTTTGTAAAGTTGTAGGGGAGACTGATAATAAAATGCATATTATAACCAAATGCAGTTCAGATCCAAACACGAGTTGGGTCCAATGTGAATGACATTATTTGCATTTTTGCACTAGAAAAGCACGGATCATTTGGCCCAAAGACTTTTTTGAATCACCTTGATTAGATCATATGATAAAAAATTAAAAAGTTTTCAATGGAGCACTTTGCCATTGGCCCAGGATGGAGCCATTGATGGCTACCATCAGCCATCGATGGATAGGCACCAATGGTGGGACCCCGAAACAATCTGTGGCAAGACTTCTCATCGATAGCCAATTTATATGCGAAGACCCTTCATTATAGGATTTGTTGTGGCCATCGATGGCAAGCCAGTCATCGATGGAAGTGCAACCCATCATTGACGGAATTAACCTATCATCAGTAGTAGGATAAGACAATAGGTCAAGCCAGATTTGATGCTATTCTCGAGGCTTCGAGCCAGCATATTGTATCCGTTCAGTTTGGAATGTTTGCAACTATCCTATCTATGAAAGGACTCCTTAAACATATACGATTAGGATTGAGATTGATTCAAAGACTATGATTTAAATGAATGATTTGAAAATTCATTACTTCTTTAAAAACCTATGACTCCAACATTGTAAGGATCTTGAAGATGTTATAGATTTTCTGAAGACCTCATGAGGGAGTCATCTTCACCATCTTCATCTTTTTTAAGAGCAAGATCTCTATGCTAAGATCCTTCTTTTTGCCCCCACCAATCTCTTTTGCTTTGCACAATGGAGAAGAGTTTCTATGTTAAACCTCAGTAAGGAGAAGGTTTCGAATACCGTTGAGAGATTTTTTGCTATGTTTCAAAAGTAAACCTCTAGCAAGAAAGACTTCTCTCCTTTTCAATCTTTGTATCAAGGTTTTCGGATCGTTAATGGGCGCTCTTGTTAGATATCTGTCATCACAGAGAAAAGTTGAGTTTTATTGACTGATTATAATAGTAACTGAGTTTTCATCTATTATGAGACTTGAACTTTGTATTTTGCTCATGTATTTCTTAATTATAAAATGTCGCTATGTTTCCTCATCTTTTTAATATTTTTGTTAATTTTTTTGTGCGAAATAAACTCTACAATTGAACTTGCATCTGTAACTGAAATCAAGTATGGAGTTGGATGGCCAGTTGACTAATTGGGCTCAAATGGATGTTTTGAGATCTATAAATGCCTAAACCTAAGGTTTTTTTGGTAAAATTTCTTTAAAACATCTTTTGTTCTTCAGCATCTTTATTGGAGATCTTTTATTGAGAGTTAAAAAAAAAAGGAAAAAAAAGAGAGAGAAGATCATCTCTATCGGAGATTCGAGGGTTAGGATTTGCAAGTGTTCACATAACTCTAATGTAATCATCTCTTTTATAGTGGATCTCTATCCTCCTTCGAACACCAAAATCAATTAATTAGTCATTGAAAGCTACGTTGTACCACGGCGTCGTGTTGCTCATGTGTGATTTCGATCTGTCGACAATCCATTAATTCTCGTCCCTATTATTTTCAGTGAAATTTTTGGATTCCTCTTCATTATTACATATTACAATAATTTTCAAAAATTACAATAATCTCAAAATGACAATAAAAAGAAAATTACAATCAAAATAGAAAACAAGAAGAGAGATTTATAGATTCATCTCTCTCTTTACAAAAGTAATGAATTCTTTACGTGGCTATGAGATTTGCTTCGATCCTCGTTGAGAGTAATATGACGACGACCAATTCGCTAATTTTCATGAACGCACCTAGGCACGATTTTGCCAGATGACCGGTACACACTCAAACTCGAGCTCGCGCTCAACAGTATGTGACATTGGCCTTTCCAAATGTGACTTTTACAATGCCTCGTGATATCTATTTATAAGTATAAGTTGGATGGATCACCTGCCATATAGATAGGGATGGAAATATATTGCAATTTTCATTAAATTTTTTATTTAATCTAATCTGATTTGATTCAATAAATCTGGTCTTGATTTGAACAAGAGAAAATTTGGTAGAATGTCTGAGATTTCTAATTTGATTATATCAGATTTAATTTTGGATTTGATTAGATCTAAAATCTCCATCCACTTTGATTTTTTTTAGATTTTTTGAGATATTGATAGATGTGGTTCCCCTCCTCATTAATTTTTTCCTGTCAACACGTATTGCTAGCCATCTCTTGTTTGCTTGTAAAACTCCAAACCAATTGGCATAATACAAGACTTCTGTTGCTCATAGGGAAAACTCCAAAACCTTATCGGCTTCAGCTAGGGATGGTAATGGACGCATCCATAAGTCAATTTTTGGTCCGTCTTAGTCTTATATAAAATTTTGAATTAAAAATAAAATTTTTATTTTTCTAATTCAAAATTTTATATAGAGAATTCCAAAATTTGGCTCGTAAATGCATCCATTACCGTCCTTAGCTTCAGCAACAATACTATCTTGAACCAATTAGTTAAACTAGAATCCCATGATGACCTGAAGAATAAAGGATCAATCATCTTAAACCCAAGCCCTACTCAATTGTCTCCTTGTCCCAAACCATTCCATATCATCAAATACTTGAAGAAAAGCATCATCTACATGACTCAACCAACATAGATCGAAATGAAAATAATAATAACAATAAGAACATATTATTGAAGACTCGCTGCAGGCTACCAGAACAATATTGTACATTGTTCGATGACTGTCGCCGTAGCCTGGATTAGAAACTAGGGCTACTTTATTGAAACTAGATAGCAGTTGGACATGACAACAACTCAATCATATCAACCCATAAACTTTCCTGAATTCAAAGACCGAAATCAACATTTTGGGATGGGAACTCCACAAGTGCTAGCAACCTTCTTAGCATTGGGAGAGGTGACGTAGCCCTTGAGTCTAGGATTCCTGATGTACTGGCAGAGGCAAGGGGCCTGCTGCTTGAGACTGGAGCAGCAAGCTGCAGAGGGTGGGGTACCTTGCATGATGGCACCTGCACAGGCGCTCAGCTGAGTTGGGTTGCATGTCACTGACTCAGCAACTGGTGCATGGCTCAGCAAGAGTGCAGAGATGAGAGCACAGATGAGAAGAAGAGAGCACTTCATATTTTTCTCTTGCAAGGGAAGGGATGAGTAAGTATGAGATAAAAGAGAGAGGGGCTCTCCACTAATTTATAGGGAAAATGTATGGTGCATCTTCTTGTTGCCACCCAAACATGAGCATTGGAATTGTCAAACACAATGGTCCCTACAGAGATAATTAGTGACAGCAGCGCATGGGGCTGTAATAGCAGTTGTGCCCTCGCAAGATTTGTTTTTTGGTGTGAGAGGGAGACATCATAGTCAAGTCTAGATCAATGGTAGGTTATTGATCACTTCAGATTCATTATGGTGCAACTCAAGCAAGCTTATGAATGACGATTTCTGTTCACAAGTTCTCTAAACTTTTATTTAACCTAGAATCTCTTTACTAGCCGCGAGTCATACAAGATACAAAAGTTCATATATTTTGTATCGTAATAACCAACTTGATTCGTATTGCCATTGAGAGCTATGTTTGTTGGAAAGAAGTTTCAGATTCAAATATAAACTTCAGTTTCTGTGCTTTTCCTGTCAATCTTCCATTTCTAGTTGTATCGCAAGAGAAAAAGAAAAAGAAATAGCTCTCTTATCCTATTTGGCCAGCTCCTGATTTTACGCCTATTTGGGCAACATAACAACCAACATGATTCCTTTTCTTGCAGTGTCTAGTCAAAATTCTCTTATTATCAATGCCCAGATTGTGACAAAAAATTCTTTCTTCATACACCGTTGGTGGATATAAAAATATATGCATATTGCGGAAAGGATAATAACAAATCTTCCTCAAAAGCAGAAGAGTAAAGATAAAACAAATGGCATATCATTCAAGATATTGAGGAGAGTGTCAACAGATAAATTCATTTCATATCAGAATTGAACTCATGCGAGCGTTGATGGTGGGCAGTTGAAGACATTAATGGGCAGTGATGGCAGTGCCCTCGTCTTCATGCCATCCCCATTAGCTGCCGTGGGCCAAATGTGTCGATGGTGCCTTTTATTGCTGAGTTGAACAAGTGGCTATAGAGAGTGTCCGTGTGAAAGAGATCATAGGTGGGAGCCGACTAGATATCAAATAAATACAGAGAGTACGAATCTCATAATAATTCTTGTTTGTAGTCTATAGGAAGAATGATGGAAAAATGAACACACAAGACTGAAGTAGCCTCATAGGGAGGAGTTATTTAAGTTTTTTTATACTAAAATAACCTCGTAATAGGGTCCCCCATCAAGAGTGTAATTTAGTCCCCATGGCTCGTACTTTTTTCCGATGCTTTTAGCCACTTAGATATATAGAAGCAAGTTGCTATCCATTATCAATCTCATATGAAGGGGAAAGATGGGCATTGCATAGACACCGAATAACTAGCTGAAGCCTACAACTGTACTTTATTTTACTTTATTTTACCGTGATTCATCTCCTTGCTTAAAGTCTACAAGTGTGAGAATTCCAACGTCGGTGAGAGAGTCGGAAGTTATTATTAATGGACCAAAATCACCTTGAAGTCTCGACTACTATGCCAAAATTTCAAAGTTGTAGTAAAAATTCAGAGTTACAATTAAATATTTTGATGGGAGAAAAGATCGCTTTCCATTTCCCTTTCAGATGAATTGAGAAGAAAAGGTTAACATCATATTTGAAACTCTTGTCTGGCTTAATAGGAAAAACATAACCCTAATCATTTCAATTAGCTAGGGAATCATAGACCTAGACTTTTGTGCACATCGATGAAAACTATCCTAACACCAATTTCATGAACACATAAACTTTGATATTACTTTTGACTATTTGAAGGATAAACCACAAGGAACAATTAGGTTATCCAAAGGAAAATAATTTGATGTCTCAAATTCACATACTTGACCTCTGATAGAGATAAACAAAATGATAAGCTTCATCCATCACATAAATATTGTATTCTATAGGATAATCTTGTTGATGCTTGACAAAGATACTGTATACTGAACACAATTGTATTGCTAATTTTTCCTGTTTCAACCATTGTCTGTACCGAAAAAGTTACAAATTTTGTAACATAAGAATCACATTATTGAAGAGCTCAAGCAACTTTAGTAACCATAAATATCCAAACGATGGCATCGATACTGTACAATAATAAGTCTCAAACAGATATGAAACTACTAAAAGATCACATATTCTAAAACTTGCACAGTACTAATTTTATCTCTGATAAAAATGGAGTACAAGAGAGCATTTGGTGATCTTGAAGTGTATCTTATTCGCCGCTTAGATGTTCCAAGGACTGAAGAAACCGATGGCTCAATTATTGTATGGAACAATCTTGAAGAGATTTGGAAGATTCATAATTCATGAACAGAATGAAAATCGTACGTACTCTGCAGAAAATTCAAAAAATTCAGTCGAGATATTATTGTACTGTCTATATCAGAGATCAATGAATTTAATTAAGAACTTACAGAGACCAGTGGCCAAGAAAATTTATTTAAGAAAATGATTGACTCGTACATTAGTGTACAGTCCATACCAGAGATGGATGAATTTAATCGAGAACTTACGGAGCTCAGCAGCCAGGATTTAATCAAGAACTTACAGAGTTGTAGTAAGGATTCGGAGTTACAAATATATATTTAATCAAGTGGAGGAATCATTTTATGGGAGTGAAAGGTCCTTTTCCATGTCCCTTTCAAATGACTTGTAAAGAAAAGGTTACTATTATATTTGAAACTCTTGTCTGGTTTAATAGATTCCAAGAGAAAAAAAAGAATACTAGCTAGGGAATCGTAGACCTAGACGTTTGTATTATACAACAATGTCAAAATATCTTAACTCCAATTTTGTGAGCATCGATAGTCCTCTTGACTATTTGAAGGATAACCCACAAAGAATAATTAAACTATTCAATGGAACACGGGGGTACCCACCGTTTTGCTTGAAAAAAAAAAACAATTAAACTATTCAAGGGAAGAAATTTGATATCTCAAATTCACATACTTGACCTCCCTATAGGTAATCATAGAGATAATAACATATTAAGTTTCATCCATCACCCAATATTGTATTCAACATGAAACTCTTGTTGATGCTTCACAAAATTTTGGGATACTGTATACTGAGCACATTTGTATTTGCTAATTTTTCCTATTTCAACCATGGCCTGTTACGAAAAATTACAAATTGTGTTAACATAGGAAACACATTATTGAAGAGCTCAAGAAACTTTAGTAACTAAAAATATCTAAACTGTTAGGATTTTTGATCCTACACGTATGGCAAATCGTGCCGGCGATGAAAAAGCTCAAGAAAATATATTATGCACAAACATATAAACATGCACAGATATGCTAAGCTATCGGTATTCCTACAGCTAGCTAGAGAGTGCTGACAACAACTCCGGTACCTACTGATACATTTTTCAGTATACTTGATTTAATTTTTAAATCTTGTCGTTTTGAAACCCGCCGCTAAATTTTTTCCTAATTTTATTTTCCCTCTAATGGGGAGAGAGAGTACTCCCAACCCCATGTTGCATTAAATGCATCCACGTGCACCTCTCCCCTCTCCAAGTGCATTACCTGCAACCCATTCACACCTCCCCTCCCCACACCCTCTACTTGATTAGATATGGACTCAATCCATGATGAACCGAAAGAAACTACAAAGTTCGGTGAGTATTATTAATTTATGTCATATTTTAGATTGAGCCTAAGAACATAAATGATGCATTGAAAGATGAGTACCAGGTGAACACCATGCATGAAGAGCTAAAACAATTTATTAGGAATGACATTTGAAAATTAGTGAAAAACCAGAAAATGTCAACCTCATTGGCACTAAATGGATTTCAAAAAAAAAACTAATGAAAATGGGGTAATCGTTAGAAGCAAAGTACTGTTGGCTGCACAAGGACACAAACAGGTAGAAGAGAGATTTCAATGAGACATTTGCAGCAATGTCTAGAATAGAGTTGATACGTATGCCAACTCTATTTTTTGCACTCTAAACCTAAAACTATATCAAACAGATTAGGTATTTAAGAGAAGTGCATGTTTCACAACATAAGGATTTTCAGAATCAACACTATCCTAAACTTGTATTAAAACTGAAATATCCTTGTATGGTCTGAAACAAGCCCCAAGGGTGTAGTATGATCGATTAACTAGCTTCTTAATTTTGGGTTTTCGATAAGTAGTGTCAATAAAAAATAAAAATAAAAACTTTGTTTTTGAAAATAACTGATTCTAACTTTCTTGTCTTGCAAATTCATATTGATGACATTGTTCTTGAGTATTCAAGTGAAATAATGGGAAAGAAATTTTCAGATTTAATGAGTTCAGAGTTTGAAATGAGGCTTTTGACATAGTTAAACTTTTTTGTAGGCTTGCAGATCAATCAAAACTCTAACACAATTTTTGTGTCTCAAACGAAATATGCAAGGAATATTGTTAAAAGATTTGGCCTATACAGTACTAAACATGCTAAAACACCCATGAGTACTACTTTAAAACTCTCTAATGATAACACTGGAACATCAGTAGAACACACTATGTACCGCAGTACGATTGGTTGTTTACCTTATTTTAGTATTAGTACACCTGACATTTTTTATAGTGTTGGATTGTGTGCTCGTTTCCAAGCTAATCTCAAATTTTCCCATCTGAATATATCAGTAGCACTTGTGAACATAAAATATGGTATTTTTAAAATATGGTATTTTTCTTACTCCAATATGAGTGTTGCAGGTTTTCCAGATGTTGCTTAGGCAGAAAATGTAGAGGACAGAAAAAGCACATTAGGAGAATGTTATTATCTGGGAAATAATCTGTGGTATGGTACAACAAGAAACAAAATGTGGTATCATTATCGACAGCTAAGATCGAGTATATCGCAACAGTTACGTGTTTCAAACAACTTTTTTGGATAAAATAGATGTTGGATGATTATGAAATTGAACAGAGTATAATAATGACTGTATTCTGATAACATGAGCATAATCAATATTTCAAAAAATCCTATTCAACACTGTAGAACAAAGCATTTAGATATTCGCCATCCTTTTATTAGGGAATTAGATAGAAAGATTAATGTCCTTGAATACATTTCTACAAAGACACAACTTGCTAATATTTTCATAGAACTCTTAGGCACTCAAAAATTCATTCATTTTAGGAGAGCTATGGGGGTTTGTATATTTGAGTAAATACACGTGACCTTAAAGCTTAGGAGATGTATTGGTTGCATATCTTTTTGCTAATGCTGTTGTATATCACACTTGTGTTTTACATCACATTGTGTTTAATGGTAATATAATGTGCGAATGCCAGTATAGTAATTAAATTTATTCGAGTAAAGTAACAAAGTTCATTGCATGTATTCAATTTCAAGTGTGATTCATGTAGTTTTTACTCTCATGTAATGAAAATTTGACAAAAAAATGCTTAAGGATTTTGTTTCCAAGTGATGGAAAAAGACTACCAATATTGAGAGTGAATTGCTCTGATACTCCAAATCATGTCTACTTCTCATGAGGGTGAAAGTCACCATCACAATATAACGGGGAACAATAGTCACCATCACAATGAATGAGGGTATGTATCTATCTTTGCGTTTTTCTCAATTTCTGACAGAAAGAGGGAATAATAATTAAATTGATGTATATTGTGTTGATTGAGGTATTGAGAAAGTTGTTTGCAACATCTTCTTTAGAATCCAGTGTACCCACCTTCAGGCAAATTTGTGATGCCAATTTCCAAGGCTTAACCAGGCTAGAAGAATAAGTATACCAACTAGCTAATGTCATCCAAGAGAGAGAAGAGGAATCCGTTCCTAGTCTGCCTATTGAAGATCCAATGCCCAATCAATCCAACTTGAATATATTTAACTTCAATGAATAATCACTAAACTTATTTTGTGAATTTGATATGATTCAAGAAATGTTGAATAACTACAGACATAATGATTCCACATATTTTAGTTATATCGACCAAGATTATGAAGAAAGTTTAAAGAGCAACCCATATTGTTAGATAAGTCCACCCCACCATGGTGTGACACAACTTTTTTGGATCACTTTGCTAAAATTATGAAGAAATTTCTAAAGAGGAACCATTTTTCCTTGATAAGCTGCCTCAAGTTTATTAGTGGATTCCCTTCCACCATGGCTGTGGATGTAGACCATCACTGTTGTACCATTCATCCTGTCGTTATACTTCTCTAAATGTTTATATTCCTGGACTTTGGTTGATTTGTAACTTTTGGGCAATTTACCAGAAACACCAGACTAGTTTAGGGATAAAAATAAGTTCATTAATTAGAGAGAATTAAGTGACTAACTACCACATTTATCAAGATAGTCCAGGAAAATAGGACTTGAATGAGACTTCAACAAGAAGGAAAGTGATAACAAGGGTAAAGGAATGGCCAAAAATTGAAGGATTAATTATTCCAGCATGCTGAAAGCTTCCTTACCCCACAACGCAATAGTCTTACGCTGTTCAAGCACAACTACATTATTTGTATCTCTCCATCGACATTCTTCCTACCATTTTCATATGTGAAGATGTTCATTACACGTAACACAGACTGCATCCACATCACATCACATGTATAATTCTATCATTTCAAAAACTTCGTCTTCGGGACTAGGCATTTATGTAACTGCATGATCTATCCCTCCATAACAAAATAATAAGAGATTTAAAGTCTCATGTGAACTAAGAGATGTTTCTTCTTATAACCCTCATACTGGCCCATTAGGAACTTCTTCAGACAATATTTACATGTGCATATCACAAACCTTCGTAAACAGGTATGGATAAGTTGATGATTGATGAAGCAAAAAATTCTTCGGGTGAAGAAAAATAGAAACAACTTTGTATTGGAGGGAAATTAGTACAAGAGTTCAGAAATAGTTGAGAGTTCATTAATAGTCGACGCACAAGAATACAAATTCTCTAGATCAAGTTGTAGTTCTTCCACAGGGGCATTTATGTACAATAACTGCTAAAGACCTTGTAAGGACATTATTTTCAATTAACCTACAGATTGCAAGGGGGTATTCGCAATTTACCCTTCAATGTCCGTGCAAATCTCAGAACATGAAGAATAATACTACAACCTCTACATGCACCCAAATCGACCCGGTTTTGATCATCAGATTTCTTCTTCACCTGGGAAGAAATTTTTTTTTTCCCTCCTTCGTTTTGCTTTATTTACTTCTCGTTGTTTGGTACAATTAGTCACTGGTCAAATGGTGGAACTTTTCTTTCAAATTTCATCCGGAGTCGTAGCTTAGTGAACAATTCCCACTGTTCTCAGACTAATCCTATCCAGGGTTCAAGATCCAATATCAGAGCATGCAGGAATTTATCAACAATTCCAAAAAGGTAAGACACAAACAGAAAATTTCTTTGAAGTAGTAGAAAGAATATCTAATATAGGAATGTACACCAAGTGTTAGTTTAAGGCCGTTATATCAACTGAAATTATTATGAGTTTGGAAAGTGCTCAACTAAGTTCTGAGCAACATACAAGCCCTGCTGAGCTTCAGATAGTAAAACAATAATAGTACTACGCTGCTTACCAATTAATTAGCCCAATGAAGAAAACCTCCATGGCCGCTGGAATTGGTGAAGTTGTAGACTGGACCAGAGACTACAAAAAACAGCACATAAATGAATACTTGATGACGCTAAGAACCAGCTAAAACTGAAGTTATCCTCATGAACAGGATAATTTAAAGAAAGAACAAATTCCGAGAAACAAAGCTTTAGTAAACTTGAAGAAAACAAAAAATTGAAGTCCAACAGCAGTAGAAATCCAATAATAAGAATATACCTTCATAACCTCCAACTACTGGATCGTCAGATAGAAGAAGGGGTGTATCAAGATCGATAAATCTGCATATACATCATATTCCTCAAACATAGAACATGAGTATCAAAGAAAACTCAAGGATAAGCCATCTGACCTTTTCTTGTCAGCAAAAGGAAAGAGATACTTGTTCACAAGGAGAGTAGGTTTTACCTGAAACAACCAAGGCCTGCAGCTAGATGTCCAGCAAAGCCCATGGCCAGTCTAGTTTCAACCATACCACCAATCATAAGTGCAATACCCGCACTTTTCGCAACATCAATTATGTCAAGAGCCCCAAGGACCCCTGACTTAGCAAGCTTAATATTGATAACATGAGCTAGGTTGCCTTTTACGATTTTATGTGCATCATCTACACTCCTACAACTTTCATCTGCAGCAATAGATACGTTGTATTTCTCTTTTGCTACCTCGCTAACACGACGAAGACCATCCCAGTTATCTCTGTGGACAGGTTGCTCAAAAAGAACAGGAGTAACCCCCATTTCTGAAAGAAACATTATACAATAAGCAATGTTCATAGCAACTTTTAGAAATAGTAAGATAATCAGTAGAAATTGGATTTAATTATGCCCAGTAGTTATACAAATGAAAAGGAAAACGTATGGTAACAAAAAATAATATTTCTGTGACAGTTTTCCAAAGATAAAAGAGTATTCCAATATACAAGTCTATAAATAGAATGACCATGCATGTTGTTCAGTGGTACCTACCATGAAGTTTGTCAAGAACTTCAATTGCTTCTTTATCTGTATATCCTTCATTTGCATCAAGGATAAACGAGCAATCAGGATGCACTAATCGTATGGCTTTCAAAACTTCAATGTCTGAGTTCAAATTCTTTCCCACCTTAAGCTTCAAAGTGCTAAACCCGCGCCCACGATATTCTGCAGCCAACTTAGCAGCTTCATTTGGAGAAACAATTGGAATCTGCATATATTAAAAGTTGCTTTAATATATATAAATTGAAACTAACGGAAAGATTGGACGACCAGATGGAAAGCATTTTTTAGCGGAATGGAGAACTGTACTGTTATATCAGTGGTTATGGAATTTAATCCTCCCCCAAATAATCTCCAGAGAGGTAAACTGACGCTATTGGCAACTGCATCGATCAGTGCCATCTCAACACCTGCTCTAACCTTCAATAACAAGATACATGTGTAAGCATTGAGAAGGAGATAGATAATAACTATATCATTTTTATGAATGACAGCGTAGCAACTAACAACGATGATATGCAGTATGCTCCACAACTGGTTAGGAGAACAGCAAGCGACAAAATATGACAAATAAAGAAAATAAATCTGAAGGACCCGAAAGCATCTTTTATATGAAAAAGAAAGGCCAGATCAACTGAAAATGCACAGGAAACATGTTGAAATTCATTGACGTATAGCTAAAGCCAAATTTGGTAGTTCCTGGCTCACTGATAAAGCGGAGGATTGAGCAATGGGAGGTCCCGTGTTCAGGCCTGGGCTGCAGCCTTTGTTTAAAAAATTCAGCCAAATTTCTCTTACTGCATAAGACCACATGCACATGTTTCCATAAGACATTTTGCCCCAAGTTTCATAATAAAACTGTTCAGCATAATTGCATATTCTGTGAGGGAGTGAGATCCCTGTTAACATTGACTTGAGATACCTAAAAGGACAATTATAAATGAAAAGTCGGGCTGGTTCACGGTGCTGTAAACCAAAGTAAACCATGCCAAACTAAGTTCCAAATTGAACCAACAGAATCTCATAAGACTGCTACTGTGCTACTTGTTTTCGGGTAATAAACTGCATTACTTTATACCTAAAACTAGATATTTGCATGCTCATAGATATAACCAAAGTTATAAAGATAACATGCCAGTGTTCACCTTCATGCAGTAAAACATAAGGATTCTTTCCGATAGTAATGAACCACTACAAATGCAAGTCAATATAGGTGATCATTCCGTCATTCGTATCTAGTTTACAATCACAATCATGGATCTACAAGAGACCTGAGATCAGTTGCTTGGTCCAATTACTTTATTAATTCATGTATGCATGCGCACTTCTTATATACATGTATATTGTGTGTTAAAAATTAAAATATATCAAATCATCGCCAGGCATATGCATATGCCCCCGTTGCATTGTTCATGGGCATTTAAAAGTATGAAGAAATCCACTCTTCTAGCAGCCGAACCTAAGATTTTTAGAGAAGAAATTAGCTGGGAGCATGCGCCATGTTAATATTTACTTGAGATAGCAAAAAAGATAATCACAAAATGAAGGATCGGGCTACTTTGCAGTATTGTAAGCCTAAGTTAACCATTGTATGCCTAAAACCTAAAAAGTAGGATACAAAGACATGGTGATACAATTATCTATGCAAATGCACACACATGGATGTGTGTGCACATATATGATACAAGTCAGAACTCATAGTTAGGAATGATAATAGACGGATCTAAGGGTGGGTCAATTTTTGGCCCCTTCTATTCAAAATTTTAAATTAAATATGAAAATTTTATTTTCTAATTCAAAAAATTTTGAATAGGACGAGAAGAATTGACCTTTTGACTTGCCCATTCTCAACCCTACTCATTGTGACAAGGATATGTTACTTACTACTAGAAAGAAAGAAAAATAAAATCTTAATATATAGATTCTAGTCTAGGAACTAAATAAAACAAAATACGGAAGTTCAAACCAATGTTGAAAATAATGCGTTATAAAACTTGTTATATTGCGTTATAAAACCTAACAGGAAACCAACGTTATTTAACAATCGAAAATAACTCAATGCTCTATAATGGTGCGTTTTTTATGTTATTTTACGTTATACTTATGTTATTTACAATAATTTTTAAATAGTTTTTATATTGATTTCGATTATTTATTTTGATTATTAGCGAATTGCTGTAGTTTTTTTCACTTGACAGCTTATTGTTTTCTTATTTGATTGCTTGTGGTATTGTTAGCTTGTACATCCTTATTTAATTGTTATAATTTCTTTTCAATTACTATTTTTTTTTTGTTATAATTCCTTTCCAATTACTGAAATTTTTTATTTGCTGATTAAATTGAATATATCAGTTAATCTAAAATAAACAATTAAAAATAACATAAATTAAGCATTACAAAATATAACTTATAATATTAATAATAATTGAAAATAAATTTGAAAATCTTGTTTTCTTATTTAGATGATAACTGAAATTATGCGTGTAAATGTAATTCAATTTATGAAGATAACTATTAGAATTACTATGAAATTTGTTAGAAATTTAGAATCAATACTAGGATATATTATTTTATATTTTCTTTTAGAATTTTTAATTCAATTTTCAATTTATAAAATTTATTTTATATAGTTTTATATTTATTTTTAATTAAATAAATAGAAAATAGCATAATTTACGTTATGTGTTATGCTATATGCTATATAACCTAACAGAGACAAAACGTTACGTTACCGTTATCGTTATTTTAAATATTGGTTCAAACCGATATCTCACCTAATAACAAGTTTGAAGCCACTTCGACACATTTACATGTTTTTGAGATGTTTAGGTTTTGTTAACATAGTAAGCTTTTACGTGAAAGGATCCACTTATCCATTTGTTTAAGTGACATGTTGCTCCAAGGTGCCCAAATTGTCCAATACTTGTCAGATGCGTGTTTGACACAAACACGGAACTCACTTTCATGTGCACTCTTCATGTCTAAAAACCACATACCCATACTCTAGTCCCAATTCGATAGACTAAGTGATTGATCTCCAATTTTGAAAAATAAAGACGAAAGCTACATGCCCACATGTATACTAGTATTAATGCAAACCCTTTGGAAGGTTTCAGATTAAGGTTCACTTAAATGTCACGACATCCGTCTCATGGCCACAGATATTAAAAAAGATTTCAAATTTGTATCATACTATAAAGGCTGCATTTGAATGTTTGGTTAGATAAGAGAATATGGAAATCTCCTAAAAGTCATATGATGATAGACATTAATTTCAAATTTTCACAATTCTCATATGCACATGGTTTTGCTACCTACTTTATCTTTATAATTTTCAAAACCAAACGTTCAATCAATATTAAGATTCTCAAAAATCGTACAACTTCTAATTATGTGAAAAAAATTTTAAAAATTGATTTTATATGTTATTTAAGCCTAGGGATAAGGGCCTAACGGTCAATTTTTGGTCCGTTCTATTCAAAAGTTTGAATTAAAAATAAAAATTTTATTTGTCTAATTTAAAATTTTGAATAAATCAGGCCAAGGATTGACTCTTGGACCTATCTATTCTAATTCCCTATAGACTAGGCCTAAAATTCCATTGAAGTTGTTTGCATTTGCTGCCTCAGTACCATCACCGGTAAAATTCTAGTTCAAATGATGTAGAGGCGAGGTAAGCAATATCTAAATTACAAAAAAACAACTAAAAGTTACAAAATGCAATTACCAAAATCTCGAAAGGTGCAAAACTCAAAAATAACCAAAAGCTCACCGAAGCAAACTCATGCCCTGGCAAAACACGCCCAATCTCCTCCAGCACCAACCCAAGCGTCATGGGCCCCCTCCCAACAAGCATCCGACACGTGTCCCCCGCCGCCTCCAGCGCCACCGCCTGATCCTCGGCGGTGACGGACGGCAGAACCGGCGCCTCCCCCCACCCAACGGACCCATCCCTCAACTCAACCCTCACGGCCACGTTGTTGACGACGTCAAGCCTCGACGAGGCGATCGTAAACGGCGCGATCAGCGGGACGTTTAAAGGCCGGCCCTCGGCACGGCTGACGTCGACGGAAAACGTTTGCTTCAGGCTGTCGAAGCGGAGGCCGATACCGGCTGGGGAGGCTGTAGTTGAAGAGGAGTTTCTCATGATGAGCTTCCGGTGTGGGACTAAACTTTTGGAGTTGGCGGAGAAGCAGAGAGAGAAGGAGGCTGATGTCATCGAGTCAGATTGGGAGAAAGGGAAGCTGGCCGAGTTGCCTCCTTTTCGATTATTTTTATTTATATAAACAAAGAAAGGAAATGATCCAAAGGTTTGAATTATTATTTAAAAAAGTTTAGTAATTGATTATTATTTTTTGGAGAGGAGGTGGGATCAGTTGCTATTCCCCTGTTGCTCTTCTCAGCCTTTTTGTTTTTCATTTTTGATTTTGTTTTTATTTGATTCCTGCCTATTTAAGAAGTGGGCATACATTGCACCCGCTTTTGGACCCATTATGTGGGGCCATAAATCAGTCAGTGGTGGAACTGGGTATGCTATAGGATTGTGAAAATTGAATTTTTGGGTTTAATGTCATTGGGCAAGTTGTGATTATTGAAACTTTTGATTGTTGAGTTAGTTTCCTGATTCCTGGATTATTCTAGAAGGCTGTATTAGTGTGTGGGGCTAATTTGATATATTTTTGATTAAAAGATATTAAAAGCCGAAAGGGCACCAATCAAGATGACTGATTAACCAAAACAACACAAACCGACTACAATGATGAACCCCAAACACAACCATTCATTAAATAGGACGGATTATGAAAAAGAGCCAACCAAGCCGGCGGTGATAAAGGAAGGAGGTCACTTGGAAATAGGATTTTTTTAAGTTTTCTTATACAATAACAGTATGACCATACCAAGTAGAGCTTTTTCTTTTTGATATTATAAATGATTAACCTTATTTCATTAATGAGCAATAAAGAAGCATAAATCTGACCGTTCACACCTACGAAAAACATCCAACCGTCCCTAAAGAAAAATCATGAGGTCATGGTAACACCTACAACAAAATCTCGTATAGTTTCTCTTTCAATCCAAACTGTCACCATTCATAGAGATTCGCCTAAATTCCACAATGTCTTATTGTTGCTTCTCAGCATGCGTCTTCCATTACGAAAATCAATAATAAACCAAAATGACATGTAAGAAATTAATATATATGGCTAAAAAGTTTTACCTTTCTTTTGATAAATCTTGAAAAGAGGAATCGACTTTTTTTGTTTTAAGATAAGGTTTTGACTTATGTCAAAATGATTATGAATGGAAGAACCTGAGGAAAAAGACCAAAAAAAAAGACCAATACTTCTCATGTTTTTTTAGCATAAACAGTTAGCACAATGCCATTAAATAGGTTTTAATGAAATATAACTAACATATAAAATGTGTGTTCAAAAGTTTTTTACTATGGAGAGGATGAGTTATGCAAAACAAAACAAAAAAACAGAGGTGAAGAGGAAGGGGCTCCTGATAACTCTAGTCTAATGCCAAAACAGGTTCAGACATACTGATCTCCAAAATTATCAGTCAGAGCCATGCTTTGATCTCATATCATCCTCAGAGATGGATGCATAGGACTTGACAAAGGAAAGGAGATCCAAATGGCATCAATGGTCCTTGCGAGCCCTATACCATCCTCAATTTGAAAATAGTTTAAAAGTACAGAATAAATACGGTCTCCAAAAATTCTATTGTCCCGTTCCAACCAAATATTCCATAACTCCCCTTAAATGATGGAGCGATATGAGGATTCACCCATATTCCTAGAGGTCTCCCCTCTAAGTGAATCCCAAAGGTCATTAAGGAAGGCCTCCATAATAGGAAGTCCGAAATGGTCCTAACAAAAGTGCATTTCAAGAAGATGTGTTCTATAAACACTTGAGCTTTGAAATAAAGGTAATAAAATTGGGTCATTGTCAATTTTGTCTTCGAAAGTTATCCCAAATTAAAACCACTCCCCTAACCACCACAATAAATAGCCTCAACCTCTAAAGGCTTCAGTACTCCAAATGGCAATTGCAAAAATAGATTGAACTCCACTAGGATTTAGAATCCTATAGCATAAAGTAAATTAGTTCTCTCCTGAGTTATAACATAACTATCTAGGAGAGTTAGACACTTCATGATAGATGTGTACGTTCCAAAAATCCAAAATTCTTATTGATGCTCCCAAAATTTTGTGCATTCCAAGACCAGAACCAGAGGATTCTCTTCCAAATTATGTCTATTTAAATGTGCACCCACATAGATGTCTTAAAAAGGACATGTAATAGACCGGGGTCGTAGATAGAGATGTGTTAAGCAAAGATATCCCTTCGCCTAATGGCAGAATTTTTCCTTTCTAACCATCAAGTTTTTATTTGGATAATCCAGCAAATGTGACCATTTCTCCTTTGTCAGCTTGGTTGGCTAGACAAAAATGCCGAGATAGGTTAAAGGAAACTCGCCTTGTTTATTGTATTGCTCCTATTCCAGTTGCTTTGAAACGGGTGCATTACCTGTTGAATTCATGTTTGAACTTGAATTTTTGAGCCAATTCACTAGTTCAAAAATAAATGAATTAGGTGAATGAAAAATAGTTTCAAAGAGAAGTACATAGCAAAGGGAACAAAAATGAAAGAAGAAAAATAGTCCCACAATGGTTAGAAGTTTGTTAGGATGTGGGTTTATATAAGATTGTTTGTTCTATGTCATTGCTTATGTAAAAGAGGAGAAATCTTGAGCACCACGGGTAGCTACGCACCACGGGTGGTGCGTAGCTACGCGTGGTCTGTCCAGACCTTTCAAATATATAGAAATTTCTTTTCTTCTCCTTTCTTCTGCAGACAGAAACTTGGTTATCTTTTTGACAGGAAGTTTCTGTTTCCAGAAGAACAATTTTTTCACAAATCAGTCCTGCATTACACCATACAGAGAGTGTTCTTTATCAGATTCGCCAGAGCAATAGGATTGCAGCTTCCTTCCTATTGCAGACCGATCGTTGTATACTAGGAGATCGACGCCCACTGTAATCCAGAAGCAAGAGGTGGAGGGTGAATCGGTTTTAAGGAGATAGTGTCCAATACTAGCCTCGATCATCCTCCTGTCTTCATCGTATCTGCATCAATTCTGCATACGTTTATCCTTCTGAATAAAGGTTTTTCTTAATCCAGTAATTTCCTTTATTTTGTTTCTTTCTTAGGATAATAAACTAGATAACCAATTTCAGTTTAATTAAATTCCTGTGAACAACAGTAGGGAATAAGATTCAAATATGTAAAATAGAGACTACTGCTATTATACAAATTCGTACTTCCTCTTTAATATTCTCACTAAAACCTGTGCATAATAACAGAATTAATAATGTGCATAATAACAGTAGTAATTCTGTGCATAACAAAAATAGTAATTTTGTTAACTATTCTGTCCATAAGAAACACTGAAGTCTTTTAATCTAAAACAATACTGAAATAACGAACATTACCATAATAAACAGGAGTATTCTATAGTCATAGGATCTTGGAATAAGCATAATTATTGGTACATAATCAATAATTTGTCAATAACTAGAAAAGACTTCACTTAATAAGTCATTGCATGAAGAGGCATACTACTCAAATTGTACAATAAAAAAGCAAAAAAAATAAGAGACAATGCTCTATGTTCGCCGCAAAAGTTTCTTTGCTTCCTTCCATCGAATTAACTTAAATTACAATAGAAGTGAACAAGATATATAAAGAGAACAAACGAGAGGATTTTATACTTCAATCTCTCTCTTTTACAATATAACGTGGGATCAGTGGCGATGGGATCTGTCAAGCAGTTCCTTTAGACGATCGGTACGTTGAAATCTTCTCTTTTGAAGATATCGGCCGACTGTAGACGATCTTCTTGGTCTTTACTGTTCACGAATCCAAGGCTCTGTGCGTAACTTGAATTCTCTGAGATGCTGAGAAAGACGATCATAAAAGGCTTCAAGGCTCTCTCGCGTACTCGAATTGCCAAAGGATTGTAGACACTAAAAATAATTAAATTAAAAAAAAAAAAAAAAAAAAAAAAAATTTCTAAGTGGGCACACCCGCGGGTGCACCCGCGGGTTGCAACCCGCGGGGGCACCCGCGGGAAGCATCCCGCGGGAGCACCCGCGGGATGCAACCCGCGGGTGCACCCGCGGGTTGCAACCCGCGGGGGCACCCGCGGGAAGCAACCCGCGGGAGCACCCGCGGGAAGCAACCCGCGGGTGTTCTCCCGCGGGTTGCAACCCGCGGGAGTTCTCCCGCGGGTTGCAACCCGCGGGAGCCCCCCGCGGGTTGCCACCCGCGGGAGGTCTCCCGCGGGTTGCAACCCGCGGGAGCCCCCCGCGGGTTGCCACCCGCGGGAGGTCTCCCGCGGGTTGCAACCCGCGGGAGCCCCCGCGGGTTGCCACCCGCGGGAGGATTCCCGCGGGTGGCAACCCGCGGGGGCGATCCCGCGGGTTGCCACCCGCGGGTTGTTTTTCGTTGTTTTCCCGTTGTTTTATTTCCTATTTTATTTTCCTGATAATCCGTGATCCGCTTTTTCAGGAGAGAATTGAGCCGGATTTCGAGCTTCTTCGGTTTATAAAATACAGGAATTTAACGAGAGAGGGGACTTTTGGACTTTTGATTTTTTGGATTCTTGGACTTTGGGAAGGTTTCGGGCGAGCTCGTGAGATCAAAGAAAAGAGCAGAGCCATCTTCTCCTGGTCGGACGGTCAACGGAGGCAGCAACGAGACTCCACCGCCACCCGAACCCACATAAAAAAGGGAATAAACTAATATTCCCGTTCTTGTAATTCTTCGGAATTTTTGTAATCTCAAATCTTCGTTGTAATCAAATAATTTTTGCAATGGAATCAAAGATGCAATTTTCGGGCGTACAAGAACTGGCGACCACAGTGGGAGCTCCTCTGTTTACCACAGAGAATTTGGTGGCGCAGTCCGACCGGGTGCCGATTGGCTCAATGGTTGAGATGCTGGTCATAGAAGTTGACCAGCAAAAATATGAGGAATTTCTTTCCTCCTCTGATTCGGAGCCTAGGCGTCATCGCCGGGTGACGATGAAAAAAGGTGAGGCGTCATCGCCCACTGGAAATCAAAAGGCGTCATCGCCTATGAAAATTTACGAGGCGTCATCGCCCGTTGAAACTTACGAGGCGTTATCGCTCGTTCCAAAGTCAAGCCAAAAGTCAAACCAGTCCCTGACCCGCTCCCAAAAGAGAAATTTAAGGCGTAAAACTCAACGAGCACGCCTAAATCATACAGAAAAAATTGCAGGAAACTCCAAGACAGTAAAAAAATCCGGAAGTAATTCCATGAGCGCAAACCCGCGGGTTGCAACCGCGGGTGGCAACCCGCGGGTTGCAACCGCGGGTGGGAACCCGCTGTTCCCAACCGCGGGTGGCATCCCGCTCTTGCCAACCGCGGGTGGGAACCCGCGGTTCCCAACCGCGGGTGGCAACCCGCGGTTGCCAACCGCGGGTGGGAACCCGCGGTTCCCAACCGCGGGTGGCAACCCGCGGTTCCCAACCGCGGGTCGCAACCCGCGGTTGCCAACCGCGGGTGGCATCCCGCGGTTGCCAACCGCGGGTGCCAACCCGCCGCTTCCAACCGCGGGTGTCAACCTCCAAGTTGCAACCACGGGTACAAATCTGGGTACAAATCTGCAATTTCAATCGCGGGTTGCATCCCGCAGATGCCACCGACGGGTTACGTTCAATGAACACAACTCTCATGTCTCCTCGAGCACGTCTATGGCGAACACGCAACATGCACCAAAAATTTTAATCTCTCTATCAGAGGCATCTGGGGCCCATACAACTACTCAGGAAAACGTGCACTCCAGAAAAATCCGCAGGAGAGTTGGGGAACAATCTGATGCTGGAAAAGAGCTCAGCCCTGAGATATTGCAGACTCTCAAGTATTATGAACCAAGTTTGAGACGCAAAATACGTCAAGATGCAAATAGAGAGGAGAAGATATCTCAAGACTTGAGAGAATACCTCAATTGGAAGAAGAACTCTGCACAAAATACTCCTCAATGCCAATGCGAACAGTTAATCTTAGCTGTTCTATCAAACTGCGAGTGCCATCCGAGACGGTCCGTTTTTGAGCGGATCACCGAATCCAAAGGAATACGGACAATAAAGAGGGTGTGCTCTGGAACCGATCTACCTGCTGCCTCATCAAATATGGTTAATAAAGGCAAAAAGGTGGTCAGAAACAACCTTTCGGATAAGGAAATTACTCCAGGGTCAAAAGGAGTTTCTATCGAACCAGAGGGCGCGCTTCTAGAAGAAGTCTCTGAAAGGCTTGAGAGACAAGAAAAACGTCTCGAACAGCACGAGGAGACTATAGAAGAAATGAAACAACTTTTGATTGAGTTGCTGGCTCAAACTAGAAAGAACCAATCATCGCCGTCCATTTCTAGTCGGCAGAAAGGAAAACGGCCTGTCCAAATAAATGAAGACAGCGAAGACGAAGATGAAGAAGTGCCTCCTCATTCAAGAGAGGAAGAGGAAGTGAAAGTTATCCTCAATCCTCACGCAGAGAAAATAGAGAAGATGCAGAACCAATTACAAGCTCTTCTTCATCGCAAAAGGCTACAAGAGGTGGGGGTAGTCCGTCCATATCCCATAGAATGGGAGGCCGTACCCTATCCTGCAAAATATAAACCGTTGAATTTTCAATCATTCGACGGTAAAGGTTCGCCGCAACAGCACATCTTCTACTTCCTGTCGCAGACAGGACACCTCATAGGGAATGATCCGACCATGACTAAAATATTTGCGAGTACTTTACGAGGGCCCGCATTTACCTGGTTCATGCAGCTACCCCAGGGATCAATTAAATCATGGGCTGATGTAGAACGTGAGTTCCTAGCCCGATTTTTTGAAGATGATACTGAAGTCTCGATACTATCTTTGCTAGCAGCGAAGCAAGAAGAAGGCGAAACGGTCAAAACTTATGTCGAGCGGTTCCGAGAACTTTCCGTTCGATGCCCACATGGCATGACGCAGGATACGCTTGTGGAAACCTGCAGACATAACTTGTTGACCGATATTTTAGACAAGATGGGTTCGGTCGAATCCAAGTCATGGAAGGATCTGCTTAAGCAGGGCGAACAGGCCGAAGAAATACTTCGACGTCTCGAAATGCAACAGGCTGCAACCGGAGACGGTGCAAACGAATCTTCATTTCATTTTTCCCGTTCAAAAGGGAAAGACATAACAGCAATGGCGGTAGAAAGTACACTGAAGCAGAAACTATGGCCAACTACAAGCAACACAGCAAAGTCGCCCAGACTTCAAAAGCAGTATTCGTTCAAGGATGAACATACTGCTACTATGTTCAATCTGCTCACCAAACGCAAGATGCTTAAATTGCCGGAGAGCAAGAGACCTGAAGAAGTAGGGAAAACTAACGATCCGAACTACTGCCTGTACCATCGGATTGTAGGTCACCCCACAAAAAATTATTTTATCTTAAAAGATAAAATTCAAGCGTTGATTGACGCTGGAGCAGTTCAGCTCAAAGCTGAACAAAAAAGGAGTTAGAGCTAACTCCGACACATTTAATGTGTGAGGTCTAAAGGTACCACTTGGGCTCACAACAATCCCAAAAAATGGGCTCAGGGCGGTTAATTTAAACCCCCAATTAAAAAATATATATATATATATATATATATAAAAAAAAAAAAAAAAAAAAAAAAAAAAAAGGGAAACACCCAACGCCGACAAGGCTACGGGAAGAGAATAAATTTCTCGCCAACCCCACCATACTGGGGGTAAAAAGTATGAATTACCCAACGCCGACAAGGCTACGGGGAGAGAATAAATTTCTCGTCAACCCCATCATATTGGGGGTAAAAAGTATGAATTACCCAACGTCGACAAGGCTACGGGGAGAGAATAAATTTCTCGTCAACCCCACTATACTGGGGGTAAAAAGTATGAATTGCCCAACGCCGCTAAAGCTACGGGAAGAGAATAGATTTCTCGCCAACCCCAACATACTGGGGGTAAAAAGTATGAATTGCCCAACGCCGATAAAGCTACGGGAAGAGAATAAATTTCTCGCAAACCCCATCATACTGGGGGTAATAAGTACGAACCACCCAATGCCGATAAGGCTACGGGGAGAGAATAAATTTCTCGTCAACCCCACCATGCTGGGGGTAAAAGGCATGAATCACCCTAAGCTGCTAAGGCAAAGGGAAGAGGAAAAGTTTGGCATTTAAGCCCAAACGAAATCCTTGACAACTCACCATGCTGAGGGGTATAGCATGGCTAGCCCAACTCAAACGGTAGTTGGTAAAGGCAAAATCAAATCCGTTGATAGCTGGGGGTTTGCTAAAAATCCCACGACAAATCTGTCACAACAGTATTCTTACCCGAATATAAGAATACATCACTGCCCTAAGCTGCTAAGGCAAAGGGAAGAGGAAAAGTTTGGTATTTAAACCCAAACGAAATCCTTGACAACTCACCATGCTGAGGGGAATAGCATGGCTAGCCCGACTCAAACGGTAGTTGGTAAAGGCAAATCAAACCCGTTGATAGCTGGGGGTTTGCTAAAAATCCTAATCAGATAAATCTCCTGTCACGTTAAGATTTCACCTCTGACAGCAAAACTTTTCATGTCATTTTGCTCCAACAGAGCAAGCGACACTCCAAAATATTAGTCAAGTTAAAATCATACCTCTAACATCATAATTCAAAATCAAATGAGATAAGATCCGATTAAATCCCCTGTCACGTTAAGATTTCACCTCTGACAGAAAAGAAAATTCACACTTCATCAAGTCCAACATTACAACCTCTGATGAACGTGCTTTAGATATCGTTAAGTTGAAAATCACCTCTGACGAAAATCATCTCCCTATCAAGTTAACAGTTACCTCTGATAGTCCGATTCCAAAACTAAATACGTTAACCGTCACCTCTGTTTAGTCAGCTTGACCCTATCACGACCAGATCCTCTGAATAGGTTCAGCTCCAAGACACGTTTAATGTCACCTCTGTCTTTTCCTGATTCGTCATACTAGATGTCACTGAACGGTTAGGATTAAAATAAGCACGTTAATATTATACCTCTGCTTGACCTAAAATAAGCACGTTAACATTATACCTCTGCTTGTCCTCTAATGAGTACGTTAAAATCATACCTCTGCTTGTTATGGAATAAATAAATATATTAACAGTTATCTCTATCGACCAAATCTTTTAAAAGGTCCATAACCAAAATTAAAAATTCCAAAGTATTTCGAAATTCAGTACAGTTCAATACAGAACTTCAAAAACTTTGGAGGGGGTTATGTAGACACTAAAAATAATTAAATTAAAAAAAAAAAAAAAAAAAAAATTTCTAAGTGGGCACACCCGCGGGTGCACCCGCGGGTTGCAACCCGCGGGGGCACCCGCGGGAAGCATCCCGCGGGAGCACCCGCGGGATGCAACCCGCGGGTGCACCCGCGGGTTGCAACCCGCGGGGGCACCCGCGGGAAGCAACCCGCGGGAGCACCCGCGGGTTGCAACCCGCGGGAACCCCGCGGGAAGCAACCCGCGGGTGTTCTCCCGCGGGTTGCAACCCGCGGGAGTTCTCCCGCGGGTTGCAACCCGCGGGAGCCCCCGCGGGTTGCCACCCGCGGGAGGTCTCCCGCGGGTTGCAACCCGCGGGAGCCCCCCGCGGGTTGCCACCCGCGGGAGGTCTCCCGCGGGTTGCAACCCGCGGGAGCCCCCGCGGGTTGCCACCCGCGGGAGGATTCCCGCGGGTGGCAACCCGCGGGGGCGATCCCGCGGGTTGCCACCCGCGGGTTGTTTTTCGTTGTTTTCCCGTTGTTTTATTTCCTATTTTATTTTCCTGATAATCCGTGATCCGCTTTTTCAGGAGAGAATTGAGCCGGATTTCGAGCTTCTTCGGTTTATAAAATACAGGAATTTAACGAGAGAGGGGACTTTTGGACTTTTGATTTTTTGGATTCTTGGACTTTGGGAAGGTTTCGGGCGAGCTCGTGAGATCAAAGAAAAGAGCAGAGCCATCTTCTCCTGGTCGGACGGTCAACGGAGGCAGCAACGAGACTCCACCGCCACCCGAACCCACATAAAAAAGGGAATAAACTAATATTCCCGTTCTTGTAATTCTTCGGAATTTTTGTAATCTCAAATCTTCGTTGTAATCAAATAATTTTTGCAATGGAATCAAAGATGCAATTTTCGGGCGTACAAGGATCACAAAGAAAATTTCAGACACCAAAAAGAAGACTAAAGCCGAAAAAAGGGACCCTTAGGGTTTCACCGAGAAGGTATTTATATCCTCAGGATGATTTGAGAGTTTCTATCTAAATAGAATTTGCTCTCATCAAGGATTCCAATCAAATATTTAATATTGATTTAAATCTCTTGATTTAGAATTCTGATTTGACTTGATTTAGGTATTTAGATAAATCCAAATTATAATCTCAATCAATTTGAGATTCTGGTTATCTGCTCACGCGGAGCTTTAATCGCATCAAAACGCGGCACTAAATAACCAGTGCGCGGCGCTAACGCGGAGCTATTGAACATCTCCGCGTTTACTCAAACGCGAGGCTAAAAATAGCCAAACGCGGGGCTATGGATTAGCTCCGCGTTCTGTTGTGGAAAACTCTTTTTTATTCAGAAATTTTCACTACCAACAGAACCCCCTCCAAAGTTTTCAAAATGGCTTAGAACTTAACAAATTTTGAAATACTTTGGATACTTAAACTGAAACGCGGAGTTAGAATACCAAGTCTCCTTCGCATTATGCTCGCTTACGCGGAGCTAATCAGCTTCACTTCATTTTTAGTGAAATGAGTAATTGCTTCATTAATTACTCTGAATTTCTTCACTGAATACCAAGCGGTGGAAATCCTGTTTAAATAGAGCTCTCGGCTCATCTTCTTCTTCATTTCACCCGAAGAATTTCTGAGAGCTCAGAGCTCAGGCAACTCCGGCAATCGAGCGACTTATGTTGACGAATGATCTTCAACTGATCTTCATTCAATTCTCCATAGATTTTCATCATTAGGATGTCGCTCCAGAAGAGTTTGGCTTTTCGCAAGTTGGCCGGCGTTAATGTCAGCGGCCGTGGAAGTAGACGCGACGGCGAACCAGTCTATGCAGCGTCTTCCGAAGGTAAAAACCTTAACTCTTGGTCTTCTAAGAACCATTCTGAGATGTTTTGGCTCGTTTAATCCGGCCAATTGTTTACTTTACCGGCGAGATCGCCGTTCTCCGGCCGTAAGGCTTGAAGGAGAAGGAGAAGTCAGAGAGGAACTCTGATCTTTCTCTACACGAAATTATCGCGTCATCCTCGCGCTTGAAACGCGGGGCTATTTTGATTAGCAGTCGCGTTGAAGTGCGAGGCTATTTTGACTAGCAGTCGCATTGAAACGCGAGGCTATTTTGACTAGCAGTCGCGTTGAAACGTGAGACTATTTTGACTTCTACGCGGTCTAATCTTTAGCTTCGCGAGGCGCTATTTTAGCTTCGCGCGTCCATACTTAGAAAAATTTTCTGTTTTATAGAAACTTTTCTAACTTTGATTTTTCTTCTTGATGTATGGTACTCGGCGGAAGCTCTTCCCCATAAGAACTACTTTGGCTTTGCTGGTGGTTCTGATCCATCAGCTCAATTTCGCTTCACCACGATCTTGGCTGCATATAACCCTAACTTGAGAGACCATAGGGAGAAATTGATCAAATACCATCCTACTACTGCACGCGAGATCATCATTGATGCAGCTTTCGAAGATGTGAACAGAGAAGCACTAGATAAGCCCGCGTTTCTCTTTGGGGACCAGATGGAGCAATCAGATGCGATCCTATTTGAAGAGGACTGCATGTGGCTGTATAACTCTGGAGAAACTTTAATGTTTCTGTCTGGGATGGATCGTAGCTATCCCCTGGTTTATCTTCAGAGGTTAGCGATACCTCGGGAGTTAAAGTGGGGACTAACTCAAGAGCAAGATGGCATCCCAACGGGCAAATTTGGTGCACAAGGGGTTTATCAAGATGGTCCCCCCAGATGCATTACTGGTTTGCTTCCAGGCCGTCTTGACAAGGAGCTCCCAGTAGGAGAAGTTCCAATCCGCGCAAGAACTTTCTTAAGTGAGTTCCTGGCGAAGGATGGTCAGTACCCGGCTAGCGACTTTAGGATGCCTGGTTGGGTTTATTTTTCTGGCAACATGTGGTGGGCCCGCCTTGTTCAGTACATGTTGGATTCTCATGAACCCATTTTGAAGGAGATTGGTCTATACAAGGCCATTAGAAATGTTCAATTCGGGTTCTCTCAGAGTGCATATCACTTTTTTTGCTTTCTGGAGATGTATAACCCCGAGACCTGCACTCTTTTTACACCAGTGGGTGAACTAGGGTTTGCTCTCCACGAGATGTTTGAAGTCTCTGAGCTCTCAATGGGCGAAGTCCCCTACGAGGAGTACATCCCTACCACCGAGGAACTGAACATACTATTGGTGAAGGACGAGCGCATCTATGCCACATACTGGGAGATGATGTGCCACTACCGCATCTGTGCTGACTTAGCAGGTGTGCGTACAAGAAATGGGCTGATTACCTCTTCGCCAATCTGAATTCTAAGGATAGTTCAATAACTGTCCATGGCCACCCTCCTGTCTATATCACAGAGATTGAGCGCCGCATTGCCAAGACCTGGCTAACGCTTTATACTACTGAATCCAACGAAAGTGGATTCGGTCCCGGTATCTCATTCAAGAGTTACTATTATCAGGCACAGTCCCCGGTATCCAACAGAGGCCTTATTGCCGGATTCTTGATGCTGTGGCTGAAAAGATGTGTCGTGCCGTCGCTGCCCAAAGAAGCAATTGCAATGACTGTGGTATATCCAGCAGTTCTCCTTGCATACGGCCGACCTTTCAGACTTCTTCCTGCTATGGTATGCAATCTACAACATTGATTGCGAATCCTCTGCAATGACTTCAGCCCTACCGACAAGGGCAAGGAAAAAGGGAAAGGCAAGTTGAAGGAAATTGCTTAAGTGAAGACTCCGAACCCTAGGGTGGAGCTTCCTTACACTTATCTGATGGCATGGCTCGTAATGCACTGCCCTTCTCTGATGAGTGTTGCTTCACGCCGCTCAGGTGACAAGTGTTATCTTGTGGAACTATATGAACGTTCCTCATGGCAGCAATACTATATGTCCCAAATCCGTAAGACTCTCCTGCAACACCAGAACTATGAGATTTTCAGGTGCTTCCCTGACTTTTCTGGTGGAGCATACAGATTGAAGTTGAAGGATACTGTTAGAGCAACCAATTTTACTGCCTTATCCTCAGGAGCTTTCTGGTGGCTTCTCAATATTCGGCCCGGGCATCTGGTATACCGTCAAGACAGTAAATGTCTTATCGAACTGTACATTCCGAGTCGTTTTGCTCGCCAATTTGGATACTCCCAACTCTATGTGAGTAATCCAAGCAAGAATCTTGTCCATGAGGGGAACTTGTAGGAGGGTGTCCGCGGCTGGCTTCATTTCGCAGCTGGCGGGACCGGCGCTGAATTTGCTCTTCCACAGAAGTTGTCAGAATTGGCCATGACTCTCAGCTTTTGCACATGGTATCGCGTCACAAATACTGATGTGCCTCATTTCTCCCTCAACCGAAACTGTTGCAAGGAGATTGAGGCTTTCTACATTAGCCGCCAGGGCGCTTCGAGAGTAAGGTTAAAAGGAATGGAGGAATTCCTTGGCGCCGCGGCTGAACCTTCAGACGTCAGCGAGTCTGGCGATGATGATGATGATAATGATGATGACAACCCTGATTTTGGAGGTACTCCCCAACCTGTTGTTACTCAACCCTGGAGCCCGACTCTCAAACATTGCGGTGCCCCAAAGAAAAGACCTGCCAAGAAGCAGAAGTTGGCTCCGGGAACTTTAATAGCCCCCCAAGAAGTGGCTATCAAGTTTGCTTCGGATCTGCTGGCTTCAACTCTACCTCCAGCGCCGGCAGGGGAGAGTGGATCTGTTGGAGCTCCAAATATTCCCGAGGTTCCGGCTCCTCCGACCGTAGAGCCCGTTGTACATCCCGTGGCGCAACCGCTGGGTAGCGAGATGGGTATGCTGTTGGAAACGACGGCAGCTCCCCTTCAAGTCCGACAACTGGACTTGTATCTCCAGGTATAGCTCTTAACATTTTGTCTTTTGTCTGTTATTTTACTTTATAACACCATTTACCTGTTTCCTAATGCAAGCGGTCAGCTCCTCTCGCCAATGCACTCAACTACCCAGGTGGAGTCCGATGACAGGGTGGACTATTCGGGCGCTACTGGCTCAGTGGGTGGTTTGGGTAGCTCTGCCAGCGAGTTTGATGCTGATTATTTCATGCCGATCACATGTCCAATTTCCTCATCAATTCCTCCCATTGATGAACTTGGGAGTGATGAAAGAACAGAAGTTATTATTGCGGCCGCTGCAAAAGAGGCCATACCGTCTCCCAGTATGCCGTCTCCAACACCACCGGTCTGCTCCACAGAGACCTTCCCAGTGGTCTCTAGTGCACTTTCTGCTCCTCAACTAGCAATATCAACGCCTTCTATTATAATGGCTGTCGAGACACCTGTAACTTTTCCAGCTTCAAGTCTTCCAGCAGGAGATGAAGATAATTTGAAGTTCTCGTTCGAAGTTACTTCCGCAACTGGGGGGAGCTTCTGGTGGAAACACTCCCTCCTCTTCTCCTGTCGGTGGTACTGCTTAAGTGATCCACACTAGCATCGCTTCCCCTCAGGTTCCTAGCTCCGCCAGATCTGCGTTGGCCTTATTGGCTCCGCATGTTATGAACCTGGTACAGAGACAGGCTTTCTCTTCTTCAACTCTAGTGGGTACCGCTCTTCCACCAGCGACATCTTCTTTAGCGCTGCCCGTTTTGAATACAGGCGCCATGAATCATTTTGAGGAGCTCTTCAACTATAGCGTTAATGACTTCATGCGGTTGCTCAGAAGATATGTCGAGATGATCCCCGGCGGCATGGATTTCTTCAGTCTCGGTCGTCCAATGTTATCCAACTATTTGGACAATATTGAAAGAATTGGGGGACAAGACCGAGCAGCTCCCTACCGGGCCCGCTTTACTGCCTTAGAAGAGCAGGTGAACATGCTAAACACAGTTCATCAAGCGGACGTGGAAGCGATCACCACAATAGAGATGGCGCGGCTTCGGGTAGAATTGACAGCGCGTCAAGAAGAGCTGATACGTCAGGAAGAAGTATGGTCTCGGGAGTTGGCAGAGCTTCAAGCTAGTCGGGAGTCCATTCTTAAGAGCTTGGAGGTGGTGGACTCAGAGATTGGGGGAAGTCAGGCCGAAATCCTTAGAGCCCAGGAGACAATTGCTAAAGCTCGGGCGGTCATAGTGGCCAATGAGCTTAAATTAGGAGAATCTGTTAAAAAGCGTGCTAATCCTCCAACAGGGGCAGGTCGAGCAGGAGGAGGGACTAAGGAGCCGTGCTATGGAAGACTCTCGTCAGCGTCTGAGTCATCAACTTGCAATAAATGACGATATCTTACTTCAGCAGGCTCAACATTCAGTAGAAGCAAACTGTCGTCAGGTGATTGACAAGGTGATGAATAAGTTGAAGCACTTAGGAGATCCATAGTTTTCTTCTATCCTTTTATTCTTCATTCTTTTTGTAATAAGAACTTGTAATAAAAGAAAGAATTTTTGTAACTTCATTCTTTTGTTGATGAAATAAAGATAATCATTTGATTCTTTTACCTGCTGGCTACAAAATTTGTTTGCACAACAGATAACCTGTCATCAAAATGATTTAGCTGTTTTAGGTACAGTTTTCTGAATCATACTGTCAGAGGTAAGAGTTTAACATGACAGGGTTTATAGGATTTTTAGCAAACCCCCAACTATCAACGGATTTGATTAGCCTTTACCAGCTACCGTTTGAGTTGAGCTAGCCATGTTATTCCCCTAAACATGGTGAGTTGTCGAGCATTTCGTTTGGGCTTAAATACCAAACTTTTTCTCTTCCATTTGCCTTATCGGCGTTGGGTAATTCATACTTTTTACCCTCAGCATGAAGGGGTTGGCGAGAAACTGGTTCTATCCCCATTGCCTAGTCGGCGCTGGGTAATTCATACCTTTTAGGTCAGAGGCGCTCAATTGCGCATACCTAAAAGAAAGATTGGAGGCTGTGCAAGGCTCTCTTGCGTAACTTGAACTGGGCACACCAAATTTAGGTCAGAGGCGCCAAACTGCGCATGCCTAAAAAAAGACTGGAGGTGGTTCAAACTTGAGAACCAGACACCAGGTTTAGGTCAGAGGCGCCAAACTACGCATGCCTAAGAAAAAAATGGAGGTGGTCCAAACTTGAGAACCAAACACACCAGGTTTAGGTCAGAGGCGCCAAACTGCGCATGCCTAAGAAAAGACTGGAGGTGGTTCAAGGCTCTCTCGCGTAACTTGAACTGGGCACACCAGGTTTAGGTCAGAGGCGCTAAACTGCGCATGCCTAAGAAAAAACTGGAGGTGGTCCAAACTTGAGAACCAAACACACCAGGTTTAGGTCAGAGGCGCCAAACTGCGCATGCCTAAGAAAAGACTGGAGGCGGTTCAAGGCTCTCTCGCGTAACTTGAATTGGGCACACCAGGTTTAGGTCAGAGGCGCTAAACTGCGCATGCCTAAGAAAAGACTGGGGGCGGTTCAAACTTGAGAACCAAGCACACCAAGTTTAGGTCAGAGGCGCCAAAGTGCGCATGCCTAAGAAAAGACTGGAGGTGATTCAAACTTGAGAACCAAACACACCAGGTTTAGGTCAGAGGCGCCAAACTGCGCATGCCTAAGAAAAGACTGGAGGTGGTCCAAACTTTAGAACCAAACACACCAGGTTTAGGTCAGAGGCGCCAAACTGTGCATGCCTAAAAAAAGACTGGAGGTGGTTCAAACTTGAGAACCAAACACACCAGGTTTAGGTCAGAGGCGCTCAACTGCGCATGCCTAAGAAAAGACTGGAGGTGGTTCAAACTTGAGAACCAAACACACCAGGTTTTAGGTCAGAGGCGCCAAATTGCGCATACCTAAGAAAAGACTGGAGGTGGTTCAAACTTGAGAACCAAACACACCAGGTTTTAGGTCAGAGGCGCCAAACTGCGCATGGCTAAGAAAAGACTGGAGGTGGTTCAAACTTGAGAACCAAACACACCAGGTTTTAGGTCAGAGACGCCAAACTGTGCATGCCTAAGAAAAGGGAGACTCGTACCTCCAGGGATATTTAGGAATAGTATTTCTTCAGAAATTTGCCATTGATCGGCATCATCATCCTGTCGCCATTTTGATTCATTAAGCGATAGGCTCCACTGGAGTATACTGTCTCCATAACAAACGGTCCTTCCCACTTGGGTTCAAATTTACCCTTAGTCTTGTGGGTTAGAACCATTGGCCTTTTAACAGCCAGAACCAAGTCTCCTTATTTAAAGGTCCTTGGCTTAACGTTCTTATTGAACGTTTGAGAAATTCGGGTTTGATACAACTCAATTTGTTGTTGAGCCCTGAGATGCCTTTCATTCAGTGCCTCTAATTCTTTCAATCTTTGATGATGGTGTTCTTCTGTCGTCATCTTTGTGGCTAAAGCCACTCTTAATGAAGGAATCTGGACTTCGAGAGGTAAGACGGCCTCGCTTCCATAAACCAAAGAGAATGGAGTAGTCGAACAGTGGTGCGATAAGCTCACAGGCATTCTCCTAACTTTTCATCCCAATCTCGTTTATTAGAAGAGACGAACTTCCGAAGGAGTTTAATAATCGTCTTGTTGAAGGCTTCGACCAACCCATTAGCTGCGGGGTTATATGGCGTTGAAGCAATATCTCTGATTCTAAACTTATTGCAGAATCTGGAGAATCTCCGACTGATGAATTGCGGACCATTATTATGAATAATCCGTCGGGGGACGCCGAAGCGGTAAATGACATGATGCTTAACGAACTTGATCACATCTGTCGTTTTCACCTCTTTCATGGGCACGGCTTCGGCCCATTTTGAAAAATAATCGGTTATTGCAAGAATAAACCGATGTCCTCTGGATGACGGGGGAGTTATAGGCCCCACAATATCTATCCCCCATGCTTCAAATGACCAACTTACAACGGTATTGTGCAAGTATTCTTGGGGTTGATGAATAAAATTGGTATGTATTTGGCATGCATGGCACCGTTTAGCGTATGCCATTGCTTCCGAGATCATGTTCGGCCAGTAGTATCCTAGCTTTTTTATACGATCTCCAAGTTTAGGACTGGGCTGATGAGCTCCACATACTCCATCGTGTGTTTCTCTTAACACTTCATCTGCTTCTGCTCTTGATATTCAGCGTAGTAGCAGACCATCTCTTGACTTTCTATATAAAGTCTGAAGCTTATGGTCATAATAAAATCTTTGGGCCTTCCTCTTTATCGAGGTGGCTTCCTTAGGATTTTCTGGTAATATCCCATGTAAAGCATAATCCACAAGCGAAAATTGCCAGTCACGGGGTTCCAAAGTTAAGCCTGCTTGGCATACTTCTTTATTTTGAAGAACAGTATCTGGATGGAGGAGCTCTCTGCTTCCAATAGTGATGCTTTTAGCTTCACCTGGCGGGATCGCCAATGTTGCTGCTAATGCGGCAAGGGCATCTGCATATACGTTCTCATTTTGAGATGTATGATAAATGTAGATTTGCTCGAAATATCCAGCTAGTTCAATGGCTAGCTGATGATAGGGGATGAGGGCTTCATGTCTGACTTCATACTCGCCCGTCATCTGATTGACGATGAGTTTAGAGTCTCCATATGCCTCTAGATAGTTCACCCCCAGTTGCAGAGCCATTTTGAGGCCGATAATGAGTGTGTTATATTCTGCCACATTATTCGTGCATGGTTCTGTCAATGAGTAACCATTAGGTAATATATGTTTATGCAGAGATATCAGTACAACCCCCACTCCAGCAGCAGATCGTCTGGCAGCACCATCAAAAAATATTTACCAAGGTTGTTCCTTGCTAACTGTGTTAACCTCTGACATCTATTTGGAATTAGACCAGATTGGATGGTCTGCAAGAAAATCGGCGATTGCCTGTCCCTTCGTGGCTTTTTGAGAAACAAAGTGTATGTCATAGGGCGACAGTAGCAGAGCCCATTTTGCCAATCGGCCATTTAATGACCCCGGTTTTGTCATCAGAATTTTTAGGGGATTAACCCGTGATATAACATGAATTATTTGCCCAGAAAAATAGTGTCGCATTTTCTGAATAGCGAACACTAGGGCTAAACCCTCCTTTTCAATCGGGGTATACCGCTGTTCGGCACCGATCATTGTCCTGCTTAGATAATAGAGGGCATGTTCATAGCCGTGCTCATTATATTGAGCAAGTAATGCTCCTAAGGTATTATCCATGGCCCTTACATATATAAGGAAGGGCTGCTCAGGGACTGGCGCCATAAGAATGGGAGGTTTGGTGAGGTATTCTTTACGGTCATCAAATGCCTGTTGACATGCCTCACCCATACAAAAGAAATCCCTTTTTTCATAAGTCGGGAGAACGGCTGGCATCGCCCTGATAGGTTGGAAATGAAGCGCCGAATATAGGCAAGCTTCCCTTGTAACCCCCTCAATTCTTTAAGATTGCGGGGAGCCGGCATCTCGCTAATTGCTTTTATCTTTTTAGGGTCGAGTACCGGAAGGGCCTACCCCATCTTGATGAGTGGTCATAGTTTCGGTTTCTTCTTCAGAATCTGTGAAGGCTCCCGAGCCTATATATTCTTCCTTTATATCTGCAAAAATTGCATTAACAGTCTACTTCTTCCCTTGTCCTCTTGCAGTAGTCCATTGCTCATCCTCTAGCAAATCGGGATGAACCCACATGACTTCCCCCTTTTGGGTCGTCACAGGGACAAGTCATTCTTGGGCTTTGTTATGAGGATCAAGGTTCTTCGTGACCATCTTACCCTTTGAGATTGGGGTCACTCCTGTGGGGAACTCGTGGGTTCCAACCACTATGGTTGCCACATTGGTAGTGACATTCTTCTGCTCTTCCTTAAGCGTAAGAACTCCAGCTTCTATTAGTGCTTGGATTCTGTTCTTAAGGGGAAAACAATCCCTAGTAGGGTGCCCAACATTCCGGTGATAGAGACAGTAGTTAGGATCTTTGGTCTTACCAATATCTTCTGGCTTCTTATTCTTTGGAAGTTTTAGCATTCCCTTCTTCTGGAGCAGGTAAAAGAGGATAGGCGTCTGTTCCGCCTTGAAAGTATAATTTCTCTCCTGCTGCGGTCTATTTTGCCTTGAGCCCTGCTGACTTTGGGGCTTCGGCTTCGGTGGAGGGTTTGATTTCTGAGGAGCAGCTTCTGATGCCATCACTGTTTTTCTTTTATTCTTATTGCTGCTATTTTGGGTATATGACTTACTACCCCCAGCGCTTCTTGATCCACGAGATTTTTCAACTCGACGAATCAAGTCCTCAGCTTACTCTCCCTGTTTGAGCAAATCCCTCAATGTCTTAGACTCTACGGCCCCCATTTTTACTAGCGCATTGGTCTTAAGATTGTGTCGACAAGTTTCGACAAGAGTTTCCTGGACCATTCCGTGTTTGCAATGCACGGACTTCTCCCGAAACCTTTCTATAAATTCTTTTACCGTTTCTTGTTCCCCTTGTCTAGTTGCAAAGAGGGAATGAACCGTAATCTCGGTATCATCCTCGAAGAAACGTGAGAGAAATAATTTCTCTACATCTAGCCAGGTATTAATAGTACCTGGGGGCAGCTGCATGAACCAAGTAAAGGCCGGCCCTCGCAAAGTACTTGGGAATACTTTGGTCATGATGGGGTCATTACCCATCAAATGTCCTGCTGGGGACAAGAAGTAATAGATGTGCTGACTGGGCGATCCCTTCCCGTCATATGGCTCTAATTTAAGCTGTTTATACTTCTGTGGGTATGGTATCGTATCCCATTTAGAAGGATACGGTCTTGAAACCCCTGCCTCTTTCAACTCCTTTTTACGCATTAGAGCTTCGAGTTGATTCTGTAATTTTTCAATCTTTTCTTCATGCGGATCATGGAAAGAAAATCTATCCTCGTCCTCGTGCATCGAGTAGGCTTTCTCCTCCTGTTCATTTGGAGTTTCTTTGCCCTTTTTGGCATTATCCTCAACAAATCTCGATAGTATGACTTTAAGGTCTTCAATCGTCTTTTGCTGCCTCGAATCATTCTTTCTTGAGCTTCAAATCTCTGATTGATATCATCAAATTTATCTGCCATGTGCGATGCTGACTTCTGTAGTCGAGACGACGCGGAGGAACGAGGCGAGACTATGGCTGAATTATTACTGTCCTCATCGTAAGAACTCCTTGCAAGCCTCTTATAATTTCGAGGCGGGACGGCTCCTGATTTTAGTCGAGTAACACGATGAGGTTCTTCATTGCTCGATTCTGAATCATCATCTGTCTCTACAATTTTCTTCCCTTTCCCCACCATATTGGAGGTTACAGCTCTCCAGTGTTTTAGGGAAGCAGTCTTTGGTTTCTTAGTAGGGTTCTTGTCCGACTCGATTAATCGATCAAACATAGATACCCTGCTCTTGCTGCAGCCACAGTTGTCCATTACAGCGGACACTGCTGTCATAAGCTGCTGATAGTGACAAACAGGTTCAGCTTGAAGTTGATCTATGCCTCTCTTTTTGGATAGATACTCCCTGAGATCAGCGCCTTTAACCATGGAATCATGAAGTCCATCTGACTTTTGAGAGGGTCTAGGAACCCACTGAAGCTTCTTTGACTGATCAACCCTGATTCTGTAGTCAGATTGATCCTCGCGGGGCTTAGAAGTAGCCTCGCGTTTTATATTGCGGGCCTGAAGAATAGCTCTGCATTTAGTATAGCGAGCCTGAAGAGTAGCTCCGCGTTTATCCACGCCAGCCTCGCGTTTTACGCTGGCTTGGAGTGTTTTCAGAAGTTTCTCTTCTGTAGTTTTAGCCTCGCGTGGAATAAAATTCCTATACGCTGGCTTACCCTTGTGGTTATCACAAGTCATATCTTCGCGTCTCGCGCGATTTCTACGACTGACAACAATTTGCCAATCATCTTCGTGTTCCTCGCGAGTATTAGATATCTTGCATTTCTCGCAAGCATTACTGGCCTCGCGTTTCTCGCTTGGCTTAGTATCAGCCTCGCGTGGAGAATCACACGCTGGCTTTACAGAATTTTTATACTCGCGTCTCTCACGAGTGTCATAAGTCTTGCGTTTCTCGCAAGTAGCCTCGCGTTTCTCGCTTAGCTTAGTATCAGCCTTGCGTGGAGAATCACACGCTGGCTTTACAGAATTTTTATACTCGAGTCTCTCGCGAGTGTCAGATATTTTGTGACTAGCGCAAATTTCGCTGGCTTCGCGTCTCTCGCTAAGCTCAGCAGTAGCCTCGCGCGGAATATCACACGCTGGCTTTATAGAATTTTTATACTCTCGTTTCTCGCGAGTGTCAGATATTTTATGACTAGCGCAAACTTCGCTGGCTTCACGTCTCTCGCTAAGCTCAGCGGTAGCCTCCCGCGGTATATCACGCATTGACTTTTCCTTGCTTTTAAGGCAAGTTGTAACTTCTCGTTTAACGCGGTAGAGACTGGTCTCGCGGGTAGTGCGAGCCAGTTTGCGAGGGACCATAGCCTCGCGTCTTCTGGTATTAGCTCCGCGTCCAAGGCGGGCTTTGAGGGCTCTACGCCTCGCTCTCCGGTTCCTGTTTCGGAGTTGGGTCTGGTCAATCCAGTCCCCAGGTCTTCTTCGGCAGTCGGAAGCTCATCCTCGGCTAGGATTTCTTGTGTGAAGTCCGGCTCTATAGCCGCAATCTCCAAGGATCCCCATCTCTCGGTGGATACCTTTCTACCCGTCGCTCGGACATTGGAGTACATGCGACGATAGTGCCGTGTCTCATCCAAGTCACCTGATCCAGAGGAGAGGAACTCCTCATACTTCTGCTGGTCGATTTCAACGACCAGCGTGTCTACTTAGATCCGATCTTATCAACATCCGATTGCCCCACAATCTCTTCATCAGTGAAAGAGATGGCTCCCACTGTGGTCACCAGTTTGTTCGCCGTAAAAGTTTCTTTGCTTCCTTCCATCGAATTAACTTAAATTACAATAGAAGTGAACAAGATATATAAAGAGAACAAACGAGAGGATTTTATACTTCAATCTCTCTCTTTTACAATATAAACATGGGATCAGTGGCGATGGGATCTGTCAAGCAGTTCCTTTGGACGATCGGTACGTTGAAATCTTCTCTTTTGAAGATATCGGCCGACTGTAAACTATCTTTTTGGTCTTTTCTCTTCACGAATCCAAGGCTCTGTGCGTAACTTGAATTCTCTGAGATGCTGAGAAAGACGATCACAAAACACTTCAAGGCTCTCTCGCGTACTTGAATTGCCAAAGGATCACAAAGAAGATTTTAGATGCCAAAAAGAAGACTAAACCCAAAAAAAAGGGACCCTTAGGGTTTCACCGAGAAGGTATTTATATCCCCAGGATGATTTGAGAGTTTCTATCTAAATAGAATTTGCTCTCATCAAGGATTCCAATCAAATATTTATTATTGATTTAAATCTCTTGATTTAGAATTCTGATTAGACTTGATTTAGGTATTTGGATAAACCCAAATCATAATCTCAATCAATTTGAGATTCTGGTTATCTGCTCACGCGGAACTTTAATCGCATCAAAACGCGGCGCTAAATAACCAGTGCGCGGAGCTAATGCGGAGCTATTGAACATCTCCGCGTTTACTCAAATGCGAGGCTAAAAATAGCCAAACGCGGGGCTATGGATTAGCTCCGCGTTCTATTGTGGAAAACTCTTTTTTATTCAGAAATTTTCACTGTCAACACTCTAAACAAAAAAAAACATATATATTTATAATTAGATACAAAAGATTCGATAGATACAAAAGATTCGAGATATCTATCTGTCATTGTCATTGGGCCTTGTCGATAAAATATGAATTCTCGATCGGGGAAAGTCCTCCTTTCTTATCTCCATAACATAAGATTTGGAATACAGGAGACTAACCCAATTAGTAATGCACAAAGAAAGAAGCCGTACTAACATAGTATTAGAAATTAAGTGAGCATGAGCATGATGTATCGGTCATAATCTTGATAACATTAATCAAGCATGATCTAGTAAAATGTGAAAATAGAAGTTTTGCACAAGCGAACATGTAATAGTCATATGTGCAATAGTCTTGTTCAACGTTCTACATTAGATTATTGAAACAAGATGATGGATAAGAAGCGAGCTAAGATCCAATATCATTAAGTAATCATACATGTCCAAAATTCAGTTTCAAATCCATAGCTGAACCCTGACACACCGATAGGTATTACTAGATAAATTTTGTACTGTGAATGTAAAGAAAGTACTGAATAAGTGGTTCAGGACCATATGGAGCCACTATGATAAAGATTTAACACCTAATAAAATGACCAACTAGAGCCATGTATAATACTTTTCCTATCTATCATTATAGTTTCCCCATATCCTGAGTCAAATGATACATGATAACAAGATTTGTTTAAGACATCATGGCATATCTATGCATATAAGAATCATTTCATATTTGAACCATATACATGTATAATATCTTGAATTCTCATATCCATGTTATGCCACTATGTCTCATTTACTGCATCTATCATCTATCAAACATTTTGTTTCATTATTTATACAAGTGGTGCATCGCCTATCAAACAAATGGTTATCATGTCAAATATTATGCACAAGTGAGGTGTCATGCCGTGTCATGTCATGTCATTCATAACTCAAAGCTCATGAATTCATGATATAGCATAAAACTAATTTAATATAGCATGGCTAAATAATGTATAACCTTATGATGTCTCTAAGAGTCTTCCTAATCCAGCACAACTTTATCTCTCCACTGTTTATTATACCTTATCAAAAATTTTATAGTTCCAGAGTACACTAAGCACTATCATCATTCTATACTCGATAGCCCTAGCTCATTAAGCTCAGAACTACCGCTGACTGGTGGTTCATGGTGTTAACAGATGGTGATCTAGTACCTAACAGGTACTAGGTCAAACTCAACACAATTCTAAATAATCATTTACACTACCAAGTCCTGATTCTAAACCCTAAAATAATTTTTTCAATAAATAATCCTATTTTAATCCCGAATCCTATATCAAAATCTAAACTTGAAACTATAATTCCTATAATGATCCATATACAAAAAGAAATAAAATGAATAAAAACTATTAAAAGAACTTCCATGTCAAGTTACCATCTTAAGTAAAATTTTACCTACTTCTGGCTGGCAGGTCCAACCGCCAACTGGTAGTCCTCCTATTCTCAGAGACCTGCATATTTAATCAATAATTTTAAATAATGCAAAACTCATATATTCTCATCAGTTTAGTAAAAATCAAACTACACATAGAGTTAACAAAAAAAAAAACTCTAAAATCGATTTTCAAAAATCCGATAACGAATCATACTCTATTTGAGAATGCACTGAATTCATCAATCGCCAGTATATATAATTACATTCTAATAAGAAATTAGTAATATACTCTATGACTCAAATTTTCATATAGAATTTTATGACCACTGGCCATGACCAAACTGTCATTTGGCAATTTGGATCGGTGACTGGTAGTCTGTTCATAATATTTTGTCACGAAATATTTATAATATGTTAGTTATACCATAAGGACCCAGGAAACATAACTATATCAATAAATGAATAATCTATCTCTTCCATAAACCTGAGGACGGTAAATAAATATGGAGGAAAATTTATTTTAGAAATATATACTTGCCGTAGGTCATTAACTCTAAATGTTGTGTCTAGTTGTTGCTCCTTCACTCCTTTACTACCATTGTGCTCTAAGAGAGTAAGAAATGGTTAAGAAAGGTATGAGAGAGTTTTGAAAAAAATAAAAGAAGGTATGAGTTTTCTTCTCTTGATTTTGTTTTTAATCAAACTATACAATAGTTAACCTAGCTAGCACATTTCCAAAGCCTTCTTCATTTCCACTGTTGTCTCCCACTAAACTCAATTAGCCAAATGGATAAAACAAAAAAAGAATTAAATGGAATATGATGGAAAAATGAATTAAATTATTTGATTTTCAGTTTTGGGTCTGCAAATTTCGACGTTTCTAGAAAAATTCCAAATAAATACTTGTGGTTGAATTTAGTGAGTTGATCATGGCACAAGTCACAGAATAATTTTTGGATATATACATAAGAGATAAAAAAAAATGTCAAATATCTCATCATTATCGATCAATAATCGATATTTTTGCCGATTTTTGACTTCCTCAAAAGAATTCAAGAAAATCATAATAAATATAAAAAATAGAAAAATAATGACGTCGAAGTCGGACTCTCATTTGTAGTTATAGAGTTTATGATAAGTTAGTCAAAAGTCAAATCGGTCTTCGATATGGCCAAATTAGGATTTTTAGTTTGATTGCTCTATAAAAACAAATATAGATAGCTAAAAATGGGGTATTATATGTACACCTAAAGATTCTCTCAATGGTAATTGCATTCATATTCTCTTCTCCAAGAAAAATTATCTGGCTCTTATGCAGTTAACTCTATACGCGACCATAGTTCAAAAGTGTGTAAAACCTATTTGAAAATGATGGCCTACACCACCTTTGTTCTACCTAATAGAATAGTGTATTCACAATTTAACATCTATTGTAATCCGAATCTCACCAATCAAATTAACCTACTTAGCATGCCTGTAATGAAAAGAATGATAAATAAGAGCATTTAGTATGTCTGTAATGATGATGACTAACAATAGGGTCATAGAATTACCTTGGCACAAAATTCCTTTACTAACAATCTCCTTGTCATTCTCTCCGTTGACAGGCATGCTGGTTTTGCTGATCTCAATCATAAACTGATCTCATATAACTATCTACCCTAAACACCCACTTCTCTATTGATTTTATTAAATACTCCTAGTTTGCCATATCTAAAGTCTTCTCAAAGTATTAACCAGTATCCTAATTTGTTCCAGTGTTTGTGCTGGTATTTGCAAAACTGCTATTTGGGGGCTTCTTTTTTCCTTTTCTTTTTTGTTGTTCCTTCTTTCTTTTTGTTTTTGTTTTGCTCCTCATACGACCCTATGTCAGATGGTTTTTTTTTTCACTAGTGCATATTATATAATTATACTTATAAATTGAAAGCTGATGAGTGATCTATTAATCAGTGAATAACTTGACAACCAAATCAAAATGTGGTGCATACTCAGAAAAATATAGTATTACATGGAACCAATTATTTTCTCTCAGAGGATGAAAAAGATAGTATAAAAAGAATATTTCTATTGACAATCTACTCTTTCACAAGCCCAAGCCTATTTCGTATTTGAAGCCTTGAAGTAGAGGTTTTAAGAGTATTCGTTGGCGTGTTTCTATCTACCACTACTGCATTACTTCTTACTACTTCTTCTCGTATCATCATTTCTTTTATAATGATCATGATCCAAGTATTCTATCTGCTAATCAAGATTTCACGTTTATCTAACCATTCATATGCTTCATATTTTGCATGCATAAAGTCCACAGTAGCTTACTTATTCACACTAACTATTTATTCTAAAAATAATTCAAATGTTCCAACCATCAAATTTGAATATAGCATATTGAATTTCAACAAAACCCAGCTCATTTTCCCAAGTAATTGAGCACACCACGCACGCAAAGTATTTTTTACTTTCTCATGAGAGGCTGCAGGTCCAAATTTTTCCGTCATTATTGTTGGGAGAATTTTATAAATTTGTACTGAGAAAGTATATCGCACAATGACTAAAGCTAACAATTTGCAGATATGGTTAAAATGGAATTGCATCCGTAAAGACCTACAATATATAGAGATCATATATAAAATAGGTTAATTACAGTGAGAACCCCTTATCATAAGAGTGGTTTAATTTATTATCGCTTAATTTCAAAACTCTTAGTTTAGTTTATGAACTTCTAATAGTGATAGTCAATAATGTTATTCTTATCCTTGTTTAAATTGAATTGCATCTTTTTTTTACGAAAACACCAAAATACACTTTTCTTTCTTTGTTTAGGGTGTGTCTAAGTGAGGAGAAGAGAGAAATTTGGAGTTTTTATAAAAAAAATACAATTCCATTTAAACAGGAGAGAATAATAAAATATATTGAATTGCATTTTTTTTTACGAAAACACCAAATTACACTCTTCTTTTTTGGTTTAGGGTGTGTTTAAGCGAGGAGAAGAGAGAAATGTGGAGTTTTTATAAAAAAAAAAATGCAATTTCATTTAAATAGGAGAGAATAATAAAATATTGATTAATAACGTTAAAAGTTCATAAACTAAACTGAAAGGTTTTAAGTTAAGCACTAATAAGATTGCTATCCCGATGATAGGGTGAGTCTCACTGTAATTAATCTCTATAAAGAATATAAATAGTTAGTAAACTAGGTTTGATTGTCTAATTTTAAAAAACTACATAACGAGAAAAAATATCTTTTATTTATTCTATTTAGAAAATATCTTGTTGCCAAGTAGGATATGTACACAACAAAATTATTTTTGACAATATTAATCAAATTGAGAGTTGAAAATTTTGTAAATTAGAGAGAAATAGTGTCAGGCTTATTGGCTAAGACGGTCCTGTTGCTTAAAAATCCCTCCCAGGTGACGGGCCCGTCCAAAAACAGAGATCTTGCCTCACGTGGCGGGGAGGGCACTGCCTCGTGTCCCATCCCCCGCTCCCCCCTCTCAAACACTCGAACCAATAGTCGCTCCCTCATTGGCTCCCCGCCCCCGCCCCGTTGCGCCTCCTGCTGCAGCCACCTCACCCCCCCTCGAATCCCGCCACCGCGCCCCGCCACCTCTCTCCACTGCCCCTCAGGAACAGCCTGCATTTGCAGCAAAACACCACACGTGTCAGTCCCTAGCACATCCCTAGCAGCTACTTATACTGCACCTGAGGGTAAGTTTCCAAGCTGTTGCTGAACCGTTGGGGGTAATTTTTTTTTTCTTTTTCTTTTGGTTTTTTGTTTCCCTCCTTCCTTTTGTTGCAGCCTGCTGCATGGGGGGGAAGGATGGCGGGGCTCACCAGTTCCCGGAGTGGGAGGCGGAGGAGGACGTCGGCGACGAGGATACGGTGTTCACCCGCGGCGGGCTGACGTCGTCGGAGAGCGACTTCTTCTCGGACTTCTTCGGCCCGCTGTCGCCGGTCTATCCCGACCTGGCGGTGGCTTCTGCTGCTGCGGCTGCTCAGAATATTGGGGTGACTGATTCTGTCAGAGTCCAGGTCGGTGGAGGTGGAGATGGCGGAGTTAACGAGGAGGTGGCGGAGAGCTCCGCCAACAAAGCCGTTGAGGCGAAGCCGCCATGGACAGCTTCGTCTAACGGCACTAAGATAGAGCAGCAGGTTAAGTTTTATTGAAGTATTTATTTCAATTAATTTGAGTTTTAGGATCTAATGAAATATGGTGCGTAAAAGGTTACTGAAGGAATGCCAAAGAGAAGGAAAAGGTGTTTGAAACTATTCACGTACTAAAAATTTTCTTGGTGACTAAAATGTAATAGGAGTTAAGAGTGAAATAATCCAATTTTACGTCACTTCAAAGCACTTGAACTTCAAAATGAGGCAGGTGCCCGTCCCCCGAGAACGAAAAGTGTCGGATATCTAAACTTTCGTTACATTTGGCTGTCGTGTGTTAGCTGTTGTATACGTGTTCATATTTATAGAAATAAGAAAAATAGTAACATTGCCCATCAAAAGCTTTAATCAAAGGAAAAGCCTAAGAGTTGTATTTACGTATCACCTTTGGGGGCTTGAAACCATACATTATATCGATATAAATAAAGATAGATTTTTTATGACATAGTTTTAAATATAGGTCAATAATCATATTATTACAAATAGAATAGGTGTTGAGGTTCCAAAAACGGAACAGTAGCGATATTGCCTATATGATATATATTCAATGTTGTCAGTTTTATATCATTAACCATCGGGCTTTTGAGATTTTAATCCTTGTTCTTTAACTCAATTGGAACATTGCTTTGTAGAATATGAACACATGTATAATGTGAGGGGCATCATAACCTTGTATAACCTCGAAATCAGTCAAAGTGAACTTTCAGATTTCTTTTGATTGATTTGGTAATGTGATTGGAAGCTAAAAGTTTCTTTAGAAAGTTGGAATTATTTTTTTGTCATATCATAATCCATATGCTTTTTTGGAATTGTGCCTCCCATTTGATCAAAAATTGAATCCTAGCTCAGCTGGGATGACTGGTTAAAAGTAAATTATGTATGAGATTAGTAAGATTGGTCTGACATTGGCTAAAAAGGTTATTTGAGATGTGCTTAAATAAGACTAGGCTCATGATTAAGAGATTTCCCCTTTGGGTTAGTTTGGCTACAATCTTACGTGACCGCTACATCTGGGGCACAACTTCTGAATGCGACTAGTTATCAATGTGTCATTTGGCTTTCAATATAAGTCACAGCACTTGGATCATTTCAACTATAACTCGGGATCTGTTACGTGATGGAAGAATTGTATATTGAAATAAGTCTGCCTTTCCTCTCTCCATTACAAGTTGGATCATGCCATATGAATTAGCGGGCTTGGATGGAGAGGACCCACATTGATTAAAAAGGCAAATGGTCATGTGTTTGTTAACTAAGATTGAACCTAAGGCCTTTTGGGTCATATTAAATTTTAATCTTATTTAGTTGTTCCATCTCATGATGCTTCTCTTGAATGGAGCCTTAACTGAATTCCTAATTATTAACTAGGATTTTCGATGCTTCTTAATATAGATGGATACAAGACTTATTCTTAGCCATGTTCCCATGGGTTTTATTTAAGTTCTTATTAACAATTTCACCATGTCCATTCGTGTCATATTTTCATCCATCATCTGTTATGTTTACGCAAGCATGTTTGAGTATTTAATAGTGCTCATGCCAAACTAATGCTAGAAAATAGTGAAACTGTATTTATAGCCTGGAGTGCAGCAAAGTGGTTAACTTTCATTGCTCAATACAGGAAGCCAGTGGGAGTTGTGATCATCAGCACAAAAGAAAACGGAACAGGACCACAGAGATGCACAATATGACGGAGAGGGTTAGTAGAGACAAATATTACTTGCTGTTTTAATTCTTTAGCATGCTATGTGTTATGGTCTTGTTTATCACTGTTTTCCTTCTGATGTTTAAACAGAGACGAAGGGATAAAATAAAAGGGAAATTGAAGGCTCTGCAGGACCTCATACCAAATTCTCACAAGGTAAAATCTAAGAAGATTTTTTTTTTCTGAGGATAAAAATTTAGAATATTAAATGAGATGTGTATACTCTTCAGATTCTTTTTTGTCTAAAAGATACACATTACTTCTTATTTGTTCCTTTTTTACAAGGACTGATTACTGAGAAATAGGTAGCCCCTCAAGAAATAGATAGTGCTTTATATGATTTTTTTACATCTATGTTTCACGGAATTTGATTCTGATTTAATTTCATATATAAAGTTTATAATACAATAATAATGTGCATTGGGTTCTGCCTGGATTTAGCTTGAAGAGATGAAAATGGGTGGGAAAAGACTAGTTTAATTTCTCAAAAATTGAGTACAAAAATTTGTTTCTTTCTCGGAACTTGGCTAAAGGCCCGATTCAGGACATATGAATTAGATGTATGGATTGATTACTGATTATGATTAGTGAAATCCAAATTGACTCAGATAGTAGAAGCATTTTGAGCCATGCTTATCTAACCACATATCCAATCGCATCCTGCTGGATGTGGAACTAATCTCACATCTTACATCTAACATTATAATGCAAATGGAATGTTTGCCTGGGATCATTATTAAGTGAAAAAAGGTGGGATCTGCATATTTCATCCTCAGAAAGAAATTATCACGTATAGCTCATGCAAAAAACATATCAATTACAATCAGGCCCTTCGGGTTCATGAATTTGCATATTAACCCTATTAAATAAAGTTGTCTGAGAAAGGCCCCTGAATCACATGTTGGATGTAGCCTCATAGGACTCCATCATGTGGACGCCACTGCGAAAATATTTTTTCTGAAATTTTTCTATTTCAATTAAAGCCTCCAATGAAGTAAACCTTGCATTACATTGCGAAGGTTACGTTTCTGAAAATCATATTTTGACTTAAAACCTTTATTAATTTTTATAACAAGTAAAATTAATACGGCTCGCATATTTTATTATTTGCATTTAAATCTTCAAAAAAATAAAATAAAATGTATATAAGTGTTTCCTTTCATACTGTTTAATTTAGATGACGGACAAGAACAAAACCAATTGTCTTTGGTGCTTAAAATTCTACACTAAGTAAGCCTTTTGTTAACAATGCAAGTACATTGGCAAATATAAACACTAGCTAAGTGAACATATAGGGTCAGTTTTGCTGGACTTGCACCCAAAAGTAAATCAATTGCCTTAAATATTAAGAACAAGTCACATCTTTCAAAGAGAAGCCATTTGTTTTTGTAAGTAGATTGTATATTCACATTTTTTTTCAATTATGTCTTTGCCAAGAAAAGACAAAGTCGCTCATATACTTACATAACTTCTCATTGAGAGTATGTTCCAAAATAGTAGGAAAGAATCCTAATCATACTAAATTAAAGGGTCTCTTATAACTAGACTCATAACAACAACAACAACTAAGCGTTTTTATCCCAAGTACTTGCCGGAGCTACATGAACCAGAAGAAAATCACGTCGGATCGATCACGTTCATAATCCTTCCCTATTCATTCCTGTCAAGTAATATCTCCACATTTAAACTTCTAGAATCCATATTTTTTGTATCACCTTCATCCATATTTTTTTTCAGTCTTCTTTTTGCTTTTTTAAATTATCCTACGTTGATAAGCTTTCATCGTCGAACTGATGCATTTGTAGATCTACGTTGCACATGACCAAACCATCTTAAGTGATTTTCTTGCATTTTCTCATCGATGGAGGCTACATCTATTTTAGCATGAATATCTTCATTTCTCATTTTACATCTTCTAGTATTGCCTCATATCCAGCGAAGCATGTACATCTCTATTACATTTATCTTTTGTGAATAACGTTTCTTTATATCCCAATATTCTGTACCATATAATAAAACTGGCCTAATAACAGTCCTAACAAATTTTTCTTTCAGCCTTAACAGAAATTTATGGTCGTATAACTCTCATTGCACTCCTCATTTCAACCAGCCAGCTTGTATCCTATGGTTGACATCACTATTGATCTCTCCATCATTCTGAATAATCAAATCCAAATATCTAAACTGACTACTCATTTGTATCTCTTGTCCGTCCAGTGTTATAACACTATAGTCTATGGTCTGTTATTTACTAAATTTACACTCCATATACTCTATTTCAGACCTACTCAATCTAAAATCTCTAGATTCTAATATGTACCTCCATAACTCTAACTTGACATTCATGTATGCCCAAAAATTATAGAGATTTTTTCATTGGAAATTTACTTTAAAATTGCACCAATAAAAAGAAAATTACAAGAGAGTATTGAAATACAAGAATGGGGAACGATTGATTCCGATTTTCCTTTTAATTTGTGTGGGTTCTGGCAGCGGTGGAGCTTTAATTCTGCACTCCGTTAACGATCCGAACGTCAGTTTTTTTCGGCGCCAAACTCTAACCGAAGGAGAAGGGGAGGAAACCCCACTCTCGGGATTTTTCCGTCTCCATGTTTCTCTTCGTTGGAAACACTCCTGTCTGAGAATTTTTTTGCTCTGAAAACTCTGTCCTCCTGAAAACCCTCTTGCTTTTCTTTTTATAGATTGAGAGGTAACTGTTCGAATAACATCATCGAGGGCCAAATCCATGTAACAGAAACATCGAGATCAAGGGTAACCGTTTGGATAAGATCATCGCAAGATAACATCGTGGCATTGCAACTCCACGGTTGCAGCCTGCGGGTGGCACCCCGCAGGTGCATCCTACGGGTGGCACCCACGGGATGCTTCCGTGGGTACAACCTGCGGGTGCACCCCTCGGGTGCACTCCGCGAGAGGCACCTGTGGGTGCACCCTTTTTCCTCTTTTTTTGTTTACATAACCCCTCCAAAATTTTCGAAATTTCGTCATTGATTTGTAACGAATTTCGAAACACTTTGGACTTTTTTTATTTTAGTTTTGCTGTGTTGCGCTAATTTTTATTGTATACTTTGAACCATCTTCTGAAATCGATATCTTCCAGCTATTTTGTTGTTGGAGATATACTGTTGAAGCTCTTCGAAGTATCAAAAATTGCTTCTAGTAAATTTTCTTGATGCTGGCTATTGTACTTGTGTGGTCCAGCCAGACTTTTGCTTGTAGCTTTACTTCAGAAAATTTATTGTCTGTGTACAGAAATATTTTTGAGGCCTTGTTCAGAGGCTAAAGGCATGACAGATAGTGTGATGAATTTGATAAATAGAGATAATTGTTAACGTGTCTCATAGAAGATGAGCAGAGATATAATGCTAACGTACTCATTAAATAGCAAACAGATGTATGATATTAACGTGATTTTTAGAGGATAAACAGAGATATGATGTTAACGTACTCTTTAGAAAACAAGCAGAGGTATGATATTAACGTACTCATAAGAGGACGAGCAGAGGTATGATATTAACGTACTCATAAGATCCTAACCGTTCAGTGACATCTAATATGATGGATTAGGAAAACATAGAGGTATTATTAAACATGTCTTATGGTTCATTCTATTCAGAGGTTCAGGACTTGGTAGTAATAAGCCGATTAAACAGAGGTAGGATTTAACTTGATTAATCTACTCGTTCAGTGACATCTAGTATAACGGGATTTGAGTGAGGACGGAGGTATCATTAAACATGTCTCAAAACTCGACCTATTCAGAGGATCTGGTTATGATAGGAATGAACTGACTAAACAGAGGTGACAGTTAACGTATATAGTCTTAGAATTTGACTATCAGAGATAACTGTTAAGTTGATAGGGAGATGATTTTCGTCAGAGGTATTTCTCTCTCGAAATCGCTCTATAAGTTTGCGAAGTAAATGAATAGTTTTTGTCGTTGACGCCTCGACATGAATCTAAACTAGTTCTCCGATATTTTAACAGTCTGCCTCAATTTATATTCAATTAACCTTTTTCCAAAACTTTATAGTATGACATATAAGTTTTATTCCACGATAATTAGAACAATTCTGAATATCGCATTTATTCTTATACAGAGATAGTAGGGTACTCTTTCTCTATTCATTTGACATTTTCTTATTTTGCCAAAACTTGTTAAAAAGATATGACATCCATCTTACACTCATCTCTCTTAAGTATCTCTATAGCTCTATAGAAATCTCATATAGACCAACAATTTTTCTTAATTTTATCCTTTTCAAATCCTCTTTTGCTTCATATTTTTTAATTCTGCGCATAAATCTACAATTCATATCTTCATACTGAATTGTAAGGTCTCTTAGATGTTGAGTAAAATTATCATTTATAACCTATTAAAATAATCTTTCCATTTTTTTTGATCTCTTTATCTCGAACTAGAACTTTTTTATTCTCATTTTTAATACATTTTACAGTATATAAGTCTCTAGACTCTCTCTCTCTCTCTTATTCGAACAATTCTATATATATCATTTTCTACATCTTTATTCTTTAACTTCTCGTATACTTATTTATATAATTTAGTTTTTGCATCTTAAATAGTTTTCTTAACATCCTTCTTGGCTAGTTTATATCTCTCAAAACTTGTTCCATCGATATTCTTTTTCAAATCTTTATAAAAGTCTCGCTTGATCTTAATAGAATTTTTATCTCTTCATTACACCATGATGTGTCCTTGTATGGTGGAGAACCGCCTATCGACTCACCAAATATATTTTTAGCTATCCTCTTAATGCAACTAGCCAGGATTATCATGATCATTCCAATTTGCTTCTTCTACTACTCTATCTGCAAATTTTTCTTTATTACCTTCTAATCGTCACCAATTAATGTTAGGATCTAATTTATACTCAATCTTTCTAAATCTCATTCTAATATGAATATCTAAAATTAAGAGTTTATGTTAGTTTTCTACACTCTCACCCGGCACTACCTTACAATCAATGCAACTAGTTCTATCTGCTCTTCTAGTTAAAAAGAAATCTATTTAGCTCGCATTCGATCCACTTCTAAAAGTAATCAAATCAAGTAAAAAACTCTCTTTTTAAATAAAGTATTTACTAAAATCAAATCATAAGACAAAGTAAAATCTAGAATTGAGTTACCTGTTTCATTTCTTTCTCCAAAACCAAATCTTCAATGAACACTATCAAAGCCATTACGACTATTTCATACATAACCATTGCGATCATCACCAATAAATAGTTTTTCTCTATCAGCTATTCCTTATACTATTTTATATAGATCTTTTCAAAATTAATATTTACTATATTCATTAAGTCCTACTTGTGGTGCATAAACACTAATAACATTAAAAATCTCTCTATCTAAAATAAGTTTAACTAATAAAATTATATTACTCTTTCTCCTAACCTCCACTACATTCCCAAATAATTGTTTATCTATAATCACATTTATCTCATTACGATTTCTATCTCTGCCTGTAATATCAAAGTTTATAACCCCAAGAATTTATGACTTTAGTTTTCTCATCTACCCACTTAGTCTCCTACACCATAACATATTAACCCTCTTTTTAATTATATTATCAACTAACTCTACTAATCTGCCTGTAAGGGAATGTATATTTCATGATACCAACCGAATTCTATATTCATGAGTTAACTTTTTACCCTTACCCGCTCATTAAACTGTGAGAACACTCTTACATTTGACACAATATTCGGGCGCTGACGTAGCAGGTCGTTTCTGGACGACGACCTAGCAACACTCACATATTTTTCACTATACTCGGACTCCGATGTAGCACATCGCTCAGTAGTGAATGCCCCAATGAAATTTATATTTTGGCTCATATCATAGTATGTGACAATATTTTGCGTTGGCTATCACAGGCCTACCACAACCCTCCTCCTTTATCCTGTCTTGGAACAAGCAGTGAAGAGATAAATTTTTAAGTACAGTACTGGCGAAACTAGTTGCATAGAAGATTCTAATTCAATTAACATTCTTTTTTGTTGCAGATAAGCCTTAGTTCACACATACAACATGGGAGTATGGATAGGAGTCTCTAGGATTTAACTTAGTTTGGCCTTAGCAGGCGGAGGATGAGAGATTTACTAAATTAAAAGCCTAATACTAGCAGCCTTCTACCCCAACGTCCTCTCTCTTCATTCCTTCGTTTGGGAGATTACGACTATCCACTTCTGTACATCTTTCTGGGTTAAAGCATACATTGCTCCTATATTTGTACGTTTTTGGGAGCTATTCCTTGGTGAAAGACTTTGGAAGCTTTCTATATTTCTCTCTTTCTTTCTTGTTTATACAAGATGAAGGGGGCCCCAAAAGAACATATGTATGAGTTCTTCGTGAGTTCATATCAATTGGAGATAGTGGTAACGTAATGGCCAAGTTGATAAAAATATTTCTGTCAAAAAGAAGTCCGAAAAACATGTTCCTTTTCATGGGAATGAGTGGGTGCCATGATAGGTTGAACCTTGAAACAATAAGGACCTCTTCGTGCTTACAAGAGACGGTCCTATTTGGCACCTTGCTATGAAGGACGCATTTAGGACTAAACACGCAGCACCAGAATATGCTTGCGTTTTCTGGTTTGCTGCCAAGATTAAAATATTATCTCCCTCCTTTTGGTTAGGAGCTAATAGAAAGGAAAATATGTTTAGTCTTGGAGTGTCTTATGTTACAATTGACGGATCGGCCTTGTTAAGAGAGCTGATGCTATGTGGTTGTCATGTAAGCCCCTGGAGGTCCTAATGTTCTAAAGCTGACTTATGTTTGCACCGCAGCTGGACAGAGCATCACTGCTAGATGAAGCTATTGTGTATGTTAAATCCCTTCAAATGCAAGTTCAGGTAAGAAGACATTATGTCTACCTATATAAGAAATCCTGTATTTATACTCTGTGACAGATCTAACCTTGCGTTCTATAATCGTAAACACAGATGATGTCAGGTGGCAGTTATTCTCCTTGTATGTCACCTCCACCTGCTGTGTGCTTACACATGCCGCACTTCTCCCCATTCTCACGCATGGGCATGGGCTACGGAATGGGAATGGCAACCATGGGCTGCCCGGTCGGGCCTCCTCTAATGTCTATCCCTTCTCCACATCAAGCAACTAGCTACGTTCCAATGCCTGGATACAGCACATATCCGTCTTTCTGCCCTCTGTCGCAGGGGGTTCCCTTTGCTCCCATCCCAGAGTTTGCAGCAGCGATGGCCACTTCTATCCCTTCTCCCCCAACTTTGCAGCCTGGGCCGTTTAGTGCTCACAGAAGGGAGTCAGGCTCTCAAGAGGCAGGGACGACTCAGGTATTACAACTAAAATTTTTGCATGCTCTGTAACCTTATATATGCTCTCATTTTAATGTGTACTTGCAATTATGCAGAAACCAAATGTGTGCGCGCCAATCTCGAGCACATGTTGATACATGCCCAGGGGTATCCAGTGCAATCACCACATTTTAAACTATAGGAGCTTCACGTGAGTAGCAGACAGACATTCTATTACTTTAATTGCTGAAGGTATCGTTGATAACTGAAGGAATTTGTTGGTAGCAAGTTCGGTGGGTTGTTCTATGCTGAAGTTTATGTAAACTGGGGAATGGAGCAATCCAGAATTTATGCTGGCAGGGATTACAGGTTAGTAGGCTTGCCAGTAGTTAATAGTCTAGTCTCTTCTTGAATTAGAGATTGTACATGTAGTGTCATTAGTCGTATAGTTTGTTTAGTGAACACGTTGCTTAGAATCTGTAAAGTCCATGCTTAATTGCTCCCCGTTCAGGTTGCAGTAAGGCTGCAAAATATAGCTGCATCTGTCATTCTTAATGCTGGCAAAATTTGTTGTATGATTCTACAGTTCAATGAAGCGGTGTTTTTTTTTTTTTGCAAAAGATAAGGCAGGTAAATGAACAGTTGTTTATAGGTATTACACCATCCATACCATAATTCTGTTTAAGGTTCCATATTATTTTATAGTAAGAGATACATATATGTGATCTACTAGTTCTAAGCTTGCTACAAACTGTTCAGTGTCTATTAGCTTTCAGATATTTAGATGCCAGGCCAATCATTAGGTGTATCTTAGTCGGTTTTATGTAAGGATAGTATCTGAATTCTGTGAAGATATATCAAACATTTATGATAAAATATCCAAAGTTAGGACCTGACTCATCAATAACATGTATTACAATCGGTCGATGTCAATTTTGGTTAGTTAAGATTACGGAGCCATAATCAAGCAAGGCCTTTTTTTGATAACAAGGGGAAAGAATAGGAGTAGAGTGTGTGTGTAGAGAGATATAGTGAGGTTTGATTGAGAAGAGATTTTAAGCCTATATCCTCTGAGGAGATATCCGTTCTGGTGCATGATTTATGGTGAAATCAGCAGTTTGTTCATCTCTTTGTTTTCTCACTTGATTACAAGGAATGTATAGAAAAAAAAAAAAAAAATAGGATTAAAAGATAGAGGAGAATCTTTGATCGAGATCTCGAGCGGACAAGATCTGAAGCATTGTTGAAAATAACGCGTTATGAAACCCGTTATTTGCGTTACGTAACCTAACGGAATCCCAACGCTACGTAACAACTGGAAATAACTCAGTGCACTGTAACAGTACGTTTTTTTTGTTATTTTACATTATATTACATAACGTTACGTTAAATTACGTTATGCTACGTTATTTACAATTATTTTTTTTAGTAATTTATATATTGTTGTTGATTATTATTTTAATTATTAGCGAATTACTGTAATTTTCTTAATTAATTGTTGGCTTGTTTGATTGCTTTTGGAATTTCTAACTTGATAATTTAAGTTTGTTTTTTTATCCACTTGTTGTATTTCTCGTCCGGTTGCTAAAACATTTTACTTGTTGATTTTATTGAATTTTTAATTGAACTGAAATCAACAATCATGAATAAGATAAATTGAACATTACAAAATATAAATTACAACAATGATAATAATTGGAATCGAAATAAAAAATTGAAATCTTGCTTTTTTATTTAAATAATGATTGGAATTACGGTTGCAGACTTAATATAATTTATAAAGATATATGAAAATTATTGTAAAACTTAATATAACATTTGAATAGATTATGTATTACAAAATAATTTTATATTTTTTTATATATTTTAAATTTATTTTTCAATTTATTAAAATTATTTTATATAGTTTTATATTTATTTTTATTAAATAAATAGAAAATTGCATAACCTACGTTATGCGTTACGCTATTTGCGACATAACCTAACAAAGGCAAAACGTTACGTTACCGTTATCGCTATTTTAAACATTGATCTGAAGCTTTTAGAAAATGATCCCCTTTCCTTAGAGAGGAGGATGCATTATTGTTATTTGTTAGTTGAGTTATAGTTAACTCCAATATTACATTTGGATGCAAGAAATCTTGTTGCTGTAGAGAGTGGTTTTCTTGTTATAATCGAACTTAATTTTCTTTCCTTACAGTGATCCTAGTTGGTGAAAGATTCTCAAATTAGTTGGATCTTGAATTTATGAATTCTTGTTTGCTGGGCTTTTTTAAAATGTGCTGGGTTACTTAATTTATAAATCAACAGCAGTCATTCCATTCCTAAGCTTATTTTAGTAAGCTCTTGGAGTAATTTTTTCCGATTTGGGCTTCAGGATTGGTCGAATTCGTGGTTTGACCAGTTCAAAGTCACTAAATGGCCTCATCATTGCCTTGTTAAAGACGGGTGCATTACGGTGATGGTTGTGAAAGATCTGGAATCTGTCGTGCAAAGATGGTCTTGAGCTTCGTCTTGAGACCACTTGCCTTATATGGATGGGTAAGATCTTCTGCCAATTCGTCTAAGGTTTTCTTTTGCCTATTCGACTTTGAAGTCACTGATCTAATTAGAGGAGATGAACTGCCGAATCCATTTTGCTACTCCTTATGGGTTCAACTCCCTTGTGGGAGCTTTATAATAATGGGAGGATGCTTAGCATTCTTTGTCATCCAGAGAAATCTTAATCTTGAGTTATAGGAGCTATTGTCGTCCACTTTGGAAGGAGACGGTAACGTTGATGAGTGGATATCAACTTTCACTTTAGAACAGTTTGCTCGATAAACTCTTTATTGATCTTTCCGAAATATTTACTGCAATTTTTTTATTCTCAACTGTTTTTCCATTTCTTTAAAGGGGGACAGAAAACTTAATGAAGTGATATTATTAGAGACGAGGTATATCAAATCAGTCAGTGGCCTAGTGGTCCATATCTTCTGAACAACATTGCTTCATAAAATGGTGGCTTCAAGAGTCCCAAGTCTCATGAATGCCTTGCTTGAGCATTGGTGGTGGAAGCATGAGAGCTTCTGAAGGATTTAAGTGCTTTACGTGAGTGCCGATGATAAGAAGTGGAGGGACTTCTGTTTTGGGGCTCAGCTTTTTTGTGTGGCTCAGTCCATTTTGGCTGGGTGAGCAGTGTAAGTATGAAAAGTAAGTCTTCATCCGAGCAAAAAAATCTTATTAGAGCAGCTGTACTCATCATTTTATAATAAATTTGTCTTGTAGTAGTTGTTGAATGAATGAAAAAGTTAGTGTTTTGCTTGATTATTACTTTCTTCTATTAAATCTGATATTTGTTTCTGTTGAGCGGCTAAACTGTCCAAAAATGATAACTTGTCTCTAGAATTGCCGAATACTTTCATGGGCATGAAATCAGATACTATTTTGCTTTTGTTATGCCAGTTTGTATAAATCTTGTCAACGTTTATGTTTAGAATTGAACATAGAGATTGTAGCATATAAAAGAGAAAATTTGTTAATAGAAAAGATGAACTCTCAAAATAAAACATACTTATCTGATTTGGTCGATCAGTGCTGATTCTTTGGGAGTCTTTTCTCAAACTATTTGGTCGCCTATTCGGCTAGTTGCCTTCTAACCAGGTACTCGCCCGTATGAAGCTCGTTGAGTTTAGAATCGCGGTATGTTGATGTACTTAAGAAGTGGTGTCTTATGTTGATGTACTTAAGAAGTGGTGTCTTGGCACCTGCAATGCGCTGTTTGTTTTTTTATCATTAGAGTTTGATATCGGTCCATTAAAAGCAATGGTGATCTTTGCGGTTGCGTCCTAGCTATGTCACTTAAGCGAATTGATTCGTCATGGTATGACTACGGAAGCATTTTATAGTGGTGCTCGATGATAACCAAGCATCCAAAAGACTTCTTTTATTATCGGGACAAGTACCATTGAGGAACTTCATAATATTATCTATGGGCTAAAGATGTTTATATTGATTTGAGGAGTGTTATGGGTGCAAAAAACGTTGAATATTGCCTAAGTAGACGGAATTTAGGCTAGGCAAGTACTGTTACGGCAGAACTGTCAAGTACTGCTAACGAGAGCATAAGATTGCCTTATCAATTGGAAAAAAAAAAATATTGAGTACTACCAACAAGAGCATGAGATTGCCTAGGCACATTTAGGCAAAAAAAAAACTTTTTGAGTACTGTTTGCAAGGACATGAAATTACCTAGACGAGTACTATTGTGACAAAAACTTGTCGAGTACTACTAGTGCGGGCATATGATTGCCTGGTCAAGTATAATTGGAGCAAAACTACTTAATACTCTCTCTCGGCGTAAGATTGCCTGGGTGAGTATCATTATTGCCGAGTGCTATTAGCGAGAGAATTAGATTAACTCGCAATCTAGTGACTTTATGAGATAGACTCCCCATATATTGGTAAATTTTTGCACTATAGATGGCATATTGCTCATTTAAAATGTAACTAAGTGCTAAAATAACATTCGACAAATGAAGTTATTATATAATGTTGCTTAAGCTTTAACGTGTGGTTATGTCCAAAGCTGGACTTATCGTTGTTGTCTATATGACAGTCGGATGGGGATCTAATCGCTGGGAATAGATTGTTGATCGGACCATAAATGTTCCATAGTTGTTGGGAGGTCATTTCAATCTTGGCTGCTGTTAAGATGTTTTACTGGGAATCAAGTATTCTTCAGGAGGAACTTCTTAGATGTCCTTAGCAGTTGAGCTTTTCAATATCTTTTTTGGAGTTGGGTGCATTCTTTGATCGTATTACAAATATCATTGTGGTACCCGTAGAATCGTTGCAAGTCTTTTTTTTTTTTTTTTTTTTTTTTTTTTTTTTTGGATAGATGAACTGATGGGGCGTGGGCCTTATAGGAGGTTGCCTTCCTTTCGGTTCTAATTAAGGACATAAGTTCTGGAAGAGGTTAGGGGAGTGAACTTGCCCTCTTACAGTTGTCAGCCTGATGCCTCTTTGGTTGGTTCTATCTTCTTTTCATTCATTTCCTTATTGGTCTTCTTTTCATTCATTTCCTTGTTGGTCTTCTTTTCATTCATTTCCTTGTTGGTTAGAGGGTTCTTTTATCCTTCAAGAGTTATGGTCTAAAGACCATCTCAGACTCCTTCTAGGTAATGTATTTATTTATGGGCTCGAGGAGTTCACCTAGAGAGGTTGGCTAGCGCTTATCAATGGAAAGTCTGAGATAAGTATGGTGAACATCATTCACCATCGCTACAATGTTATGCCGGTTCTCTGTTTGGAGTCTTTCTTCATTGAACCTCTTCAAGAAGTCTATAAAAGACTCACCGTGTTTCAGTTGCCTTGTTACAGCCAAAGTCAGTTTTGTAATCTTAAAAGAATCAAGATCGATAAAGGATTCTCGCGCTGCTTGAGCCTGGTAAGTTTCTTTGATCCTTACTTAGTGGTTTGTTTCTTATATGGACCTAGACTGATTAATTTATGAACCAGCGGGTTGCAATACACGGTAAATAGCAATTGGAGATAGTATTAAGAAAGTGAGAGGGCGGTAAGGTGGGAGCTAATGAAGCATATTGTTATTCAATGTGCAAGACTTCGATATCTTCTAATGCTATATCGAAACCGATCCTCCCATAAGAAAAGCTTAGCGAAAGGGTTTGTCTCCCCATTCTTTCAGATAAGCCTTTCTAATTATTTTATGTGAAAGGAGATCCTAATGTCAATAGTCTCAAAAAGGGTGTTGTAGTTTTTTCTTTCTACACCTATATCTTGACTCAAGCTTCGTCAGTGACAATAAAAAAAATTGACCGTCTTTCTGATAAATGGACAAGTCTGATTAATTCAATCACGAGAAATGGTTTTAATTCATCTTTTGTACCTAACTTGATTCTTAAGTCTCCCACTATAAGAGTTGATTCAGGGTTCAGTCCAGCTACTGATTTTAAAGACATTACTCTTGGTTTTTGCTTGTCTTCAGAACTTTTCGAATGAGCAAGTCGATTTTACACATTCGAATAAACTAGAAAAGAGGTAAGCATGCTTTAACTAATATTGATTTTCATAGATTTCTTCAAAAAATCTTCTAAGAATTGCAGAATTTTTTTTTCGAGTGAATGTGCAAGAGAAAGCTTGTGAAGAAGTAGAATCTGCCTTCTCATATCGAAATGGATCATTTATTTGTTGAGTAGAAGTAAATGTTGAGTGGATAGTGTAGATTATTAGACGGAAGCTGACATGCTTTAGGTTTTGAGTGGTAGTAAATTATTTGGGAGTAATAGTAAAAAAGTAAGCTTCCCTGCTTGAGTGAAATGAACAAGGGAAATTTGAAGTAGATTTCTTCTATAGGTAAATGACACAAATTTCTGATCATTTCATAAACAAATTTTCATTTTCTTTAACAACTATTGAGTTCCTCTCCATCTCATACAAACCATTGTCACTTAGTACTTTATCAATTGCTACAGGTGTTTCATTGCTGAAGTATGCTTATTTCTGCATAGAAATAGATTGCTTCAAGCTAAATTATCTTTTAGGATTTTAGATCCTACTTTAGTTTGTGTATGGCAAATAGTGTTAAAAATCATAAAGAAAAAGCCAAAAAATGAGCGAAATCAAGTTAATGAAACCTCGCACAACCAATATCAATAGGTTGAATTAATACAATTTCAAGACTATATCTGACAGAGATATAAGTTGAGTACTAGATAGAATTTACTATAAAATTGTAGATATTAAAATCACCCTCGAAATGATATCAAGTTCAGCAAAATTAAGGTTCTAAGGTGAAAGTTATAATCGTTCAAAATTAGAAAGAAGTGGTAAGAAGAATGATTTAAGACTATGTAACAACATCAAATTCAATTCCAGTTTTGACCCAGATTCTGACAAAATTAGCAAACATTTTTAACGAGAAGTTGTAGATCTTTTAATTCTTTTTTTAATGGCTCTTGATGTGAATCTACTGCAAGCGCACAGTATCAATTGTAATGCAAACATATCGCTCTCATAGGGATCTAAGGTATTTTGCTATCTTACAATTCTCATATCCTAACAAGTTAGCTATATCGTTTTAGTTTTAAAAAAGATTGTTTTCTTTAGTTTAGAATTAGCTTAGGATGTCGAATCTACTGGATTTACACCAAACACTTAATTTACTCCCTTCTTTCTATCTTTTTCATATGATATTTACATTACATGCTATATTTGTTATCCAAGTTTCAAGTTAAAAAAAAAAAATATTTTTATAGGAAAACAATATTTTTAAAGAAAGACGATATTTACATTACATCCTAGAACTACAGTAATTTAGTTATGGATGCTTCTAGTTATAAAAATCATACTTTATTTATTCAACACATAGAAAAATCTTGAAGTCCTAGAAAGCGATTAAAATCCTACTTTAGAAAGTAAATAAATTTATCTAATAAAGCACCTAAATATTACCTATAAGAATTCAGCGAATAATAGAGGATGAGGACTATCAAGATTTGGTATGACGGTTGTCCCTCTATAGATCTCAAACCCTAATTTTATTAATTATCAAAAGTGCATAAAACTATAATTTAGGATCACGACCAATATATAGACTTTAGGTTTTCAAAATTCTAATCCAGTTACATATATAGAACCACAATATTAGCTGTGGTCAATGCTCTTCAAAGGAGTCCTACTCTGCATATAAATCTACCTGAAAAGCTTACATAGAAATTCCACAATTTTGTCGTCATTTGGCGGCAAAAGTAGCTCTTCTAGATTTCGTTTTTCTGACACTTGTTCTTTGGACTTTCATCTTCCAATTTTCATAAGTAGGTTTGGACTTTGTGGCTCTGAAAATTTTGTATCCATAAATTTTGTCTTTCCAATTCCTTTTGGACTTGGTTTTTGCAGGTCTTCAACTAATTCTATGCAATTCTTACTGTGATAATACATAATCAGGAAAAGCAACTAAACATACCCGAGTAGCATTATTTATATACAAAATTAGATAAGATGTAGGACATAAATATGCAAAATATGGTACTCATCAATGTTTGAATCACCTTAATAGGACTTTTGAATTAAAATTTATGAGTGTTTTACTGAAGCGCTATAAAATTGAAATAGATTGCCACAGTAATAGCAGCGGTTCATACTGCGGCCGCTATACGAACTACAGGTTTGGCTGAGAACGACCATCACTACAACGGTTCGTACCAGTGTCGATCATCGGCTGACACATGAATACATGGTAGTTATAGGTGTTCTATACTTAGATTTGAGAGACGTTTATTTGGAAACCTAATTTCAGTGATCCATTAGATCAAGGATAGATGGATGAGATTAAAAGAAAGATTGGAATTTATTTGTAGTGTAAAAACTTTATAAATATACCATCCTTTTAAAGGTTTTAATTTTTAAAGCAGCTTGACGTCTCTCAACACAACTCAAAACAAAGAATCTGAAGAGAGATTTCTAGAGGTAGGCAATAATCAAGGCTTGAGTAATTTGTCATTTTCAAAATCGGAGACCAATTCAACATCTTCATCTCTGCCTCTAAAAGTTGATCATATGGTTTCATAGTAAACTCTTGATGTTTAAATTTTTCTCAATTATTATTGATTTGTAACTGAGTTTTGAATGATGATAGATCATTTGGGTATTTAAATATTGGGATTTAATTCATAGTATTCTAGTGAAATAGAAAGAGATACTTTTAGATTGTTGCGAGCAACTGTAGTTGTTTAGAAGTTGAGGGTAAATAATTGTAAGATCTAAAATTCATTGTGCAATTCTTCTATAGTCTTTCACTCGATTTGGATTTTCCACATTAAAATTTTTGTGTCTATTTAAGTTGATTATTTGAGATTTAGTGTTGTGCTTGTTTGATATATTGTTGAAGATTTATTTGTTATCTATTGAATACTTTACACTTTTACAGTCTTTTCAATTGCTACAAGAGCAGATCAATTTTCTGAGAATTCGATCTTGTTTTTTATTTCGATGGATATTCTTAGAGAAGGACAAATGACAAGGGATGGTAATGGACACGTCTGTGGGTTAATTTGGCCTGTATAATAGAAAATTTTGAATTAAAAATAAAAATTTCATTTTTCTAATTCAAAACTGTATAGGAAGGGCCAAAACTTAACCTTAGATTTGGAATTGTAATGTCCGAAAATTAGTTGATTCTTGTCGAGTCTTCCTGGTTATTGATACTTGAATCATATTAAAATGATGATTTGACCCTAATTTATACAGAACTGGAAAATTTTATGTAGGAAAAATATTTTGAATATTTCATTCAGTTATAAAATAGTCAGGAATGATCAAATCCAACACTTGACTTGATTGTCGATAGCAATTTGCTATGTCTGTTACAAAATAATTAAGAAGGATTAAAAAAATGATTTCACTTGATTTGCCTAATATTTTTATATGTCTCTTACAAATTAGTTAGTAGGAAATATATCTTTAGTTAGTTAAGAATGTCTGAACTTCTAATTGGAATACCTTTTAGAATGCATTTTAGATTATATCAGATAGAAAAGTCAAACTAAAAACAGTCAAATTTTGTTTAAATTAAATTAGATTTCCAAAACTGCTTTCCATTTAATATTTTATATTAAATAAATCAATTTAAAATCTCAAGATGAGGTGGACATCAGGCACTCACACAGTTGGGGTTAATGGAAAAGTAGTATGTTAGGGCTAGTTTGTTTGTTTGTGTGCGCATGTCCCCTTCAAAGTCCAAAGCTAACACAATATACCATCGCTTCTCCATTTGCGGACCGCTCAAACTTTTGACTTTGTTTCGTAGGGCCTGCATAGCAATCACAGAGTAAATTAATTAAAGAAGGTTATAAAAGTTGCAAGCTTCGGTTGTTTCATTCTCGAATACAAATTGAAGAAAGAGGCAGATATGGTGAGGATGTTGAAGGAGGGCGGAGGGAGCTGGGGACAGGTTGAAGGCCTGGATCTGCTTCTTCTGTGTATTCTTGTTCTGGCAAGTTTCTGCAGTGTAGGCGCCGTCGTGCTTCTCTGTGCTGATGGGGCTTCCAAGGACCAGGATGCGGCCACATCTGGTACGTATGTTCACACCAGCGGCGACGGGTGCGCCGCAGGATGCGGAGCGGCTTGCGGAACGGGTTGCGGAGGATGAGCAGTCAGCATACGTGCACGCATGACGATTGCAGAGTAATCTCACGACTAATTGTTGTTACTGTTTCTCTGCTGTTTTTGCAATCTAAGAATAGACAACAGTAACTTGGTTTATTGTAGCCGCAGCACGAATCAGCGCATTGTATTGAGCCTAATTATCATCTTTTTAATGAAATTTCGTTCTCCTTCGATTATTTCGAGCAGTACAAACTTTTGATTTCTGTCCATAATTTCAATAAAGGGGTTTGAGCTATATAATGTAACAGATTGTTTGCTTCTGGGGCAAACTGAATTTTTGGGATTGTCGATCTGAAAATATTAAGATATCTTTTTCGGTCAATGGGTGAAATCTGAAAAAAAATACATGGAATTATGTATAACCGTGTGTTATTTGGATTAAGTCAGTTAGGTCATCTGGTAAAACCAATCAGTTTATGAATAAACCGGGGATAAAAGGGTAAAGAGTGAGTTCTCCAGACTTAGCTGAAATTCGAGAAATTCTATTTGCGCATGGCATTTTACTCTTAACGCCTGGTTCCTATTTACACCAAATTCATATTTTGAAATAATGTCATTTTACTTTCTGCGCCCAAAATTTTTTCCAAAAATACCCCTCCTCATTTTCTCTAATTCCTCACCCATCCAATTCCATTTAGCAAAAAAATATTTTGGTCGGGTATTAATATCCAACCAAGAAACATGCTGCGAAGAATCCAAAAAAAAAAAACTAATTAACGATAAATTTCAAACAAATACGTATAAAACCTAAAAAAAAATTCAAATCGTAACTTAGATTTGTTCTCTGACATCAATTGTATGTTGGAATTTTCCATTTGCATAAGAAAACTCAAATGCAAATTCCAAACTCAAATTTCACTTGTCACGGTGAAATCGAAAAATTTAAAATTCTTCTAATCTTTTCAGGAATATTAATGTAAAAAAATTTAAGGGGTCAAGAAATCAAATAGATAATTTTATAAGAGATGTATTTTTATTAAATACAAAAAAAACTCATTTAGAGTTTTAGAGAGAAAATAGAGGAGGAAAATGAGTCGTAGTTCCAAATTTTAAAAAGTCTTAGTTTAGAATTTATAAGGGTAATTTAGTCAAAAAAATAATAACAAACTAGTAATTATTTATAAGTTTTAATACCGTGCGTCAAGAGTAAAATGCTGTGTGCAAATAGAATTTCCCCTGAAATTCTATTTATGCACGAAAATTTACTATTGATGCACAGATTTGAAACTTGCAAATAATTACAAATTTATTACTTTTTTTCTTAACTAAATTACCCTTTTAAATCCCAAAATCTCTAAAACTTTTTAAAAATTTAAAATACTGCCATTATCTTCCTCCTTTATTCTCTCTCTAAAACCCAAAAAAAAAAAAAAAATTGCACAATTTAAATCTTTTAAAAAAAACATCTCTCACAAATTTATCGATTTCCTGATTCTCTAAAATTTTTACATTCATGTTCCTTAAAAAGTTAAAAATAATTTTAGATTCTTCGAATTCAAGCAAAATTAGAGTTCAGAGTTTGAGTTTTCTTTTAAGCAAATGGAAATATCCAATGTGCAATTGGTATCGGAGAACAAATCTTAGATACGGATTAAAATTATTCTTAGTTTTTTGAAGCGTTTTTGTTTGCAATTGATTATTACTACTTTTTCTCTTTTAGCGTGACGATCGATCACTGGTCAGAGTAAAGGATTGGGGCTAGAAGCGGAGGGTGGCGCTAGAGGTGGTGAGTAGTGACGGAATTGAGAATGGCGACGGAGGCAAGCGATCAGAGGAGTAGGGTTCAAAGCAAAATTTGAGAATTTAAGGACTCAATCACGATGAAAGTAGGAGAAATAGGAAGGAAGGGTTAAATTTGAAAAAAAAAAATTGAATATAAAAATTAAATTGGTGATATTTCAAAATGAAATATTGGTGTAAAGAATAACCTATGCATCAAAAATCATTTGCCCTTGCATAAATAGGATTTCCCCTTAGCTGGATTAATTGACCAATTTACACGTTGCTGGGGCTTTCCTCTTGAAATCATGGGATTTTATTGACTAGACTACTCCGGTTTAACAGTAAAAATTACAATTTGGAGAACGCACGTGATTTACTAATTTCACACATTATGATGCTTGCTTGGGTTACTTCCAAATTCAAATCATTTAAATCTAATATCTATCGAAGATAGGTTGCCCATCGAGATTCCTTAGACCGACTTCTTCATCATATGCTTTAGCAGGAACATATTTTGAAACGGAGTCATGGGTTCGAGGATGGAACAAGCGACGTGGGTCTCCTCCGCAGTGGAAGTTACTTTATTTAGCCAAAAAAAAAATTAAAAGTTATTTCCACTATAATGGTGTGGATGTTATATAGCAACTCTGTTTCTATTTTTCTTTTCATCTCATTTTTTAGAAGAAGAGCTCATGAGGCTCTAGAAACAAGGCAAAGTAATATATTTTATTCAACATTCAAATAATTACTTTTCAAATCATGAAATAAATAAAATACTATTATCATAGTAATTTATTAAATAATAAAAAAATATTACTTTTACTTTCTAATCTATTTTTTTTACTTTCAAGATTTATCAAACAAATATTAGAGTTCTAATAAAAAATAGTTTTTCCTAAACTTTAATTTTGGAAACATTGCTTTCTATACTTTCAACATCGAAACAGACTCTAATTGTAGATAGAGACTTTTAGTGGAAGTTACTGATATAAATCGGAATATTGGGCTGCAAAATGCCTCAAATTTAAGGCGATGAGTACTCTATAATTAAGCTACTGATGTAGTTGTAGGACAAGGCTATGTTGACTTGAGTGCAACAGTAGTTGGTCAATAATATTAATCCTCATATGCTGCGCGCGTGCGAGCTTTTTCTTCCTTCTTTTGAGGAAAATTAAGGCCATATATATGAATAAGCATCGTAGTCATCCTAAACACTATCTTGCACGTTGCAGGAATCAATTATAGTCAAAAAAGCTCATTATACCACATGAACTCGTGCCTCAGCATTGACTCGATCGTTCTCAGCGAAAGACGAAAATGTGGGAAAATTGATTATGAGTCAGCTTAATTTCAGATGTCGCGTTATGCTTTCGCGATCTAATATATAGATTCAGTTAGTTACACCATTACAAGTAATTATAAATTTACTCTCAGATGATATTTTGCTTTCACTTGCACACACATGTGATATTGGCATGGGTAGTATAGAAGAAGAAAAATAATTGTAATCTTGCTCTCCTTAAGAACCCTAGAACCTGATGGTTCAACTGCAGATGACCGGCTACACATGGCTGAGGAGGGGTCAAACTAGACCATGCCCGACTCTACATGGGAGAGGGTTTACCTTAATATTCATTATGAATTTGTAACGCCCCACAGCCAAAAGACGGGTATTATAAATAAATACGTCAAACCTAAAATGTTTTTAATAAAACTAAATGTTACCTCCACTAAACCACATACATATGCACCGAAAGAAAAATAGGAAGACAATAGACAAACTTTTTTTATTCCAACAAAATATTAAATAGATCAATAAAAAAAATCCAAAGAAGAGTAGCACTTATTACAACTTGAAATTTTGAGTTTTGGAAATAATAAACTAAGTGGACGAAGTAGTATGAAATGATCAAATAAATAAAAATTTCTCAAATGGCGCCTTACAAGAGAAACACTACTGATTGTCTCCTAACCCCTCAAAAAGTTGTTCCAGTTGTGATGGGTCTTCTTTCTCAATATCCTGCAAATTATCTTGGCATGCCAAATCAGGGACGTTAGAACGACCTAGTAAGTACTGTAAAAGAAAAAATAATAATACATAGGCATGCTATGTGTATACATAAATAAAACATAAAATAGAATAAAATTATAAAATCATGATAGTATCAAAAATTCAAACATTGTAAAGAATATGGAACATGTATTAAATTATACTTTGCTTAAAGAGAATGTTAACTCAACCACTAGTAGTGAAATATATTATTGGAATTTAACATGATGGTAAAGAGTTCTATAAATTATAAAATCATGAATGTATTACAAATCATTACGATGGAGTAGAATATTAGAAATTGCAGTTGTATTGAGGATAATAACAGTCAATGTGTATGTTCATATAAACATGTTATGGATGGCATTGCAACAAATACCAAAAATTTTAAGCATGCAAGTGTAATATGATATCATAATATGTTCATTGTGAATTTATTTGGAATTGTTAGAAGTAGTGTGCCACATATTTTACGAATATCCCGTGCATACCCGAGACCACGATCATGATTCCTAGTACTGCCCCAGGACGTACCGCTAAGTACTAATGAATATGAACTCTGATGAGCCTAAGCTCCAGGCGCGCAGTCCAATATAATGATGGTGATCCAGTAATCACTCAGAACCCCCATGGTTAGATTCCTTCGTTCGGTTGTACAACCTCAAAAAATGTAAAACCCCTAAAACATGTGTACAGTTCCTTCTTCAAGTTCCCCCTTAATCTCATGAATTAATTACATATTTAAAGTATATAAACTTTCACAGCCATGCAGAAAAATTAAGATATATTGAATTGTGAAACTACAGGTTAGAGAGGCAAGACTGTTTTGTTAACATTTTGGACAAAAAGCAATAATAAGAAAAGCACAAAATAAATAAATAAATAAATAAATAAAATGACAATAATTTTCAAATAACTAAAATACTATCAACTAACAGAACTAAGAAATAAATGATAACAACTATTCTAAAGTATTATTACAACATCCGGAAAAAAAATTTAATCTAAAATAAAATAAATTCCTTCATAAGGTCTCCAGGGAACTTGATACTTTGAGGACAATACTCTTGATGTGAATATTGCTGTGAATATTGTTGTTCCATCCTCTGTCACCACTGATGCCAAACATAGTGCTCAAAAGGTGAGTCTATATTAGCTTGCTTAATACCTCTTTATTACATCCTTTTCTTGATCCTTTGAAATCAAGTATTAAAAATTCAAATTAAATGAACTCTTTTTAATTTCCAATTTTAACTGAAATTTTATTTGATCCATAGTAGTTTAGAAATTGATGGTCATGCAGTTTGCGACACATGATGTTTCATTACGTTGCCTCTGCTACCATATTAGTATTGTTAAAGATTTTGGGATCAAATTTTTCTTAGTTGAATCATGAACTGTTTTTATATGTAGTGTTTAATGTTCAAATTGGAATATTTGATATCATCTATTTTGTATAATCAACTGTGTGCTTTAAGACCATTTTATTTGCTATGTTGTAAGTTGGTCAAGTGTGATGATGTCTTTATTAGTGTTTACTCCCTCAGGATCCAAAATTTCAAATGCTCCTAGTAGGCGTTGATAAATAGTATCTAACATTTAATTTCACATTTAATTTTTTTTATTTTTTTCATTTTACTTTAGGATAAAACACAGTGTTTATAAATATGCTGGATTCAAACATTGGGTAATATATATCAAAATGAACTTTTAACTTATAAACCATAGGTGCCTACTTGATTAAGGCTAAATATTTATAAACACATAAAGTGTATTAGAAGAGTGAAACAATAACATAGTAGGTCGAAGCACAAGTTAAACCACAATATGTACAGGAGACCCTAATATAGTAAGATGCATATTTAAATATTTTCAACTATTTAGACGTGCTTCTTTCCATGGTGTAAATAGATATTCAATCATCTAATTCATTATAGGTTTTTTTTCTAAAAAAAATAGGTGGATACCAAAAACTAAGAAAACTAATTCCAATGAGATTGAAATTGAAAATTGAAAATTCTCTGCAGTTGACTAATTTGATCTATTAATTTGTTATGAAAATCACATCAACATCATCACCTCTCAATTGCATTCTAGGACCCCTGCAAATAAAAGGCTATCTATTTTATTTTTTACATAAAGGTTGCAGTTGCCCTTCCTATTTTATTTCATCTAGTTCTAGTAGTAGTAAGAAGAAAGTAATTTTACATTTCTTCCCATCTCAAAATCTCAAATTGTTCAATATATGAATTCCATATGCATAATTTCAACTCTGTCTCACCAACCTTTTAATATCTAGCAAAGTCCCATTTGTGTTCTCGACACTCCTACCTACCTCTCACTAGATTACTATTTAGATTTCTAATAAATAAATGTTAGAATGACGTGGCTTTCTACAAGGTCCTAAAAATCTAATTCAAAGACAAACTATTTATTTAAACATCCGGCTAAATCACAAAGGACAACATTCTACTACCAGAATGAAAAAGAATATATATATATATATATATATATATATATATTATATTACATATATATATATATAGACCTTACGAAAGATTATCACAACAGCACTAAGCGAGAGATCAATATAATCAAGACCAAAACAAATTTATTATACACAAGAGAGAGAAGGTCAAGGGTTTTAGTATTTGCCTCAAAAATTCCGCTCTGAAGATTGACTGCGATGTACGTTTTTTTTTTCTCTCCTTCCTTCCTTTCTCTGTCTTATCTCTCTCTCTCTCTCTCTCTCTCTCTCTCTCTCTCTCCCTCCCTCCCTCCCTCCCTCTCTCTCTTTCTTTCTCCTGCATTCAGCAGGAAAACTGCGTTGTCCTTCTTCTTCTTATTATTTTTTTTGGTATTTAAGTTAGGGTAAGATTTGATAGGATCAAATCTAAACCAACTAAATATATCATTATCTAATTAGTTAGTATTAAATAATTATAAGTGAAAAAAAATATCATATTTTTAGACAAATATCCTGTTTATTATTATTATTATTATTATTATTATTATTATTATTATTATTATTATTATTATTATTATTAATGTGAACTTTATAATTCTAGGTCATTACAATCTACCAACCTTAAAAGAAATTTTGTCCTTGAAATTTAAAATACAGGAAGAATAATTTACCTGCATTGGTGAAAATGTATGGATATTCTTTTCAAACATCATCCTCGCGCTCCCAAGTAGCATCTCCCCTTGAATATCGGTCCCAAGCAACTAAAACAAGTGGAATTGATCGATTTTTCAATATTTTCTCCTGTCGATCTAGAATCGCAACAGGCCTAGTATTGAAAGACAAGTCTACATCCAATTTCAATTCCGAATAATCCAAAACATGCATCTGAAACATAACGCCTCAATTGTGATACATGAAACACATCGTGCACCCCTTCTAAAGACGAGGGTAGCATCAACTTGTAAGCCACTTCTCCCACTCTTTCCACAATTTCAAACGGTCCAATGAATCGTGGTCCCAACTTCCCTCGCCTGCCGAAACGAATAACTCCTCGAGTTGGTGATATTTTGAGAAACACCTTATTACCAACCACAAATTCCAAAGGTCTCCAATGTTGATCTGCCCAACTCTTCTGTCGATCCTGTACTGCCTTGAGATGCTCTCTCACTACTCTGATCTTATATACCATTTGAGTTACTAACTCATGTCCAAAAAGTCTCCTTTCACTCATATCGTCCCAACACAATGGCGATCTACACTTCCTCTCATATAATGCTTCAAATGGAGCCATCTTTATACTTGCCTGATAACTGTTATTATATGAAAATTCCACCAGATGCAAGTGGTCCTCCCAAGATCCAACAAAATCCATCATGCATGCCCTCAACATGTCCTCCAGTATCTATATTGTTCTTCCTGATTGTCCATCCGTTTCTGGATGATAAGAAGTGCTAAAACTCAGCCGACTGCCCAAACTTTCCTGTAATCTCATCCAATATTGTGATCTGAACCTAGTGTCCCTATCTGATACAATCTCAGCTGGAACTCCGTGCAGTCTGACCACTTCTCGGATATAGCGATCAGCTAAAATCTCCATGCTCTGACCTACACGAAATGGTATAAAGTGAGCTTACTTTGTGAGGCGATCCACTATAACCCATATAGCATTGTTTCCCTTTGAGCTACGAGGAAGTGCTGTCATAAAATCCATGGTTATTCTCTCACACTTCCATTCGGGTATAGGAAGTGGTTGAAGAAGTCCTCATATTCTGCGATGTTCGGCTTTAACCTGCTGACACACCAGCCACTTTGATACATGACTGGCTATCTCTCTCTCCATTCCGTTCTACCAAAATTGTTGCTTTAGATCTTTGTACATCTTGGTACTTCTTGGATGTATCGAATATGCAGAACTGTGAGCTTCTTCTAACACCTGTTGTTTAATATCTCCCTTGGGTACACACAACCTATTGCCATACCGAAGGGACCCATCAACATGAATGGAAAAATCTGACCTTAAACCTGTCTCCACCTATTTCCGAATCTTTTGAAGATGATTGTCTCCTTCCTGCACTGTCTTGACCTTCTCATTTAAACTAGACTGAATTCTCATTATCGTCAATTGTTTCGAAGTCCCAGGCATAGTCACTTCCAAACCCAAATTCATCATATCCTTTACTAACTCTTTCTATTGTATAAGATACATAGTCATCGGCCTTCTACTCAATGCATATGGTACGACATTAACTTTACTGGGATAATATTGCAAATCTATATCGTAGTCAGCCATTAATTCTAACCACTTTCTCTGTTTCATATTAATCTCCTTCTGGGTAAATATGTATTTCAGACTCTTATGATCTGTATAAATTTCTATCTTATTTCCCAATAAGTAATGCCTCCAGATTTTCAAAATAAAGATAACTGCTGCCAGTTCCAAATCATGTGTAGGATAATTTTTTTCATAAAGTTTGAGCTGTCTTGAGGCATAAGCAATTACCCTACCATTCTGCATAAGGACACATCCTAACCCTCTTCCTGATGTATCACTATATACCACCATCCCTCCGGGTCCATCTAGTATCACTAATATTGGTGCAGTAGTCAACTTCCGCTTTAGTTCATCAAATGTATTGTTACACTCGTCGGTCCATATATACTTCTCTCCCTTACTGTATGCCCGAAAAATTGAATCTTTCTTTAAATTGTCAATTTAATTTTGAATTACAGCAATAAACGAAAATTACAAAATAAATTCGAGATTACAAGAATAGGGATCAATTGATTTCGATTCCCCTTTATTTTTGTGGGTTCTAGCAGTGGTAGTCTTAATTCTGCACTCCATTGACGATCTGATCTAGATCGGGATGAAAATTGGTAATCCTCCTTCTGAATTTTTGGACCCCGATATCTGAAAAATTGCCTCTCCAAAGAATCTCCCCCTGTTCTGAACTCTGCTCCCAATTTTATAAATTGAAGAGCGCTTCCAATCCGGCTCAAAATCTTCCCTCCAATCCGGATTAAATCTATGTAATTAATCCCTAAAAATTTGGATCACCATGCAAACCAAACGGAAGTGGAACGGAAGCGGAAAACATCCCGTGGGAGCTCCCGCAGGTCTCCCGCAGGTTGCAACCCACGGGAGCTTCGGGGTGCAACCCATGGGATCTCCCGCAGGTGCCCACCCGCGGGAGTTCCCGCTGAAAATTCCCGCGGGTGGCAACCCGCGGGGAATATTCCCCCCTTTTTTCTTCTCTTTTTTTTATGTCTACATAACCCCCTCCAAAGTTTTCAAAATTCTGTATTGAATTGTAACGAATTTCGAAACACTTTGGACTCTTTGATTTTAGCTCTGTAGCCTTCATCGTGATTTTTATGGTATACTGTGAACTTTATTCTGAAATCACTATCTTCTAGCTGTTTTGTTACTTGAGGTATACTGTTGAACCTCTTCGATGTATCAGAAATTGCTTCTAGCGAGTTTTCTTGATGCTACCCATTGTACCTGTGCAGCCAAGCCAAACTTTTGCTTGTAGTTTGCTTCAGAAAATTTATTTGTCTGCATGCAAAAAAATATTTTTGACGTCTCGTTCAGAGGCTAAGGGCATGATAGATGTGTAATAGATTTGATAGACAGAGGTAACTTGATGTAGAACGGGTCGCGGATGCGTTTATGAGCCGATTCGAAAAACAAAAACAAAATAAAGGAAAGTGATGACGGCCCAGTTTAGAAACTAATGATGACGGCCCAGTTTAGAAACAAACTAGTTGTAGGCAAATTTTATTATTTTTATTTCTGTTTTTTTAGTTGGATTAGGATTTCCGTCTTTAAATTGGATTAGGGTTTCCGTCTTTAAGTTGGATTAGGGTTTCATGTTTGGGTCTATAAATATGGTTATTTTTCATTGTTGAGGGAGGATCAAATTTTATAAAATTTATATATTTCTCTACAATTGTGAGTTTCAGAGGTGAAACTTTGTCTATTTTTTCTGAGAATAATCGTTGATTATTTTCGATCCTTTTCTATGCTAACTCGCTGCGTCAGGTGGTATCAGAGCGGTTACAGTTCAGACTACAATGGCCAGTTTAGGAAGCGGTCATGTCCAGAACGTTGTTCAGGATGTGGAAGCCTTGCGAACCAGAATAGAGGCTCAAGAGGCGGCAGTCAGAACCTTGGAGCAGAATTTTGATCAGAGATTCCGGCGTATGGAACGACGCTTTGAAGATTTGATCGACAAATTTGATGCCCTGGGAAACGATGACAACAGAAACGACAATGGTGGTAGGTTGCGACCAAGAGAAAGGAATGCTCAAGGCGAGCCTGTTAACAATCGTGGGCAACCAGCCTATGATGAATCAGATGACGAAGAAGATTCGGTGTTGAATGAAGATCGAAACAGACATACCAGACAAGGAAGAGGTGGCGGCAATGGTAGGTTTAATAATTATGATTTCGGTTATGGTGATAATGGTGATTTTAAATTAAAAGTGGGTATTCCTAGTTTTAAGAGGAACTTGAATATTGAAGATATTATTGATTGGATTGCTGAAATTGATCGATTCTTTGAGTATATGGAAATTCCACAGGAGAAAAGGGTGAAACTGGTAGCCTGCAGATTGAAGGGAGGAGCTTCTGCATGGTGGGAGAGGTTGCAGAATAGGAGGTATCGGGAAGGAAAGCAGCCTGTCAGAACCTGGTACAGAATGAAACAGGTTCTGCAGAGAGATTTTCTGCCACCAGATTATGAGCAGATTTTGTTCCAGCAATACCAAAGATGTCACCAGGGCCAGAAAACTGTCCATGAGTATACTGCAGAATTTATGAGGTTGGCTGAAAGGAATGATTTACGAGAGAGTGAAGGACAGCAGGTGGCACGGTATTTAGATGAATTGAAACCTCATATTAGAGACAAATTTGGGGTTCAAGTATTGCGAAATTTAAATGAAACCAAGAACATGGCTGTTAAAGCTGAACTGATGATGCAAGAGAAGGGTGGAGGCAGGTTTGATTCTAACAGGCGTACATACGGGAATGATAATCTTCAGAAGATTCTGCAGACAGGACTAAATCTGTCCAGGAGTTGCAGAGTCGTAGCGAGCGGAAAGATGATAAGGAGGCTGGAAAGAAAGTGGCTGTAACTAAGGAGGGTCAGAAATCAGCCAATCCTTATGCGAAACCTATGCTTGGGAAGTGTTTCAGATGTAACCAGCCTGGTCACAGATCTAATGAATGTCCTAACAGAAAACCAGTTAATATGGTTGAAAGGGACGATAATGAAGTCTGTTGCGAACCTGATGGGGATGATGATACATATGAGGAGTATGATGAGAGTAATGAGCAGGCTTATGTGATCAGAAAATTGATGCTAACGCCTAAGCAAGAGGACAACACTCAAAGACATCAGTTGTTTCGCACTAGATGTACTATTAATGGTCGTGTGTTTGATTTAATCATTGATAGCGGCAGTTGTGAGAATATCATTAGTAGAGAGGCTGTTGAGGCATTGCATTTATCTGTAGAAAAGCATCATCATCCGTATTCTATTGGATGGATTAAAGCAGCAGAGAAAATTCAGGTGAAGGAGCGTTGTAAGGTACCTTTTTCCATTAGTAAATATAGGGATGAGGTATATTGTGATATTGTAGATATGGATGCATGTCATCTTTTATTTGGTAGACCTTGGCAATTTGATATGAATGCACAGCATGCTGGTAAAGGTAATGTGTATAGTTTAGAGAAAGATGGGGTGAAGTTTACATTACTTCCTCTAAAAGCAAGCAACCGTCCTAAAGCTTCTAAAGTGGAGGGACGATCTTTCCTAACTATTACACAGACTGAACAGGAAATGGAGGATGCAGTTAGAGAGTCACAGATTGTGCATGCTTTAATTGTAAAGCAAATTACAACAGTTGGTGATGAGCAGATGAATGAGGAGATGGCAGAAAAGGTGAAGCCTTTGTTAGAGGAGTTTAAGGAAATTATACCAGAAGAATTACCTGATGGCTTACCTCCTATGAGGGATATCCAGCACCATATTGATTTGATTCCTAGAGCTAGTTTGCCGAATCTGCCACATTATAGAATGAGTCCGAAAGAGAGTGAAATTTTGCAAGAAAAAATACAGGAGTTGTTGCAAAAGGGATATATTAGGGAGAGCATGAATCCATGTACTGTTCCTGCATTATTGATACCTAAGAAAGATGGAAGTTGGAGGATGTGTGTTGACAGTAGGGCGATTAATAAAATTACGATTGGGTACAAGTTTCCTATTCCTCGGTTGGAAGACATGCTAGATAGATTGAGTGGAGCAGAAGTGTTCAGCAAAATTGATTTGCGAAACGGGTATCATCATATTCGAATTAGGCCTGGTGATGAGTGGAAGACAGCCTTCAAGACAAAGGAGGGACTTTATGAGTGGCTAGTTATGCCATTCGGGTTGTCAAATGCTCCTAGTACTTTTATGCGAATCATGAACCAGGTACTAAAACCTTTTATTGGCAGATTTGTTATGGTTTAGTTCGATGATATTCTGATTTATAGTAGATCAGATGAAGAGCATTTTGTGCATTTGAGGGAAGTGCTAACTGTTTTGCAAGAAAATAAATTATATGTGAATTTAAAAAAGTGCAGTTTTATGGTCGGAAAATTGTTATTTCTTGGCTTTGTAGTTAGTGCTGAAGGTATTTAAGTTGATGAGGAAAAGGTCAAGGCAATTAAGGAGTGGCCAACCCCTAAAACGGTGACTGACTTGAGGAGTTTTCTTGGGTTGGCTAGTTTTTATAGAAGATTTATTCGACATTTCAGTACTGTAGCAGCTCCTCTTACGGAGTGTTTAAAGAAAGGAAAATTTCAATGGTATGATGAAACGGAGTCGAGCTTTGCAGTGTTGAAGGAAAAGTTGTGTTCTGCCCCAGTTTTAGCATTACCAGATTTTGATAAATTGTTTGAAATAGATTGTGATGCGAGTGGGGTAGGGATTGGAGCAGTTTTATCCCAAGAAAAGAGGCATGTTGCATTCTTTAGTGAGAAATTATGTGAAGCTAGACGAAATTGGAGCACTTATGATAAGGAGTTCTATTCTGTTGTGCGAGCCTTACGAACATGGGAGCATTATTTGATTGGTAGAGAATTTGTTTTGTATTCAGATTGTGATGCTTTGAAATATTTAAATAACCAGACCAGAAATAGCAAAGATATGCATGCAAGGTGGGTTCAGTTTTTACAGAAATTCCCATTTAATTTGAGGCATAAGGCGGGTGTGCAAAATAAGGTAGCTGATGCATTAAGTAGGAGAGCTACTTTGTTAGTGACATTAAGTAATGGGATTGTAGGGTTTGAGCACTTGAAGGAGTTATATGAGGCGGATGAAGATTTTAAAGAGATTTGGGAAAAATGTAGTAGTAAACAGCCTTGTGCAGATTTTCACATTCATGATGGGTTCTTAATGAGAGGCAATCAGTTTTGTATTCCTCAGTCTTCTTTGAGGGAGAAAGTCATTCGTGATTTGCATGGTGGTGCTCTAGCAGGTCATTTGGGCAGAGACAAGACTATTGCTGCTGTTAGTGAGCGATTTTATTGGCCTTATTTGCGTAGAGATGTGGGCAGACTGGTGCAAAGATGCTATGTATGTCAGACAGCAAATGGTCAATCGCAAAATACTGGATTCTATATACCTTTGCATGTTCCTGACAATATTTGGGAGGATTTGTCCATGAATTTTGTGCTTGGACTACCTCGTACTCAGCGGGGAGTCGATTCTGTTTTTGTTGTTGTTGACAGATTTTCAAAGATGGCACACTTTATTCCTTGCAGAAAAGTTGCAGATGCTCAAAGCATAGCCAAGTTATTCTTTAAAGAAGTTGTGCGTTTGCATGGGGTCCCAAAGTCAATTACATCTGATCGTGACAGGAAGTTCCTTAGTCATTTTTGGCGAACTCTTTGGCATATGTTCGATTCTTCTTTAAATTACAGCAGTACTGTCCATCCTCAGACAGACGGTCAAACTGAAGCCACGAATAGGACTTTGGGAAATTTGATTCGCAGCATTTGCAGAGACAAACCAAAGCAGTGGGATGTTGTATTGGCGCAGGCAGAATTTGCATACAACAGTGTTGTTCATAGGACAACCGGAAAGTCACCTTTTTCAGTTGTCTACACTAAAACGCCTCAACATGCACTGGACTTGATTCAGCTGCCTAAAAAAAACAGATAATAGCATTGCAGCGAAGCATATGGCAGAGCAGTGGCAATCTGTTACAGAAGAAGTCAAGCAGAAAATTGAGCAGTCTAATGCAAAGTATAAGAAGGCAGCAGATAGGTATCGCAGAGGTCAGATTTTTGTAGTAGGGGATCAAGTGATGGTGTTCCTCCGCAGAGAAAGATTTTCAGTTGGCAAGTATAGCAAGTTGCAGTCCAAGAAATATGGGTCATATCCAATTGAGAAGAAAATTAATGATAATGCCTATGTTGTTGGGTTGCCTAATAGTATGGGAATATCCAAAACATTTAATGTGGCAGATATTTATCCATTCTATCCAGATGATGAACCGCTATATCCGGAAAACTCGAGGTCGAGTTTTTCTCAGGTGGGAGAGAATGATGTAGAACGGGTCGCGGATGCATTTATGAGCCGATTCGAAAAACAAAAACAAAATAAAGGAAAGTGATGACGGCCCAGTTTAGAAACTAATGATGACGGCCCAGTTTAGAAACAAACTAGTTGTAGGCAAATTTTATTATTTTTATTTCTGTTTTTTTAGTTGGATTAGGATTTCTGTCTTTAAGTTGGATTAGGGTTTCCGTCTTTAAGTTGGATTAGGGTTTCATGTTTGGGTCTATAAATATGGTTGTTTTTCATTGTTGAGGGAGGATCAAATTTTATAAAATTTATATATTTCTCTACAATTGTGAATTTCAGAGGTGAAACTTTGTCTATCTTTTCTGAGAATAATCGTTGATTATTTTCGATCCTTTTCTACGCTAACTTACTGTGTCATAACTATTAACGTGTCTTCTGGAATATGAGCAAAGATATAATGTTAATATGCTTATTCGATAACAAGTAGAGGTATGATTTTAACGTGCTCATTAGATAACAAACAGAGGTGTGATGTTAACGTACTCATTAGGTGAAAAGCAGAGGTATGATGTTAACATGCTCGTTAGATGATAAGCAGAGGTATGATGTTAACGTATTTATTTGAGGTCAAGCAGAGGTATCATGTTAACGTGCTCATTAGAATCCTAACCGTTCAGTGACATCTAGTATGACGGATCAGGAAAAGACAGAGGTGTCATTAAACATGTCTCAAAACTCAACCTATTCAGAGAATCTGGTCATGATAGGAATGAGTTAATGAAATAGAGGTGACGGTTAACGTATTTAGCCTTAGAATTTGACTATCAGAGGTAACTGTTAACTTGATAGGGAGATAATTTTCGTCAGAGGTAATTTTTAACTTAACGATATAAAAAACAAGTTCATCAGAGCCTGTAATGTTAGACTTGATGAAGTGTTAGTTTTCTTTTCTGTCAGAGGTGAAAACTTAATATGACAGGAGATTTAATCGGATTTTTATCTCATTTGATTTTGAATTATGATGTCAGAGGAATGATTTTAACTTGACAAATATTTTGGAGTGTCACTTGCTCTGCTGGAGAAAAATGACAAGAAAAGTTTTGTTATCAGAGGTGAAATCTTAACGTGACAAGAAATTTCATTGGGCATGATCTCATGGAGAAAAATGATTTGATTTTGTATTCGGGTATCAGAGGTATGATTTTAACGTGATAAGGATTTGATTGGATTTGATCTCATAGAGAAAATCGACTCGATTTTGTATTCAAATGTTAGAGGTATGATTTTAACGTGACAAATATTTTGTAGAGTCACCGGTTCGGCTGGAGAAAAGTGACGAGAAAATTCTTGCTGTCAGAGGTGAAATCTTAACGTGACAGGAGATTTGATTTGACATGGAGAAAAATGATTCAATTTTGTACTCGGGTGTCAGAGATATGATTTTAACGTGACAAGTATTTTAGATACTTACTGACTCTACTAGAGAAAATTAATGAGGAAAGTTTTACCGTCAGAGGTGAAATTTTAACTTAACAGGGGATCGATCTGATTAGGATTTTTAGCAAACCCTTAGCTATCAACGGATTTGATTAGTCTTTACCAAGTACCGTTTGAGTTGAGCTAGCATATTATTTTTCTTAACATGGTGAGTTGTCGAGGGTTTCATTTGGGCTTAAATGCCAAATTTTTCCTCTTTTCTTTGACTTAGCAGCTTAGGGCAGTGATGTATACTTATATTTGATAAGGATACTGTTGTGACAGTCATAGGATTTTTAGCAAACCCCCAGCTATCAATGGGTTTGATTTGCCTTTATGAACTACCGTTTGAGTTGGACTAGCCATATTATTACCCTCAGCATAGTGAGTTGTCAAGGATTTCGTTTGGACTTAAATGTCAAACTTTTTCTCTTCCCTTTACTTTAGCAGTTTTGGACAGCTCATGTTTTTACCCACGCATGATGGGTTGGCGAGAAATTTAGTCTCTTCCCATTATCTTGAAAGCATTTGGCAACTCATATTTTTACCCCAGCATGATGGGTTGGCGAGAAACTGGGTCTATTTCTGTTGCCTTAAAAGCATTGGGGAATTCATACTTTTTTCCCTAACATGATGAGGTTGGCGAAAAATTTATTATCTTCCCATTGCCTTGATGGCATTGGGCAATTCATACTTTTACCCCCAGTATGATGGGGTTGGCGAGGATTTCGCTTGGCTTACATGCCAAACGTTTTCTCTATCCTTAGTCATAGAGACGTAAGATTCATTTTTATTTTATATCTCCAGTTGGGGTGCAGAGCTACACACTAGCGGCCAGCATTTATTTATTTGTTGTGTTGAAAAAGAGGTCGGATGACTTCATTCCCTTAAGAATAATATTTCTTCAGGAATTTTTTTTTGATCTGTATCATCATCCGGTCACCGTTTTGATTGATCAATCGGTATGCTCTATTTGAGTAAACCGTCTCCACTACAAATGGGGCCTTCCATTTTGGCTGAAATTTGCCTTCAGTCTTGTGCGTCATGGCTAAGACAAAGTCATCCATTTTGCAAGTTCTTTCTTGTACTTTTTGTTGAAGGTGCTCTCGAGATTTACGCTTGATACTACTTGATTTGTTATTGCACGTTCAAGATGCAACCTTAGCCCTATATTTGTGGGCTTAGCCTCATATTTTTAACTGGCAGAGCCTCGCGACCGGGCTAGTATAACTTTGCGTTATACGCTGTGTTGGATTTGTGTGCATGTTTAGCCTTACACACTGAGTTAGTTTCGCATTTTAGTTGCGGGCATAACTTTGAACTCCGTAAGGACATAGCCTCGCATTTAAATAACTTTACGCTGGCTTAGTGTGGCATTATATGCGGAGTTTAACTTTGTATGCAATGTTTACTGGACGTGGGTCTCACCCCCTACGTGGCCACATTTGATTGGTTACGAGCCCATTATAAGTCAACGGGCCACCTTCTTCTTCATCGGATATTATGCAAGGTTACTGGTTGGCTTGACGCCTTAAGTCTCTGACGCAGACCTTAACCTTCCGCTTCTTGAAGTTGATGCGGGGCTGAGAGTCAGTTTCACATTTTGGCCGTGAGCATAGTCTCACGTTTGATGACTTTACGCTGGCTTGGCCTCGAATTGTGTGCAGAGTTTGCTTTTGCATTGCATAAAAGGTTATTGGTATGGGGCCTACCCCCTGTATGGGCCACACTTGAATGGTCATTATAATTCAATTGACCACCTTCTTATTCTTTGAAATTTACGCGAGATTGAGAGTTAGCTTTGCATTTTAGCCGTGAGCATAGCCTCGCATTTAAATAACTTTATGCTGGCTTGCCTCGTATTGTACGCAGGATTTAGCCTCTCGTTCTTTCTTCGGGCTTAGCCTCGCATTAAACGCAAGTTTATGTGATTGTAGATCTCACTCTCTGTGTCAACCTCATTCGGCTCTTCATAGAGTTCACCATATGGTAACAAATCTCTTCCATCTTTGTGGCAGATTATGCGAGACTTGGTATTAGCCTTTCATTATGATGATTCTGTGCAAGGTTGAGACTTGTTCTTGCATTATAGCACTTCCACGCTAGGCTAAAACTTAGCTTCTGCATTTTTTTTGTGCAAGGCTGGAACTTATTCTCGCATTCTGATTCATTTTCAAACTCGGGATTAGCCTCGCACGCTGTATTATATCATGCACGCTGGCTTGGTTTTGTGTACCGTAGGTTTAATGTGAGGCTACAAGTTAGCCTTGTTTTAGCATTTTTTTCCGATAATGGAAATCACGTGGGTTGCCAGATAGCCTCGCGTATACGTTATCCTCATGTTTCAACTATTTTATGTGGGGTTACAAATTAGCCTCGCATTTTGGAGCTTTCGTATTGTTGCTGGCTTTACTTTGGATAGTCTTGCATTGTTCACAGATATTAGCCTCGCGTTCTTTACGTTGGCTTTGCCTCGTGTTGTATGCGAGGATAACTTTACGTTCCGGATTCATATGTATCCCTGTTTGGCTGGATGTGGATCTCACCCCCTGCATAGGACTTGTTTGACTGTCCATTGAGTTCGTCACGCAGTAATAGATTACCTTTTTTTGTAGTGGGCTACGCAGGGTTGAACCTTAGCCTTACATTTCTGTTCACTTTTGTACTATGGATAAGTTCTGTGTATTGGCTTAGCATCGCGCACTAATATAACCATGCACGCTAGTTTAATTTTGAATTAGCCTCGCGTCTGATGACTTTACGCTGGCAGTCTCGAATTAATTTCATGCACTACATGATTTTACATTGGTTTAGCCTCACATTGTCCGCGGGCATAGCCTTGTATTCTTGCTTTGGGCTTGGCTCGCATTATACGCGAGATTCTCTGGCATGTCACCCCCTGTGTAGACCCCATTTGGTTGATCAGGGAGTCCATCATAGAGCAAGGCAAAGCTGAGTGTCAGCCTTGCGTCTTGATAGTTCTAGATAGGTATGAGTCTTGGCTTTGTATTTTGACACTTCTGCATTGTGCTAGACTAGAACTTGGCCTTGCATTCTGGTTGACTTTAAGGAAGTTAGCTTCGACTTTGGATTATGATTTAACCTTGCCTATACATCGGTTTAGACTTGTGTGTTGGCTTAACCTTGCGCACTGAATTAGACTTGTGCACTGGTTTAACCTCGCGCACTAAATAAGTCTCTTGCTTTACTTGCAAAATAGCCTTGCGTCTGGCTGACTTTAAGTCAGCTAGGCCCCGCATTTTATGTGGGGTTTAGCTTCTCGCTGTGGATGTGGGTCCTACCCTCTGTGTGGATCCCATTTGGCTCGCATATGGCTGAAACTTAGTTTTGCTTTTCAGGCATGGGCATAAACTTGCATTCTGGATCAATTTACACTGGTTTGGTTTTTGACTTAGACTCGCATCAGATAACTTTATGCTGGTTTGGTCTTGAATCAGTTTTGCGTCTACAATAACTTTACGCTAATTTGGTCTTGCACAGTACGTAGATTTTAACCTCGCATTATACGTAGAGTTGGACTTATGCGTTGGTTTAGCCTCGCGCACTAAGTTAGACTTGTGCGCTGGTTTAGCCTCGCACACCGAACTAGATTCATGCACTGACTTAGCTCGCACATTGAGTTAGCTTTGCATTTTTTGTTGCGAGCATAGCCTCGCATTTAGATGAGATTACACTGACTTTGTTTTACATAGTCTCACATTGTTTATAGGTCTTAGCCTCGCGTTCTTTACATTGGCCTAGCCTTGCGTTGAATGCGGGCATATCCTCTCGTTCTGGCAAATTTAACTCAATCCCGTGTTCAACGCGGATTTTGGAGTGTTCTTCTCCTCTTGCAGCGATTTTGAGTTCACTCTAGAACTCTTTTAACTTTCTTCATCTCCTTTGCTTCATATTCCCTTCATCCTCGAATGTGAGAATTTCCACCTTAAAGCAAGGGTTGTAATTTTGGAGAAATTGCAGTGAATTGTTTGTACAATAATCTCATGCAGTGGAGCCTTAACACTCATATTGGCTCGCCAGCTATGGTACACTGATTACTGTATCCATAATCAGTTATAAAGCTAGTTCATCCTTGCAGAGGTCTTTCAGCCTCTTGACTCGATGGGTATGAGATAGAACCATCAGATGTATCATATATTTATTTATTATTTCGGGTCTTGGTAAAAAGTTCTCATGAATTCTTGCAGGAAGCAAGATATGTTGCTCACAATCGGGCACCTTTAATTTGGTGGTCTGTCATTCTTAACAAGAGCCTTTATCACCACAAGCGCTTTGTTAGAGGCATTATACACCATATCAAGGATACAGATCACAACCTCACTGCCCCACACTTGGTATGTTAGTATATCCAGCTAACATCGAGTTTCTTAGATCAAATTCCTTTCATGTATTTGATCAAACACTTTGCGGGTTTCTTCCAAATTGCCCAAGAGTGCATACCCATTGATCGACGTGTTTCACTGAGATAGTATCTCGACACCACATTATGTTAAACACTGCCAGTGCGAGCATGATCTGTTCGCACTTCACAAGATCATCGATCATCGAATTCCAACATAGAGTCTTTTGGACAGAACCATCATCGAACACCTTGTGAGTAAACTCGACAGCCTTTGCTGACACAGCATACATATGGATGAGGACGCTCGAGATGTAGGGATCGGTCTTGAAGGTGATGGAGCACTCGAAAGTTACATGAACAGAGGAATTTTAGCAACGGTAGCAGCATCAGAATTCGCCAGGTGTGATCTTTTGTGACTGCCAAGAGCTTCGCCTGAGTTGAACACTCGGAAGCAGACATGGAATTCATGATGGATGCGCTGGAGTAATTCCGTAATGGCGCGAACCTGTTTTTCATTGGAGAGATTCCTTTGCAGTTCGGCCTGTTTGGGAAGTTCCCCACTTCGGTGCTACGTCCATCAGGGTCTCGGGCATGATCCCACCGAAGTTCAGCAGCCTACTAGTTTTGTATGATACTGACATATCGGTTTAGATTCGGGTAGAGCTCGGTTTGTGCTCCGGGTTGTGAAACCTCTACTTGCAAGCAGAGCTATTCTTAACTTTATTTTATCTAGTGCTTTCTCATCTTCTGAACCGAAGATGCTAGACGCATCAAAATCTTTGAATAAAGAATTGCTCTCCTCATAATCAAAATCTTCTTTCTTGATTGTTTTCTTATTACCAATGCTCAAATTGAGACAATAAAGATTGGATTTGAAGTGGAAGCGTTGTTTTTTTTTTTGTGGGGAGTCGAATTCTGACTCCATCTCGACATCGACTCCTTCAACCTTCATGTTTGAATTGATATCTGCATCGACTTCTTCTTCTTCTTCCGCTTTATTCTCGGCAGTGGCAATAGCGATACTCGACAAATCGATATTTTAGATTTGATGGGTGGAGGAAAATCGAAGAATGATTAAGGTGATTTTTTAAATTTTTTTTTTTTTGCCGCAGGATCACCGCACTGTAGGTGCGCATGCAGGCGTGCAAGTGGGACCATTGCATGGGTGGGCCCCGCGCCAATTATTGTTTTTTTGTTTTTTTGTTTTTTAATAATTATTATTATTATTATTATTATTTATTTTTTTATTTTTATAAAAATTTTTATTACTATTTTTTAATTTCTATTTATTATTATTTTTTAAATTTGCATTTTTTTATTTTTATTTTCTTTTTTTAAAAATTTTTCTATTTCTTTATTTTTTTTCTTCGTTTTTTTACTCTTTGTTTCTTCTTTTTTTAAAAAAATATTTATTTATTTTTAATATTTATTCATTATTTTTTTATATTATTTTTCTTTTTCTTTATTTTTTCCTCTTTTCTACTTCTTTTTATATTTTTTTATTTTATTTTAATTTCTTTTTCTTTTTCTTTTGCTCAACCCGTGCGGAAGAGAGGGGAAAAACACGGGTGGTCCAGGTGGGCCCTACCAGAGCACAGTACTTTTTTTTTTCTTTTTTTCCTTTTTTTTTCTTTTTGTTTTTTCTCTTCAACCCGTGCGGGGAGAGGGGAAAGCGTGGGGCCTAGGTGGGCCCCACCCAAACGCTGTATTTTTTTTTTTTTGATCTTGTCAATTTTTTTTGGGAGATAACGCTTTACTTTTCTCTTTTTTTGATTGGTGATGACATGTTAATTTTATTATTTTTATTTTTATTATTTTATTATTATTTTTTTGGGCGATGACGCCTCACTTTTTAATTATTATTTTTTTATCGTAGATGAGGTCTTTTCAATTTATTTTTATTTTATTTTAATTATTATTTTTTATTTTTAGCTTATTTTATTCTATATATTACTTTTTTTATTATTATTATTATTTTTGTCTCACGGATTCGGCATCCCACGGGTTGCATCCCGCGATTGCATCCGCGAGTTGCATACCGTGGGTTGCATCCACGGGTTGCGTCCCACGATTGCATCCGTGGGTTGCACCCCGCAATTGCATCCTTGGGTTGCATCCCGCGGATTGTATCAAGTTTTGTCAATTTATTTTTGTGGGCGATAACGCCTCAAATGTTTTTTTTATGGGCGATAACGCTTCACTATATATTTTTTTATACAGACGATGACGTCTTGTTTTTTTATTATGGGTGATAACACCTCATAATAATTTTTTTTCTTCTAACAGGCGATGACACCTTGTTAATTTAGTGGGTGATGACGCCTCACCTTTTTTTTCGACAGACGATGACGTCTTATCTTTTTTTTATGGGCGATGACGCCTCATAATTTTTTTTTAATAGGCGATGACGCCTCACTTATTTTGACAGGCAATGACGCCTTGTCAATTTTGGTGGGCGATGACGTCCCACTTTACTTGACTATTACCCGGCGATGACGCCTAAGCTCTGAATCAAAAAAGATCAGATTCTGCCGCCGAAACTCCCACTGTGGTCGCCAATTCTTGTATGCCCAAAAAATTGAATCTTTTTTTAAATTGCCAATTTGATTTTGAATTACAGCAATAAAAAAATTACAAAATAAATTCAATATTGAAAGAATGGGGATCAATTGATTTCGATTCCCCTTTATTTTTGTGGGTTCTGGTAACGGTGGAGTCTTGATTCTACACTCCATTGACGATTTGATCTAGATCAGGATGAAGATTGGAAATTTTCCTTCTGAATTTTTGGACTCCGATCTCTGAAAAATTGCCTCTCCAAAGAATCTCCCCATATTCTAAACTCCGCTCCCAATTTTTTATATTGAGTAGTGCTTCCAATCTGGCTCAAAATCTTCCCTCGAATTCAGATTAAATCTACGTAATTAATTCCTAAAAATTTGGATCACCATGCAAACCGAACGGAAACGGAACGGAAGCAGAAGACATCCCGTGGGAGCTCCCGCGACGGCTTCCCGCGGGGTGCAACCCGCGGGATACCCATCCGCAGGAATAATTCCCGCGGGTGCCCGCGGGAGTTCCTGCAGAGCACCCGCGGGAATTATTCCTGCGGGTGTATTCCCGCGGGTGGCAACCCGCGCGGAATATTCCCCCCTTTTTTTCTTCTCTTTTTTTTTTATTTCTACGCTTACGCATCAATTTAGTCAAAGGTTCTGCTATTTTGGAAAAGTTCTGCACAAATCTCCGATAATACCATGCCAGTCCAAGAAAACTTCTCACCTCCGTCACTGTCTTGGGAATAGGCCAATCTTTCACTGCCTCCACCTTTTTGGGATCCACTGAAATTCCTTCACCCGAAACAATGTGTCCCAGAAAAGATATTCTGTCCAACCAGAACTCACACTTACTCAATTTTCCAAAAAGCCTCTCTTTCCTTAGAGTCTGCAACACTGTCCTCAAATGTGTTTCGTGATCTTCCCGAGTCTTAGAATAAATCAAAATATCATCAATAAAAACTACCACAAACTGATCCAAATACGGTGCAAACACCCTATTCATCACATTCATAAATACTGCTGGAACATTTGTCACACCAAATAGCATCACTAAAAATTTATAGTGACCATAACGGATTCTGAATGCAGTTTCTGGATATCCATTGCCTTCACACGTACTTGATGATATCCAGATCTAAGGTCTAATTTAGAAAACACCTTGGCTCCGCTAAGTTGATCAAATAAATCATCAATTCGGGGCATTGGCTATTTATTCTTGATTGTGACTCAGTTCAATTCTCTATAGTCAATGCAAAGTCTTTTGCTACCATCACTCTTGTTTACTAAAAGAACCGGAGCTCCCCACGGCGACGTACTCGGCTGAATGAAACCAAAATCCTTCAATTGCTCCAATTGCCTTTTTACTTCTATCAACTCGTCAGGTCCCATTCGATAAGGTGCCTTGGAAATAGGTACTGTACCAGGTATAATATTTATAGCAAATTCCACCTCCCTCTCTAGAGGCAACCCAGGCAATTCTTTAGGAAAAACATCTAAATACTCACACACCACTGGAGTCCACATATCCTGGCATCTAAAGTTGTGAGAATCCCTTCTGCCAGTTTTGCCCTAAACATGGCTGGCTCCAAAGATTTACTGCCACCAAGAAACTCGAACTTCGGATGCCTAGGAATTTTGAATATCACATTCTCTTCCTACAATCTATCACTGCATAGAAAGTATTTAGTCAGTCCATTCTCAAAATGATATCAAACCCCGCAGAATCAATTACCAAAAGGTTCACATAGAACTCCCTTGCATAAATAACTATAGGACGTAATTTACACTCTTTAGTAGATAAAATTATCTCATTCCCAGTATTAATGTTCCAACCCACAGATAAATTATCACAAGGGATGCAATAGTAGGAAACAAATGTAGATGATGCAAAACTATGAGTGCACCAGAATCAAATAATGTAAATGCTGGTGTAGCATGCACTAAGATAGTACCTGTCACCACATCACTATTCCCACTGGCATGTTCTAACGTCAGTGTAAAAGCATGTCCTTGCCTCTGGTTTCCTACTACCTGAGCCCTTTGGAAAGCCTGTTGCTTAGTGACCAGTGCGGAACCCCTCAAATTAGGTCTCTAGGTCCCTGCTGAGGTGGCGCTGGCAACCTTTGCTATTGAGGGGGTGCTGTAAGTCTTTGTTGCTATTGCTGTGATGCTGGTGCTCTGGTAATGTCACCTGTCTCTCATCGCTATGGACAACCTCCAATCTAATGATCCACCGAGCCACATATCAAGCACAAGTTATAGGCTCGTCTGCAGTCCTTCTGAACATGTATGGGTCGGAGACAGTAGTTGCAAACCATATTGTGATCATGCTACGTAGCATGATGCTTCTGGGGTGGTGCTAGAGTACCCTTACCAGTACTTCCGGTCGCCTGACTTATACTCCTTTTCTGGGATCCCACATAAATTTTTCTTTTCCTATAAGCTATCTGCTCTTGCACCCTTGTAGCATTCAAAACTTGAGCATAGGTTTCAAACTGTGGGGTGGCTATGCGTTCCTGAATCTCAAATTTCAACCCACTCTGGAACCTTCGAGCCATATCTATTTCTTGAGTCACCAACGATGGGGCAAACCTACTCAATTTGCCAAATTCCGCATGTAATCATCTACTGTCTGATTTCCTTACTTCAAATGGATAAACTGTTTTTCCAGATTCCACTGTGCCGTTTGGGGAAAGAATCTCGTATAAAAGCTCTCTTTAAAGGTCTCCCATGTTATCGGTTTTGCCAACCGATTCTCCTCGGCCAATCACCATGTGTGAGCAATGTCCATAAATTATATCTTTACCACCTCCACACGGTCTCCATCCACTACTCGTGCCGCACCCAACAAGTTCTCGGTGTCCACCAGCCACTGTTCTGCTTTCATAGGTTCCTCAGTCGCATAAAAGGGTGATGGATTCAACTTTCTGAAATCTGACACACTGCCTATCTTCTGCCTTAAAGCTACTAACTCCTGTCGCAATATCTTAGTTTGTTGTTGTTGATTCTTAATAAGTCCCTTAAGCAACTCCATCATGTTGGAATCCTCAGCTTGTGGAGGAATGTGGGAAGGAGTGATGCGACGACTGGTCATTTCTCTGAAAGATGAAGGATTTGGATTAAATCAGGAGGCGAAATGATAGAATATAAGGAATTAGAAAAATTGGACAAGAATAAGAATCAAGATAATTGTAATTCATGCATATGTCGCAGTAATCATAGTTTAAGGTTTCTAACTAGAAGTGAGCGTTGAACCTGACTCTGATACCAACTGTAACGCCCCGCACCTAAAAGACGGGAAGCGTTCGGCAACGTATTATAAATAAACACACCAACCCTAAAGTACTTTTAATAAAACTAAATGTTACCACCACTAAACCATATACATATGCACTGAAAGAAAAATAGGAAGGCAATAGTCAAACTTTTTTTATTCCAACAAAATATTAAATAAATCAATAAAAAAATCCAAAGAAGGGTAGTACTTATTACAACTTGAAATTTTGAGTCTTGAAAATAATAAACTAAGTGGACGAAGTAGTACGAAAAGGATCAAATAAATAAAAATTCCTCAAATGGCGCCTTACAAGGGAAACACTACTAATTGTCTCCTAACCCCTCGAAAAGTTGTTTCAGTTGTGGTGAGTCTTCTTCTTCAATATCCTACAAATTATCTGGTCATGTCAAAGTAGGGTCATTAGAACAACCTAGCAAGTACTACAAAAGAAGAAATAATAATATACAGGCACGCTATGTGTATATATAAATAAAACATAAAATAGAATAAAATTATAAAATCATTATAGTATCAAAAATTCAAACATTGTAAAGAATATGGAACATGTATTAAATTATACTTTTCTTAAAGAGAATGTCAACTTAACCACTAGTAGTGAAATATATATCTTGAATATTGTTGGAATTTAACATGATGGTAAAGAGTTATATAAGTTATAAAATCATGAATGTATTACAAATCATTACGATGGAGTAGAACATGAGAAATTACAGTTGTATTGAGGATAATAACAGTCAATGTGTATTTTCGTGTACACATGTTATGGATGGCATTAATTGTAACAAATACCAAAAATTTTAAGCATGCAAGTGTAATATGATATCATAATATGTTCATTGTGAATTTATTTGGAACTGTTAGAAATAGTGTGCCACATGTTTTATGAGTATCCCGTGCATACCCGGGACCACGGCCATGATTCCTGGTACTGCCCCAGGACGTACCACTAAGTACTAATGAACATGAACTCTGATGAGCCTAAACTCCAAGCGCGCAGCTCTATATAATGATGGTGATCCAGTAATCACTCAAAACCCCCATGGTTAGGTTCCTTTGTTCGGTTGTACAACCTCAAAAAATGTAAAACATTTAAAACATGTGTACAGTTCCTTCTTCAAGTTCTTTCTTAATCTTATGAATTAATTACATATTTAAAGTATATAAACTTTCACAGTCATGCAGAAAAATTAGGATATAATGAATTGTGAGACTACAGGAGACTTAGAGAGGCAAGTACTGTTTTGTTAACATTTTGGACAAAAAGCAATAATAAGAAAAGCACAAAATAAATAAATAAATAAATAAAATGACAATAATTTTCAAATAACTAAAATGCTATCAACTAACAGAACTAAGAAATAAATGATAACAACTATTCTAAAGTATTATTACAACATTCGGAAAAAAATTAATGTAAAATAAAATAAATTCATTCATAAGGTCTCCAGGGACCTTGATACTTTGGGGACAATACTCTAGATGTGAATATTGCTGTGAATATTGTTGTTCCACCCTCTGTCACCACTGATGCCAAACATAGTGCTCAAAAGGTGAGTCTATATTAGCTTGCTTAATACCTCTTTATTACATCCTTTTCTTGATCCTTTGAAATCAAGTACTAAAAATTCAAATTAAATGAACTCTCTTTAATTTATAATTTTAACTGAAATTTTATTTGATCCATAGTAGTTTAGAAATTGATGGTCATGCAGTTTGCGACACGTGATGTTTCATTACCTTGCCTCTGCTACGACATCAGTATTGTTAAAGATTTTGGGATCAAATTTTTCTTAGTTGAATCATGAACTGTTTTTATATGTAGTGTTTAATGTTCAAATTGGAATATTTGATATCATCTACTTTGTATAATCAATTGTGTGCTAAAATACCATTTTATTTGCTATGTTGTAAGTTGGTCAAGTGTGATGTTGTCTTTGTTAGTGTTTACTCCCTCAGGATCCAAAATTTCAAATGCTCCTAGTAGGCGTCGATAAATAGTATCTAACATTTAATTTTTTATTTATTTTTTTCATTTTACTTTAGGATAAAACACAGTGTTTATAAATATGTTGGATTCAAACATTGGGTAATATATGTCGAAATGAACTTTTAACTTATATACCATAGGTCCCTACAAGATTAAGGCTAAATATTTATAAGCACATAAAGTGTATTAGAACAGTGAAACAATAACATAGTAGGTCGAAGCACAAGTTAAACCACAATATGTACAGAAGGGACCCTAATATACTAAGATGCATATTTAAATATTTTCAACTATTTAGAAGTGCTTCTTTCCATGGTGTAAATAGATATTCAATCATCTAATTCATTATAGGTTTTTTTTTTTCTTAAACAAAATAGGTGGATACCAAAAACTAAGAAAACTAGTTCCATGAGATTGAAATTGAAAATTGAAAATTCTTTGCAGTTGACTAATTTGATCTATTAATTTGCGATGAAAATCACATCAATATCATCACCTCTCAATTGCATTCTAGGACACCTACAAATAAAAGGCTATCTATATTTATTTATTTTTACATAAAGGTTGCAGTTGCCCTTCCTATTTTATTTCATCTAGTTCTAGTAGTAGTAAGAAGAAAGTAATTTTACATTTCTTCCCATCTCAAAATCTCAAATTGTTCAACATATGAATTTCATATGCATAATTTCAACTCTGTCTCATCAACCTTATAATATCTAGCAAAGTCCCATTTGTGTTCTCGACACTCCTACCTACCTCTCACTCGATCACTATTTAGATTTCTAATAAATAAATGTTAGAATGGCGTGGCTTTCTACAAGGTCCTAAAAATCTAATTCAAGAACAAACTATTTATTTAAAGATCCAACTAAATTACAAAAGACAACATTCTACTACCAGAATGAAAAAGAATATATATATATATATATATATATATATATATATATATATATATATATATATATATATATATATATATACATATATATATATATATATATACATATATATATATATATATATACATATATATATATATATATATATATACATATATATATATATATATATATATATATATATATACATATATATATATATATATATATATACATATATATATATATATATATATATATATATATATATATATATATATATATAGATATGTATATATATATATATATATATATATATATGTATATATATATATATGTATATATATGTATATATATATATATGTATATATATATATATATATATATATATATATATATATATATATATATATATATATATATATATATGTATATATATATATATATGTATATATATATATATGTATATATATATATATATATGTATATATATATATATATATATATATATATATATATATATATATATATATATGTATGTATGTATGTTTGTATGTATATATATTAGACCTTACAAAAGATTATCACAATAGTACTAAGCGAGATATCAATATAATCAAGACCAAAACAAATTTATCATACACAAGAGAAAGAAGGTCAAGGGTTTTAGTACTTGCCTCAAAAATCCCGCTCAGAAGATTGATTGCGATGTACGTTTTTTTTTTTTCTTTCTCCTTCCTTCCTTTCTCTGTCTTATCTCTCTCTCTCTCTCTCTCTCCCTCCCTCTTTCTTTTTCTTTCTCCCGCGTTCAACAGGAAAACTGCATTGTCCTTATTATTATTATTATTATTATTATTTTGGCATTTAAGTTAGGGTAAGATTTCATAGGATTAAATCTAAACCAACTAAATCTATCAAATCTAAACCGACTAAATCTATCATTATCTAGTTAGTTAGTATTAAATAATTACAAGTGAAAAAGAAAAAATCAGATTTGTTAGACAAATATCCTGTTTATTATTATTATTATTATTATTTTAAACTTTATAATTCTAGGTCATTACAATACATGTTTTGGAAAGTGTGAGGGCTGGAAAACCCAGCTAAATGAAGGATGGTAGTGGAAGCCTTGCGTGATAATAGAGTCGAAACTAAGTAATCCCCCATTTGGATACTCAACGAGTTGGTGCCAAATAAAAATTTCACTTTCATATGTATAACCTCACAAGGAGTTTTGGGGGGATAATTATTGGTTATAATAATATAATGTTTACCTAGTCGACACATTGATGGGTGAGTTCAGAAGCGACTTCAACGTAGTTAGATTTGTGGACAAGCATCGTGGTGGTGACCATAACCACCAGGATAGGGAACTATTTAATGATATGATAAATCAGTTAGGCTTGATTGATATGCCAATCAATAATAGAAAGTACACATGGTCTAATATGGGGGCACCCAGGTCTTGCCAAGCTCGACAGGTGTTCATTTTGGACGTTTGGGAGGCCAGATTCAGTGGCTCCTGGATACAAGCGGTTCCTAAGCTAACCTTGGATCATATACCGATATGCCTGTTCTCTAAGAAAGATCAAGAGAACAGAAAGCATATATTTCGCTTTGAAAAATGTTGGTTATAACACTGAGAAGTCAATGATATGATTTGATAGAGTTGGTGCCAGCCAACACGTCTCATAGATGCAGTTGGTATTCTAAGTATTGAACTTAAAATACTAAGAAAGGTCCTATAAAAGTGGAAGACAATTCTTAGCGGAACAATAGAATCAGAAGGGAGAGGTCATGACCATGATTCAGGATCTTGAAAGAAAAGAAGAGATTAAAAGTCTCATCTAGAGGAACGAAGGGAGCCAATGGAGTTATGGAGGAGAATAACGGAGATTTATGAAAGGGAACATACACTCTAGCAATAGAGAGCAAAATGTCAATGGTTAGAAGGAGATGACAATAAGGCTTACTTTCGTCGATTAGCATCATTCAAAGAACATATAATTGAGTTGACTCACTGTCTACAGAGGGTGGTGAGATTTGGGAGAAAGAGAGATTGCACGATCATGTGTAGTAGTATTTCAGAAGGATTTTTAGTAGTGCCAATGGCCAGAGAACTTCAAAAGGGGGCATGGGAGGCAGACGGCGACTTACAAGCATTGGAGCTGGAGTTCACAAAAGAAGAAATCAAGAAAGCTATCTGGAATTTGGGGTTGGATAGAGGGTAGGAGCCGAATGAGTTTCCAATGTTTTTCTTCCAACACTTTGGGGAGAAGACCAAACTTGAGCTCAGACAGTTACTAGACGATTTGTTGTCTGGATAGCATGTTTGGATAGAATCCATTACTCCTATGTAGCCCTAGTCCCTAAAAATGAGTTACTTGAAAGTGTGGAGGATTTTAGACCGATTGCACTCCTAAATAGTACACTTAAAATTGTCTCACAAGTCCTAGCAAACCGTTTGTTGTGATCCTACAAAATTTGATCGGTGAATATCAATCAGGATTCATATCCAGAAGGAATATACTCAAAGGGGATGGTACTAGCTCAAAAAGTTATTTCTCAAAATAGAAAAACGTAAAAATAGAGGCTACATGTTGAAATTAGACTTTGAAAATACCTATGACATGATCGATTGGGATTGTCTGCTAGAAATGTTGGAGCTTAGGGGTTTTGACAACAAATGGATTTCCTAGATCAAGATATAAAATTCAATCCGCTGAGCTTGAAGTATTGATCAAGGAGGTAACTTGAAAGGAGATAGTTTGTAAGAGGGGTTACGATAGCTAAGTTTTTATACTCTTTACTATTTGTTTTGGTGGCTAACGGATTGACTTAGCTAATCAAGAAGGCTGAGGGGTAGGTATAACATCGGGTCTAAAGAGCTCACCCTCTGTAACTTTAATCGATCTACAATACACTGATGATATTTTAATATTTGGTAAGGAAGTAATTATTAAGTGGCTATTGTATTGCTTTGCAGTCTAGTCGGGACTGAAAACCAACTACCACACAAGCTTCTTGATATTCTTGGGATAAGTTAATACCTCAAAATAGTTCATACTAAACATATTGGATGTAGAGAGGAGACTTTACTAGTTGGGTATCAGGAAATCTCCATCAAATCAGGAAGGTTAAATGGGCGAGACTGGACACCCCTAATCAACTCCCTAGAGAAGAGACATGAGGGTGGCGAGAAAAGTTGCTATTACTAGATGGAAGAATTATACTACTGAATGCGGTGTTCTCTACACTGCTAACGTATTTCATGTCATATTTCATGTTGCCACGATGTATGAGAGATAAACTCGATTAGATTAGAAGCAGATTTATGTAGAAGGGAGCTTAGAAAATAATAAGAAATATCATTTGGTGTCTTGGGAATAGGTCTAATTCTGCCCAAGTTGATAGGGGGATTGGGGGCGTTAGATCTACGAATATTCAATATAGATATGATGTCCAAGTGGTGGAGGAAGACAGTTAATCAACCACGGTATCCTCTTCAGAGGCTCTTGGTCTCCAAAAACGGAGCCCAATGTACCACTTGGCATACAAAATTAAGAAAAACAACGCATGTCTCAGGGTACTGGAGAGAAATGTTATTAACAAATGGGATATTTTGGAGCAGAATGACGTATAAATTGTTAAATTCATGTATATTTGAACATTAAATCTTTAAGCCAATTCACTAGTTCAAAAATAAATGAATTAGGTGAATGAAAAATGGCTTCAAAGTGAAGTGCCTAGCAAAGAGAACAAAAGGAAAAAGGAAAAAATAGTCCCACATCGGATAGAGTGTTATTAGGATGTGGGGTTTATATAGGATTGTTTATTCCATGTCATTATTCATGTAAGAAGAGGAGAAAGGTTGAGCACCACGGAGGCGTTTAGGGCGCATTGGGCGCTTTAGTGGCGCACTTGGCACTTCGCATCGTCGCGAATGGTCGTTAAACGGAGACTCATTAGTATCAATTTTTCTCTTTTGGTTTTCTTCTTCTGCAGACAGAAAATTTTGTCTTTCAGACAGAAGTTTTCTGTTTTCAGAAGAACATTTCTGTTCATTTCTATCATATACTGCACCATACACAAAACAAAGAGTATTCTTTATCAGATTTGCTAGAACAACAGGATTGCGGCTTCCGTCCTGTTGCAGACCGATCGTTGTATACTGAGAGACTGACGCCCACTGTAATCCAAAAGCAAAACGGTGGAGGGCGAATCGGTTTTAAGGAGATAGTGTCAAACACTAGTCTCGATCATCTTCCATTCATCTTCTGCATACACTCGCTTCCAATCAAATAAAGTATTCTAATTCTGTTTTTATTTTTATTAAATAATTAAACTGTATATAAATATATAGATATTCTGTTACTTTCTAATAGATAATAAAACCAATTCAGATTGAGAATAATTTTAATTCTATCTCTAGATTTAATTAAACAACGGTAGGTATTAGTCTTATTACAGTATTTATACCTATGTACAGTTCTGAATCTTTTATATAAATCAATTCGGATTTATTCTGCAATATTATCTTTCTGATTGGATTAGAAAATATATCTTACTAATCTTTTAGACTAATAATTCTGTCTATATTATTGAAAAATATCCAAAATAAATTGGATGGAGGCTGTTTTGTTTTGGAAGGACAGATGATGCACAGAAATTTTGCTACCGTCACTTTATCTTTTAGCATATGAGTTGGCTCTAGAAAAAAAATATACTCGTTAGGGACGTCTGGTATAGAAATCGATGGAACTTATCGAGAATGATTGACTCAAACCTAGAAGGAAGAAAACAAATGATCACCTTTAAAGGAGCTATTGAGGAGATAGTTTTTTTTGCCAATAGATGGGGACTCCCCAATTTGGAGCTGAGAAAGAGGAGGAAACTTTTCGGTAAGATCTACATGCCGATTAAGAAATAATCTTGATTTTTTTTTTTTTTTCAAACTAATATGTTGACTATTTAACTTGGATTAAGTTTTCATATTTCGTGTACGACCTAAATTTCTTAGACCAAGTAAGTCCTAGAATTCTATTAAACTTTCTCATGAATCATGTCTATAAGAAGGATAAACGTTACTTTATGTAATTTATTTTCAATATTTTTAATAAAATATTTATTTAATATCTCGGAGTTGAGAGAGGATTCATGGGAGAAGAGCTGGCGAGAGCTTGACCAGCAGTATGTGATTTATGAAGCCTTTAATAAGTCCATACATTTGTAAGTAAAAAGACACTTGGTTGTTCATTTATTGTTATATTTATTTTTATTTTTATTTTTTTGATATCTAGCTGTTCCCATGTTACATTGATAAGTAAATATATCCATATAGTTTATAAAGTCAAAATATACAAGAAAAGTATAGGGGAAAAAAAAACTAAATTCAAATCCCTCGTAAATCAGGTCGCATCTTTTACTTAGAGTTTGTTGTAGATCCCGTCAATCCATGTAATTGTATTGTTTTAAGAACTTTGCCTAGATAGCTTTTTTCCTTTTGTTGTTATATTTACTGATAGTTCTTTCCTCAGCGAGAGACATAAATATGCAAACTATATTTCTATTGCTATGTTATGTCCAGAGCATTAGTTCATCGATTAAGTCCAAAAAGAAAAAAGAAAAAGAAAAAAGAAAACTCCGGAAAATTCCAAATGGGCACACAACTTAGTGAACACTATATTCTAACTTGCGAACAATTACAAGTTTGTAATTTGTATGACGAAGGGAACAGCCCCTTTCTTCTCTCACAATCCTTCAAAAAATGTATCTCCTCTAGTGTATCCAAATCTAAAAAAATTTGTGCTTCTAAACCCTAAATCCCACACTCATTTTGCTAAAATTTGAACCCCCTCTAATTGGAACAGTGCCTAGTGGTGATATGAAGCCTATCTTGTTTGTAAAGTCAAAAAATCAAGCCATTGTTCATAGAGGAGAGACCAATTTCAATAGCAAAAAAAAAATTTATTTTTTTCCCTTCAAGCAAATATTAGGATTTTAGAATTAAGATTTATGAAATGAAGCACCAATCCAATAACCAAAGCTAATTTTTTTTTTTTTTAGGGTTTTGGATCATGAGAGGAAAAAATATAATAAATTAAAATTCTTATAGATTCGTTAAGATAAGAGTGAGAGGAGATTGAAAACGTTGGGTTGAAAAAGGTTTAAATTGGAATGAGGAAATGCTCAATGTGCTCATTTAGAATTTCCCTTTCACTTTTAGCACAAGTCGCCAAGGGAATGTATGATGTATTCTTTATCCGAACAGTAAGTGTTGAAAGTCTTTAAGTTACAGTGAGTTTTGAGAAAAATTATTTTGTATTTTAACACGCCCCCGCAGGTTGAAAGTCCATTTTTGAAAAGAAACGAAATTATAATATTATGACCATGAGGCTTAAATACAAATCAATTTGCTATGCTTTTAAACTCAAAAAAATGAAACCAAGCTGTAGTAAGTACATACTAATATAATCAAAATTGCCACTTCACGCAGGCTACAACTGGTTTGAGAACACCCAATAAAGGAATGGAAACTCAACATACATGTGACAACTCATCCATTCTATTAGCCGTAGTATTTTATTCATTTGTGAGCCACACACATAGAGAGACCGTACCCATTCAAAATGTATTGATAAGATTTTAAACCAAAACCAAAACAACGGGAACTTCTAAAGGGGCACAACTTTTTTCCTAGTGAGCCCAGTAAAAACTTAATATAAATAACAAGTATGCCATCCAAAATAAATCCCTAACTTACCCTTCTTCCCTCTAACGCTTCCTCCCGCTTCCTCCATCCGACTCGCGCGCTGCAGGTAAAATTTTTTTTTTTTTTTTAGCTAAATAAATCCATTTCAATCCTCAAACTCCTTATAACATTTTCTTAATTCTCCATTTGAAACGTAATCATTTTCTTTGTTTTGTGTATTTTCATTAGAAATCAAAACAAAAGTGATGGGTAAGATAATGGATTCGGAGTCGGAATGGGTTTCGTTCGGACTGACAGTCCGAACGAAACCCGACTGTTCGGACTGTCAGTCCGAACAGTCGGGTTTCGTTCGGACTGTCAGTCCGAACGAAATCCGTTTGTTCGGACTGTAAGTCCGAACAAACGGATTTCGTTCGGACTGTCAGTCCGAACGAAACCCATGTCGTTCGGACTGTCATCCCGAACAGTAGCCATCAACTTGGCATTTCGTGTTGAGGTCGTCAATTCATTTATTTTGTTATAATGAAAGTATTTGTATATTATTATTGGAATTTATGCAAGGAAGCAAGAAAACATACAATTAAATACCGATACACATCACTTGTTCCATTGATACATTGATACATCAATCACTGCAATACAATGATACACATACACACATTGATTTAACCGATATAATGATATAATGGAACAAGGATACTCCGATACATTGATATTTCAACACAACTTTGATACAATGATATAGTGTTTACATTAAACTGAGAAAAAACGAACAAGAGAGATCATTACGTAGGAAAAAACCATAAATTCAACATAACTGGATAAGTTTGCAAGAAATAATTTTACACCGGCCACTTCAAGTTACATACATTATCCATATCATTACATAACCCGTGCAATGATCATTGTCTCCTTGTTTTTCTCGGGGGATTACGTCTGCTTCTGGTTCGAGTCATAATTGCCGTATCGGGTGCAATAGGAGTGGATTCATCTGGTGTTGGTTCCTCCACCTGCTCTTGTGGTGGTTCTTCTGGCTGAGTGCAACCGGTTAGCACGGCTTTGATCTTCGCAAGTGCCGTAAATAACACTCCAGATCGCTTCTTGAATGCCTTATCCCCTTGCGCAAGTAATGGATCGATTATTGCTTCTATGCGAGTATATCTCTGTTATATTAGTGGACGCAAAAACAATAAGCAGCAGGAAAACTGGTTAACCGTATTGAACAATAAAGTATGAAGATATATGGTTAATACCTCATCATCGACATTTGCCCGGCTTGCTGGAGCTCCTTCCTCTGCTGGGGGTTCATCTGGTGCTACTCCAAGGAAGCGCTGTGAAACTTTAGAGAACCAAGAAATATAATCTGACGTGCAATCAGATGGGTAGTCAGCAATAGACCCACGGTGCTCCAGAAATAATACGTGATCATACCAATTTATCCACATCTCCTCAATGTGCGTGTACTTTACACAGTTGAGTAGTTTAAGGTTTAAAACGGAAATATTACTTCATCTTTTAAAACGAAGAAAGCAACATGCGTCTTGAAACTCTTCAGTACTGATAAATCAACTGGACCCCAGTAATTTGACCCATGAAGATCATCTTCAGAACCTTCTGCATCAGTATTCTCTTCTTCTAGTCTTTCACTATCATATCTCATCAAATTCGGAGTTTCTATATTTATTTCAGTATCTACGGCCACTTCGATTGCTCTCTCTCGTATCGGCCGTTGGATTTCTGGTCGAGATACTGCTTTCTTCCTCCTTAACGAGGCCATCGGTCGAATGCGAGAAGATTCGGCCGGATCCATCTATGTAACACAAAGATATTTCATTTATATAAACTTTTTATCAAACCAATAAATTAATTATGAGCAAATAAGTAGTAATAAAGTATAAATTGCTACAAATATAATATTTTATCTATTAATTTTCAACTTCTAAATTAATTAATAAATTGTAATATAACACCTACAATTAGAAAATAACTATTTGTTTCGCAAATTTTACAACTACGATTACAATATTATATTTTTTCATAACTTTAATCTAAAATATTAAATAAACAAAATTAACAAAAAAAAATGTACTCGTTTAGAATTTCCCGAATGAAAATTATTATCAAACCATACAAGAAGTTTTCAGTTTTCAATACAGTTACAGAGCATATAAGAATAAACAAAATAAAACAAAATTAAATTTAAATTAAAGGAGACTTACAGTAGAGCTCAAAAATTCAAAACCGAGATGAAATCAGGTGTTGGGGTGTGGCAGCGGACACTGGAGACAGAGAGTGGGAGTGTGGCAGCAGCGGGTGGAGGCGGCGCGCGTTGGGGCGGGCGGAGGGTGGGGGGCCCGGGCGGAGGCGGGTGGGGGGGGGAGGGGGTAGGGGCGGAGAATGTGGGGGCGGGCGGGGAGCTTGGGTCGGGCGGAGCCGGGTGGGGGCGGAGCCAGCTGGGGGCGGAGGGGGTACGGTCGGAGAATTTGGGGGCGGGCGGAGGCGGGTGAGAGCGGAGGGGGTCGGGGCGGAGGCGGGTGAGGGCGGAGGGGGTTGGGGCGGAGGGGATAGGAGCGGAGGAATGTGGAGGCGGCCGGAGCTGGGTGGGGTCGGGCGGTCCCGTCGGAGGGGGTGGCGGCGGGGGGAGTGGGAGAGGGTTGGAAGGAGAAGAAGGCTGAGTTGAGAGAGAGGAGAGGAAGTTAGGATTTAGGATAGGAGGGAAGGATATTTTGGGAAATAAATTGGGCTCACTAAGAAATTTTTTCTCATTCTAAATTTTAACTGGGCTCACTAGGAAATCTGGGCTCACTAGGAAAAAAGTTGTGCCCCTTTAGAAGTTCCCCAAAACAACATCACAGCTCCATTGCAGGCTTGTTATGCAACGTCTATGTTATGTATCTATTTCTCGTATGCAATACATGCATAATAGTTATTGAAGATTTTTTACAACATGGAGAAAGAAAGATACAGTTTATTACTTGTTAGGGTAATCCCATAACCAATAATTATTGGAGTCATATCAAAGGGGAAATGGAACAGTTCGATGCAAAGAAAATGATACATCACATTCATGTCCAAATCCATCAAGAGTTCTCATCTTCACAGTTTCTAGTTAAGAAAAGTAAATACAATAACAAAGTCGTCTACCAACAATATAATGGATATTTCGGTTGGAAAACCCAAAATAAAATTATATTTATCGCCAAACAAGCGATATTCTTGTGTATTACCAAGAATATATGCAAGACTGTCGAAAGCTATATACAAACGACAGCAGTGAAATTTTACTGCAGAGACGACTCTAGCTTTTACCCAAGGTCGCCTTGCAAACAGGACACACGTTCTTCCGGAGAAGCCATTGCTTGATGCAGTGAGTATGGTAGCTATGACCGCACTCCAGCTTTCCCACATCGTCGTCGACTTGATATTCTTCCTGAAATATACAAGGACAGAGATCGATGCATTAGTTAATATTTGCTGTTACTAAGTAAGAACAAGCCAAAATGGTGATAAAATGGAGCACATCACAGTAAACCAACAAAAACTTACTTGACAAATGATGCACTTCCATTCTTTTTGTGACGGGGAAGCAGCAAACAGTGAATGCTTTTGTTTCCTGAGATTCCGGAGGATCTCTTCTTCTCTCAACCCAGTGTTGACATACCCGATCTTTTCGCTCAACTCTAGCAGTTCCTGTTGAGAAAGAGGCAGCGGGTTATCTGATGGCATAAATTGGATGGTGAAAGCCAGGCAACGCGAAATATGATACGAACCTCATAAGACATGTTATCAACGTCAAGGCGTAAATCCTTGTATTGATCGTGTGCGTCCACTCTGCCTAAAAATACTCTAGTTTGAAACATCATCATCTGCGTAACCAAAAACGGCATTATCAATTCAAAAAGATGCAAAAGAAGCTCTGACTGTAAAAATATCAAGAAATTACGGACTTAGTGGAAACTCAATTTCCCCCAAAAAGAACACTATGAGGAAGTAAACATTAAACAATCCCCTACATGGCATTTTACAAATAACTGAACTAACATAGTCTACACTTCATAGAATAAGCTGCAATTTCATATAAATTTCGTATGTAGATGAGAAAAGATTTGTAAGCAGTTATAAAGTACTCTGCTCGTCCACTCAAGATAATTACAGAGGATATTGTTTCTCTCCTAAGCATGAAAGAGGATAGAAGCTGGCCAAGTGCCCCGATTTCTATTTTTTGGGGCCATCACTGCAAACTACAATTCACTGGGAAAAAAAATGATTTATATTGTTTTTTCTTCCCTCTAGTTTACAATGACCCCAAAAAAAAAAACAGAAAAAAAGGAAAATTACAAGCATTTTCCACTAAAACATAAACATGGATCGGGGCTGGCCCACTGTCCCGACTTCTAATTTTCGGGGCCATCACTGCAGTAGATTTGCTAGAAAACTTGACTTGCATGGCTTTTGCTTCTCTCTTGTTTACAATTGCAAAAAGGAAACAAAAATAAAAGAAAATTACAATTTACTAGTGTTCTCCACTAAAATAAGAAGGGAGGGTTGAACTCAATCTCCCCTTTGTTTAATGCGGGGTTATTGATGTGGTTGGAGATGACTCTACTTCACGTTAACAATCCAACACTAAAACTTGAGTCTTCTACCTTTGCAGAATTCTAACCAAGAGAATTATTTCTTTGGCTTTCCAAAGGTCATGGAGGAATTCTTGAAAAGCAAATTCAAAGAGACCAAGTCTCCAGTCAATCAAAAGAGTGTAATCTCTAAGGAAAAGCCTTAAAAAATTTTCCTAAATCTTCAAGAAACTAAATCATGCCTGAGGGTTGAAGAAGCCAAGTAGGAATGAAAAAAGGCGGGAGCCAATCCTTGGCCCATCTTATTCAAAATTTTAAATTAGAAAAATATTTTTTTTATTTTTAGTTCAAAATTTTGAACAAAGAGAGCAAAAATTAACCCTTGGACCCACCAGTTCTCATCTCTAAATCCAACCTCTTTGTAGCCAAGAAGTGGCCAACCCCTTCCATAACCTTTCCGAGGGCTTGTTGGGGATCGAATCCCCATCGAGATCGTAAGGACGAAAAAAACAAAACAATACAAGAATAATACAAGAACTAATGTGGTTCGGCCGACCAAGTTCAACTTATGTCCACGGGAACGACGAGAGAAATATCCACTATACGAAAAATAGGTTACAAGAAGAGATCCAAATATCTCTCTACCTCTCTCATCTCTCATAATAATAAAAGTATTTCTCTCATCAATTGCTCACCTCTTTCGTATTACATACAACAGATATATGTAGTGTTTCTATCATAATCACATTAGAATAGCACTATTACCATTTAATTGGTGTTCCAACCCAATTAAAACTCTGGTCTTCTAACCCAAGTCGGACTCCTTGTGATCCTTGATCACATCTGAATACTCAACGGATGCGAGATACAAACCCAACAATCTCCACCTTGACTCGTATCCGATGAGCCATGCATCATAAAGAAACTCCGTTATTCTCGTCATCCACTTCGAAAACATACACCGCACGATCACCATGCTCCACCGACCGGGAACAACTTGTATAATCATCACCGTCTCTATACTTGAGCACTTATTATCACTAAATCATGCTCTCGTTTGAACACTCATGATCACTAAACCGTACTCCCCTGAATACTCACGATTATTACACCACGCTCTTCACCAAGCGCTCATAATCGCTACACCGTGCTCCACGGTTAAAACACCTGGATCACCTGAGTACTCACAATTACTTTCATATTGTACGCCATACAAAAATGATCGATATACTATACTCCACCTTAATTCAAAAACTATGACCAGCTCTAAAAACAGATGATTATATATTATCATGTGCTTTATCATGTCACGAAGTAACTGTATCTATCAACAAGAAGTATCATGCCGTACCTCATCATCGTACAATCAACCAACGATCGACCATCAATCATCTTGGTCAATATCGACCCCTCGATCATCGCCAATCACTCCTAGTTTGCACAAAATCTGCTCTAAAGAGTGAATTTTGCCCAATCTGCATCCGCCACTGCATCTGGAATGCTAAAAAACATAGGATTCGACTCCTGGATCACCTTAATCGGATTCCGATTTTTCGATCCACACTTCGATCAATCGCAGTCGTCGATCTGCACCTCAAATTCCTATATCTGTTTTCAGCCTATCCATTTAGTGTTTGCTATTTTGGAGACCACAGCAAATCAAACCATCATATAAACACATGATTTCATGGTGTTGTGTTTGGTCTAACACACAGATCCCAAAATACAGAAAAGAATTTTCTTCTATCGGATCTCAAAATCATGCAACCCATTCAGCACCGTGCCCCTGGGCGCCGCCACCACTGGTTCCCGTTGCTTGCGCCCCCTGGGCTGTCGTGCATCCAGCAAGGCACACCAGCGCCGCTAGATGCGCCGCCCACGCCCCGCCTCGGGAGCGCAGTTCGTGCGTTGGCCCGGCGCCCTTTGCCCACACGTTGGCATGCAGGAAAGTGTACGTGTATTGCACTTGATGTTGCCTCATGCCCCTGTACTGTCGGCAAGTGCCAACCGCTCACTGGCCGGGCGCGCAACCCTGCCCGCCAGCCAGTTGTCGCTAGCCCTGTGCACTGGGCCATCTATCTTTTTTTCTTTTGTTTCTTCTATTATTGATGTTGAACTTGATGCCTCCGCCGATCATCTTTGTCAACTTGACATCGGATCCACCATCTCACGATCTCGATCCCGGATCCATAACTCCGGCTCTGATACCACTTGTTGGAGATTGAATCCCCATTGAGATCGTAGGAACGAAGAAAACAATACAAAACAAAAGAACACAAGAATTAACGTGCTTCGGCCGACCAAATTCGATCTACGTCCACGGAAACGAGAGAAATATCCACTATAAGAAAAATAGGTTATAAGAAAAGATCCAAATATCTCTCTACCTCTCTCATCTCTCATAATAACAGAAGTATCTCTCTCATCAATTGCTCACCTCTCTCGTATTGCTTACAAGAGATATATATAGTATTTCTATCTTAATCCCATTAGAATAACACTATTACCATCTAATTGGTGTTCCAATCTAATTAGAACTCTAATCTTCTAACCCAAGTCCAACTGGGACTCTTTGTAATCCTTGATCACATCTGGATACTCAACGAATGCGAGACACCCAACAGGGCTATGTATAGGAGTCTTAGGGATTAATTGACCCTTTGAATCCCTCCTCAATAGGGATTAAAGTCTCATATTAAGTAGAGAAAGTGGGTGCAACCCCCATGTTAATTGTTACATGTAAAGCCATGAAGAATGCGGGTCTTGGATGAGACTCGCATTTTCCTTAATGATGCGTGGGTCACAAGCCCCGTGTTTTCCTTACAATCATGAGGGCAGTGTTTCTACGATACTAGAATTTTTTCTTACAAACGCGAGAGTTGTGTTTCTTGTGTATACATGGATCTCGTAATGAGACCCACGAAGATCTCTTTGAGTTTCTCAGTGAGACTGTTCCCTTGAAACTATTGGAATTGACCAGATAGTTTTGTAATGACTTTTTATCAGTCTGGACCTACTTTAGGCCCTATCAAGACCAAGGCCATCCGTTTTAGGCCGTCAAGAAAGCAGAATAGTTGTCTCATGAGAAAGAGCCACCTCTGCAGGCTCTTCTTCATTAATGTTGCTAGGAAGGTGATTTTATTCTTCTTAAGACCATTTTTAGTTGTATGGCAGAGATGGTTTGTATCTTCGATGGCTCCATGCGCGCGCCTGAAATCATGCATTGGGATGCCTCTTCCATAATGCTCACAATCCCAAGATGTGGCATTGGTATCGTTTTTGCTAAACCAAGGAACTCCATACCAAGAATCATCTTGACTGACTTCAAGCTTGACTGACCTACTTCGAGCTCGACTCCTTTGGCTACTGTAGACACCTGAAAAAAAAATTAAAAAAATAATTTGGGGGAAATTCCCCCGCGAGTGGACCCCACGGGAATTCCTCCTGCGGGTGCCCACCCGCAGGACACCCGCGGGACTCCCACGGGAGGAATCCCGCGGGACACTCGCGGGTGCCCACCCGCGGGTTGCGACCCGCGGGAGCAATCCCACATGTGCCAACCCGCGGGTTGTTTTCCGCCTGTTTCTTTTGTTTATTTGGCTGATATTTCGTAATCCGATTTTTCAGGGAGGATTCGAGCCGGATTTCGAGCTAATTCGGTCTATAAAAGACAGGAATTGAGTCAGAGAAGGGACTTTTGGACGATTTGGGGCGAGCTCGTGAAAATAAGGAGTGGAGCAGAGCCATCCCCTTCCCAGTCAAACGGTCAATGGAGTGTATCAGCGAGGCTCCATCGCCACCCGAACCCACATCAAAAAGAAAATAAATTAATATTTCCGTTCTTGTTATTTCTCAATTTTTGTAATTCTCAATTTTCTTTTGTAATCAAATAATTTTGCAATGGAAAGAGAAATTCAATTTTCGAGCAAACAGCTACGTCAGCTACTGGCCTAGCCTCCAATTTGACGGCCTTAATCTTGCTCAAGTCTTTCTCCAACATCAAACCCCAAGCATTTTTGTCTTCGTCTCTGCAATGAAGCTGTGTAGCACTAATGTCGACCATGGCCAGTGCGGTCTTTTCACAAATGAAGCACTAGCGCTGCTCTTGGTAGGCAGATATTCCCTATCGATCTTGACCTTTCTAAGATCCATCCTTCACAGTATTTTCTTCTTTTTCCCACTATTTTCCTTAAATATCTTCAAAATTTTGGCCTTAGAGAACTGATTTTTCTTATATTTGACTAGCTTCTCCATAGTTTAAGTTTTGGACCCCACATCTCTGCAAATCCTGATCTGCCAATGTAGGTCGTCGAGAAAGCAGAATAGTTAGTCCTCATTTATGCTGAAATGTCAAGTATAAGCTGTGAAATCCTCAGTCTTTTACGGATCTCATATGTTTGCGTCGTTGCAGGCTCGACATTCTCTAGATCAAACTGGGACTTGATTTTCTTCTTGAGAGTCTTTCATGTGTCGATAGTGCAAAGACTCTTCTCGATCTCAACGGATCGAAGCCTCCACCAAAGCATTGCATTGTTGGTCAGGTACATAAAGTCGTGTGCACCTTCGCCGACTCCTCAAATATTAAATGCATTGAAGTAACGCTCCATATTCCAAAGGATTCTCAACTTTCTTGCATTTCACATATCTTCAAAGCACTTCAGTTATGGAACCTTGATCTTAAGACATCCCCCTCATTGCGACCCACCCAAAAGCAATTGCCTTCTCCAAGAGAGCCACCTTGGTATGTAGCTCCTCAGTTTCTGCCTTCTAATTCTCGAGCAACTCTTCTTAATACGAGCACTAGGCCACATGTTCCCCAACTTGAGTTCGGAATGAATCATGGACACTATCTTCAAAACTTTCTATCCAAAATGGTGATGCTTGAGGACTCTGTTGCTTCGCGCATGTCATGCCCCACCAAGCCAAGGCACTCCTCTAAGGGAACATGCTCCTAAGTGTGATCCCTCGTCAGATTAATGATCTTTCCCCTCTTGCCGAACTTAGATGCTCGTTCGTTCTTTTCAAATGGAACAACAGCAACTATGTATCTAACCCTGACATCTTGCTCACCCTCCTAATTTTGCTCTGATACCGAATGTCATGGACTCAAGATTTTTCACCTAATCTACCCCTGCAGCAGTCAATCACCTGCGCATAACCGAGTCAGCCTACCCCTTGAAGAGAACTAACAATCCTTGGAGGATGCCTTCCAAGTGAGAGTCTCCCTGCTTATAAATATCCATCCTTTATCTAGATCATTCTACTTCTAGAGTTTTCTTATAAGAGATTTGCATGAGAAACCTCTAAATTTTTGCAAGCTCTCCAGGATTATGGAGATCAATGTTTAAAATAGTGATAATGAGAACCTAATATTTTGTCTCCATTAGGTTACATTGCATACAGCGCAACGCATAATGTAGGTTACGCAATTTCTTATTTATTTAATAAAAATAAATATAAAATGTTATATAGTAATTTTACTAAATTTAACAATTCTACTATATTTATATATCAACATTCTATTACACATGGAAGCTACTCTAAATTTCTAACAAGTTTCAAAATAATTTTCAAATTTATATTCGTAAATTATATTAAGCTCACAACCGTAATTTTAGTCATCACCAAATAAGAAAACAAGATTTTAAATTTATTTATTTATGTTATAGTCATTACCAATACTTTAATATATATTTTGTAATGTTCAATTCACCTTACTTGTAATTATTCATTTCAATTTAGCTGAGACTTCAATAAAATCAACAAAACATGAGAAATTCTACCAACCAAAAAAGAATTAGAACAAGCAACCAAGCAAGCAATCGCAAATTAGCAAGCTAGCAATTCCATAAGCAATTAAACAACAAATAACAAATAATCAAGTAAAAAAAATGCAATAATTAACTAACAATCAAATCAAATAATCGGCAACATTCTGAAAATTACTCTAAAAATAACAATTAATAACGTAACATACGGTAATATAACGTAGCATAACGCAAAATAACATAAAAAACGCACTGTTACGGTGCGCTGAGTTAGTTTCTAATGTTAGATAGTGTTGGGTTTGTGTTAGGTACCATAACGCAATATAACGAGTTATATGATGTGTTTGTTTCAACATTGCTAGAGATTTCTAAGCACACAAAAGATTTTAGGAATATACAAGAGATTTCTAAAGTACTCCTTGGATATAATTAACTATGATAAGTTCTTCGGTACTACGGAAGGCTCTAGGATATTTTGGAAAACTCTAGAGCGTGACAAGTATCACACATTAATTGGTTAAGCTTTAAAACATGGTTTTAAATGGATACACGGCCAGTCAACAATCATCTGCTTTTATTCAAATAACAGCTGTCTACTTTTTTTAGGAAATAATCATGTGCTGAATGGAGCGCAATCGGCAGTCAAAATCGACCTTACATTCAGCTTATAAAGCATCTGCTGCAGAAGATTCCTTTACATAGGTTGGAATCAAATCCATTGTAGTCTGATAAATTTTTAATGTCAACTAGTTTTAGAAGATTCTCTTAGCATTTCAAATGCTTTAACCACTTCTCTCCCTTGAGTTTCATTACAAAACCATCCAGCATGGGCATCCAAATTGCATTTAGCAGGCCACACATAAAAGATTTGAACTGACGGCATTTCCATATTATGCTAGACCAAAATAGCTGCCAAGTAGGTGTATCAGAAGTTTAGAATAACCACATAGGCTTGATACAGAGCAAGGGTTGAAAGGCATGAACCTTCGCCAGCTATAGGCCAGTTTCCTTAATCTTCAGTATTGAAACAATGGCACACTGGTGATCCAACGATACTAATATTGCTAATTGCTGGGTCCAGACAACTTATGCTACACAAGTCAGTGTTCATAATGTAAAAAATTTTCGAAACCTTTTAAAAGCCAATCATACTGCCAGCCACCTAATCAAACGTTACCAAGCAACTCCAAACCTTACAATTGTTTACATGTTCAAAGAATCAAGCAATCGAAATATGCTCCTGTTCTGCGACTATAATGAAAGTATGTAACTTTTATTTCCCTTATGATGGTGTCACAGTTTCCACTACATAGATGATAAATCAAAGAAAATATAAGAAATATGAAGAGCACGAAAAATAAAGGATAAAGAACAAGAGGCAAAGAGAAATGGGACGACATAAGCTGAATCTAAATAGATAAGGATTAGGAGATAATAAATTAAACCGTTTTTTAATGGATAGGAATGGCAAGATAAACAAAATCATAAATGTGAATAAGTAGTGAAAAGGTCTGCAGCTATGTGATGTAAATCGGGAAATAGGTTAAAGAACTATCTTTTATCTAAAAATATCTACATAGAGATAAGAATGGATGAGTTCAAGGGCCAACGCTTGGTCCATCCTATTCAAAATTTTGAATTAAATAAAAATCTTATTTTTTAATTTAAAATTTTGAATAGAACGGGCTAATAGTTGGCTTTTAGACCTGTCCATTGTCATTCCTACATCTTAATATCTCCTGCTCATCGGCACATTAATTAAGTATTTTGTGATTCCAGTGAGAATTTAATATCCTGCTACATCACAAGAAAAAGAGTGTACTACCGGAATTGCATCATGTATCACAATCTTCATGAGAAAAATAAGTTACCTCGTGCACCTGACAAAATGGTGTTCGCAAAATATAATAAATACATCATTTTATATAGTTTCAATTCTCAATTCTATTCCCGAATTTAACTAACAGCACCCGATTCATGCAAGCAAGCTCATAAACACAAGCATTATCACGTCGCCTCTGCTCAACTGCCCACAGACCAAAAAAAAAAAAAAAAATAGAAAAAGGAGAGGGAAAAAAAAAAACAAGAGTACACAAAAAAGGGGAAAGGAGAATGCTAAATTGGATATGCACCAAAAGTAGGAAGGATTGCTAAAAGGTAACAGACTCAGATAGCATGCATATGAGATGCCCCAATCAAGCAGGAAAAGATAGTTACTAAATTGTCAGGAACTAGCAAACTATATTCCAGATTTTGCTTACAGCATGAAAAGCTTAAGGAACACATTATCAAAGAGATGAAACTTCATATTGATCACCGCCAATTGTCAGGAAAGTTATATAGTATACTATGAAGAGAAGCGAAATGTACAGCCTCTCCAAATTCAGCAATATTTAAGGTTTAAGGAACTAAAAAGTGGGTGGGTCAGATCTCCACAATTAGATAAGAAATTACAGAGATAAATACTATGATTTTCACAAGAGTTCTATTTACAACTTCGATGGAGGGGCAGGTCATGCTCTCCCCAAACAATAAGTCACCTGGATTTTCAAATTATTTGCATCTACGACCCCTCCCACAACTCAACACCCCAGTTTACCAGTGAACTAGGCCTATATACTTGTTTAATATCCTATGTGATAGAGATATGATTACTTTTTAGTTAGATTTGATTAGCTATTTGATTAGATTTGTTATTATTGCATTAGACTTTTCTATATATATGGTCTGTAAAACCCTAATTTGATAATAGAGTGAAATATAATTTCTTTTGAGAGCATATGATTTGCTTTATTAAATCTTTTCTCGAGTGATGCGTGAGAGAGTGGAAATGTGATTCGCCTGGGCGTAAAATCCAAACCCTAATTTTACCCCCAAAACCCTAATTTTTATCCCAATTCTCCACCACAAATCCTAAATCGCTTTCGTCCTACTCACTATGTATCATGCCATGCTCATCATAAGACCAATGGAAATGCATGTTGCACTGTGTATGCATTAAGTTTGTTCTGATACTCGATCTTTATTTTACTTCACCAAGTTCACTGTGACCAATTTGGGGGAAATTCCAAATGAAGGACATGACTATCACTCCCTATGATATATATAAAAAAAGCCAATTTAACTTCTTCCAATCAAGAACTATTACATTATATCTCAAATCAATCAAAATTCAACAATCAAGAACTATGGTAATTACATCTCAAATCAATCAAATGAAATGATAATTGCTTTAATAATGCATGAAAAAAATAATTTTTCAAGAAGGAAAACAAAAGAGCGTCACCAAAAACATTACAGTTTGTAGTACAACAGGTGATCGTGATGTTGCTTTCCATTTACTCAAAAAAAAAAAAAAAAAAAAGCAGAAATACGAGAATGAGATGGAGAACTGCTATGACCAGGGGATATACATATAACCATAACGCAAGTTCCCTTCGTAGAAGACTGAACGATAACTATATATAAATTGGGTGAAAATTCTGAGAATAAGCCATGTGTAAAATAGACAATCGTTAAACAAAGGTAGGCTTGTATAACCATCAAGAAAAAAGGAAACTTGAGAACCCTTGAGCATGTGGATAAAAACCATGTAACGCTTAATAATATATAATACAATTGAATTATAAATTTAGAGGAAAATCAGAAGAAGCAAATGGGATCAGGATCATTAACATCATCAAGCAAGGCGCATCACATATATATTATACGGGCTATAAGAATAATGATATAACCCATCAATTTTTGGTTCTGGAAACAATTTACGACTAGCTCAACACTCAGTTCAGCCTCATTAGTTACCAAGGTCTTCCCAATTTTCTGCTGAGGACACCAGACAAATGACAGGCTTGTCAAGGAGTTTAAAATGAGATAGTGGTCGGAGCTGACTTATAGGCTAATTTTAAGCTCATACATCAAGGATTTATCTCAAAACTTCCTGAAGTTAGCCATAGCGCCAATAATTCAAAAAAACAGTAAGGCTCTGTTTGGTTTGAGAGAAAATGAAGGAAAAGAAAAGAAAATAAGAAATAAAATGTTTTCTAATGTTTGGTTTGAGGGAAAATTTAGAAGAAAAGAAAATCTTATCTTATTAACCAAACAGTTAAGGAAAAAATATTTTTCCATCTTCTTTTCTTTTCTTTTCTTTTCTCTTTCATTTTCCCTTTCTTTTCCTTTCTTCCATTTTCTCTCAAACCAAACACAGCCTAAGTTTCCTAATAAGAGTTTGAGAAGAATTTCAAAAACTATAAACATAAAAAAGTTAGTATTGAATTATTGATACAACAGTGACTAGACTATATGGATTCCTAAATCTTCTTTACTATAAAACAAAATTTCTCAAAATCATAAGCACCAAGAGACACCCCTGAAAAGCAATCCACACTGCCACAATGTACTTGCCAAAGTTCAACCGACAGTGACATATAGATTACACAGGATAGGGAGCTATGAACTTCTAACGAATTGCATTCAACTACCACAAGCACAATCTGAACTGAATCGGTACATGTAATATTATTTCTTGTTTCTTTATGAAATCATGGAGGCAGCCAAAGATGTCTAATTCGAATTCTACCATGTATTGTTTTCTCTATGCATTATATCTTGTATTCTATCATGAACGATAAGATACATTAACCAATGTGAAATAAATAAATAAATAATCCAGTTCACAACCTTGCATATCACTATAATATGGACAGATTAAAACAAAGAATGGAAGTTACCACATAGCAATTGTAAAAGATTTCAAGGGAAATTTACACATTAAAAAAAATGCAAATCCTAGTTCAGTGACTACTGCCATAACAAATATGAACACAACTTTTATGATTAACAACTTCATCAACCAAGTTCATTAACCCTCCCAAAAACAACAAAACAAGTCAATCTAATTAAACCGTTCCCCAAATGATTGGTTTCCTAAGTAGCTAAACATGCATCAACTACTTATGCAAAATTGCAACTTGATGAGATTTAGCATTCAAAATGATACATAATCCACTATGATCTATAGCTTGTCAGAAAAACAATAAAACACAAACTTTCACATTCGATACCTCTTCATATTCAACAGGAGAACGACGGTATCCGCCCCGCATATACCGAAGATGCCCAGAGTGCAAAGTGCCAGACCCAAAATGCTGCATCTCAATTCTAGATGGACCGTCCAAAGATGAAGTCATTACCTCTTCGTTGCCTCCGCCCCTCCAAGTGCAGTGTCTCTTCAAACGAGAACAGCCCAAATATTGAAGATAGCCGAGAGGGAATAAAGAAATGATAACAGAAATCTCCACATACTAACATTTTTTTTCATGGATTATGGAAATTTGCCGAATTGACAGTGGAAAGGAAATAAAGATTTGAATTTGTTAAACATAAATTGGTCAGTGAAACAATAAAGAATCCAAGTAACAAATACAACCATGAAAAAAATTATCTCACTGGAGACAACAGAGAATGAGAAATAAGAAACAAGAGGGCAATAAAAAAAGCAATTCAACTAGACGCAATCAACAAAATTATCTTGGAACCGAAAATTTTAAATTTAACAAATAAAATAGAAAAATAAAAATAAAAAGTACCTCTCTATGAATCCTCTCTCGCCGGTGGTGGGCCACCACGCAGTCCACCGACGCCTCGGCCCCGAACACCACCCCGGGGGCGCACCAGACGTCGCTGACGTCAGCGACCTCGGCCGGGGGCGACGTCACCTGCGCCCTGCCCCTCGGCTTCCTGCCCCTCCTCCGCCTCGGCCGCCGCTTCCCCTGCCAGTCCGCCGACGACCTCACAGCCGCGGCGGCCGCGATGGAGTCCGGGGCCAGCGCCTGCGACGCCGAGGAGGCGGAGGCGCACCCGAGGCCGCGCAGTGCGAAACCCATCTTTTTCTTCTTGGTGGTGGTGGGGCCCGCTGAGCTGGTGGCGGCTGTTGGGTGGCGGAGCGGGTGCTGATGCGATTCCGGACCCTTTTTGACGTGGAGGGGGCGCTGGATGCCCCCAGAGCTGCTGCTGCTCCTCCTCTGTTGTTGGGCCTCTGTATTTATTGCAGTTTGTCTTTAGCTTATTTATTTTAAATTTTGTTTATTTTATTCTCTCTTCTCTGTCTGTCTTTGAGAGAGAAAGGGTTTGGGGCCCTGGGGGGCAGGGCCGGTGTACAGCAGGGAGGAGGAGGAGAAATTCTAAATGCGCACCAAACTTTTCATAGTGAGCACAGCATCCTATAGTAAAGTGATTTACAACATATGGGAATGTGTGCTCGCTAAGTCAAGTCTGGTGCGCATTTAGAATTTCCCGAGGAAGAGGAAGAATGTTGTGGGGAGAGTAAATTATATTGTGATAAGTTCGAGTCAATGACCACCAAAATTCCACTGAAACTAAAATAACTGATAATCGAGATTCAAACAACCAAAATCTAACCAAATCGAAATAAATCGCCCAGCTTTCAATTTCCTGTTTTGAAAAATGAACCGATCAGACCATTTAATTTATACAAAATATATATATATATATAATATATATATATATATATATATATGGATTACTGTAGGTGAGCCGTCAGCTCAGGAAAAATTACGTGAGTTAGCGGCAAAATTATAATGATCCAATAATTTTTTTTCAATTTTTTTTAGAATTAGTATCTTTACATCCTTAACTTCTTTCAGATCAAATTTCATAAATTTTGAAATACATTTACCTTTTCATCAAGTAAATACAAAATATTTTATTCATTGAAAACAGTTAATTTTGTGTTAATTTGATGAAGTACCAAATCAAAATTAAAATCTAAGAAATTGGGTATGAGTGAACCCCAAGGGACAGAGATCATAATCCAAAAGAATTTTTATTAAAATGATTATTGGAGATAGTGGAAATGAACTGCAGCTCAGGTAACTTGTGTGAGCTATCAACTCATTTCCATCTCTCTCTCTCTCTCTCTCTATATATATATATAAAATAATCTATTTTTAAAAAATTCTTTTGGATTATGATATCGACCCCCTAGGGTTCACTCATACTCAATTTCTTAGGTTTTAATTTTGATTTGGTACTCCATCAAGTTAACACAAAATTAACAGTTTTCAATGAATAAAACAATTTATATGCACTTGATAAAAGGGTAAATAAACTTCAAAATTTATAAAATTTAATCCGAAAAAAGTTAAGTAGGTGTAGATAGTAATTGTTAAAAAAAATGAAGAAAAATCATTGGATCATTGTAGTTTTGCTGCTAGCTCACGTAACTTTTCCTGAGCTGGCAGCTCACCTACAGTAATCCCATATATATATATATATATATATATATATATATATATATATATATATATATATATATATATATATATGGGATTACTGTAGGTAAGCAGCCAGCTCAGGAAAAAAAATACGTGAGATAACCGATAATCTAATAATTATTTTTTAATTTTTTTTCTAAAATTAGAATATCTACTTTCTTAACTTTAATAATATCAAATTTATGAATTTTAGACTTTATTTATACTTTCATCAAGTAAATTGTTAAATTTTGCGTTAACTTCATAGAGAACCGAATCAAAATTAAAACCCAAGACATTGGGTATGATTGAAGCTGAAAGGATCAAGATTATAATTCAAAAGAAAATTTTTTAAAAAAAATTGAAGATAGTAGAAATAAAATACAGTATATATGTATATGGATGTATGTATATATATGTATACACACACATATACATACATACATCTATATAGATATAAAACATTAAAAAAAAAAAAATCAATGCAATATCAATTAGATACATAAAAAAATATAACACAAATTAGATATCTTGAAATGATATGCTTATAAAATCGAATATAATATTTAAACAAGTTTTCTCCCGAAAATTAGATCTGTAACCAAATCATTAGTTCAATTTAATTTTACTAAATTTGATAAAAACTGATCTCATCCTATTTGCAGTCCACTCATTTAACAGGCATTACCTTCACAATATATAACATTAATTTATGAATATAATGTTTCGTAACTAAGCATTAATTAAAGAAAAAAACACTCTAAAATAAGAAAAAAAAATGATATATGATTCAAGGTCGAAAACAAATTTTTTTCTCTCAGCTGCAGATTTAGAGGGCATATATTAAAGGGAAAAAAAAAACTCCAAAATAAAAAACAGTAAGTATTAATAATTAGGGGTCTTTGTTTGAGGGAGTTTCCAAAAGAGCAGACCACTTTTTCTAGTGAGCCCACTGAGCAATGTATTTTGAGTCGGGCTGAAAGCTTCTCAGGTGGACTCGCTAGGGGAAAAATGGTGTGCTCTTTTGGAAACTCCCTTGTTTGATGGGGAGAGAGGAAGTGGGCAATGGACACATGGGGAAAGGGGCTTTTGGGTGACAATGTCATTGGGTTAATTAAAGAGTGACTGAGATGTTTTGCTAGAATTGGGTGAACGAGTGGGGGACTGGGGTGGGTCTTGAGTTCCACCGAGGCATGTGGGTGTGGGGCTTAATCATAACTTTTTGATGGAGACAAACACGAGTCAATTATTTTCTCTTTTTAAAAAAGAAATTGTGGCCATAATCTTGTTGAGAAAAATATGAAAGGGTAGAGAGGACATGGTAAATATGTGATTATTGTGTGTAATTTCACGATGAAATTATACTTGAGCACGCTGCATTGCTCAATGAGCCCACTTCTAAGTAGGGGAATGGTCCCGAACGATTTTTCCAACGTACAGGTTTAATATTTTTTTAGGGACCAAATCCCCGACCTGGAAAGAAGACAAGGGTAAACTCACTCACAAAATGGAATGATAAACAAACTCGTAACATGTTAAAGCTTCGAGAGGTGGGTTCATTGAGCAAACTGGTATGCTCAACAAGAATTTCCCTGATTTCCGATTATCTTCTTCCTAACTAAACTTAGACACTTTATTTTATTTTTTTAAAATGTTATTCAAAGGAGTCTAAATAGAAACTATTACACAATCTAAAGAGGAGCGAATCAATGCCACTAGAAACAAGGCTCCGTACATAGTTACAAATAAGAATAAATTATCTTAAGTTCTCTTCCTCTTTATCAATTGTTTTATGTTTATATTTCGGATAATTCGAATTGATAATATATTTATAAAGGCAGAAGACATAACATATTCTCAAAGAAGAGGGGAAAAGTTTTACTTTTCTTATCTATCCTTCCACCATCATGCATTCAAAACTAATACTGTAAATTTGGAAACAACATTTCACATAATAATTGCCCTTGTCGATTTTCAACTTTAGTTTTCTAGATAAAGGGAAAAGAAGTTAATTGTGCTTTGTAAATCTCTTTTACAAATAAAAGCTATATAATGCACTTAAATCTACAAAATATACTTATGTTGAAGTTGATTAAGGGGGTGATATTGGATTTGATATTTCAGTTCTGATTCGAATCCATTTACCTGATATGGATCGAGTGCACTCTTTTTGAGCGAAGGTTGATATGAATTTGAATATAAATATTCTTATTGGTTCTAAGGGCAAATATCAAATTTCTAAGGCATCTTCAATAGTATTAAAAATTTCTTATCGTTTTTTATGGACGAGTTTTCCCTTTATGTAAATGGTTAGAATCATGCTAGTAACAAAGGAGTTGGTAGAGGACTTCGGCAAAGGGGAGAGAGTGACAAAAGATGGGTTGGCCGGTTGATAGAGGGAGATCAAGGGCACAAAGGTGGTTAAGTAAGAGATTCAGGGATAAGAACACACAACAACGACGCAAGTGGCAGGAGGGTGATGTAGGTGGAAGGGGGGGATAGAAGGGATTGGGTTGGGGGGGGGGGGTGGGTGGGTGGTCAAAGAGGAGGTGGGATCTGGAAGGGGGGAGGGGGAGGGATTGAGGGCGGGGGTGGCTGAGGCTGTGGTTGTGGGGCAGGGTGGCAGGGGGAGGGACGACATAGGGCCCACCGGTAGAGAGGGGGATGAAGCAGTAGAGGTATGGAAAAAAAAAAATGCTATGGTGCTCTAGAAGAAAAACTAGGGTTTTGAAATTTTTTGGGATGCCATGGCCCATTAGAAATGAGATGTCCTTTTAAATTTTATATATGCCTTTGGAAGCCTTCATTTTTTTTGGATCTAAATATGGATACAGATATTTTGAAGAAAATCCCATATTCTGATTTTTAGATAACCAAAATTCAGTCTTATATACTTTTTGAAGTCGAATTAATTTTTACATCCACTATCTTCAGTAAATACAACATAACCTGTGCTGTCTATATGAATTTTCTTCATACCCAAAATCTAATACCGAGGTTAGTTATAATAGTAGCGAATAATTATCTTTAATTCACTACAATAAAAATATGTTCTTAGATCCTACCTTTTGTAAGTATTATTGCTAAATCCCCGAAGACCTCGGCATATAGAAGAAGCCCAAGCCCGCAAAAAAGCAAGGCCCATAAAACCAAAGTCAACTCTGGAGATAACAAGATCCAAATCAAGTTAAATACTTAAAAAATTTCACCTATCAAAACTGCCACAATAAAATCAGTATAATACTATTCTTACGTTTATTTTGCCCGTAGTCCTTTTGTGTTGATAATCTTTTCTTTTTTTTATTTATGTATCCATTTCTTTTTATGTCTGATCTATTCCTTTTCCTATTTTAAATGGATAGTGATATGAATTTTGGTTACCAAATTTAAAAACAGGCAAGATAACGCCTATATCCAATCCATTAAAAACCCTAATTCTATTTTTATAGAAAGATACAAAATGGACTAATTTTTAATAGATTATAAAGTAAAATTCCATAGTATAACATAATAACCTTTCGTACTTTGTACATACATACATATATATACATATATCTCTCTTGATTCAAATTCAATAGTCTACGTTGTATGGTCTAAATGACGAGATGCTTTTTCTGTTCAGTATATTTACATTTCTTACTGATTGCAAATAAGTTTGATGTCTTTAGTTTTGACTGTAAAGCCTTTCTAATGACTCTATTGGCCTTGCTCAATTGGATTCTATGTATTGAATGAATACAATAGGAGACTTGAGAACAGGAGTTATTACATTATGCTAAAAAAAGGCCATACTAATAAGAAATGATTCCCTTCACCACCCACGGGGAAATTCTAAAAGAGCCATCCACTTTGCTAAGCGAGCCGCAATGAGCCCCTTTCTTATGAAAAAAAGTGGGTTTTATAAGTGAGCCACCCCTTTTTTCCATCCATGCCTTTGTCTACTTCTCCCCAGTCTCATTTCTTCCCCCATCCCTCCCTCCCATCCCTCCCTCCGTGGCTGTCATCTCTCTCTCTCTCTCTCTCTCTCTCTCTCTCTCTCTCTGTCTCTCTATGATGTTGCTTCTCTCTCTCATTCTCTCTCTTTCTTTATGATGCTGCTTCTTTGAATGGGGGGCGGGTGGCTGGTGGTATTGGGTAGAAAACAATAGTAATTTAGTCCTCAAAGAAGATATGGGTATTTACTGGTTTGTCCTTCAAATCTTTATATATTATGATTTAGTCCCTTACATCTTCATATTTAGGATTTAGTCCCCCAAATATCCTAAGTTACTACAATTTAGTTCCCTTTCCCAAATATCCCAAATTTGGGACCTAATATTACCATTTTATCCTTTCTTATTCATTCTTTCTCTTCCTCATCTCTTCTCCTCCTCTCTTCTCATTTTCTTCATTATTCCTCTTCTCTTCTCCTTCTCTCTTCCTCATCTCTTCTCCCAATGAAGAAAAGACAAGGAAGAGAGAAAGAGAAGAGATGAGAAATAATGAAGGAAAGGAGAAGAGATGAGGAAGAGAAGAGGAGAAGAGAGGAGGAAGAGAAAGAATGAATAAGGAGGGGTAAAATGGTAATATCAGATTAAAAATTTGAGGGATTTGGAGAGGAAGACTAAATTATAGTAACTTAGGAGATTTGGGGGCCTAAAGCCGAAATATGAAAATTTCGGGGACTAAATCATAATATATAAAGATTTGAGGGACAAACAAGTAAATATCCCAAGAAGATAACAAACTTGTAATTACTTGAAAGTTTTTGGGGCTCAATTAGCAAAGTGATGGGCTCATTTAAAATTCTCCCCATGCACAGATGTTATTCCCAAATTCAGGATTATGGGGGCAGTTGGATGTTGACTGCAGATTAGTGCAGATATGATGCATATTAACCGTAGAAAGAAAGAAAATAAGATATCGGTATGTGGCCTGTTGCTTTAAAATAATGCAATTTTTCTTTTTGTTCCTGCAAAATCCATTCCTCTCTGTCGGCTGACACTAGAGATAGTAATAAACGCATTCACGTACCAAATTTTAGTTCTCTCTATACAAAATTTTGAATTAGAAAAATAAAATTTTCATATTTAATTCAAAATTTCATATATGAAATCATTTTTTTGTTTTATCAAGAATTTATCGATGTTTAAACACTGCATGATTCCAAAAGTTGGCAACAAACTTCACTACTTTATTCAACAACGCAAAAATCCAATATATAAACATGGGGATTTTACATATCTTTCCCTTACAGATTTTAAAATTAGAATTTAGTCCCCCAAATCTTTATATTTATAATTTAGTCCCCAAATTCTTTAAGTTACCTCATTTTTATCTCCAACCATATTTTTGGCACAAATTTCCCATTATACCCCGAGTTACTTCACTTTAATCATCGCTCTCCTCTTCCTACTCTCTTGCTCTTCTTATTGGGTTTTCCTCTCTATTTTTCTCCTATCTCTCTTTCTTTCTAGTTAATCTCTAAAGTAAAGTAACTCAGGATAAACCAATAAGAAGAGGGGAGAGAGAGAGAAGGGAGAAAAATGGAGTGGAGAACCCAATAAGAAGAGAAAGAGAGGAGAAAGAGAGAAGGGGGGACTAAAGTGAAATAAATTAGGGTATAACTAGAAATTCATGCCAAAAACATGGTTGGGGACTAAAGTTAGGTAATTTAAAGGATTTGGGGGGACTAAATTATAAATATGAAAATTTGAGGGATTAAATTTTAATTTTTAAAGATAAGGGACAAATATGTAAAAATCCTGATAAATATACCCAGATTTATGTCGGATATAAATATAATTCCAAAAGTATTATCCGTGAAAAACTAAAACACATCAACTCGAGTAATATGATTTAGGCTATGTTTGGTTTATGGGAAAATGAAGAAAAAGAAAATAAGAAAGAATTTTTTTTCTTTTCTGTTGTTTAGTTTGAGAGAAAATTTAAAAAAATTAAAATATTTTTTACTAACAAAATGTTTAAAGAAAAATTAAATTTTATTTTTTTTAAATTTTCTTTTCTCTTTCTCTCTCTTTCTTTTTTATTTCTTCCAATTGCTTTCTAGCCAAACACAGCCTCGAAGAAGAGAAGAAAGGGGACAATATGATATAAGAGAATAGATTGTGGAAGCACATTAGAGAGAGAACTTTAGGCTCGTTCTTTGATGCACTTGTGCTCTGAGTAGGACCAACATGGACAAATAAAGTCGGTAGAGCAGTATAAAGGTGTACAAAAAGTGGGAGGACACGGTTTTCGAAAAATTTTCGATCGACTCCGACAAAGAAGAGGAGACAAAACTCCAATCGATATTTTTGCCAAAATTCGACTGAACTCTGACTATTTCCGAGTCAGTCAGATACGATCAGATTCCAACAAAAACGATTACAGTTTAGTTTAACAAAGGAGAGAGAGAAAGAGGTGTTTGGGGGGGGGGGGGGGCAGGAGCCACAAAAATAGCAACTAGAGAGAGAGATAGGTGGGAGAGAGTGTAGAGAAAGGGATGGGGAGAGTGAATGGAGGTGGAGGGGGAGGGGTGGAGAGAGAGAGAGAGTGAACGGAACCACAGAAACATCAACCAGAGAGAGAGAGAGGAGGGAGAAAGTGAGGGGAAGGGAATGGAGAGAGAGAGAGGGGGAGGAAGGGAGTGGAAGAGAGGTGAATGGTCTTAGTTTTTTTGTTGAAGCTTGCAGAGTGAGAAAGGCTAGGGAGGTGAAGGGTTCGTCGAAGTCGAAATCTGATCGACTCTGACAATACTTTAACTATCTCTGATCATTTTTAATTTCAAATGTAAAACTCCGATAATATTTTATTTTTTATTTTTTGACTAAATCCGATTGGTATTGATCGGTTTGATCGGAACGTACATAACTGATCTCTGGGACAGCAAAGATAGAGTAGGAGACCAGCTCCCGCTCTCCTTTTTATTGGCCTCGAAAAAATAAACAGATTGAATTCTCCCTCCCCCTCTCTCTAGGTTGGGAGGGGTGTGTGTATGTAAAAATAAAGAAAAAAAAGGGAAAAGTAAAATGGTACGATGATCCCGACAGTACGCTCCTTTTGAGGAGTCGCACACGATAGGACAGGGGTGTCTGCAATTTTTGCGAGAGAGAGAGAGAGAGAGAGAGAGAGAGGGAGAGGGAGGGCACAGTGCAGACTTTGGAAGGGGTTTCTTTTGAGCGAGTTTTTAAAGGAGCACACCAATTTTCTAGTGAGCTCACTTATCAGTAATTTTTTTTTCCGGACTCTATAAAGTGGGCTCACCAGCAAAAACTCCCTTCTTTTGCCTTGCTTTCCTGTTCTTATACTGTCCGAACATGCTCTTTCGTCTTCATCGCCCATAATAATTTTTTTTTTCTATTACGGGCAATTGTTTTTTTTATCCAAGTTAAATTCCTAAATAATATTGCCGAACAAATAAAGGCAGAATCATCTCCTTGTTAGCATGGAGCCAACTGCTTTTTTACTTTCTCTCTCTCTAAATTGGCATATGTAAATGTTGAATTCATTCATTAATTTGAACTTTAAATTGAGCCAATTCACTAGTTCAAATTAAATGAATTAAGTGAATTGAAATTGGCTTCAAAAGTTGACTACATAGCAAATGAACAAAAAAGGAAGATGAAAAGATAGTCCCACATTGGATAGAGAATTGTAAGGATGTGAGTTTATATATGGTAACTTGTTCCATTACTTTGCTTATGTGAGAAGAGAAAAACCTTGAGCACCACGGGTGGTGCTACGCACCGCCCGCACGCGCACGCACACGAGCGTGTGCGAGGGCGAATGGGCGTTTAGGGCGCTTTAGAGGCGCACTTTGCAACTGTTGCGACTGTTGAAAACTCAACCGTTGCGACTGTTGAAAACCTATAAATAGGGTCTGGATTAGAGTTTCAAATACATGTTTTTCTTTTCTGCCTCTTCTTCTACAGACAGAAGTTCCTGAATTTCTGTCTACAGAAGACTTCTGTTCAATTCCATCATCCAGTCCTGCATTACATTACATAAACAGAGAGAACCTCTATCAGATTCGCCAGAGCAGAGGGATTGCAGCTTCCTTCCCTCTGCAGATCGATCGTTGTATCTTGGGAGATCGACGTCCAAGAAATCCAGAAGCAAACAGTGGAGGACAAATCGATTTTAAGGAGATAGTGTCCAACACTAGCCTCGATCTTCATCCAATTTACTTCCTGTCATCTTCCAGTCGTCTTCCTGTCTTCCTTCAACCTACTGAATCAGGTTTTTCATAATCCAGTTTCTTCTTTATTCACTTTAGGTTAAGTAAACTAGTTAAAGAAGAATAGTTTAATTATTTCTGTAAACAGTTTCATTCTGGAAACTGTGTTAGGTAATAAGAGAACAGAACACTGAAACCTAATTACAGAATTAATTTCCTGTAAAATAACAGTAGCAATTCTGTGTAGTAAATCTGTTAACTACAAATCTGCCCTCTTGTGTTAATCTAAAATATATCTGTATGCTTCAATCTGCAACCAGAGAATTAGTAACCTCCACATATATTCTAACAGTAAACTTGCTAGTCAACTTAATTTCTAAAAAAATCAATCTCAAAACGAAATCATTAACTTCAATAGAATTCGTATTTTATATATGTTTAATAGACAATATTGAGAAGAAATATTCTGATGAAAAGTCTAAATCCCATGTTTCTTTCTGGTTAGGACCAGACTGGATTTGTCTCTCTCTCAGATTCGTCTAATTGGATCCAAATTCAAAATCAAAGATGAGTATATTATTTTCTCATCTACTTACATAAACTAGTTCTATGTGTAATTTCAATTTCGGATCATTGACAAATGTAAATTTAATTTTTTTGATATACTATAGTGACACTTCTTCATATTGGTTCAAGTAATATGCCTTGGGCAAATTTTTTTTAAAGAAAATCAGTTAGGTTTTATTTTATTTTATTAATTTTTTTTTTTACCCTTTTCAATTACGGTTTTCAACTCTTTCTTATTATGGATTGTGGCCCAACCCAAATTGCTTGCAACAATTTCAATGACGGCCCATAAGGCCCAGTTGACAACACTTGTCAGTCCTCACCTTAGGAAGGATTGGGACAACACATTCCTATTTGTTAAATTCTAAAGGCATGCCCAAATTCTAAGGGCACCCCCGCCCTCTCACCCTATGATGGGGCCCATGCACTCATGCTTGGGTGTGTCTTTAGATATTTGGGGGCTTGCCTTAGAATTTCCCTTATAGCTATTGACAACAACAGACTTGTACAACATGAAGACTAAGTAACATTTATCGCATCAGCCATCAAGCAATTTTTTTATTAATCCTCCGCAAGGAATATGTGCTCATTTAACAAAATTAACATACATGCCCAGTTCAGAGCATAATATTTCTTCTGGCAGCTGTAAACACTAGAATTCTCTCACCACAAAAATAACTTTGGGTCGATTACTTTTAAAGTTTCATGCATTTCAAAATTGAGATGGATGAAGCTGAGAACCTAGCCACAGAGAAAAAGTGTACTTCAGCTTTTAAATGATTCAGTAATTGAATTTAAAACAAAGTATTTGAGGACATCAAAAGAGCAAAAACTGTTCAAGATCTTGAAGGAGCCAAACCAGTTAACTACGATGAAGAAGACTAGATAAGCGAAAGTATGTATCGAGCAATATCTTCAGAAGCATTGGGACGAGCTGCGACCAAAGCCTTCTCAGACATCTCCGCCATCAAATTTTCATCCCCTGATAAAGGAGGTTCACATTAGTTTCGGATAAAGTTCAGGTTGCTTATGAGGGAGATGGTACTGGTAAAGAGAAACAAAGAACGATATTAAGAGAGGACGAACAACTCTCTATTTCACGATAACTTTATCATTTAATTGATACCAAGCAATCAGCCGCCTAGATATATGAATGTTGAGAAGCACGCTATACATGATACGGACATGGGATACAACAGATATGAAAAGGAAAGATGCATGTATGCATTCAACAGATATTAACTCTGCATACAACAAAATCAATCGATTACTTAAAAATCAAATATGAACCATTTAATGATGTCAGAAACAATTACCTGCTGCTATGGATTTGGTTGATAAATTCAGAATTCATATCAATAAATTAATTAAAGGACTGCAGCCAACTGGAAAGGGAAATTAGTCCATATGCAGACAGGCACATTCAACAAAAATACAAAAAAGGATTTTGGGCATTTAGGTGGTGTTGTACAGAGTCAAAACAGCAGATGTGAGGGGGAAAAAAAATGGAGAGGGGCGGTAATCTAAATGAGAAGACTTGCTCATGCAAGAAGTGGTATGCATCCTCTCAACCTATCTGTTATTAGGAGCCGATTGATGGTTTTTGAGCTTTAGAGCGGGGCTACTGCTAATAGTTTTTAAGATGCTTAGGTTCAACTCAATTCCACAATCACAGTAGGAGTTCTGTTCTTGGGGTTCGATGTCCCATTCATCTATGTCAAGGTGTTCAAATCCAAAGACCATGATCACTTCAATCATCAAGTTAGGCGGAGTTATGTGTCCCATTAAGTAGGCCTCCACAGAAACCACCTACTTATGGTAAACGGTAACTTGTCATTTTGTATCATGTTCAAAACTTTGTTTAACTATGTTTTAAGTAATATGGCAAAACTATGAGTGATGTAAGAGCATTTTTAGGAGTTATCCGAAGATTTAATAACTCTGTAAAGAATTATCATCTAAAATGTGTTATGTGCAAGTCTTGGGGCAACATCTTCTGATAATTGGAAGTGTTCTGTAGTGATTGTGAAACTATACTTTAGCTTCATTCTTTTCAGAAGTTCGTTGAACACTTTAGTTTGTAAGAGATGTTGAAAACAAGAAACGAATTGGTGCTTCTCTCATAAAAACTAAAAATATAAAAATATAAAATAAAAAACCAGCAAGTATGCTCTTTACATTTCAAATGACTATCAGAGCCAGACTTTCCTTCCCTTCATTGTTATCATTTTCAATTCGGTTTTACTTCCATTTTCCTTAGATCAAGTTACACTACGTGCTTGACTAGAGTAACTATACAAACACAGCAAAGTTACACTCAGAGGAACATTTGAATTGCATCCAATTTCTACCTGCAATTTAAGTTTCCTTTTTTTTTTTACTTTTTTAGATCTTGATTAGTACATTATCAAGTTGATAGAGATTTGATTAGAATTTGATTAGAATTTGGTTATATTTGGTATTATCTTGTTGCATTAGGATTTGATTAGAATTTGGTTAGATTTGGTATTTTGTTACTTTAGAATTCTCTATATATATGGCTTGTAAAACCCTAATTTGAAAAGAGAGTGAAATATGATTTTTTTTAGAGCATGTGATTTGCTTTATCAAATCTTTCTTTGAGTGATTCGTGAGAGAGTGGGCGTGTGATTTGCCTGGACGTGAGATCCAAACCCTAATTTATCCTCCAAAACTCTAAGTTCTTCCCCAATTCATCCACCACAAACCCTAAATCGCTTCCGTCCTACGTCAAATTGGTATAGAGATTTGATTAGGATTTGATTAGAATTTGGTTAGATTTGGCATTATCTTGTTGTATTAGGATTTGATTAGATTTGATTAGAGATTTGGATAGATTTGGTATTTTGTTACTTTAGAATTCTCTATATATATGACTTGTAAAACCCGAATTTGAAGATAGAGTGAAATATGAATTTTTTTAGAGCATGTGATTTGCTTTATCAAATCTTTCTTTGAGTGATTCGTGAGATAGTGGACGTGTGATTTGCCTGGACGTGAGGTCCAAATCCTAATTTATCCTCCAAAACTCTAAGTTCTTCCCCAATTCATCCACCACAAACCCTAAATCGCTTCCGTTCTGCGTCAAATTGGTATAGAGATTTGATTAGGATTTGATTAGATTTGGTATTATCTTGTTGCATTAGGATGTGATTAGATTTGATTAGAGATTTGGATAGATTTGGTATTTTGTTACTTTAGAATTCTCTATATATATGGCTTGTAAAACCCTAATTTGAAAATATAGTGAAATATGATTTTTTTTTAGAGCATGTAATTTGCTTTATCAAATCTTTTTTCGAGTGATTCGTGAGAGAGTGGGCGTGTGATTTGCTTGGACGTGAGGTCCAAACCCTAATTTATCCTCCAAAACCCTAAGTTCTTCCCCACTTCATCCACCACAAAGCCTAAATCGCTTCCGTCCTACGTCAAATTGGTATCAGAGCTCAAGATCCACATCTTCGGGTATCAGAGTCCGAGTCCAAATCCATCTCCATCTTTTTTTTTTAATTTTAGATTTGAGAGAAAAAAAATTCTGAAAAAAAAACTAAAAAAAAATCTGGCGGTAGATCAGATCTGAAAAAAAAGGAGCAAAAAAAAAGAGAAACAGATAAAAAAAATCGAGTGAAAAAAAAGAAGAAGAGAGAGATATAAAAAAAAAAGAGAGAAAAAAATCGAGTGAAAAAAAAAGTAAAAAAAAAGAGAGAGAGAGGAAAAAAATAAATAAATAAAAAACCAAATTTCCCCTCTCCTCCTGCAGGCAAAAGCAGCGCAGCACCAAGCAGCAGTTGTTTCAGACCCGTTAAGGAGAATCCAGATCTGTTAAGGATTTTTTGGTGATTGTGAAGTCATTTTGAGTTCGGTTCGCATCAGATTCGAGATATAATCGACACATTCCACTTCTGATATTTTCTGAATTTGATATGAGATTCATTTATTTGTGGAAAATACATCAACACTGATGTCGATTTCAAACAAATAGAGTGTGATATATATGATGCAGTTCCATATTTTCATAGTTATAATGACTCTAATGGTTATGAAAATTGGGAAAGCAATTTGGAACAATTTTTCCGTTATTTTCCTTTGACTTCAGAACAGAAATACAACTATGCTAAATTGAAGTTGGTTGGAGAAGGTTCTGATTGGTATCTCAACAATTATAAATCTCGTCCAATTTGGAAACGGTTGCAGTTTTTTCTTCGTGCACGGTATGCACCGCATCTTGTTTTTAAATAATGCTCTAAATGTGAATGATATGGACACTCTGCTCACCAGTGTCCATCTATTAAATGTTCAGCCCGTGGAGAATTTTGGAATTACGAATATCAGTGCCCTTCGAAAAGTACAGTTATCGACACATCAGCTTCCGAGAATTTAAGTGATTATGTTATAGTTGAGACCGAAACCATCATAGAGCCCGTCACAGATCCAAAAGTTGTTAATTCGGTTTTTCTGCCAGAGCCAACTACAGAAATATTTATTTGCCCTGTTCATGAAGATCGTATTTTCAGTGACATTTCAACTCACTTTCCAAATTCTTCATTTTTTACAGAATCGCAAGATTTTGAATTCTCTCCAGACCTTCTACAATTGTTACTGTCGCCACTATGGAAATGTCAGATAGCATACATTTGGTTTCCAAACTGTTCGATTTTCTTATATTTAGTTCGGTGGAAAGGTTTGCCAGATTTCGAGAATATTGATCAATTTCAGTTGATCGCGCTTGAGTTTCTTCTTATCACTATTCACCAGGTGGTGAATATTTCCAAGCGCGGGAGAATTGATAGAGATTTGATTAGAATTTGGTTAGATTTGGTATTATCTTGTTGCATTAGGATTTGATTAGATTTGATTAGAGATTTGGATAGATTTGGTATTTTGTTACTTTAGAATTCTCTATATATATGGCTCGTAAAACCCTAATTTGAAGATAGAGTGAAATATGATTTTTTTTAGAGCATGTGATTTGCTTTATCAAATCTTTTTTCGAGTGATTCGTGAGAGAGTGGGCGTGTGATTTGCCTGGACGTGAGATCCAAACTCTAATTTATCCTCCAAAACCTAAGTTCTTCCCCAATTCATCCACCACAAACTCTAAATCGCTTCCGTCCTGCGTTACAAGTCCTCCACCCATTCAAATACCCACATTCCTTGTCATGAGCTCCTCAAGAGAGAATCCCTATTTTCCCCTCTAGAGCAAGCCACATCCCTACATTGTACCCCACAAGGCTATGTCCTTGAGAGCACATCTACGACCCCCGACACTATAGCCTTAGAAGGGAGATATGGAGTTACTGTAGATTATTTTGAGGCAGGAACAAGAGATAGATGATTAAATATTAATAGGAGAAATTAAAAACAAACAAAACTAAATATTGAAATTTGTTTTCAAATTTTATTTTCTAAGAAGGAAATATAATTGCATGCACCAGTATTCATTTTCATAACTTGGAAAATGTAAATTCTCTTGAAATTAAGTGTGACCATGCATATGATAATACTTACATAATGCAGAAAATCTAAGCTTTGAACTTATATAAAGAAAAAAAAAAAAAAAAGAAGGCGTGCTCACCTAAGACTTCATTGATTGCAGTTTTAAGACTACTAGAGTCGAGCTCTTCTTCTATTAGGACCTTTGATCCTGCAATGTCAGCCATAATATAAGCATTTTCTGTTTGATGATCATCCGCAGCAGTTGGAGACGGAATCTGTTAAAGAGCAGTAACCATATCAGATTTTAAAAAAAAAAACTCTGAAATTAAAATACACTTTACTGTGCAATATAATGTTTTAAAAAAAAAAACATTTATATTTAGCATTTTTACGACAGGCATTCTACTAATACAACAGTAACAACACAAACACAACAAATTCATCTCTTCTGCCTTTGCTGTGAGTTCAAGATGGCGACCATTACCAATGGTCCAAAGGCACGAGTAAAGGGAAGTGGTGGATGCTATGCATTTCTAGATTATAATCCAACAGCTTAAGCTTTTGGCTAAAAGGGCTTCTGGTTATGTTTAGATGAAATCCAATCCCGCACCAAGTTTGGAAGGACCTATAGTTTGATTGTTCCTTTTCTCATAATTTTCTTTCTTTCTGTTGTCTTTTTCTTCCATTTCTTCCTTCTATGCAAAATTCAAGGCAGGCATTACTATTTGCAACACTTCATCTTGCTGCATGAGCAATAAAAGATCCCTCAGAATGTCGCTGAGAACTTATAATGTTTCTCATTGTGAAATTTACTGTTACTTTTTAGTCGGTATGTTTTCCTACATTGAATATCTGCAAGACACTCCAATAGATAATCAAAGAGATTGAGCGTAAACGACTCGGAGTTTCACTCAAGATTGGTATGGATCACCATACAGCTACCCTCAGCATAGAGGCATCTACTGCCCAGTGCTATTACTGCTCCCACAAACTGCAGTCTGCTCCAACTGTAAGAAATGTTCAGAAAAATTATAGCCGGCAGAAGAAGATCATGATAGCAGTAGGTAATTAAAAATCGTCACCCTCCTCTCAAATGAAGACTTCAGACCATCATGAACCGATGGAATTATGGATAGATTGAGATTCTGTTAATGAATAACCAGTTAAATGCAGCATTAAATGTAACTACTTTGAACTAACTTGATCAAACTCGTATAAATTGCAACAACTGATGTAACCATCTACCAGAAGGGAAAAAAGACATAACTACGTTCGACTAACATTCCCACATACATTGGCGGATACATTAAATGTTATCCAAATTCAAAATAGTATATTCATGGACAACCCCAACCCCAACCCTGACCCCGACCACAACCTCCCCCCAACACAGACACACACACACACGTACACGTACACACACAAACACACACCACAAACACCAACCCAAAACCCTAACCAAGGAAGGAATCTCAAAAAGGTGTTTCCGACAGTGGTCTAATCTAAGCTTCAATATTATATATGATAGCTCACTTCCACCATTAATGACATTTGTGCTATTTGTAGAGAACTTCTAAAAGTTTAGGAAATAAGATAACATGAGTACCAGAATAGATGGCTTTCCAGTGGTCAATATCTCAGCACAAGTCATTGCCCCAGCTCTAGAAACAACAACATCAGCAGCTGCATAGGCGAGTTCAATCGAATCCAAGAACCTTCACACGATGAGTAAATTTAGATATTCTCCACTATCAAATAGAAAAAACAAAAATGATGTATGTCTGCCAAAACAAAAAGCATATATTAACCTTGACTTTCACATTACTTGTAAGAAAGCACACACAATGAAATTTATAAGGAAATGAATTGAAATTAGCAGGATAAAACTTTAGGCAACATTACATGTCTCAAAAGACGAGTATATATCCTTACTAAAATTTGACCCATCTTTTCATCTAAAATTCGGCCAAAATTTGGAGGGTTGTTCCAAAACTTGCATGACCATTAACTGTCAACTTATAATAAAGTTTTCCAAGCCAGTTTCAGAACTTCAAGTTTGATCACTGCCCCTCTCTCAGGAAAAATTACCTAACTGATCTAGGCCTGATATCATAATAAGAAAAACCAACTTGGTAAAACAATTTGGATTTATAATGATAACGTTACGAGTAAGAGAATGATTAAAGATTGAGGAAAATTACAGCACAACACTATCAAAAATATTTCAAAGGAAACAAGACTCTACTTCCTGCCTAAATGCAAAATAGAATTATCTGAAAATTCCACCTCAAAAGCAAGTTGGAACTAATGAATTCAAGAGAGATACCATTGGGAGATATATGATAGAATGACCTAAGACTACTAAACAAGGGGTTCAGGAATTTGTCAAAGATAAGTACCTCTATAATACTTCTTCATAAGTTTGCAATTTTTATGTTTGTGGTGTAAAGCACCTCTTCTACGGTTGTGTGGATGAAATGTATGTAAACTTTAAGTGAATGCAAAATCTCCACGACTGAAGATGCCAAATGAATGGAGGAAGAGTATTCTAATACATCCATATAAGAACAAAAGTGATATTCAGAATTATTCTAACTATCATGTAATAAAAATCATGTGTCACATGAAACTTTGAAAAAGGATAAACGAACATAAATTAAGATAGATTGTTAAGATATCAGAGAACCAGCTTGGATTTATGCCGGAATGATCAATGACAGAAGTTACCATTTGCTTCGTTAACTTATAGAGCCATTTCGAGAGAAAAGTAGATATTTGAATATGGTTTTTACTGATTTAGAAAAAAACATATGATAAGATACCAAGAGAGGTGCTTTGGTGGATATGATGAAGAAGGGAGTTCATATCAATTATATTAACATAATTAAGGATATTTACGATGGAATAGTGACAAATATCAAAACTTATGATAGCCAACTAAGTAATTTTTCAATCATAATTGGATTGCATCAAGAATCTACATTGACTCTAATTTTATTTGCCATAGGGATGAAAGAGCCTACTAGAACTATTCAGGATAAAATAACTTAGTGTATATTACTTGCTGATGATATTATCTTAGTCGATGAGAGGAGAATATGGGTAAATACCAAGTTGGAGTTATAGAGGTAAACATTAGAATCTAAAAGTTTTAAATTGAGTAGGTCCAAAATAAGGTATGTGAAGTGCAAATTTAATAAACGATAGACCCTAGACTATAGTGTTGTGACACTGAACAGACAAGAGATACAAATGACTAATCAATTTTGGTACTTAGGTTCTTCTATTCAGAATAACAGAGAGATTGATAGTAATGTCAACTATAATTCCAAGCAAACTGGTTGAAATGGAGGAGCGCAACAAGATTTTTATACAACTGTAACATTCCGTTAAGGCTTAAGAAATTTTTTTATAAAACTGTTATTAGGCTATTTTTGTTATATGGTACAGAATGCTGGGCTATAAAGCGACGTCATTCACATAAGATAAGTGTAGTAGAAATGTGTATGCATCGTTGAATATGAGTAATACTAGAAGAGATAAATTGAAAAATGAGGATATTTATGCTAAGATAGGTGTAGCCCCATCGAGAGAAGATACGAGAAAATTGCCTATGATGATTTGGTCATATACAACATACACCTACAAATATAGCAGTTCGAAGAGCGGAATTTATCAACATAGAACAAGTTAAAAGAATGAAGAGAGGACCAAAGAAAATATGGATGGAGGTGACGTGAAAAAATATGGATGCTAGAGGTTTAGATTAAGACATATTGCTTAATAGGAATGAGTGAAGAAGGATCATCCATGTAATCGATCCAACGTGATTCTCTTTTGGTTCATATAACCTACTCCAAGCACTTGGGATAAAAGGCTTACTTGTTGCTGTTGTTTCAAATCTCAATGGCTCATGCATAAGATGATTTACAAAATCCAATTTCTTAAGTATAGTCTAGACGCGCGCAGCCACTCAAGATGGAGCCAAGACATAACTAGTACAAGACATGAACTGGGGTTGTTCGAAGAAGGCTTTGACAGTGAAGAAGAACTTGATCAAGAAATAACCAAGGACAAATACATGGAACATTCAATTATTATATAACACCCTAGAAACTAATGAATATGAAGGTCTCCGTTATATCAATCGATTAATATTGAAAATATAGTTGTGAAATAAAAGAAAGAGTATTTGACTTGCCACGGATAAATACTAGGGCTGGTTGTTTTTGCCTGTACAGATGCAGTGTGTGCATGCATGGGATGGGATATTTGAATTAGGACAACAGGAACAAAATGAAGCTTAAATGGGGAGTAACTTTAACAATCATAATAAGTGAAGAACACGGCAAAGCTCTAAACTTTCAGGATAGAAGGTAAAGATCCTTGACCTGCTACTGTGCCCATTTGATGGAACAACAGAAGGAAGAATCTCACCTTAATTAATAATTGATCATAAACTCTGACAAAATATTCATCTCCAATTTCTGAAGAAGGCGAGATCTTAAACAACGGGCACCTCATAGTTCATGTTAGTCATTTCTCTCCAAATATAAAGTAAAAGAGAAATGTAAGATGAATTTTAATGTCTATCCTGAAGTCTATTTTGTTGTTTCTAAGTTAAATTTGTTAGAATTAAACATAGCTCAGTGTAAAGACTCATTAGCCAACAAGGAAACTATATCTGCAATTCATAGTGATCAGAGAGCAGATGACCAAAAGCAAATCAAGATGGCCTCACACAATTAGGAAAATCTCTCTTGCGGAGAAAAAAAAACCTTTTTCATAAACTTAATGGCTAATCCTTTAATAGAAAGACAAAAGATTATGCTATAAGAATATACTCCAACTAAATACCTAACAAATTTGATCAAATTTTTTTAATTAATTAATTAATTAATTAATTAATTAATACATACATACATACATACATACATACATACATAAAAAGTTATCTGCCTTTTATAAATAAGGCTAGCAAAAGGATTTTCAAATAAGAATAAATCAAAATCTTATACTATATCTAAATTTCCCTTTTCTTGTTACTGTAGCTGCAGCAATAACATGAAATTTTTTCTTTTCTTGTTTTTCCTTCGCCATGATATCGTCAAAAGAACGCATTTCCAAGAGTTGTTCTGCATCAGAAATAGTTTTCAGTTGGGTGCATGTGAGATCCTCCTAAACCACTATACTATATATGCCATGATGTCAAATATGATGACTACAAGTATCCTCACATCTTCCCCAAGAAAAAGATGTTCCTTGCTTTTCATAGAACTTCCTAAATGACAACAGCTGGAAAGCAGTCAGAAGCCTCCTAAGCTTTTATAAATGTCATGTTGTTTGCATATGCAAATTCAGAAACAATAACCTATGCTATTTCACCATGCATATAAAAACTGAAGCAGAACATTTACAAGTACTCATAGAAGGCCCAAATAACTTATTCCTCGAAAGAGCTACGTATGGCACTACAAACCTCTTTCAGCTACGTATGGCACTACAAACCTCTTTCTTTAGAGGACTTAACCCACCTACCCACCTAGTCAACTAATGCATTAGGCAAGGGTTTCCACAGTACCAAGAATGTAACATAGCTCTTCTAAAATAAGGGGAGGCATTTATGCATCTATCGCCAAGTTGACACCGATTATTGCTTTCAAGAGTACAAGAATAAATGAAGACTCCATGCTAAGTGTATGTGAGTGCTCTTAGAGGGGAAATTATAAATGAACACACCAATTTTCTTACCGAGCACACATTTCTGCGTGGGGAATAGTCTCCAAATAGTTTTCAAACTGTTCGAGAATTAGTCCCCGAACGGTTTTTAACATCATTCGGGGACTAATCCCCGACAGGGCAAAAAAATGGATCAAAAAAGAAATGACAAACTTGTATTTTTTTTTTTTTTTACAACTTTAGGAGGTTGTGCTCACCAAGTCAAGTGGTGTGCTTATTTAGAATTTCCCCTCTTAGAGGCATGGATACCCCAGATATCAAGTACCTGAGAAAAACAAAGGAAGAGAAGTATTCAAGATTAACTGGCAAGGTATAGGTGGTTGTTGCATCCAATATTTTATAAAGATAAATTGGCACAATGAATATCACCAAATAAGAAGTAGACCTTTAAAATTGAGGACTGTCTACATGAAATGTAGTCAAACATGTTGGTTCACCAGCGTAGCAAGTAAAATTAGTTCTTCAAGCTTTTTTACAGCAAAGTTTGTCTACAATATATTCCTACAATAATTTAGTGTAAAACCATACTGGCAAAGAACAACATAGGAACTTGGAGCCAAACGATGAGCCTCTAATTAAATAATGCTATCCTCAAAACCAATAAATTGTACTTTCATGCATGGTTTTGACATATTAATTAAAGAAGTAGAGAGATGATTGAAAGATTCAATAAATAGAAGCAGCCCATAGCGATTTATCAAGAAGTTAAACCATAATGGTATAATTGTTAATAGTGACAGTGAAGGGTGATTCACTCTTATGTGTGTTTTTAAAACGTATTTAGAATGATATGGACTTAGAGACAGCAATATTATCCCAGGCAGTTAAGAACCCATTAAGTTATACATGGTTCCAAATTACTTCTCTAGACGAAAGCTATTTAAGCTGTTAAGAAGCAATTTAGAGAATGCACTGTAAGATACCTTGGTTTAGGATCATTACTGTACAAAAAGTTTCAACAAGTTTCAACAGTTTTCTTTTGAGATATTCCATTGTGCATAAATACATAAACTAAGGATCATAACCACTAAATATGCTTGTCATTTTTGGTGCTTTACATCTGATGCATAAAAAGCATGTAATATAAACATACAAGCTAGTGGGTATTGAAAAAGAGAATCAATTTACAGGCTAGTAGGTGCTTAATAAAATAATCAACTTACAGTACTTGACATGTTTGTCCAAAATTCAATCCAAATAAATATGAACGCCGACTAAATTATACTTATACTTAAAATTAAATAAATACATCAAACCATAATATGTTAGAATTTACAGATTTGATAGATCGCTATAAAAATTAAAAGGAGATAAAATTATTAACTATTAGGACTATTCCTCTTTCTCCCTTTCAATTTTCTCACAAGTTTCGGTATGTCTTGGTAAGTTCCACCTGAAACTTAATGAAACTATTTTAAAACTTTAAAAAAACTAGGCTATGACTGACTGATACTATCTGAAACCCACGAAACCTAAACAAAACCGATCTTTTGGAGCAGAGTTTGATCGATTAGTGATGCGAAAATGAAACCGTACGAACCCTAAGTCCTTCAGAGAACAGAAAAATCGGTAATGAAGTAAAAGTCGCTAAACCATTATATTATCATAATTTATAGCTTTTCATATAAAATGGATCAAGTCAAGATTGTATCAAGTTGTATTGATTTTCAGGTAACTATCACACGGCCATCAATATATTTGCAACGTGATAACAAATGTGTCGCGCAATGATTAGGGATCATTTTGGCTACCTTCAATTCTGATTCTATCTCTAGGTCCTTCATTCCTATTTTTGGCATATATTTCTAGGTGACACTACACATGGCAAAATAATTCATACTCATCTACATAAATAAGGTCCCAAAACCCTTACATATTAAAAGACCTTTAAGACTTATGAAATATATGGTTTCTACAGAAACTTATTCTATACTTACTCTCAATTAAAATTTAAATATCAGCCAATATATCAGATTGATATAGTCTATAATATAAAATTGATCTCATATTGCTATTATTGCAATATGCTATGGCCAAACATTGCTAGTTTTGGTACATAAATTATTGACCGGTGCCTATATTGATTTCAATATTTAAGCCTTATTATTAGTGCTAACTATTAGGAATTTACTCATGGGAGTGGAAAATTTTTAAGCAGACTTTACTTTCTAGTGTTCTTAGCATTCTTTATTGGCAGTTTTGTTTTTGTATTATAAACATCAACAAAACCTTTTATCCCAAAATTTGGGGTCGACAACATGATCATTTTCTTCCATACAGCTTGGTTAATGGCCATCTACATTGTTAATTTACCAGTTTTTATGTCCTTTTTTAATTGCCTCCATCCATATTCATTTGGACCAACCTCTAGTTCTCATAACTCCGTTAAGTATGACTCTTACTTCTCTTAACTAGTGCACTAATAGGCATTCGTTATGTATGTCCAAACTATGCAAGTAGTTCTCTCTCGTTTTATTCTCAATGAGGACAACTAGAACTTGTTACTTGCGTACTCATTTTTTTATCATATCTCATGGCGTATTATAACTCACCCATCTTAACATTCTCCTTTCTATCATACTCTTTTTGAAACCTGCTTGTTAATTGCCCAGTATTCTGAACCATAAAGTAAGTTGGTCTATGCTTGCCCTATATAAATATCCCTTCTACTTCACAGGTATCTTACAATCACATAGAATTTCCGAAGTACTTTTCTAGTTTAACCATTCTACTTTAATTTTATGTCATATCTTTCTCATTGTCCCTATCTTCATGAATCCCTAATCCCAAATATATGAAATTGGCTGGTTCGTGGTATATCTTGATCTTCAACTTCATAGATATCATGCTAACACATAAAATTTCTGAAGTATTTCTCCATCTTAACTATTTTTCTTTGAACCTATATGCCACATCTTCCTCATTGGCACCATATCTTCATGGATCATGGATCCAAAATATCGAATTTAGCTGGTTCGAGGTATATTTTGACCATCAATTTATACCACATACTCATTCTTCCTCACAATTTTGCTGAAATTATGGTGCATATACTCTATCTTTAATCTGCTAATTCTAAATCCTTTAGATTCTAATACTTCTTTCTGCCTTTCTTCTTTGGACATTATACCTTCCATAGCCTCAATCACAAGTATAACCTCGTAATCAAACAACATGCAGTATGGTACTTCTCCCTATATGCCTTCTCCCCATATGCCTTGTAAGTTCATCAATAACTAAAGCAAATAGATCAAGACATAGAGTTGACCCTCGGTGTAAGTCTATGGTGACAAGAAAAGGTAATATCTTAATACTCATTGGTCTCACCCTGTTATCTATACCACTTACATATTTTTAAATAATGTCTATAGTAAAGTTCTCTGTCATAAAACTGTATTGATTTTCCAATAAAAATACTTCCTTTTAAGTCTGCTAAAAAAAATATACTCTCCCAAAATTGCATTTTTCACTATATGGCTCATAAGTTTAATTCCAAGATACTGAAGATAGTTATAACAATTTTGTATATCACCTTTATTTTTAAATATAGGTACTAAAGTGCTATCCTTTATTTATTGGGCTTTTCCTAGTATCCATAATTTTGTGAATAACTTAGTTAATCATACTACAAAAATATCTCCCAAACCCTTCCAAATATAAATATGAATATCATTTGCTTTTACATCATTTCCGCTTTTCATCTTCTTAAAGCATCTTTGACTCATCATTCAATTATTAACAATAATTTACTAGTAAATAAATGTTAAATGATTTATAGTCAATTGTGATATTTAATAAAACTATTGTGGTACATCATAAAACTAATAACTTGTTGCAAACTTAGTATATTAATTATTGGTTTATTATTAATAACTTAATAAATAATCAATTACTTTATCATTAATAAATTGAAGTGTTGGATGATATGCCCACTACATATATGGACTGATAGTATTGTATTAGATATTAAACATGCCAATTGAATCCAAAATTATCGATAAATTTTAGATATGAAGCTGCTTAGACACTTGATACCAATATCAATAAAGGCAAGAAAAATCATGACCAATATCGAGATTCCAGACAATAATAATTAATTTTTTAAGCTAAAATATATAGTAATAATTAATTATGTGACTTTCCTACTTAATTTATTCTTGATTACCTAATGGTTATCCTTTTACCTAGAACATCTACCAAAATAACGAAAGCTACTCCTTGGATATTTTATCGAGGAACTATAACAATACATAGGAGAATATAAATACCAACTTCATTACTCGCCCACTGATAAAGAATAGTACTAAAATATATCTCTTGAATAGAAGATAAGAAGCATGCCTCCCTTGCTTTCTCCATAGTAATTTAATTAATTTATATTTAATACCTTATACTCCCTTTGTCCCAAAAGGAATGACATTTTTTGACTAAACACATTGTTTAAGAAATGTAAATATTAAGGACCACATCTAAATTATATAATTGGAAATTTCTCTTTTCCTCATGATTACATGTAATTAGTGTAATTGATATAATTGGCATTTTCAAATAGCATCTAATTAGTGTAATTGACATACATAGACATTCAAACAGTCATTCAATACGTATCTAGGAAAAGATTATATAGTTCTATCTGTATTTTCTATAGTAGTCAGTTGTTGCATTCACTCCTATACTTATCAACAAATATTTTTGGATCCTCACCGCATATGAAACCAGAGAAGTGTTCGATCAGAGTCTACTTACGGCGTCAACAGCAACTTCCGATGACTCCTCATCATACTCCTCACCTCATCATACCACTCTGCTCCTGTCTGCCAAATAACATACCTCTCCTTATCCTCCTCCATCAACTCCCAACACACCTTCATAAACTCCACATTCAGCATCATTGCCCCCGTCGATCCTCCAAGCAGCAGCACGACCCTCGCCTCCTCCCCAACCCCCTCAAAGAACACCCTCCTAGCCTCCGCCTTCGACTTCCCGTGCCCGTGTCCGAACCCCATCTTCAAAGGATTCCCAACCACCTCGCACTTCTCTCTGGGGAAATACTTCAAACAGGTGCTGAACGCAAGGAAGACCCTCTCCGCATACGGCGCGAGCATCCGGTTGGTGATCCCCGGGTACGCATTCTGCTCCTGCACGACGAGGGGGACCCCGGAGATGGCCGCGGCGAGGCAGACGGCGGCGGAGACGTGGGCCCCGGTGCCGACGACGGCGGCAGGGGAGAGGGTTCGGAGGAGGGAGAGGGAGGAGAGGAGGGAGAGTAGGAGGCGGAAGGGGAGGAGGAGGTTGAGGGGGTTGACGAGGGGGCGGAAGAGCCTGTTGGGGCCGGGGAGGGGGCGGAAGTCGAACCCGGCGGCGGGGATTAGGGCGGACTCCATGGATGGGGGAGGGGAGCCGATGAAGGTGATGTGGGTGGAGGGGGAGAGCGAGCGGATGGAGTGGGCGATGGCGAGGGCCGGGAAGATGTGGCCGCCGGAGCCGCCGCCGGCGATGACGATGCGGGGGGGGGAGGTGGGGGTCGGGAGGCAGAGGAGGGTGGTGGTTGCGACAGCCATTGGAGGAGGACAGGAGGCATGGCCATTGAAGTTCTGGGGATTTTTAGAGAGAGAGAGAGAGAGAGAGAGGGAGGGAGGGAGTTTTAAACGTGGGTGAAGTATGAAATGGACGGAGCGAAGAAGACAGAGAGAGATACCATCCCAATTATAGTGTCTTTGATGGGCTCCGTCATGGTCGAGGCCCAAAAGGGTTTGGCCTAAACTTTTTTTTTGAAAATTCTAATGGCACACATGGTTTCAATTACCAGTTTACTAATATTTTATTGGGATATTTACTGATTTGTCCCTCACATTTTTATATATTATGATTTAGTCCCCCAAATCTTCATATTTAGAATTTAGTCCCCCAAATCTCCTAAGTTACTACAATTTAGTTCCCCCCCAAATTCTCCAAATTTCACAAATTTTTAACCTGATATTATCATTTTATCCCTCCTTATTAATTCTTTCTCTTCCTTCTTTCTTCTCCTCCTCTCTTCCTCATCTCTTCTCATTTTCTTCATTATTCCACCTCTCTTCTCCTCCTCTCTTCCTTCTCTCTTCCTCCTTTTTTTTTTCATTGGGAAAAGAGAGGAGGAAGAGAGAAGGAGAAGAGAGGAGGAATAATGAAGAAAATGAGAAGAGAGGAGGAAAAGAGGAGGTAAAATGGTAATATCTGGTCAAAAATTTTGGAGATTTGGAAGGGGACTAAATTGTAGTAAGTTAGTAGATTTTGGAGACTAAATCCTAAATATGAAGATTTGGGGAACTAAATCATAATATATAAATATTTGAGAGACAAACCAGTAAATACCCCTATTTTATTTAGACAAGTATACTTCTTTTCCTTTTAGTTCTAAGGGGGATGTGTGTATGACTTTACTACTCTAGCTGCAACACATTGCAATGTTCATCAAGACAAGAGTTTTTGCTCATGGAACTATTTTCTTCATTAGAGAATATAATTCGGGAGTGCGTAAATGAATCATCGAGGGGAGTATAAAAAAGAAGTTGAGTCCGCTTCGAAAAAAGAGAGGGTATTTTGAAGAAAAAACAAAAAACGTGGTCTTAAAAAATACTCATAATTTCAAAAACAGAGTGGTGTGTATTTAGAAGAGTCGTCTTCTCAGATATTTAGGGTGTACGTTTAAAAGTTTCTTTTTTCGTTTCATGCAAACACAGCCCCAATTAGCTTTTATTAAAAATTTAAAATATAGATTGTTTTTAGTGTCGATAAAGAGGAGAGAAATTGGAGATTGACATTGGTTTTTTTTCATGTTGTTTGTAATGGCAATAACATTCTCTCCTTGTTGGATAAATGAGAAATGAGTTTCTTATCTTCCCATCTACTACAAGATATTCTTTATGCTCTTTATTATGTGTGGCAATAACATTTCGTTTTATTTCCCATTGCGTGGCTATGCATAGGGGTGGCAACTAAGCTGGGCAACCCGCTAGCACACCAGGCACATGCCAAGCAGGTCTCGCCAGAAGGCTTGATCAGGGTACATCAAGGAAGGGGGTCGGGCCTAGGCCCATGTAGGTAAGCAATAGGTCCACACACTTGGTATCCCCACACATGGACAAGATCGGCACGAGTCGGGCCTGCCTCTATCAACGGCCATTGCATCAATTAGGGTTCTTGCAATATATTTTTTTAAACACCCAGCGGCTAAAAGAGCAATTTGCGAGTGTGTTGCAATTTTTTGCAAAAAAAACCATCCAAGCCCTTTGGAGTGTTTTATGTATTTTTTTATTTTTTTTTTATATATTTTCTCCCCCAATCTTATAAATACCCTTCCAAAATATTTCTAATTCCCTCACAAGATTTTCTCTAATTTTCTCAACTATCTCTAACTCTCATAATCTATTTCAAATTGGTGAAGTCTCTCACTTGAGTTAAGGTTCTCTATATCTGAAGGCTCTTAACTATCTCAACGGTCTCCTCTCCAATTAGCTTCAATTCAAGTATGAGTCCTTCAACATGCAACCTTGAGGAACCAATCTATTTTTTAAAATTTTGATAATTGATTTTTATAGTTTAAACTGTAAAATGGATGTGAACTCCTATACTGATGGTTCTAGTTATCAATCTAGTTCTACTTTTCATGATTCATATAGAGTACAAAACTTTACAAAAACTTATATAAGACGTGCCCGATATTCTATTTACTCTACCAAAAAATTATGAGTACACCCTGCATTCACAATCTACTGACTATATTGTGTCTTCTCAGCCTACTCATATTTGTTTTTCTTCACATAATATACCTATTTCTTCTAGAACTTCTTAATCTAATTTTTGGAACCAATTTGGAAAAAATATTTTAAAATGATGTAAGAAAGAATAGATGCAAAGCATATCAAAGATTATATTTGTTTCCCAAAGGTAGTAGCACTAGCTATTTAAAAAGATATCATGATAAGGCACATTCCCTAATCAACTGCAATATACTCAAATTAATAGTTATTGTGGAACCCTAAAAACTTATTAAATTTAGATATAATCCAATTCTAGATAGAGAAAATTCAGTTTCATATATTATTAAAATTGAACAATATTTTGCCTCATATTTCCTTCTTTGCCAAATAGAACAAAAATTACTTTTTATTGTTGGGAATTTATTAGTAACAATCACTAGTATTACTGCTTATTATATTGATCATAAATGAATCTGACACAAAATAAGTTTGGATTTAAGAAAATTTAAATTTTTTCATACTGCTTCATATCTTACCTAGTCAATTATGATAGTTATAAATACTTTCAAAATTGACAATTTAGTTTTCTATTTCATTTGATAATGCTAATGGGAATGATAAAACTATCAAGTATTTGAAAAGTCATTTAAGAATTGTTTTGGATGGAAAATTGTTTCACATTTATTGTGTTTGTCATATTATTATTTCATGTTTTCAGGATGGACTAAGAGTAATTAATAATTTTCATATAGAATTTAGAAATATTATATCTTCTATTAAAGCTAGCAGTCTTAAAAAGCATATCTTCAGAACACTTTGTTCGAGTAAGAACATAAGACCTAAAGTTTTATCTCAAGATGTTAAAACCTATTGGAGCTCAATATATTATATGATGGGAGACTTTTTTCCTTATTAAGATGCAATAAATTTATTCAGCGATATTGGAATTATCAATGTTATATTTCTAAAAAAAAATTGGAAGTTACATCAAGAATTTGTCATTTTTAGAAGAACACTTTCTCGAATATATATACAATAACTTACTTAGCACTTTATATATTTCCACTGAAACTAGTTTATTATTTTCAAAGAGCAAAGATAATCTATTTCTTATAGATATTATCGTTCCTAAAAAAGTTTAGAGTTAATTACACTCAGACCCCCTGTAGTATGGGACATGTAATACTTAGACCCCTTGAAGTTTAAAACTCTCACTTAGACCCCCTAGACCAGGGGGTCTGAATGTAATTAAAACACTGTGATTTAGATACTTCAGGGTCTAAGTGAGAGTTTTAAACTTCAGGGGGTCTAAGTGTTACATGCCCCATACTACAGGGGGTCTGAATGTAATTAATCCAAAAGTTTAAATAAACAATTATTTCAAAGTTTTTCTTATTTATTTTATTTTGGAGTTACCATAAATCCTCGTACTAAGTTAGCAGACCTTGAATTTTAGTTCTAGAATTTTATAAAACTATGGACTATGATGATGATGATAGTACTTTAATTTCTGATACTAAAACTTAATTAAATATTATGTACTTTCAATACGATGATCAATATGGAACTAAAGAATCTATCTCATCATTCCAACCTGCTTCATCTAAGGCTGTGTTTGGATTGAGGAAAAATAAAGGAAAAAAAAAATGAAAGGAAAAGTTGCTTTCTATTGTTTTGTTAGAGGAAAAATTAGAGAGAAAATAAAAATGAAAGAAAGTGAGAGAAAATGTATTAGGTTTTTTTTCTTTTTCCTTTTCTTTCTCAAACCCAGGAGAAAATAAAAGAAAAAGGAAAGTTGAGAGAAAAAGGAAAAGGGAGTGAAATTTTTACAGAAATTTTCTTGAGAGGAAAAGGAAAAGGGAGAGAAATTTTTGCAGAAATTTTCTTGTAATTTTAGTCCCAAGATATTTTTAACTTTTGTGAAGTTTGGACCATTTGGTTATTATATGCTTAATTATTTAAAAATTAAAAATTATATCAATAATATGTAAATTAATATTAAAATTTTCTATAGTTTAATTAGAATTATATTTTCCTTTTAATTTTCTATTGAGCAACCAAACATAAGAAACTATTTTCTTTTAAAATTTCCTTGAGATTTTCTTCTTCATTTTCTTTCTAACCAAACATAAAAAAGGAAACCAATTTTCATATCCTTTTCTTTCCTTTTCTCTTTTCCTTTCCTTTCCTTTTCTTTTCCTTCATTTTCCCTCAAACCAAACACAGCCTAAGAGTATAAGCATGGAAAGTAAATTATTTTCTGACTAATTATTAGCTTCAAAAAACAAAAAGCTTTTATATATTATTTAAATTACTTCGCTATTATATTGATTGTGTTGTGGAGCTCCTACAAATGAGCAAGAAAGAGTAGGACTCCATTATAGGTAGACACCATTATTCTTTAGATTAATGGTTAATTGCAGTGAGACCCAGTATACTATAAAAATAGTATAACTTATTATCCTTTAAATTCAAAACTCTGAGTTTAGTTTTTAGACTTTTAACGAGATTAGTCAACAATTTGTTATTCTCACTTCTATTTAAATTGAATTGTACTTTTTTATAAAAATCCCAAAATACCCTCTTCTCCCTCGGTTTATGGTGAGTGTTTAAGTGAGCGAGAAGAGGATATTTTGGATTTTCATAAAAAATGTGCAATTTAATTTAAAGGAGAGTGGGAATAATAAATTGTTAACTAATATTGTTAGAAGTTTAGGGAATAAATTGAGAGTTTTGAACTTAGGGAATAAATTACACAGCCCCTATAGGGAAAATTCTATTTACACACGGCATTTTACTCTTAATACATAGTTTTGAAACTTCTAAATAACAAGTTTGCCATTATTTTTTATACTAAGTTATCCTTATAAATTCTAAATTAAAACTTCTTAAAATTTGGAACTACGACTCATCGTCTTCCTCCTCTATTTTCTATTTAAAATCCTAAATAATTTTTTTTGTTATTTAATAAAAACATATATCCTACAAAATCATCAATTTGATTTCTTGATCATTTAAAATTTTTTATATTAACGTTCCTGAAAAGATTAGAAGAATTTTAAATTTTTCGATTTCACCGTGACAAGTGAAATTTGGGTTTTGAGTTTGAGTTTGAGTTTCTTATACAAATGAAAAATTAGAACTTGCAATTGGTGTCAGAGAACAAATCTAAGGTATGATTTGAATTTTTTTTTTTTTTAGGTTTTATGCGTATTTGTTTGAGATTTATTGTTAATTAGCTTTTTTTTGGGGGGGGGGACTTTACTTGCTGGTTAGGTATTAATTAGTTTAATACCCGACCAGCACATTTCTTGGTTGGGTATTAATATCCGACCAAAATATTTTTTGTTCTTAAAGTAACATCTGACTCAAACAAAAATGAATGAAAATGGGATCGGACGGGGTAAGAAGTTAGAGAAAATGAGGAGGGGTAATTTTGGAAAAAAAAATTTGAGCACATAGAGTAAAATGATGGGAAATTCTATTTGCACACGGAAATTTACTCTTAATGCACAGTTTTGAAACTTATAAATAATTAGAAGTTTACTTTTATTTTTTTTACTAAATTACCCTTATAATTCCCAAACTAAAACTTATTAAAATTTAAAAGTACGATTCATCGTCTTCCTCCTCCGCTGTTTTCTTTTTAAAACCCTATTTTTTTTTTATATATTTAATAAAAACTGAACCGAAACACAAACTTGAACATTGGCCGATGCAATGTGAAAAAACCTCTCCCCTCGTAATAGAAGGGGTGAGAGCTACCCATCTCATTACTTCCACGGGGAAACACTATCTAATTCATCAAACATTTTGAGGTCGTGCATGGTGCCCTAACGGAAAAGGTTTCCAATTTTATTCATCTATTTCCATCTATTTGTCCAAAATCGGTAATGGTGGATGTATAGTAAAGAGACAAAAATGATAAAAAAAAAAAACAGAGAGAGAACCGGAGGGTGGATTCGGAAGTAGTGGATATCGCCGCTGACGATCTAGAAGGGGCGATCGTCCTTCCAGAAGCAATCGTCGGCAATCGTGAAGCTCGGGCGCTGTCGATGGAGGCGAGGCTGATGGTGGTGGTGGGAGCGAGAGGAGAGAGAGGGGAGAGGAGCAAGAAAGAGAGAGAGAGAGAGAGAGAGAGAGAGAGAGAGAGAGAGAGACAAAGAGGAGGAGGAGGAGGAGGCGAATGCTGCGGCGGCGGCATGCCATCGACCACTTCAACCGAACCAAGATCTTTTCGTGTTGATGATGATGGTGACTGGCTCTGTCCGAATGGTTTGATTTGGTCATTGCTTTGCTTTTAATTTAGACTTGCAGTAGTCATTCAAGCATGACGAGCTTCCTAAAATGGGGGAAATTCTAAATGCGCACTATATTTTACTAGTGAGCACCATTTCCCTCTAAGTTGTAAATCCCTTTACTATGTAGTATGTGGTGCTCACTAGTAAAATGTGGTGCGAATTTCCCTGGTAAAAGGGAGTGAGGGATAAAATTGGAAAAAAAATCGTGCACAGAGGGTAAGTTGCTGATATTTCAAAATAAAAGTTTGGTGTAAAGAGCAACCATGGCGTCAAGAGTAAATAGCAGTGCACAAATAGAATTTCCCTAAAATGATAGTATTTCAAAATAGAAGTTTGGTATAAAGAGTAACCAGGACGCCAAGAGTAAAATGTCGTTCCCAAATAGAATTTCCCCCCTATAGTGCATGACTGCAATTAACCCTTAGATTAATATGGAAAACTACATTCTTAGGAGGAGAGTAGGACTCTGAGCGAGTGATGTTCAAATGGAGTCTTCGCCTATCATAATGCACGTACGCAAATAAAATTTAAATTCCTATTTCCAAGCTTCAAAATGTCAAAATACCTTCTTGAGTTCTCAATTCAGTTTTTAAAGATGTTATGCAAATGTCAAACTCGAAAAGGCCTGATAAGGCTAATATAAAGATACGGAGAGATATGGTTATTAAGGACAATTCTATTTGAGCACATCACTTTGCTCAGTGAATCCATCACCTAAAGTTGTAAAATACAAATTTGTCATTTCTTTTGATGATCTTTCTTTCTTTCTCCTAGTCGAGGAATAATCTCCAAACAATGTTAAACTCATCGAGTACTAATCCTTGGGCGGTGTGAAAATCATTCTTCATGTATTGAGCATAGTGATGGGCTTACTGAGCAAAGTGGTGTGCTCAAATAGAATTTCATAGTTATTAAGTGTTCTTCGTTTGCATTTTTCTCCTGATGGGCTCCAATTTCTTTCCTTTTAACCTTCGCTGAATACCAAGAATTCAATTCTTTTTCATTCAAAATATGTATACATATATATATATATATATATATATATATATATATATATATATATATATACACATACATACACATGCACATATGAATAATGGAAATGAACTATTGTGTCATGTAAGTTATTTGAGCTACAATCGTTTTTCACTATATCTAATATTTTTTTTTAAAAAAGTTCTTTTGGATTATAATCTCAACCTCCTATGTTCACTCATTACTCAATTTCTTGAGTTTTAATTTTGATTTGGTTTTTCATCAATGAGATACAAAATTAACTATTTTCTGTGAATATAATATTTTATATCCACTTAGTATAATAACAAATAAACTTCAAAACTCATTAAATTTGTTCCTAAAGAAGTTAGGGAGGTAGAATGCATGACCCCAAAAAAATTTGAAAAACTTATAGAATCATTACTTTTTCGCTAATGACTCACCTAACTTACTTGAGCTAGCGGCTCATATGTAGTCATCTGTGTGTGTTTGTGTAACCTAAGAAATGAGCATGTGTGAATCCTATAGAGTCGAGATTATAATCCAAAAGAAGATTTAAAATAAAATATTAAAGATCGAGAAAATGGACTGTACCTTAGATAATTTACATAAGCTATCAACTCATTTTCATTATTTTCATATATATATATATATATATATATATATATATATATATATATATATATATATATATATATATATATATATATATATATATATATATATATATATATGGGATTACTGTAGGTGAGCCGCCAGCTCAGGAAAAGTTATGTGAGCTAGTGGCTAAACTATAACGATCCTATGATATTTCTTCAATATTTTTTTACAATTGTTATCTCTACCTTTTTAACTTCTTTCGGATTAAATTTCATAAATTTTGAAGTTCATTTACCCTTTCATCAAGTGCATGCAAAATGTTGTATTTATTAAAAACCGTTAATTTTGTGTTAACTTGATGGAGGATCAAATCAAAACTAAAACCCAAGAAATTGGGTATGAGTGAACCCTAGGGGGTCGAGATCATAATACAAAAGATTTTTTTTTAAAAATATTATTGAAGATAGTGGAAATGAACTGCAGCTCAGGTAACTTGCGTGAGCTGTCAGCTCATTTCCATCTCTCTCTCTCTCTCTCTCTCTCTCTCTCTATATATATATATATATATAATCATATATTTATATTACCTTTTTAGAGAATTGCTTATAAAAACGCCTTTAAATTTCAATATAAAGGGTGTATGTGGATGATCCAAATGTCAGTTATAGCTAAATTTTAAATAAGTTGTGCATAAAAAATCATGTAATTTTGACACTCTCTCATCATTGTTGAAGAGGTCTTATTTATTTAATTATTGAAAAACTATTCATTTTTCACATATCCAATATATGATTAAAACGTATAAAAAGCATGAGTTTTTTTACATCACTATTTTTAGACATTGGGATCATAACTAACAGTTTGAGTTATTCACATATACCACCCATATTGAAATTTAGGTATGTCTCCGTCGACAGCTCCATATGAAGGCACATTAAGTATACTTTTTTCTCTCAGAAGTAGATGTGCATGCGCATAAACAGATGCACGCATGCACACACGCACACATAGATGTATATATATATGTACAAGATATTGCATTCTATAGCTTTTTGACAGTATATTGAGTAGTATTACAAATTCATAATTTTTCAACACGTCTTAATCAACAATGAGAAAATATCTAAATCATATAATTTTTTTATACACAATATATTTAGAGCATGGATATAACTGACTATTCAGATTTTTAATACAGACTCTCTATGTTGATATTTAAGACCACCTCTATAAGCAACTTTATATGAAAACAGCTTTGATTGATTTATATTATAAGCCATAAGTTGATGTGCAGGTTCAATAGTAAGATATTAACCACTAGATTACTAATATTATTTGATTCTAAAGAAGAGTAATAAAATATTGAATTAATATACATATTTTTCTTTTTGATAGAGCCAACAAAAACAATTTGTTCCTAATTTTAAAAGTCGCCCAACAAGTAAATATAAATTCTTCGTGAACAATTTTATGTTCAACTTGGTATTCAAGAAACCCATTAACGAATGGATTCATAACAAGCTGAACCCGATCGAGCAAGTGCTTCTCCGCTTGGGGAGTTTCCCAGAGAGCACACCATTTTTCCTAATAAGTCTATTTTCTAACCGGCACTATTTAGTGGGCTTACTAAGAAAAGTTGTGTGCCCCCTTTGAAAACTCCCCTACTCTTGAGTTCGACTGGTTTACACTTGGCACCTGTAGTCTGGTGTGACAATAATAAGACTTACACTTGTGTCACGGTGAGTGCACACCTCACATGACCATATTGGTAAAAAGGTGGGGCTATGACAAAACTTTAAACAATGTCCAGTTATTGTAAATATTATTTTAGTAAATATCTCTTTTTGATTCTTCTATTTTTTGTTTTAACTGTAAAATTAAATTAAGAATATGAGATTTGAGAACTAAAACGGACCGAAGGAACTGAATCTTGATAATTAAGTTGAAAATTCTGGAGTAGAGAAAAATTGAGTTTTAAGAATGAGTACCAAAAGAGATGGAGAAAAAAAAAAAGGAACTTCAGAGTGGATAAAGAAGGAGAAAAAAATAAAATTAATAATGATCGATTTCAATTGGAGGTTTAGAAGAAGAAGAAGAAGAAACTCAATCATTAAATTAAAATTAAAAACATATAAATTTACAAGGTATATTGGCTCCAAAAAATTAAAAAGAGAAAATAATGTTGGAGTCTTTGTAACAAGTGAGATCTAAGACCAATTTCTTAGTTGTCGGCCGGCCCTGACACCTCAGCACGGCTATTTAAAAGAGACAGACTTTCGTTGAGAAGAGAAGAGAAGAGAAGAGAGATGGATTGATGATACAAGAACCAGTCAATAAGATAAGCATGCGGGCGGGCGTTGCTCGCCAAACATGGATTGGATTGAGATGGGCACCTAAACCTTTTTCCCACAATGGACTAGGAACACATCCCCATCGCTTTCACCGGCCCTTAACTGGAATGCATCATCAACTTATACATCTCTATAGCTATTTTGATCTAGAATTAATTACACTCAGACCCCCTATAGTATGGGACATATAACACTTAGACCCCCTGAAGTTTAAAACTCTCACTTAGATCCCCTGAACCAGGGAGTCTGAATGTAATTAAAACACGGTGATTTAGATACTTCAGGGGGTCTAAGTGAGAGTTTTAAACTTCAGGGGGTCTAAGTGTTACATGCCCCATACTATAGGGGGTCTGAGTGTAATTAACCCTTTGATCTATAATAGCTATAAACTGAAAAAAAGAAGATAAAAAAATCCACCATTAGGAATGAGAATGTATAGGTCCATATCCGCACAATTTAAAAGTTTGAATTTAAAATAGAAAATAAAAATTTTATTTTTAATTCAAAATTTTAGATGGATCAACCTTAAAACATTAAATTCCAATATGATACAAACTATCATTATTTTCCAACTGAGAACTAGTAAGAGTGTGTTTGGATACTTGAAAATTGTAGAAGTAAGCTAAAAAAGATAGCAATAACTTCAAATAATAAAAGATTGAAAGTATTATATGTTTTCTATTTCTAGTATTTGTTTTTCAATTTTTGAAAGAAGGAAGAGATGAACGAGAAATAAAATAATAATTATTTAAAAAAAAAGAAAGATACAAAATTATAAAATATTAATATTTTTTTATTTCTAAACCTTCTACCATCAAAATCATTCTGAATTAATATGAGAAATCATTCTGAATTAATATCATTCTGAATTAATATTTTCTCATTCTGAATTAATATGAGAAGTTATGGTGCAGGTTGAATCCAACTTATCATTATAAAAATAGCTTTTACTTTACTGAACAAACAAATATATAAAGTAATAAAAATATATAAAGCAGTAAAAATATATTTACTTTACTTAATTTTTATTTCCATGCAAAAAAATGCAAAAAAACACAACCCCAGGGTCATGAGACTCCATAGGGAGAAAAGAATTGAGAACTGGGAATCGAGAAAGGAGTCTGAGCTCCACAGCAGCTTGTTGGGTACCATCACGACACTGCCCATGTGAGACTTGCACACTCCAGCCAATTCCCAGTTGCCAGCTGGCCCTCTTTCCAGAAAAACAAGCAAGAAAAAGATATGTTTTCCAATGGGCTCCGATCTGGAAACTCAAACTAAGACTGCATTCTAGGGCAAAGGAAAAGATGTGGTCTTTCACAAAGCAATGGAGAGAGAGCAGAAATCAAGGATTATGTCAGGCAAACATCATCTTGATTGATCCCACATGTTCACAAAATGACCCATAACAATCTAAACCTGAACCTTCATCAAGAATCCAAGATTAATGTCTGCCAATCCACTAGTGCACATGCCCAAAAAAGTATATGATGTTAAATTACAAAAGCGATCTGTGCCATAAACTCTGCCGACTTGAGCAGGCTCTGTGAATGAAGAACAGAACAAGATGGACCAACCAAATTTTGATGGAAATGGGAACGTCCTATATTGATTTCTTGCTTCGTATGTTGCATAGACACCAACACAAACAAGAACACAAGACAATGCACAACAAAATCAAAATACTAAAGCAAAACTAGTATGCATGACAAGTGTAAGAGGCATCTATACATAGCTCCACCCAAGCCATCCAAAAACATATGTTATTGTATAAAAAACCTAAAACTGAAATCCATTTTTTTTTCCTAGTCAAACTCTCACACATATTTTTTTTATAACATTATCCAAATTGAATCTCCATCGAAACTCGAATTTGAAATCCCTTGCAAATTGAAAAGGAATGATACCACTAGAGAGTAGGCTCATTGGCAAACTGGGATCAATTAATAGATGTTGATAACTAAGAACTGAAACTGAAATCCAAATAACGAGCTAATTTCATTTGTAATCGAACCAAAACTAACATCCAAACAACAAACTAGTCTTAATTTTTAACTCCATGATGTTGTACAACTACGAATTGAAACATAAATCCACATAACCAACTAGAAAAGTAACGAATTACAATTTGATTGTACAAGTTTCACAATCAAACGTAATTCCACAAAGAGAAGCTCCAATTGCATATGTTATCAACAATAAGAGAAGTATCATCACATTACCATTCAAATACTGCCCATGTATTTTTATTTCATAATATTCATAGACACCAATAGACCAACATAATAACAGTTTTAGGAATCAAACAAGGACCCCATCACCATAAACACACCACGAGAGAGAGAGAGAGAGAGAGAGAGAGAGAGAATCACAGGAAGCAAGACTCTCAAGCTCAAGGACTCCAGACCTCTAACAACTTAAGTTCTTATTCCTTATTCCTATAACTGCATTAACACCAACATTGAGACCCAAATTACACAAATATACTCAAAATAGCACAAGTTTTTCACGTTTTATACCTCTTTTTCATGATCAAGATGCTCTGTTCTGCTTCACCTCCATTGTCTGCTGCGCTGCGTCCGAGATAACCGTCTGATACTGAGCTGGCATGGACGGTGTGGACGTTGCCTGAGTATAGTACACCTGAGCCTGGTGCATCGTATCCATGGTTGCTGCCGCAGCATTGGTGTATTCATAACCATAATTTGCCATTTGGGGCGGCGGGGCTGAACCCACTGCAGTGGCAGCTGGGGGTGCCGAAGGATGGTGATGATGCATAACATGGTAACCCATATTAGTGTAAGCAGGATGGCCCTGGTCAGCGGGCTGGGCTCCCACATGGATCATCGAGGCAGGAGGGGCTGCGGTCCGATACAAATTAGGTTGCAATTCAGGCTTGGGAGCCACTTTGGGCATGGACATGGCCGAGACGGCTGGTGGGTTCTGACGAACCGGGAGGTAGTACATGGGGAGAGAGGGATCGAACTGCTGCGCTTGCTGCATAGGGTGGACTTGGTAGTAGGATGGCATCTGGACGAACTGAGGGTTTGTAGGGATGAACTGCTGCTGCTGCTGCTGCGGGTGTGGTTGCGGGTGTAATTGCTGCTGGTGTTGATGAGGGTGTGCGTGCGGGTGTAGTTGCTGCGGTGCCGGAATGGTTGACATGACATACCCCGACTCCTGCACGGGCACCTGCTGCATCCGATAAGTGACGCCAGGATCCGATACGGGGATATCCCGTTTCGGTTCCGAGTTCACCGCAGTCGGCGGTGGCATCCTCTCTTGGGAGTAAACGGATCTACACAGTACAATAATCACGAAATCGCAACCGGCAGTAGTAAAATTAGTAATATAAAAGGGCTAAAGTTAGTAATTTGTACCTCGAATCAGATATCGGAGCTTCGACTTGAACGGGTTTCTGCTGCTGCTGCTGCTGCTGCTGCTGCTGGTGGTGGTTTACGACGACTTGCTGCGGCATCGGCGGCTGTTTCCGGGTATCGGGCTTCTCTTCATCGGACCCGAAAACCCGATTTGGGTTCGGATTCTCTGTTGGCGAGACCGTCTGCGGGGTCGACCCAGCAGCCGTTGGCATCGGTAACTGCGGCGACGGATTCATCGCCGGCGGCGGAACAGCAGGCGACAGATTCATCTGCTGAAAGTGATCGTCAAGATTCCCGTACCTCGGATCGGGCGGACGGTCATCGGGCCGGACCCGAATCGGGGGCAGATTCGACAGCGAGGGTGCGGAGCTCGTCGATCCGAACGACGACGTCGTCTCCAGCATCGGTGAATCAGGCACGGAGTGCACGTCCTGCCCCTGCCGCCCGAGCTTGCCGGACGAATCGGGTCGAGGCAGCACCAGCCGGTCCGGATCCCGATCCGATTGCTCTCGCGGATCTCCACCAACGTTAGATCCGACTCCAGCACGAGAGTGAACAGATGAATCGTCCTCCAGCCCGAGAAGGCAGTTAACGGACGCTGAGTCGGTGGAGAGGCCACGTGGCAGGCCGTCGATGCCGATCCCCATGGCGCCGTTGAGGGCGTCGACAAACCAGGTCTCGGATTTGGAGTCATCGAGAAGAGATCCGATAGAGGACGGAGCGGATTCGGGTTTGGTCGGAAAGAGGAAAAGCCGGATTCTGGAGCTCTTAGCGGATCCGGAGTTGGGGGCGGCGGCGGAGTTTGTGGAGGAGGCGGTGGCGATGCGGTCGTACTCCTCGACCATGTTCTCGAGGTCCTCGTCGGTGGTGACGGAGATGAGGGAGTCCAGGTCCTCATTGGGGAGCTGGTATTTCAAGGTGAAAGGGCGATTGTTGAGGAGGGAGCGGGAGAGCTTGGCGTGGAGGTCGGAGAGGGAGGAGAGGCGGTCGACGACGACGATGCGGGTGTCGCCGCCGAGATAGCAGAGGGATTTATCGGTGGGGCGGGGGACGATGCGGCCGCCATAGCTGCACATGAGGCGGAGCTTCTGGGAGGCGGCGGCGGCGGAGGAGGGGAAGGGCTCGTCCCAGGACTCGCCGCCGCGCGACCGGGGGGAAGAGTCCACGGAGTCTGGGTAGGATAGCCCGCCGCCGCCGCCGGCAGACGTTATCGGATCCATGGCCAGAGAGGAGGAGAGATGAGATATTGGGATTTTTTGGTATGCTTTTATTTGGGGGTTTAGGACATATCTAGAGAGAGAGAGAGAGAGAGATGGAAAGTCCCGAATGGTTATGGATTGGGGGATTTTTGCGGGGGGGGGGGCGTAGAGGAGAGGAAATTGGGGGTGAGAATAGCTGGGGACGTTGGATTTGGGGAAGAGGGGGCAGTGAAGGTCGGGGAGTTTGAAACCGAGAATAGTTAATGACAGCTGGGTACAACTCTTCATGTGGGGCCACCGTGGCAGTGACTCAGCACCCTGGCGCTCACGAGAGAAAATTACGTTGAGCGACTCCTTTCTGAATTTTGAAATTGAATTTATTTACTTACTAGAAGATATTATTGGTTTTTTGTCTGACATCAAATGAATATTCAGATATGATTGGAGATGATTTGAATCAGCTGATGTTAAGCTAATTAGATTGGAATATCAATTAGATTATTATAACGTTATTCTAATACAATTAGTATAGAACACTGTGTATATCTCTTGTATGTGATATGAGAACAGAGAACAATAGAGAAATGAATTTTATTATTATGAGAAATAAGAGAGATAGAGAAATGATTGTATGTCTTCTTATAATATTTTCTTCATAATGAATTTATATTATTGTTTCGTAAATGTAGGTCGAACTTGATCGGTCGAACCACGTTAATTCTTGCGTTTTTCTTATGATTGGATTGTTTTTTTTCGTTACTGTGATCTCGATGGGAGATTCGATCCCTAATAAGTAGTATCAGAGTTGCAGTTATGGATCAAAGGCAAATACAACAAGAAAAAGAAGAGAGAGAAAAAACAACTGTGTACAACCGACGACATGCATGACCGTAGACTTTGATAGTATGCACCAAAATGAGTGGCTGAGAACGGAGATGGATTTTGATGTGTAGATCGACGCTCTGATTAATCGGAGTGTGGATGAGAAATCGATATCCGATTAAGATGATACAGGAATCGAAGCCTATGTTTATCAGTATTCCGAATGTAGTTGTGGATGCAGATTGGGAAAATTCCACTGTTTGGAGTAAATTTTGTGTAGACCAACATTGATCAACTATAATCGAGGGGCCGATATTGACCGAGATGATCGATAGTTGATGGTTGGTTGATTGCATGATTAGGAGGTGCGGCGTGGTTCTTCATTGTCATGGATACGTTTGCTTCGTGACATGATAAAACACATAGTAATGTATAATCGTTTATGTCTCTGGAGATGGTCATAATTTTTGGATCAATGTGGAGTACGGTGTAGCGATCACTTTTGTGTAATGCACAACATAATAAGTGATTGTGAGTAATCAGGTAGTCTAGGTGTTTTGACCAAGGTGGAGTATGGTGTAGCGATTATGAGTACTTGGTGAAGAGTGTTGTGTAGTAATTATGAGTGTTCAAGGGAGCATGGTATAGTGATCATGAGTGCTAGGAGGAGAGCATGGTTTAGTGATCATGAGTGTTCAAGTATGAAGACGGTGATGATTATACAAATTGTTTCTAGTAGGTGGAGCATGGTGATCATGCAGTGAATGCATGCGAAGTGATTGGCAAGAACAACGGAATTTCTCCAAAATGCATGGCTCATCAAAAGGAGTCAAGGTAGAGATTGTTGAGTTTGTGTTTTGCATCAATTGAGTATCCAGATGTGATCGGTAATCGCAAAGAGTATCAATTCATTTGGACTTCAATGAGCTGATGGTATGCACATTGGATTGGAATATAATTAAATTATTGTAGTGTTATTCTAATAGATTTAGGATAAAAACACTATACATATTTTTTATATGTGATATGAGAGAGGAGAGTAATTGATGAGAGAGATGATTTTTACTATTATGAGTGATTAGAGAGGTAGAGAGATGATTGAATCTCTTCTTATAATATTTTTCTCATAATGAATCTCTCTTATTATTCCCGTGGACGTAAATCGAACTTGGTCGGTCGAACCACTTTATTCTTGCGTTCTTTTTATGATTGTATTGTTTTTTTGTCTCAATGATCTCGATAGAAGGATTCGTTTCCCAACAGAGAAATATTCATGTTTTATTCAAAATTATATTTTATTTGTGAAATAACTCCATAGACAACTTTCTGCAATGTTTCATAAATATGAGTTTTAACAGACTATGTTTTTTTCCCCCTTCATTTTAAAGATTGAGGTGTAAAAATTATTGATAGTTTTATGGATATAATAGATCAATTCAATTTGAGAGCGTTCATTATTGGAATTATTAGTACTATATATAGCATTAGATTATATACCCAATAAATTGATATTAGGTTGTTAATTGTCCTTTAAATGCGTATTATGACCTGAGGCCGAGCTGGCTGCTAAAAATAGAGTGCATAGAAGTGTAAGATAAAAGAATTAAGGGGAAGAATGGCAGAATATAATTAAACAGGAAAAGATATTAAAAAATTTCTACAATTTGATATTATATTATTTCACTCTTAAAATTCTTATTTTTACACTTATTTGTACGTTTCCTCTATCGATTTATTCTATAATTGTCGTATCAATTCAAAATCTGAATATTGATATCAGCTCAAAGCTCAGTACCGAATAAATTGAACAGGAAAATTTTAACACTAGTATTTTTTTAAATTTTTTAAAATTATTTCAAATCAGCCGATTTTTTTTAAGACTGATACTATAATTATTTATTATTATTATTTCATTTTTATTGTAATTATTTCTGTGCCTATTTGGTTCTGCCTCGTTGGGTGAACCCTTGACTTGTGCATGTAACCCCCAATCAAAAATACTTTTTTTTTTTGTTGTTTCCTTTAATGTTTTAAAATTTTCTAAAATTAGGAATTCAATTTTTTACTGTTATTCATTGATAAGTCATTAATATTAACCAATTTTCCAAAAGTCAACCATTTTATTTGAATGATGATGAATTATTAATTGGGACAAAAAAAATTAGTATTTTTAGATTTTGAAAACTTAAATCTCAACAAACTAGTCTTTACGGTGTAACTATTTGACTCAGTCACGATGACAATTCTATTTATGTACAGTAATTTATTTTTGACTTACACTAAACACTCATTTTGAAATACCACTAATTTACTTTCTGCACCTAAATTTTTTTCAATTTTACCCTTCCTCCTTCTCTCTAACTCTTATGTTGTCCGATCCTAAATTTTTCCAAAATTTTCCGAATAAGATATTAATTTCCAAGCTAAAAATACATTGGTTGGATATTAATACCCGACCAAAAAATCATTTGGTCGGGTATTAAAATCCAACCAGCAACCGTCGTCTCCCTCGCAAAAAAATTATAAGTAATAATAAATTGCAAACAAATACACATAAAAAAACTAAAAATAATTTTAAATTGTACCTTAGATTTGTTCTCCGACACCAATTACATGCTGGAATTTTATATTTGAATAAAAAAAACTCAAACTCAAATTTCAAATCCTAATTTCACTTGTCACAATGAATTTGAATAATTTAAAATTCTTCCAAATCTTTTTAGGAAGGTGAATGTAAAAAATTTAAGAGATTTAGAAATCAAATCAATGAGTTTGTGGGAGATGTATTCTTTTTAAAAATTAAATTCCACTAAAAAAATATTTTTTAGGGTTTTAGAGAAAAAACAGAGGAGGAAAACGATGAGTTGTAGTTCTAAATTTTAAGAAGTCTTAATTTGGAATTTAAAAGGGTAACTTAGTAAAAAAAATAAATGGTAAATTTGTAATTATTTACAAGTTTTAAAATCGTGCGTGAAGAGATAAAATTTCCCTTAAAAGGGAGAATAAATCTTTTAGGCTAAATTACTATAAACCCCTATCATGTTTTTCTTAAAAACCCTATCGACCATTTTTACGTTCTCTAAACCCCCCATGAATTATCAATTTTTGCTGAAATCCCCCTATATTTATTTTATTTATGACAATATTGTCCTTAATTACATTTTTAGATAATTGTTTATTTCTCATCTTCTCCGCATTAAATTTATAACAGTTTACTAAAATCAACTAAATTTCTTCCTACTTAAGTCTCTTTTCAAATAAATTGCAAATTTAAATTTTTAACAAAACAAAAATAAAAAGAGATCGATTTATAGCTTGGTTAGTGCAAATCTACTTCAAATTTGATCTTTGACTAAGCCAGTTTTGTCTTTACACAGGATAATAATGATACAGGGAACAATAAAATAAAAGCCAAGATCCCCTTAAAATCAGTGCATCACAAAAAATGATGACAAAAAATGATGACACCATCCACTTCGTCATCTTCTTTAATTTATCTTTCCTTGAATAATAATAAAAATATGGGGTATTTACATATTTGTTCCTTACATCTTTATAAATTATAATTTAATCTCCAAAATCTTCATATTTAAGATTTAATCCCCAAAATCCTTTAAGTTACTACAATTTAGTCCTCCAGTTTATATTTTGGTCCGATTTTTCCGTTTTACTTTTAATTTCCTTCACTTAATTCCCCTTCCCTCTTTCCCTCTTTTTTTAGTTTCTATTGGGTTCCCTCTTATTCTTCTCTTCTCTTTCTATTTATTTATTGGGTTCTCTCTATATTGAAATCAAATGTATTATTCTCCACTAAATGTATTAAAGTTTTAAGTCTCAATATAAATTCATTTATTGGGTTCTCCCTCTTTATATTGGATAAATTCATTTCTAGATTTAATACATTTAGTGGTGAAAAATACATTTGGTCTCAAAATAGAGAGTGAGAACCAAATAAGTGAATAGAGAGAGATGAGAAGAAGAAGAGAGAACTCAATAAGAACTAAGAAGAAAGGGAGAAGAGGGAAAGAGGAATTAAGTGAAGAAAATCAGGGGTAAAACAGAGAAATCATGCCAAAATATAAACTGGAGGACTAAATTATAGTAACTTAAAGAATATTGGGGACTAAATCCTAAATATGAAGATATTGGGGACTAAATTATAATTTATAAAGATGTAAGTAACAGATCTGTAAATACCCCTAAAAATATTAAAAAATTCGATATTTGAGAGCCCAAATCGATTTAACATGATATATCTCTGTTTCTTTCTAAGAGCTCTCGATCCATTTGAGTTGGGTTCATTAAATCCGAGCTTTGGGTCACGATCGAGGTGTTCGTCAATTCCGGTGGATTTGATTGAATATGGAAGAAAGTTTGGAGCTTTGCAAGGATTTTAAAATGATTTAGAATCATCTGACGCCAAAGATAATATAGCACCTTGTGGATCAAGTTCGTGATCTCATTTTCTTGCTGTTAATCATCATTTAGCTATAGCTGAGTTTTAAATGTCTACAGAGGTAGGGGTGTTTTCATTATTTAAACAAGGATATAGTTTTTTTTTTTTTTTTACTAATGATATTAACCATATGATATAAGCTGGTTGGTTGAAATAGAGGAGGGCAACGAGAGTTTTATGCTACAGTAACATTCCGTTAAGACTGAAGGGAAAATTTTATAGGATTGCTATTAGGCCAGTTTTATTATATGGTACGGAATGTTGGGCTATAAAGAAACGTTATTCATAGAAGATAAGTATAGCAGAAATGCGCATACTCCGCTGGATATGCGGCAACACTAAGAGAGATAATGAGAAATGAAGATATTCGTGCTAAAATATGTGTAACTCTCATCGATGAGAAGATGTGAGAAAATCGCTTACGATGGTTTGGTCATATGCAATGTAGACCTACAAATGCACTAGTTCGACGAGGAGAGTTTATCAATATAGAACAAGTTAAAAGAACAAAGGAAAAACCGAAGAAAATATGGATGGAGGTGTTACGAAAAGATATGGATTCTAGAGGTTTAAATGAGGAGATATTACTTGATAGAAATAAATTGAGAATGACTATCAAAGTGATCGATCCGACGTGATTCTTTTTTTGATTTAATGTAGCCTACCCCAAATATTTGGGATAAAAGGCTTAATTGTTGTTGTTGTTGTTTTGTTTCTAATTAAGTCCCGTATTGTTTAATTTTTTTAGAGTATAATATATAATAAATTAGCCTGTACTTGTAGAAACTCACTACTATTACGAAGATTATTGTACTAGTGCTATGCACGCATAAAAATTATATCTAAAAAAATTTATATTTGTATTATAAATATAACTGAAATACTACATAAACACATTTTATAAGTACTAAGACTTTAAGTTTTAAAATAGTAGTTTTTTCTCCAGCATTATTTCCTATCATCTTGTAAGATTATCTGCTATAATGTTTATTTTTGGCTTGAATGTTAATTAGCCAAGACAATTTCATATTCAAGTACCAAGTATTTTAATCAATTAATTCTAATTTATTTTAATTTAGCAGTTTTATGATATGATATTAGGTTGCACTTATTGTACATAGGTGTTTAATATTATTCTCTTGTTAATTAGGTTTTCTTATTTATTTGTATGTATTTTGATAATGTCACTAGTATGTATCTCGATAGTGTTTTTTTTTTTTTTTTTTAACAAATATTATTGAATCAAATCATATTTTAAAATTCATTATGGTTTGAGTTTATTACATGTTTGAGTCCAGTTTACATCAAACAATGCCATCATTCAAATCCCATTCTTGCATCTAAGTCTATGAACCTATATATATTTGATCTTTGCATTATCCATCTTGCCTCTGCTAACCAACAAAGAAATGAGATTAGCTCATGCTAGCTTGTATGGTTGTTATACTTAGAACATGACATAAAATCAATGGGCTTAAGGGGAAATTGAAAGGATAATTTGAACGCATATTTTAAGAGGTTAAATTAAGATTGTGTAACCGAAGTTTGGGGACCTATCCTAGCAGGTTAGAGGTGATTATTGAGATAAGCATCATGTTATAGGACTTTGGGCCCAGGAGCGTAACTCGTCTACCATGCTTTCTTGAGTACTAAACAATATGATGCAGGGACAACTGAAGTTATGGGGTTGTGATATCTGATATGCACGAGATACTCTTAAAATATATGGGATTTTTCTCTGGACAGTTCATAACTAATTAATAAAGATTCTATAGTAATTAAGATACTCTTAAAATATATGGGATTTTTCTATATAATGATATGTCATGCCATTATTCATGATTTGAGCAACATATAATCCATAATTACATGCTATTATACATTATATTTAACGAGTAAATTTTTTATATATTTTCTATATCATGATACATGCATAGTGTGCCTGCATATCCTATTTCTTTCTTTTATAGCATTTACTAGGACATTCTATTGACTTTGTTAGGCATGCTTGACACTAATGTTTTATTAGTAATCCAAGAGGAAGACACATAGGTAAAATCTTATTTCGAGGTGAAAGTAGATGCTCAGTAGGTGCTTCCACAAAAATAAATTTTATGAGAGGATCTAATTTTATTTGTTTGTTGTTATTTCAATGTTATATAGTGACATTCTATTCCATTGTTCTCTCAGACTTTTAAGTCCCAAATTTGTAATAAGAATTATTTATTTGGATCTTCTTGTATATTTGGACTTGATCAGTATTTTATTAAAATAAGTTGTTCATTTCTATTCATTTTTCTTTCATTGTATGTGTATATGTAATGATGTGGTAATAGTATTAAATGATTAATTATGTACTTGGCATATTCATCTTCAATATGTTATCAAACGCTATCCATATTTAAGAATGCAGAACATACAATTGATATTAGAGCCTAAATTTTGTCTTAAAATTTGGCTTTTGTTTAGAATTGCCACATATACATATATACATATATCAAATTCACTTTTATTTCTTCATCTTGTCCCATTCCTTAATTCCATGAATTCTTTTGTTCCATTGATCCTTTGATTCTTTGTCAGATTGGAAGTCATTTTATGTTTCTAGAATTACGCTTGCTTGTTGCATTGTTTCATCAAGTATCACTCCCTAGACTAAAGGTCCTAATATGATGGAGTTGTTGAGACTGATTTAGAATAAGAAATAACATAATGAGATGTTGCATTAGGAGTTAGTGACTGCACAACAGAGCACAAACATTGTGTCGGAATTTAGGAAGTTTAATCTGATCTCATTTTATGAAACTGAAGAACCTATACAATTGGACCAATCGTTGGTTGACATGGGAATTCGTTGGATGTGGCACATATTGTAGATGGAGACTGAGCTGAGATTGTTAAGATTCAATTAATAGATGTTGCTCATATTTAGTGGTTAGCAGTAAAGAATCGTTTGGTAAGCTCTATTATTTGGAGTACTCTTAACGTCGGATTATTATCTAGTAGCATGTGCTCTTATTATTTCTTGCATGGTCCTACCTACCAAGTACTAAAGACTTCATGATAAATCCACAAACAATGATTCATACTTTGAGAAATCAAGTTTATATTTCATAGACCATTGAAGATTTCTTCTTTTGGCTGTCACCATTTTGCCTTCTAGTTGTTGTACTCAAGTTCAACTTATACTTTTGTTTACTGAGTTACTCTTCTTTTGTTGTATCATAATATATTCTGGGTAAGATACTCCTGTAAACTTATATATTGTAATCCTTTTAAAATTGTGTAAGGTAATATTGTGTAATGTTTATAGATTGTAACAAATAGTTCCTCCTTGTTTGTGCATTTTGGTTAGGTTGTTCTTTATTATGAAAAGCTCTCGTGTACCCATCTTTGGAGTACTCATTGATAACTCAAAAGTAAAATATAATCGTCAAAACTTTCAAAGTAAGATTTGGGAGCTTGCATTATTAAGTATCAAATATCATTTTGCGCTTGTCATGATCCGTACCAAGTATGTTTTGGGCTAAATTATTTTTATTTCTTATTTTATTTTTTTTTATTTTTCTAGAGAATGAATAATTTTTTGTAATTGTTTCATAAATATGAATTGATCATAGTCTATTAGGGATCCTTTCCTTCTTTTTTGAAAAAAGGAATTATGATAATTTTGGGATCAGTATGAAAAATAGTCCTAATTTATTTATACTTGCAACTTTTTTTGCAAAAGAAAAACTACAACTTTCAATATAATATTGTATGAAACAAGTATTTCATCGTGATTTTATTGTGATTCATAAAATTATGCTTTCTTCTGTCTACAATTGAACGTTCATTTAAGGCTCGAGACAAGAGTTAAGGGTGTAATTAAACTATTAATTAAAATTTATAGTATAATAAAAAATTATCCATGTAGGTAATTAATTTGGCTTTAAATTAATCCATTGCATAAGGTAACTAATGTTGTCCTATGAATAAAAAATTTATTTTTACCATTATATATGAGATGACAGTTCAAGCACTCAAAATAAGTATTGGAAAAGGAAATAAATTGATTTCCTTTTAGTTAAAATAGGCATTATAGCATATTTTGTTACTTCTAATGGAGAACTTATAAATGTATTACGTAGTACCTCTTATTATGATATAGATTTTTTTTTTCTAAATATACCATGTTATATTCCTAAATTATCATTATCCTTTTTCTCTCAATTTCTAAATGCCCATTTTTCCAAATCATTTCTCCCCTCTTCTCAAAAAATTCTGATCTAATAAACACTTCATAAAATTTTAATATGCTTTTAAACAAAAATAAAACATTGAGATGTGAAAAAAAATAAAAAAAATTAATTATTATACTTATTGGTCAGATTTTATTTTTTTTGTTAAAGTTTAACTATTTTTTATTTTAATTTGCCTTTTTTATACTCTCGATCGCGAGATTTTTCCATCAATTTTTTTTGAACTTCGGTTTGATTAAAAGACAAAGGACTTTATTATTTATTGTTTAGATTTTTAGAGAGATTTAGAGGCTTACTATTCAAGCTTCATGGGAATTATAAGGGTTTGAGAGTGATTAGAGAGAAGAGGGGAAGATAACGCGCTAGAAAAGTCCTAAATATTTAATGACAAACTTATAATAAATGTAATTTTTTAGAGGGTGTACTGAAAAAAAATAGAGGGATGCATTTAGAAATTCCGTTTTAAATGTCCTAATGTGAATTCATAATTTTAAGAACAAAAACTCCAATTTTTTTCTTAAAATAAGAATAAAAATTATAATCCAATCTTAAATTAAGAACGTTTTTAATTTATTTACACATTTTAATTAACTAATAAGCCAGGTCTTCAATTTTGCGGTACAGATCCTCCCTACTAAATATTATTATCTTTCCATGTTTAACTTAAATCTAGATTTAACTCCCTGATATACACACAATTTGCTCATCTAAACTTTTTGGCTACCAGAGAAAGTCAAACTCAAAACGTTTCACAAATTGAAGAGGGTGATACTACTAGAAACAGGATTTATTAGCAATTTATTCCTAATTACTCATTACACATTGTAAATTATTCCCTCTATTCTCTCTCATCTAATATTTAAGTTTACCCAAATAAATAGAAAAAGGGGAAAAAGACAACATAAACCTCTTTGTATATATTTCTTTATATATCTAATACTAAATTATTAAAAAATAACTGTTTGCACCGAAGTTCACTTGACTAGATTGTTCAGTCATATTCAACATAAACTAAATGAATAAGATGCAAATAGAGAAGATAAGGAGATGATATGGTTTAATTGAGAGGGTTCTCAATTTACGCCCTCGGTGGTAATGACAATTTTGGTGTGCATTTATATGTAGTAAGAGAATATGACTGCAAAATTACTTTCCGTCTCTTTTATTAAGCAGAGATTCTTCTATAGTCCAAAAATCATCTAGGTAGGAAGAGAGAAAAGTATTTGTATGAGTCAATTTTTTTGTAAGTAGAGATTTAATAGATCTCCTAGTCCTCTTTTTCTGCGTATGCGGATAGGTGAGATCCATTTTACTCATTGTAATGATTTTGACAAGTAAGTTTTGACAAGTGAGTGATTTGACTCAGAATGCTCTGCCCACTAGATTGTTTTTTGTATTGTAAGTTTTGTCAGCTGGTGATATTCAGTATCACAATCTCTCGGATAAAGTTTCATGGCTATTGGTCATAAGTAGATCACCATATAATTATTTTGATTACTAACAGGAGGTCTATTATGACCTATGAATATTAAATTCTATCAGTAAATCTCTTCCATCTCAAGAATCTCAAAATCATAATCAACTTTAAAAATTATTTACTATATTCTAAAGTACATTGAAGAAACAACAAGCAATTACACAACTCAATTTTTAAAATATGTATTTAGACTTAATTGTTAACTCTTATGCTTGCCCCCATCCTGCTTCTTCCCCTTCACCTTGGGCTGATGTTGCCAAAACTCTAAAAAAATGAGAGAGAGTATGAGAGATTTTGAAAAATAACAAGCAAAAAGAGAATAATTTTCTCTTAGAATTTTTATTTAGGTCAAAGGAAAATATAATTATAACCAATCTTATTTTTCATGCCTTCACGCTTTCGAACATTGTCCCATGCCCAACTCATTTGGCCAAGAGGGGGAAAAAAGAGAAACTGGATGGAAAATAGTGAAGTGCAGAAAAGTAATATTTTATTCAGATTTTTGGCTTGATTTCTTCAATGTTTTCAAAAAATATCAAAAAATTTTTGGAGATAGAATAAAGCGAAATAATTGTGGCATAGTTTGAAAAAAAAGTTTTTGACTAAACAGGTTGCAAGATAAAAAATATCGGAAGCAGAAGTATAAATGCGGAATCTAGTATTTTTTTTCTAGTTTATGAACTTTCTCAAAATTTTTGAGAAATCGTGATAAATCTAACAAAATAGAAAAATGATGATCTCAAAGTCAGAATCTCGTTTTGAGTTACAAAATTCATGATAGGTATATTAGAAGATAACTAGTTATCAATTGAGCTGAATTAAGATTTTTAACTAATTGATCCATAAAAATATATACAGATAACTGGAAATGGGGTATTACAGATGGAGTCTACTGTAATATTAGAGCCTAAGTTTATATAAGGGCCTGCATTACCATATAATTATGGTGTTGTGTTTAATCCTCTTAAGGAGACGTCGGACGAAAATAATATTATTTTTATCAGCACTTTAACGGACACGATAAACTCTTTCTAATCTCACCAGCTCATTATGTATATGTCTAAAAATGAAAACAATAATTTTCGAAAGAAGTTGGAAATATAGGAGCAAATTCTCAAATAGCAGGCCACCCTCCTCATTCAAATCTTATAAATTAAGCGAATAGGATTGGAGTTAATTATAATGTCACAAAAGACAAGTATGATGAGGAGGATGAAACTCATTCCACTTACAAAAAAAAAGAGGAAACTCATAATAGTAACTCCAAGATAGTGATAACATCTTGAAAGATATCCATTCTTATATACATACAGTGAAGCATGAAGAGAATATTCAACGAGTATGTGTCATTTGACCATATCCTCCTAAATTGGACTCTTTAGCATTTCAACAATCGAGGGTCACCCAATCAGTACATCTACTACTTTTAATCTCTCATTGGCTATATGATCAGTAATAGCCCTACTCTTATAAGATTACTCATTAGCACTCTATAAGGTGTCACCTTCGAATGGTTTCATAAACTCCCTCTTAACTCTATCAGGTCGTAAAGTGATTTAGAGACTTTGTTTCTGACTCGGTTCTATGAGGACAATTCAAGATAACAATGCCTACTCTTATTGCTACGAAACATAAGCAAAATAAGTCTGTGAAAGACTTTATTGAGAGATTCCGTAATCTATGCAGATGCCTTGATAGCATGTCTCAGTACTGCTTCAGACCTAGTGGCATAATTTATTGACTGATGCCGAGTCTAATATGGATGTTATAAAAGCTAGCACATAGAAGGAGTTGAAAGATCATCAACTGAGACAATTGAAAACTTGTTAAGGATCAAGCCCTCGGTTTGACTTGGTTTAATCATTAGAAAGTGGCATTAACCGCTACATGGCGATCAAACCAGCCCTTGCCAAGCTGCATTTACTGTCATGTATCCATCTTGATTTATAGATTCTTTTAATATAAACTAGAATTCCGAATTGCTTTTGCATTACTGTATGGGCTTCAATTCTTCTCAAACTTGAATGTTATTATGCATTTTGCACTTATTTAGAGATCTCATTTATTTTCTATTTACATGAAGATTAATTTTTCTTTTTGATAATAAAAGTCATACCAAGATTAATTACACAAGTCAGATATCCCAATCGATAACGCTCAAAATCAAATATGTGATCATCGTATTAGGGGTGGGATGTTACCAGCTAGACTAATCTGTATTTACGAGAGAGTCATTTAAGAAGAAACAATAGGATTTAAACTAAGTAATCATAGATGATTATAGATACCATAGTCTTTTTTTTTTTTTTTTTTTTGGGGGGGGCGGGGGGGAGTATAAGGCCTTAAGTTAAAAATGCACAAGAAGTACCAAATAGAAAAAATAAAAAATAAAAAAAAAATACTACATTTTCCCTAGTCTTGAAACAAAGATAACTAACAAAAAAAAAAAAAAAATTCTCCCTCCATTAAAAAAAAAAAAAAAAAAAAAATCAATCCTCGTCATAGCAAATGATATATCACATTGCCATTTTTACTTCCAATCATGACAAGATTGAATATATTAATTTCTCAACTAAAATATAACATATAGATTGGTTAAAGTTATCAATGTCATATTCAATATCAATCTAAATCATATGAGTTCGCCTCACTAGTTTCCAAAGCTTATTTATTTTGAACTCGTATCTTATTTTTAATTATACAAATCATATAACCATCAGGTAATAGACTCCCTGCTTTTTTTCATTATTGTAATACGTATATCATCGTTTTTCCACTGGTAAAATTAATTATAGATATTAATTTGTGTTAGTCACTGTCAGACCCCTTATAGTACGAGGGGTCAGTAATTTAACACTCATGAAATGAAACTCTCAATAAACCTTTCGGACTGTTACCCCTTTTAGTCAACAATTAGTTAACATCACCCCTCTTTTAGGATGGGAAATTCTATTTGCACACGGCATTTTACTCTTGATGTACGGTTTTAAAACTTATAAATAATTACAAGTTTGCTATTATTTTTTTGGACTAAATTACCCTTATAAATTCCAAACTAAAACTTTTTAAACTTTGAGACTACGACTCATCATCTTCCTCCTCTATTTTCTCTCTAAAACCCTAAATGATTTTTTTTTGGTATTTAATAAAAACACATCTCCTACAAAATCATCTATTTGATTTATTAACCCCTTAAAATTTTTTATATTAACGTTTCTGAAAAGATTAGAATAAATTTAAATTCTTCGATTTCACCGTGACAAGTGAAATTTGAGTTTGGAATTTGTATTTGAGTTTTCTTATGCAAATAGAAAATTTCAATATGCAATTGGTGTCAGAAAACAAATCTAAGGTACGATTTGAAATTTTTTTAGGTTTTATACGTATTTGTTTGAAATTTATTGTTAATTAATTTTTTTTGGAGACTTCACTTGCTGGTCGGATATTAATACCCGACCAGCATATTTCTTGGTCGGGTATTAATATCCGACCAAAATATTTTTTTTGCTAAATAGAATTGGACGGGTAAGGAGTTAGAGAAAAAGAGGAGGGGTATTTTTGGAAAAAAAATTGGGTGCAGAAAGTAAAATGACAGTATTTCAAAATATGAGTTTGGTGTAAAGAGAAACCAGGGCGCCAAGAGTAAAATGCATGCACAAATAGAATTTTCCTTTTAGGATAAACTGCATTCCTTTTCTGCAATTCCTATTTTATCCTCACCTCTCTCCTTAAGTCAGATAACTAAGTGAGCATTATTCACTCTCTCAATGGCTCTCTCCTTCTCGTCTCTCTCTCTCTCTCTAAATATCCTCAGGATCTCACCCAACTGTACATGGAGAAAAATTTCATATAAGAGTTTTCTTTTGTTAAAATGAAAAAATCATAAATGCTAAAGACTCTCGTCCCCTTCCTCTATTTTCAATCAAAAATTGGACAGCGAAAGAGAGATTGTTTAACAAAAAAAAAAAAAAACACTCTAACTTCCACTCCAACAAATGTTGGAATTAAGGAATAAATACTAAGAACATAAAACAGCCAGATGGAAGAATCAAAATTTAAATTTCGATATGAACCTATTAAAAAAATCCCAACTTTTAAAGACCCAAAAAGCTAAAACCCATCAAACTAGACTTTGATCTGTTTAGACTCGATATTGGACATAATTGAGCACTCTCGAATTAGCTGTCGCCTCCTCATCGAATCGCCCTGTCTTTCTGCGAATCGCCTGAGTCAGCTGCCGCCTTCTCATCGAATCGCCCTGTCTTTCGGCGAATCGCCTGAGAGAGAGAGAGAGAGAGAGAGAGAGAAAGCTGTCCTAAACTTTCTCCTTTCACTTCAGTTGGGTTGGGAGCAATTTGGTTTTTTCATGCTATGTGCCAATCACATGATCTGTCCGCTCACGTCCAGATAATTTCGTTAGGTTGTCTAGGAGATTTATTGAGAGTTTTGAATTTTGAAAATATTAAATTACATACCTCCATACTATACGGATCTGACTATCATTAACCATATTAATTTTGTATACAGAAATGTCGTCTGTGATATACACGCTAATTGAGGATTTCATCCAAAAGTTTAAAATTATAAAGTTATTAATCAGCACACTCAAATTCTCTTGGTGCTACTGAAGTAGGAAAATATATATATATATATATATATATATATATATATATATATAAAATAAAGTCACTCAATCAATTTCTATGTACCTTCAACTTTACGCAAACTCTTGAACAAAATACCCTCAACGATAGGGGATAAGAGTGGGATTGGGCCTCTGATAGGGAGAGATTTTTCTCTCCATTTTTATTTTATTTTAGAGGTTTTTACTGGTTTGTCCCTCAAATCTTTATATATTATGATTTTGCCCCCCAAATCTTCATATTTAGAATTTTGCCTTCAAAATCTCATAAGTTACAACAATTTTGCCTCCTTCTCTAACTTTCCCTAACCCAGTTAAATATTTGACCATTTTATCTCTCTTTTCCTCTTTTATTTTCCTTCTCTGTTCTTCTTCTCTCTTCCTCCTCTCTTCTCCTTTCTTCATTATTTCTCCTCTCTTCTTTCTCCTCTCTTCTCCTCTCTTCTCCTCTCTTCCCTACCACAGTTAAATACTGAAAGAAGAGAGGAGAAAGAAGAGAGGAGAAATAATGAAGAAAAGAAGAAGATAGGAGGAAGAGAGAAGAAGGAGAGAGGAGGAAAATAGAAGAGGAAAAGAGGGGTAAAATGGTCAAATATTTAACTGTGTTAGAGAGAAAGGCAAAATTGTTGTAACTTCTGAGATTTGGGAGGCAAAATTCTAAATATGAAGATTTGAAGGGCAAAATCATAATATATAAAGATATGAAGGACAAACCAGTAAATACCCCTTTATTTTATCATTTTGCAGATAAATATCAAATAAGTCCATCATGATCATCCAAAATCTTGAGCTTCAAGCTCTCCAATCACATCCCTTAATCTTGGATGGGACCCACCACCATTGAGAATGAGGCATCCCATCCATACATGGTGTCGTGGCCAAGACCAAATGCTTTTTATGTCGGTAAGTGTAATTTTCAAATTGACGGAATATGATGGTTTTAGTCAGAAGATAGTGAGCTCATTCCCACCGGTAAATTTTTGGCCAGGTTTACATAAAATTTTAAATTAAAATAATAAAACTTTTTTTTTTAATTTAAAAATTTATATAAAACGAGTTTAAAATTGAACAGTAAAACTGTCCATTACCATCCCTACATGCTCGCAAGGAAAATTCTATCCGAGCACACCACTTTGCTCAGTAAGCTCACCCCTTAAATTTCTAAAAAAATTACAAGTTTACAATTATTTTTTTAACCATATATTTTGCTCTTGTCAGAATTAATCTCCGAACAGTATTAAACTTGTTCGGGGACTAATATCCGATTGAGAAAGGTGGGCTCACTGAACAAAGTGGTGTGCTCAAAATAGAATTTTCCCACTCGCAAATATTATTTGAAAGTGGAAGTCGATGAATATCAAATGGAGCATATATGTCGAACTTTGTGTAAACATACATATAAAGTGAATTCAGATGTTCGGATGTTGATTTGCATCTCTATTTGTTTATCGATATGTTTTGCAATGAGACTCCTTCTCTAATTAAACAAAATATTGTATGACATAAAGCCATTTATGATGTGTTTGGAAGTAACGAAAAATATAAGTAGTTACTATAAAAAATGAAGAGTTTGATGTATCACGGTTCTAATACTTATAGTATTTGTTTCTTACTTTTAAAAGAAGGAAGTGATTTAAGAGGGCCAAATTTTGACAATCCCTATATAAAATTATGAATTAAAAAAATAAAAAAAAATTATTTTTAATTCAAAATTTTATATATAACAGGCTAAAAATTGACTCATGAATACTTTCATTATGGATATAACATATAGTTTAGAGTCTAACTGTAAAACTTTTGAGGATTGTTAATAAGCATGCAAAGAGGTTTGGTCGGTAGAAAAGCTTCACGGAATGGTTTCTCTCATGTTCAGGAAAAAGGAAGAAGACAAAGTTCATCAAGTCATTTTGAATATTACATCTCCGGACACAATTGATATTTTGAGGGGACAATTAACTTCCCTTAGTAATGGGAATTTCTAAAGGAGCACGCTACCGGTCTTAATGAGCACACTTCACACTTCCTAAAGTTGTAAAAGATTATGAATGCTATTATATCAGGACGATTTGAAGACCGTTTGGGAACTAATCTGTGTCTCAGAAAAAGATGAGTGGTGTGCTCATTTAGAACTTCCCCTTGGGAATAAAGTCACTGAAATGAAATGGAAGGGGACAATGGGGAAAGCCAACCACATTGGCCTAGCTCCTCACCTCATGATTCTTGAGACATGGCGAATCTGTGCATGCCATCATGACCCCGGCCACCATTTCAATTCTAATATATCTTCTCCATAGGCTTGACATGATATGATTTGATTTAAGTTATCAAATATGAAGGGGCAATATCAGTGGTTTAATGAATATTCATCAGCTTATTATCATCACATGGCCATACTTTTAATATGATCTTCTACCATCTTTCTTGCCGTTAGTATTTTATTTTTCCACTTTCTGGAGTAGAGTGAGTAGCAGTAGAGACTTCTACTTCTGTACTTTTCAGAGTTTGGTATATATTTCTCCTTTGTAGGCTTGGTTCCCAACCTTTTCTTTCCTCTCTATTGTTTCAAAATATTGGTAAAGTCTCAGCTCTCGACTAAAATGGAAGGGGTAATTCACTGGCCGATTCTCACCTTTGTCTTTAATACCTAAGCATACAGGAGGTGATATGATTAAACCCAACAAGTAAAATAATAAAGATTGGGATTGTAAAATTTAACTAGAAAATAAAATAAGAAAGTAAAAATAAATAGTATATGCTTGTACAGAGAAGAATATACATTCAAGTAACATTATCAAGCAGAAATAGATAGACACGTCAAGTCTCAAGTTAGCATTATGTTTTTAAACTAACTGGTAAAATAATAGACTCGTATCGTGAAAGTCCGGTGTATATTCCGGACTCGGATCTGTGCTAAACAAGCTATGCCGCTAAGTGTACTCAAGTAGATATAAATACTGCAAACAGTGTCCGATTGTTCTATCAATATGGTCTAGACAAGTGATGATGACTCAGTTAAACATGAAATTTGAATAGAAAATAAATCTTTATATCAAATACAAATAACATATATAGAAAAGTTATATACTTATATCCAAACATGGTGAATATACATAATAATATCATCCTTATATTTTAAACAGGAAGCATATATTTAAGACTAAGAATTTGTAGTTTAAGCATTGAACACATATATAAAATACCAAATTTGAAATATGAACAGGAGTAATATATAAATATTATATTTTTTAAATATGAACATAGATATTATATGTAAAAATTGCATCTTTGTAAGCTTAAACAGTCAAGTTTCTAAATTAACTATAGAATCACTCTAGTTACAAATAATCATGATGAGCATGATTCTACCTACATTTTATTCTTGAAGTAAAGGGAGAAGTTATGGGTAATGATGTTAAAGTTATAAAAGTTGAATAAGGTTGGAAACTTGATATTTTTTCCTTTCCAAAAACTCAAATCTAAATAGAAAACGTGAAAAGAGGAAGAACGAGAGATTTTATGTGATGTTTCCAAATTATACTCTAGAAGTTTTAGCGATATATTGTATTTCTGGATAAAGCATTACCGACGATTACCCCAAAAATGGATACATGAGACCTTTTTATAATAAAGAAGCAAATAATCTGAGTATATAGGCAAAGTTGCTGTTATTTTATGCTATTACATGACAATATTTAATTACAAACTAGAAAGAAAATTTAACACAAACAACAAAAAGATAATTATAGTACAAAATATAGCTATTGTAGTTGACTTTTTTCTAGAAAGCATAGATTGTCAGTTGGCATATCAATCACTTCCTCTGTGGTGCTCATAACTCAAGGATCAGACTCGGTAAGAGATAAGTTGAGCATGTGGTAAAAAATAACTCAAGAGATATCTGTAAAATAATGGTGGTCAAAAGAAATACTAGTTCTCAAGCTTTACGATTTTAGGTTTGAAGTCCTGTAATTCTTTCATTCACTTGGAACCAGTTAATATATGTTTCACATATCAAGAGAGTATATCCCGCAAATCCCAAACTATAGTCTAGTCGATAGCAAAGACGGAAAAGGTCACAACATACCAGAGTAAAGATTGGAGAGGACACATCATACCAAAGAACAGTCAATGGTAAAGGCTAGAGAGGCCATGGCATATACCAGAGAACGATCAACAACATTAGTCGTACAATAGTCAACGACATAGTAGGAGAATGGTGAACGACACTAGCCAAAGAATGGTGATCAACAATATTAGCCAGAGAATAATAAGCAGTATAGTCAGAGAATGGTCAACAACATAGCTGGAGAATGATCATAGTTGTTGTCCGAACTTAATAACAATATAAGGTTGTGACAGCTGATCAACCTTTTACTATCTCCTTTGAATGCATTGTACATTCATTCCTTATTTTTCCATAGCCCTTAAGTTATCATGTTTAACAAGTTACTATAAGTTCCAAGCAAAATCAAGCCTAGTATAATAGTTCAGGTCAAAGTCCAAGTAGGATTATGAATCCACGAGAAAATAATTAGTCAAGTAATAAAATTTAAAATAATAATTTGATATTATCATCTTTCTAACCAGACGAACATGAGCCAAATCGGAGTCCGAACTCGAAAGTTGAAGGTTGTTTTATTTATTTGTTTATTTGTTGGATAACTTTAGATGTGATAAAATATGATAAGTTTACTTTTAAATTATATTTATTTTATCATGCCTCTAATATTTGGTTATTCAGATAAAGTCTAGATGAAATTAAATAATTATCACAGTTATCATTATCATGAAATTAATTATTAAAACAATATATTTAAAATTTAAATGTTGGCATGTTGGAATAGGAGTATTATTACACTATGTATATTCAATATTTTAATTTAATTTTGTTATCATATACCAGTAACAAAACATAATATGACAGGAAATGTCATGCAAACATTTAAAATTGATTCATCTATATATTTATTAATTTTTTCCTTCTTTGTATGATCCATGGTGGGCTTGCCCTACACATACATCTATGTATGAGTCATCTTGAACAGGTCAAGAGGACTAACCGGTCTTTTAAAATATCAGTATTTCATTTATCGCTTCTTTAAAATATTAGTATTTCATTTAACGCTTCTTTAAAATATCGATAGTTTGAAAAAGTGAAAGAAAAGATAATCATAAGAATGTAATTTAAAAATTAGGTGTGAATAAACTTAATAAGCCCTTAACATGATGTAGTAAGGCTATTAATAGAAGACATGCCTAAGGGATTAGCAAACCTAGGAACATTAATTAGTCATTAGTTTAGGGAAAGATAATGCTAATCTAGCTGTTTATGGCCGTGTTTTGCATGGAATCTTATGGTAGTAGAGATGGATATTGTAAAAATATATGGAGTCATATTGGTACAAAATGTCCTACTCCATCTTGCTAAGTTGCTATAACTTAAAGATCAAACAAATCAAAGGCCCCACTATACGATGGGTGCCCTCAAGGAATTGTATCTTTTTGATATATCTAAATGCTTTCCCAAAGCAAGCAAATATCTAACTGTTTAAATATTGTAGTTATTCTATCTCATTCACAAAGGTGGTCCTTTTTCTTTTGTGTTAGATGGTCCTTTTTGCCAATCCAATTCATCAATTTTGAAGCTAGATCATTATCTCGACCTTTCATTAGCTTCTTTAAAATCAAATTTATGAATTTTGAAGTTCATTTCCCTTTTATCAAATGGATATAAAATATTTTGTTCACAGAAAACTATAAAAAACTAAAACTCAATAAATTGGATATGAGTTATCCTTAGGAGGTTGAGATCATAATTCATAAAAATATTTTTTTTAAAATTATATGAGATAGTGAAAAGAACTGTATTAATACAGGCAACTTACATGACCTGTCAGCTCATTTCTATTATTTCCAATATGTGTGTGTGCGCGCGTGTGTGTGTGTAAGAATGATGGAAATGAGTCACCGACTCATGTAAGTTATCTGAGTTAATTCATTTCTACTATCTCAAAAACTTTTTTAAAAAAAAATTGGGTTATGATCTCGGTCCCATAGGCATCGCTAATACCCAATTTCCTAGGTTTTAGTTTTGATTTGGTCTTCCATAACACAAAATTAATGGTTTTCAGTGAACATAACATTTTATATCCACTTGATAAAATAGCAAATAAATTTCAAACTCATGTAATTTGATATTCAATAAGCTAAAGAAGTATAGATCATGATTCTAACAAAAAATTGAAAAAAATTAATGAGATCATTATTTTTTTACCACTGACTCATGTCACTTACTTAAATTGGCGGCTCATTTACAGTAATCCCCCCAACCCAAAAACACACACACACAATGAAAATTTTCTCATACCAAGTTAAACATGATATTTGTGTAGAAATTAAATTTTTGTATTAAACATGAATAACATATATAGAAAAATCATATATTTATATCTAAACATGGTGAATATACATAATGATATCATCCTGATATTTTAAACATGAAGCATATATTTAAAACTAAAACTTTATAGTTTAAGCATTGAAGACATATATAAAACCACAAATTTTAATTATGAATATGGAGTAATATATATATATATATATATATATATATATATATATATATATATATATATATATATATATATATATATATATATATATATATATATATATATATATATATATATATATGGGATTACTGTAGGTGAGCCGTCAGCTCAGGAAAAGTTACGTGAGCTAGTGGCAAAACTATAATCATCCAATATTTTTCTTCAATTTTTTTTAATAATTACTATCTCTACCTTCTTAACTTTTTTAGGATTAAATTTCATAAATTTTGGAGTTCTTTTACCCTTTCATCAAGTGCATACAAAATATTTTATTCATTGAAAACCGTTAATTTTGTGTGAACTTGATGGAGGATCAAATCAAAACTAAAACCCAAGAAATTGGGTATGAGTGAAACTTAAGGGGTCGAGATCATAATCCAAAAGAAAATTTTTAAAAAACATTATTGGAGATATTGGAAATGAACTGCAGCTCAGGTAACTTGCGTGAGCTGTAGTTCATTTCCATTTCTCTCTCTCTCTCCCTCTCTCTCTCTCTCTCTCTCTCTCTCTCTCTCTCTCTCTCTATATATATATATATATATATATATATATATATATTAGTATGAACTTAGATATTATGTATAAAAATTGCATCTTTTTAAATTTAAACAATTAGGTTCTTAAATTAACTATAAAATCATTCTAATTAAAATAGTCATGATTGGTGTGATTCTACCTACCTTTTATTCTTGAAGTAAAGGGAGAAGTTAAGGTGATGATGTTAAAGTAAAGGTTGAATAAGGTTGGAAACATGAATTTTTTTTCCTCTCTCTCTCCAAGAACTCAAATCTAACGAGAAAATATGAAAAAGAGGAAGAAGGAGAGAGTTCGTGTGATGCTGTTAAATTATACTCAAGAAGTTTTAGTAATATATCTCATTTCTGGGTAAGGTATTAACGGCGATCACCCCAAAATGGATGCACGAGACCTTTTGTAATAAAGAAGCAAACAATCTAGTATATAAGCAAAGTTGCTGCTATTGTTTGCAATTATATGATATTATTCAATTACAAACTAGAAAGAAAATTTAACAACTAGTAAGATCAAGCAACTCGATTGGGCCTAGATACAAACATCCAAATAGATAGGGAGGAGCTACTAACGATACAGAAGATTACAAGTGTATGGCTAATGGATGAGTAATAAAAGATATTTAAGTAGAAAATATTGCTTGCACAAACTACGTGTAGTTGGCTTTCTCTAGAAAGTACAAATCATCAGTTGACAGATGAACCACTTCCTCTGTAGTGCTCTCTTCATAACTTGAGCGTGTGGATGTAACTAAGGGATCAGACTCAGTAAGGAATAATATGAGCATATGCTAGAAAATAATTCAAGAGACAAATGTAAAATAATGGTGGTCAAAAGAACAAATTCCAAAAATATTCTGCAATAAATAGGTAAAACAATCACACACGCTTTACAAGTTTAGGCTTGAAGTCTTGTAATTCTTTCATTAATTTGGAATAAATATTTCACATATCAAGAGAGTATCCGATAAATCCAAAACTACAGTCTAGTCAATAGCCAAGATCGAAAAGGTCACGACATACCAGAACAAAGAATGGAGAGGTCACATCATACCAGAAATGGTCATGACTATAGTCCGGACTTAATAGTAATATGAGATTGCGAGCTGATCAACTTTTTACTATCTTCTTTTAATATATTGTGCATTCATTCCTTATTTTTCCCTAACCCTTAAATTATCATGTTTAACAAGTTACTATAAGTTCCAAGCAAAATCAAGCCAAGTATAACAGTTCAGGTCAAGTCCAAGTAGGATTATGAATCCACGAGAAAGTCATTAGTCAAGAAATAAAATTTAAAATAAAAATTTGATATTATCATCTTTCTAACTAGATTAAGATGGGCTAAATCAGGGTCCAGACTCGAAAGTTATGAAGGCTTCAAATAGAAAAGATGAGGGTTATTTTGTTTATTTATTTGTTGGACAACTTAGGATGTGATAAAATAGGATAAGTTTACAAATAATCCTGTCTGGGCACCCAAGGGTCGTGCGCAGTCATCCCTCAGTGACCAGCGGCGGCACAACGAGGAGCGATGGCGCGACGCGCAATGACAGCACAGAGCGGAAGCGGCCGGTGGTGGCACTGGTGGTTGGAACCGTGTTTGGATCAAATCTGGAAGAAGAGAATCTTTTTTTTAGATTTGGGATCTGGCGTTGGACCAGACATACAACGCAATGGAATCATGTATTTACATGATGGTTTGATTTGCTATGGGCTCCAGAACAGCAAACATAAAAGGGAGTGGCTGAGATGGATTCTGAGGTGCAGAATGACGGTTGTGGTTAATTGAAGTGTGGATCGAGAAATCGGAGTCCGATTAAGGTTATTCAGGGTCGAGTCATTTGTTTTTCAGTATTCCGGATGTAGTAGTGGATGCGGATTGGAAAAAATTCACTGTTTGGAGCAAATTATGTACAGACTAATAATGACCAACGGTAATTGGAGGGATCGGTATTGACCGAGATGATCGATAGTCAATGGTTGGTTGATTGTACAATGATGAGGTATGTAATGATACTTCATGGTGATGGATACGGTTATTTCGTAACATGATAAATCACATGGTAATATATAATCATCTGTTTCTAGAGTTGGTCATATTTTTTGGATCAAGGTAGAGTACAATGTATCGATCACTTTTATGTAGTGCACAACATGATAAGTGATTGTAAGTACTCAAGAGGTCCAGATGTTTTGTCCAAGGTGGAGCACGGTGGAGCGATTATGAATGTTTGGTGAAGAGCGTGGTGTAGTAATCATGAGTGTTTAAAAGAGAACGGTTTAGTGATCATGAGTGCTTAGAGGAGAGCATGGTTTAGTAATCATGAGTGCTCAAGTATAGAGGCGGTGTTGATTATACAAGTCGTTCCCGGTCCGTGGAGCATGGTGATTGTGCGGTGAATGTCTATGAAGTGGATGGCGAGAACAATAGAGTTTCTCCAAGATGCATGGCTCATCTGATACGTACCAAGGTAGAGTTTATTGGGTTTGTGTCTTACATCCGTTGAGTATTTAGATGTGATCAAGGATCGCAGAAAGTCACAATTAGACTTGGGTTAGAAGACCGGAGTTTTAATTGAATTGGAATACCAATTAGATGGTGATAGTGTTATTCTTAATAGGATTATGATAGGAACACTAGATGATAATGATAGTGCTATTCTAATAGGATTATGATAGGAAAACTATATATATATCTCTTGTATGTGATATGAGAGAGTTGAATAATTGGCTGGTTGAGAGATATGATTATATTATTATGAAAGATGAGAGAGATAGAGAGATACTTGGATATCTTTCTATAACTTATTTTTCTCATAATAGATTTCTCTTGTTGTTTCCGTAGACGTAGGTCGAATTTGGTCGGCTGAACCACGTCAATTCTTGTGTTTTTCTTGTATTGTATTATTTTTTTTCGTGTCTACGATCTCGATGGGGATTCGATCCCCAACAATTATCATAGTTATTATTATCATGATATTAATTATTAAAATATATAATTAAAATCAAAATTTTGTTATGTTGGAATAGGAGTATTACACTATGTGCATTCAATATTTAAATTTAATCTTGTTGTCATACCAGTAATAAAGCATAATATGACAAGGAAATGTGGTCCAGACATTTTAAATTGATTCATTTATTTATTTAACGTATGTTAGTGGTGAAATTAAATTTTTTTTTTTCCCTTTTTTATATGATCCATGGTGAGCTTGCCCAGCACATCTATGTACGTGTCGTCTTGAAAAAGGTCAAGAGGACTAATCATTATTTTAAAATATTGGTATATCATTTATCGTAAAATATCGGTAGTATAAACGACACGCCTAAGGGATTAGCAAACCTAGGAACATTAATTAGTCATTAGTTTAGGGGAGGATAATGCCAATCTAGGCTGTTTGTGGGTGTTTGGTATGGAATTTTATGGTAGTAGAGTAGACTAGAGATGGATATTGTAAAAATATAGGGACAATTACACTCAAACCTTATAATATACGGTTGTATAACTTATCACTCCTAAATTTTAAAACTCTCACTTAGACCCTCTGGAACAAGGAAAAAATATCTCGGCCTGAACTTTCCTGTGGTTTTTTTTTTTTTTTTTTTACTGTCCAGGAGGTCTAAGTGAGAGTTTTAAAATTTAGGGGTGATAAGTTATATATCCCTTATATTACAGGGGGTCTGAGTGTAATTAATCCAAAAATATATAAAGTCATATGGGTACAAGTGTCCTACTCCATCTTGCTAAGTTGCTACAACCTAAGGGAAATTCGATTTGAGCATACCACTTTACTCAGAGAGCCCACCTTTTCCATGAATGGATTAGTTTATCGAATGATTTTCACACCTTACGGGATTAGTCATTGAATGGATTTAATATCGTTTGGGGATTAATTCTGGATAAGGACATGGTAAAAAGATAATGATAAAATTGTAATTTTTTACAAATTTAGGTGGTGGGCTCACTGAGGAAAGTGGTGTGCTCAAATAGAATATCCCATCACCCTAACATCAAACAAATCAACGGCCCCACTACATGATAGCATTGATAGGTGCCCTCAATCAAGGACAGTATATTTGATATATCTAAATGCTTTCTCAAAGCAAGCAATGGAAGTGTCTAAATATTGTAGTTATTCACATCTCATTCACAAAGGTGGTACTATTTTTATTTTTATTTTTTGTGTTAGATGGTCCCATTTGCCAACCCAATTTTCAAATTTGGGATTTAATTTCTTGTTCTCTATTTCAACATGTAGTTGAATCTAGCTATTATAACACCAAAATCAAGTACGGGTGAGTATCGGTCGGTTTTGGTTTGATTTTTGACAAAACCGAACCAAACCAATTAGAAATGCAAACCGAAATGGAGCTGAACTAATTCGGTTCGGTTTAGTTTGGTTAGAACCGAATTTTGAATAAAAATTATTTAAAAATTATAATTTTAATTGTTTGAGTATATTATTATCTATAATATATATATATATATATATATATATATATATATATATATATATATATATATATATATATATATATATATATATATATATATATATATATATAATTCTGGAAGTTATAAAAATTTACAAGTTTGATGTTACTTAAGCATCAAACAAATCAAAGGCTCCACTACATGAAGCATTGATAAGTGCCCTCAAGGAAATGTATATTTGATTGTATCCAAATGCTTTCTCAAAGGCAAGCAAATATGTAACTGTTTAAATATTGTAGTTATTCACGTCTCATTCACAAAGGTGGTCCGCTTTGTATTTTTTTATTTTTATTTTTATTTTTTTTGTTAGATTGTTCTATTTGCCACTCCAATCTTTATAATTGGTACTTTACTTGGTCTCCAATTCAAGCATTTAGTTGCAGCTAGCTATTAAAATACCAGAATCAAGTAATACTTGGAGCATGGCAAATCAATTTTATTAGAATTTGCAAACCGTGGTTTAATATTTTTGAGGATTCTTTATCTAATATAAATATGGCGTTTAAATCCTATTTAAGTTTTGTTTTCAGAGTCTAGCCTCACAAATCACAACTCCATAAAATCAGTTTTTGATGAAATTTTGAATTGGAAATTCCGAGTGTATTTTATTCGTACATAAATAGCTTCAATGATATACGTGAAGATAAAATCAAATAGCATTTTAGTTATAATAAAACTCTCAATAACTCAAACTAATAAAACAAAATAAAATCCTAACAACTCATAATATCTATGATTTGTTAGGTTTTATTATCTCAATAAATTTGTTGCCCAATAGAGTATTACTCACCGGATTTGAACGTGTATAGACAACTAATTTACTGAACGCAACACGCTTCTCCATCTTTTTCGCTCTTTCTTAGAGAACCACAATTTGAAACTATAGCTAGGATTAATTTCAATGGGGGCACACAATAACATTTTGCAAGGAGGTGCCCCAACAGTGGAATGCCAAAAGAAAATCGCAAATCCTCCCCCAAAAAAGACTGGTAATAGTTATTTTATGAGTTTAGGAGAACTATTATAAAATACACTCATTCTTGTCTTTTACTCGACATGGAATAATTTGAGCTAGTGGTAGAACATATTGTTAAATACTTTAGAATGTTCCAATTATAAAGTGGTAAATACCAAAAGTATGCAATATTAGATTGATCAAAATTTTATATACTTCATTTACTGTGGAGGTTTTCAAGGAATTCACTGGAGGTACATTTTTAAAGGAAAATTCTAAACGCGCACCATACTTTACTAGTGAGCACCATTTTCCCCCATGTTGTAAATCACTTTACTATATAGTATGCAGTGCTCACTAGTAAAATGTGGGCGCATTTAGAATTTCCCATTTTCAAACATAGCTTAATCTTGTATGTCTCTACCAATTTCTCAACTAAGTCCACCCACATATTTTATACAAGAATGTTAGAATGATTTCCAACATAGTCTCCCTCAAAGATTTGACCAATATTGATATTTTTGGCAAATACTTAGAATTCTAACCATACTCATTATCTCGAAATTTTGGAAATTTATGAAATTCCTCCATCTAGTCTCCTATTTTGCTGATCCTACCTACATCGATTCCCCATTAATTAATTAATTATTATCGCATAAAACTTTTAATCCTAATCATAACCATTTTATTATATGTTTAGATGTAAGAATGAACAGTTAGAAGTATTCTACTTTTAATACTTTTATTGTTTGTTTACTATTTTTCTAGCTGAAGGAAGATACAGAAGAAAAATAAATATTTAATTTGGTGGTAGAAAGAAGAGAAGATAAAAAAAAAAAAGATGAAAAAAAATACCAATTTTATTTTCAAGCTTTTTTTTTTCCTAAAAAAACAATGTGAAATAAGTTGAAAAATTGACAATGCCACGTGATAGTCTACCTTATCATTTAAAAAGTAATTTGTAATATATTTCTCAGACAAATAAATATCGTAATAATAAAAATAATCTTACTTATACTATTTCTAGTTTAGTTTTTTACTAAAATTTTACATAAATTTCAAACGTATGTGGCTGGCCAGTCCACTGAAAAGAAAATAGAAAAAGAAAAGGAAAGATGGGCCCACAGCATGATTTGACACCTGAGCATCATGGACATGGAAAATTCTAAATGCGCACTACATTTTTTTTAGTGAGCACCACATTCTATTGTAAAGTGATTTACAACATAGGGAAAATGGTGCTCACCATGTCAAATGCGGAGGGCCTTTAGAATTTCCCCATGGACATGCGTGATAAATGGCGAGGCCTAATTGTCGCAATCCAACAATCCACAACATCTCCATTCTATTCTAATGACAACACAACACAGCGGACAAATGACTCAGCCATAAAAGGACGAGAGCTGGTGGTTTGTGCAGCTTATCTACCACCAAACCGTGGAAAAAAGAGACGCCAGCAAAATTAAACGGAGCACACCATTTTTTCTCATTGAGCCCACTTTATAACTGATGTAAAAAAAAAAAATAGGAAAATTGGTGTGCTCCTTTGGAAACTCCCAAAATTAGGAAGAATGAGAAGAGACCAAGAGCGAAAGGTCATTTTCAATATCCCTCAGCAATTAATGGAAAAAAGAGAAAAATAGAAATGAGACTGCCGTACTCACACAAGTTATTTGATTTGTAGTTCATTTATGCTATCTTAATATTTCCTTTTTAATTACGATCTCGATCTCATAAGATTCACTCATATCTAATTTATTCGGTTTTATTTTTGATTTGGTCTTGCATGAGGTATATATAAGATTAACAGTATTTAGTGAATACAACATTTTATATTCACCTGATCAATGAATAAATGAAGATCCTAAAATATGTAAGGAGATAGAAATCATAATTCTAAAAAAATGTGACAAAACATAATATGACTTATTTTTTCGCTGCTATCTGAAATGACAGTTCATATACAGTAATCTCGTGAAAAAGTGGTTTCCACCAAACAATAATAATAATGATAAAATAGTAGTCTCTAAGAAAAAGTTAAAATGGATGGAGTAGAGTAAAGATGAGATGATGCTTGTCGTAGGTTTCTTCCCGTGGAAATTTGAATGAGAAAACTTAGTTAAAACCCCCACAAAATAATAATAATAATAATAATACAAAAAGATTAAGGCTTTCACTTTCAGCTATGATAATGAATGAAATCACCTCCTAAACCTTTTTATCCAAAAGCCCAAATGACAACATTTTTGGGCTTGCTGGGAGCCCAAAGATAGATATTTAGCTGGATGGACATTGTGTTTTTTTTTTTTTTTGTCCGGACTCACAGTCCGTACAGTTACAAAGTAGGCTCATTAGGAAAAATAGTGTGCTCCTTTGGAAACTCCCATCGGTCCATCTAAAAAAGCAAAGTAGGGGAAATTCTATTCACGCACAACACTTTGCTCAAGAAGCCCATATTTTTTCAGTTGGAAATTAGTTCCCGAGCGGTTTTCATACTGGTCTAACATCGGTCACAGATTAATCTCTTATCAAGGCAAAAACCATGATCGCAATCAGTAAATTTGTAATTTTTTACAAATTTAGAAAGTGAATATATATAGTAAGCAAAGTGGTGTGCTTGAATATCCCTCATTAAGCGGGGGATCACTACTACTCTTTGAAAGAGAATAAGGATCCAATACAAATTAGAGACTTGTTGAGAACTGGTTTAATAATACAAATTAGAGACTTCTTGAGAACCTTTAGCATTTGATTTTGTTCTATTAGTTTAGAAATTACGCCATATCTGAACTGCTCAATTTGAATCAAGACCTTCTATTTATCGACGAAGATTGTTTTATAATGACACTTACACGACAAGTGAAGATCAAAGCCCAGAAGGGGTCTCTCAATGATCCTCTTACTAAAATCAGAAGGAAATTAATATTATTTCATGTATAGTTTTACATAAGATGACCAATTTTCTTCGTAATTTTAGCAACTTGGAATCTGTAGAACACTGATTGAATTAATATCATTTCCTCTAGAAGTTGTTTCTTTAAAAAAGATGGCAGTAGTCCAAGATGTCAGGGAAATTCTATTTATGTACGGAAATTTACTCCACGACCATACTATTTTAAACCCTTGTTTTGAAACATTACTAATTTACTCTCTACTTTCAAATTTAATCCTCCCTCTAGCTCTCTCTCCCTTACTTTCGTCCGAGCGACTCTCCCTTTTTTCAACTTTTGTCCGAGCATCTGCGCTTCTCAAATTTAGCCCTAAAATTCCTTATCCTGGTCTCCTTGCCTGGCCTCTGCCTCGGTCGCCCACGCCTCCATCGCTCCCCGGTGCCTCTATCAACTTTGCTCCGCTTTGTTTAAGTCGGATATTAATATCCGAGCTAAAAAGAAAATGATGGGGTATTAATACCCAACCGAATTATAATATGGTCGGGTGTTAATACCCGACTAGTGACCGACATCTCCCGCCATCAAATGAAAATTTAGTAACAATAAATTGCCAAAAAAAAAGGATCAATAATTAAAAATAATTTTAAACTGTACCTTAAATTTGTTCTCCGACACTAGTTACATATTAGATTTTTCCATTTGCTTCAAATAAATCAAACTATAAACCCTAATTTTGCTTATCACAATGAATTCGAAGAATTTAAAATTCTTCCTAACTTTTTAAAAAACGTGAATGTAAAAATTTGTAGCGAGTCGGGAAATTAAAACGATAAGTTTGTGGGAGATGTGCGTTTTTTCTAAGATTTAAATGCCACAAAAAAATTGTTTATTTTTGGATTTTAGAGAAAAAAACAAAGAAGGGAGATAATGACAATATTTAAAATTTTTAAAAACTCTTAGAGATTTGAGATTTAAAAAGTTAAATTAGTCAAAAAGAAAAAAATAACAAACTTATAATTATTTATAAGTTTTTGATCAGTACATAAAAAGTATATTTCCGTGAATAAATAGAATTTTCACAAGATGCCACAATAGACACGATATGCTAACATGGTTCAATTCAAAATGACACTCTCAGTACAACAGCAAACATCGTACGATTCTATTGACTTCTTTCTTTTTGAGAAGATCGATAACTTTTGTAGCATGAAAATATTAATCCATCTCTCCATCAATATATATCGTTTGCAGTTAGTATGAAGGCATTTTCACTCCAAGGAACCGATGCTTGTAGCTACAAGCTCACAATCTTCTTGCAAGTCTCGTAAGTTACTGTTAGCAAGAGACTCGTATGTACGTTTGTACATACATACACACATACGTACGTATGAGCTGCCAGCAAAAAAAGTTTTCTATGTTAGTAGCCTATTTACAGTATTATATCCAACATTTGTTTTTCACTTTTTTTTTTTTTTTTTGGAATTAGAATCTCAACTACTTAGGATTCACTTGTATCCAATTTCTTAGATTTTAGTTTTATTTGGCCTTCAATCAACTAGATATAAAAATTAGCGGTACTTGGAGAATCCAAGATCTTGTATCCTTGATGGAAGAACAAATGAGCTCCAATCATGAAGAAGTTAAAAGAGATGGAGAGCATGATATAAAATTTAATAAAATAATAGAATTACATTTTTTATGATAGCTTACATAAGTTTCCTAGCAGCCCATTCTTAGTGCGTACACAAATACACCTGACGTTTTTTTTTTTGCTAGTCAAACTTACAAACACATATATTTTTGGCAATATTATTCAAATTGAGTTCCCACCGGAAGTCGAATTCAGAACTTTTCACAAATTGGAGAGGGGTGGTGCCACTTGAGCCAAGGCTCATTGGCAGATACACACGAAGTTCTCATATATAGATTAAGATGGCCCAGTAATGGAGTTATCATGAAACTTAGTTTGAAGTTCTTATATATATGTGTGTGCGTGCACGTGTGTGTATATGTGTGTACACACATATATACACATAAACACACAGTTGCAGACAAATTCTTCGCATTAGATTTCAATTATGGGGCATCCTTTTTTACATAATAGTTCTAAATCGAATGTGAGACAAAAATTAGTGTAATTTATAATAATTCTCTTGAATTTATAAAGTAATTATAGTTAGTTTTTTTTAGAGCAGAACCTGTTTTTAATTATAAACTATTTTAAATATTTTTTTTTTGTCGGACTTACAATATATTTATGTTATATTTATGTGTATGTTATCAGTTTTCCATTATCCAAATTCTCGATAGGAGGCATCATAAGTGGGATATATCCATTTCCAACCTAAAGTGTGTAGAACTAAATGTCAGCGTTACATGGACCACCTTTTGAATATCTGAGAATTGCCTTCAGAATCTATAATGGCCACGCTGAGAATGTCAGATCCTAAAGGACAGATTCTGGATAAGGTCAGTGTAAGTGGTATTAAAGATAGTCTCAACTGGAGATGTTAGAACTAAGTGTCATATAGAGTTAAATGCTACATGGGTCATCTCTTGAATCTCCAGAATCTGACAATACATAGGAATCATGACGAGGACGTCAGATGCTTTGCAGAGAGTAGCTATCTTATTTTAGAGAGTAATATAAAGTTAACTACAAACTATTTTATCTATTAATATTGTACTAGAGACTTAGCATATTCTTATGATTACCAATATTCTGTTACCTGGATTTTAGGTAGGAGATGTTCCACTATTATTATGATCCATTCTGTTGAAATTCTCCTATACACTTTAAAGTGCCCCATAATAAAAATTCAAATTTTAAAGATTTTTTATTCAATGCATCAAGTTGATACAAAATGAACGGTTTTATATAGCGAATTGACTAGTTTAACAATATAGAATGTTTAAAACTAAATAAAATTTTGTATATTATAGTTTAAAGGTATTTAGAACATGATCAAATATTCAGATCAATAATTTTTATTCTCGAAAGTATATGTCAAAGTAAAAAAAACCTATTTTAAACAGTTAATTTTTTGTGCCTTAACAAAAATAAGAAATTTCATTTTTATTTTTTTGCACTTTCAATAATATATGTAGATCAACTTCAATGAATTAAATCTACTATATAAATAGGCTAAGATTGATTATGAATGGAAAGAATAAGTCTCTAAACTCTTTCAGTAAGAGCCAAGTATACATGTGTGTGTGTCATGTGTGTGTATAGAGATTACTGTAGGTGGGCTGCTAGCTCAGAAAAAATCACATGAGTTAACGGCAAAAAATATAGTAATTCAATAATTTTTCTTCAATTTTTTATAGAATTAGGATTTCTATCTCCTTAAATTTGATAAGATCAAATTTTATGAATGCTGGAATTCATTTACACTTTCATCAAGTAGATATAAAATGTTTATTCATTGAAAAATATTAAAATTTGTATCAACTTGATAGAAAACCAAATCAAAACTAAAACCCAAGAAATTGGATATGAGTAAACCCTAAAGGGTCGAAATTATAATCCAAAAGAAAATAATTTTAAAAATTTATTGTAAATAGTGGAAATAAACTGTAACTTAGGTAACTTGCGTATTGTCAATACATTTCCATTTTTCACACACACACATATAAGGGGGGTCGCTCCTATGAGAATGGTTCTCAAACTAAATTCACAAGAACTTTATCATGAGTCGTCCCCATAAAAAATCCAAACTATTTATCTCTCTCTCTCTCTATATATATATATATATAAGTTTTCAAAACAGAAATTAAGTTATTTGGACAATGTTTACATGTGATTTAAGAAGTTTTAAGAAATATGCAATTTCAGCTATCCAAAAAAAGAAACGATTAGATTCATGGAAAAGTGATGTTTGAATTACTTAATTTTTTTTAAACTAATAAATATGTATAAAATCAGATATAGATGGTTTGGATTTTTTTTATGGGGGTTCGCCGATGATAATGGTCTCAAAAACCTTAGTTTGAGAACCACTCTTCTGGACTGACTGTATATAGAATTATTGTAAATGAGTTGATATCACAAGAAACATATATGAGCTATCAACAAAATTTTTTAAGTCCATTAGTTTTCTAATTTTTGGTTCAAAATCCCACCTTTTTAGTTTCCTCGTGATCAAAATATAATGAGTTTGGTAGTTCATTTATCATTCCATCAAGTGAATATTAGATATTATATTTACTGAAAACCATTAATAACGGAGGAAGGAAGCATATCAGCATGTTAATAGTGGGATTTTAGAGATTTAGAATTGAATTAAGATTTAAAAAGAGATAAAAAAAATTACTAATCTAATGTAACTAACTACTCCATCTCTAATATAATGACCCTCATGACATTTTACATCATGCAATTTATCAAATCATCTTCAAGAGCATTTATATAGGCAATTACAAATGAGAGTTCAACATAATAACTGATGTGCAACTTAAAAATAAAAAATAAAATAACAAATATGAAAATATAGTCTAATAAAATATAGTAAAATCTAAATTATGAATTCTAAATAACAAATATGAAATAACATTTAATAAGATCTAGAAAAATCTAAATTATGAATTCTAAATAAATTAGTAAGAGGATAGAAATGACCACTCAAATGGAAAGTATCACTTGAAAAATTGTTATATGGAAAGTTAATAAATGGTGACCATTCGATGTTCTCATCATTCTCCTCTATTTCGAATCATTCACTATCTTTGAATGGAAGCACCGTTAAGAATCAAATAAGCTTGGATGGGAGTTTCCAAAGGAGCACACCAATTTTCCTAGTGAACCCACTAGATAGTGAAATTTTGATTGGGCTGAAGGTTGAAAAGTGAGCTCACTAGGAAAAATTGTGTGCTCCTATGGAAACTCCCCTAATTAGTTACTCCTGCTCTAGTCTAATGGATCTCGTAGCACTTTACATCATGCAAGTTTTATAAAATCAACTCTAATTAATTCACTAATTATTAACTTTTGTATAGATAATACGAATTAGAGTTCCCCGTAATAGTCCGATGTGAGACTAAACAAAAATAAAAATAAAATATTAAATAAAATCAAATAAAATCTAAGTAATAAATGCTAAGAAAATCAACAACATGATGAAAATGACCACATCCAATGGTCTCAAATGAGAAGTATCCACATGAAAAGTTACCATTGTAGAAAGTCAGCAAATTGTGGTTATTCAAATCCCCATCATTCTTTAACTCCTAAAAGTTTACCATCGATGACTAGTAGCACTGATAAAATTGAATAAGCTCAGATGTCCAATGAGTACAGCTGGGATTTTGATGGAGGCAAAATGCGATTGATAAGAAGAGAGGGTCTCGAACTCTATTAGCAAGATGGACATTTTTTAGTTCTGATACCAAAATTGATACTGAATGGAAGCACATTAGGATTTTTGTGGTGGAATTTTGGGAATTTAAAGATGAACGAGGATTTTCAGAGATTTAAAAGACTAAACTAATCTAATTAACTATTCATATTCTAATTTAATAACTCTCATGGTTACTTTGCATCTTGCAAATTTTATCAAATCATCACCAATTTTTTAAATTAAGTTCTACATTATAATGTGGAACTAAATAAGAATAATCAAATATCAAATACCAAATAAAATTTAATAAGATAAAGTAAAACCTATTCTAAGCAAATCAGCAATGGGATGAAATAGCCACATGGAAAGTCATTACATAAAAAATATCCCTAAGGAAAGCAACTACATAAAAAGTTGTTATATGAAAAATTAATAAATCCCGGAGATTTAATGACATCATCAATTAATTTTGTGCCGATTTCGTAGAAGACCAAATCAAAATAATACTTTGAAAATTATTTGCAAGTAGCTAGCACATTGTGATCATAATCCAAAAAAAAAAAAAATATGAGATAGAAAATGAAGATAATGAAAATGGAGTGCAAGCGCACAGAAAACTTACATGAGCCACTAGCTCGTTTCCTCTATTTTATAAGAGAAAGAGTGATATGTGTTTGAAAACCATTAGTTTTATACTTGTTTAATCAAAGGTCTAGTCTTATTACATTTCTAAAATTTTTGGTATATGTGTACCCAAAGAGAGAGATCAAATAATATGGTCCGATTAAATAAAAAAGTGAGAAGGTGAAATTTTTGTCCCTCCTCTGATCAATTTTGACTAGAGAGACACTATAGTTCCTGTTTGTCATATGTGTATGTGTGTGTAGGGGTTACTTCTCTCAAGCTAATCTTTGTAAGAATAGATCATCCCCATGAATAATCCAATTCATCCATCTCGATATATACATATTTATTAGATTACAAACAAAATTACAAGTCATTCGAGCCCAATTTACTTATGATTTACAAGGCTTCAAAAAATTTGCAATTTCAACCATAATAAAAGAAATTTGTGTATGTATATTTTTATTTATTTATTTATATATAAGTTTCCAATTGCCATAGATACATTCTTTGTATTTTGATAAAGAGTCGATATCTTCAATTCGATACAGCACTCTTGTCCATCCAAGATCTTTAAAAGATTATTAACCTCATTGATAAGTGCTACGAGACCTCACGCATTGGAACCTGTTATGGTAATGGACCCGATTCCATTAATTTAGAATATTTTCATTTCCAAGTGAAATTCCTTAGCATAAGAAAGAATGAAAAAGTGATTTTGTCATTGTGCATATGTGCCCTCAACTACTAGCTTGCAATTTGTCTTTGGATCTAATCGTTTCTTTTGTCGACTGGTTTTTGTATCATCAATCGATCACCCTTCCCTTGAAATGTCTCGCATTCTGGAAAAGCTTTATGGATAAAAACTTCGTTCTCTAGCCAGACTTACCAACTTGCCTTGTATCAGTTCCTAAGATTTCTCTTTTAAAGTTGATTAAGTGTCATCATTAAATAAACCAAATCTATTTTCAATTTCTTGATGTGTCATTATTATAACAAAAAAGAAAGTAGCTGAGAGTGTATTGTGATTGATTGGTGATTATCTGAATCCTCTTGAAAGTATCGTTATCCTTACAGCAAATTTGGTTACCAGAAAGCATCAAAACTTAAAAGAATCGAGACAAGATGATCATCAATTTAATAGTGTGGGAAATTCTAAACAAGCACACAATTTGACTTACATCATTTGCTTAGTGATCACCATTTCTATTTTTTTTAAAAAAAGATTTTTCTTAGTGAGCACCGCGATTCTTCAAATTTTAGACCATATTGTCCTTTTCTCCTTCTCTGTCATCTCACCCTCCACCTCCTCCGCCGCCTCCTGTTGCTCTGCCTCCTCATCCTCTTTCTTCCCGCTCATCCCCGCTGGGCCCCGCACCAGCCCCCATCCTCCCCCTCTCTGTCGGGCCCCACCCCGGTCGGCCATGCCATCTCGAGATGGTGATGTCGACAGTGAGGAGCAGAGTGAGAATGTAGAGAAATGTTGGCAATGAGATCTTTGCCGATGACGGGAAATGGACGGCTAAAGTGGCGGTGGAGAAGATGGCGACAGAGGTGGTGTGGTTGGTGGGAAGATAGCGGATGCGGAGCGGTGGAGGAGACAGTGAGGAGGTGGGGGAAGGTGAGTGAAGGGTAATTTTCTTAAAAAAAAAAAAACAAATTTGTAATTATTTACTGGTTAGGACATGACACTTCATGTGCTCGTTTAGAATTTTCCTGATAGTATAATATCTATTTCGAACTTTTCCCATTGGGCTTTTAATCAATGACCAGCTTCGACTCTAATAACAGTTTTGATGTGTGACGTTGTATCAGAGGCTGTGATTGCTTTCCCACTGCATGACACCAGATACTTTCTTCATGTTAGTTTCAACAGCAATTAACCTTTTCAAATTATCCAACAATTTTTTCATGTTAGTTCCAAACAGTGATTAACCTTTTCATATTATCAAACAATGAAGAGAATTGAAGTTAGTTAATATGTCGGCATCATTCTTGAGTGCCTACCCTTGGCTACCATGAAAAGCAATGGACAAGGGATGCCGTATTATTTGCTCGTTAAACGATGAAGATTCATCTCATCTCAGATTACTGATTCAAGTTTAGATCAGTTTGTACAGTTGATTCTTCTTTTCCCTCCATTCATTTTTTTTTTTTTTTTTTTTTTTCCCTCTATGTTTTTCTTATTCCTGTAATACATTTATAAATCAATTTTTTACCTGCTATATATAAAATTTTAAATTAAAAATAAAAATTTTATTTTTATAATTTACAATTTTAATTTTGTACAGAAAAAATAAAAAAAATTAATTTGTGAAAACATTCATTACCGTACCTACCTATGGAGTAAGAGGCCGAGAAAGCTACAATTGTATCCCTACAGAGGGTGAAACTTTAACCTGCAGGTAGTTCAATGAAAGACATAACAAACTGTGTGATCAACCTGCATTACAATATTGGAATATTTACATATCTGTTCCTTATCTTTAAAAATTAGAATTTAATCCCCTAAATCTTCATATTTATAATTTACTTCTCAAATTCTTTAACTTACTACAATTTAATTTAGTCTCCCAACTATATTTTTAGCCCGAATTTCCTTTTACACCCCCAAGTTACTCTATTTTAATCATCCATTCTCTCTTCATCTTTTTATTGGATTCGCCTCTTTATTCTTCTCCTCTCTCTATTCTCTCTTCTTATTGGATTTTCCTGGGTTACTTCACTTTAGAAATTAAGTGGGAGGAAAGAGAGAGAAAAGAAGAATGGAAAGACAAACCCAAGAAGAAAAGAAAGAGAGGAAGAAGAGGGAAAGGAAGACTAAAGTGAAGTAACTCAAAGATATAACAGGAAAATCGGGCTAAAAATATGACTGGAAAACTAAATTGCGGTAACTTAAAAGATTTGAGAGACTAAATTATAAATATGAAGATTTAAAAGACTAAATTCTAATTTTTAAATATTTAAGGGGCAGATATGTATAAACCCCTACAATATTTCATGCGAACTCGGCTGGTTTTGTGCTTCTCTGGTGCCATTGAGTGTCATCAAGTTAGCATGAGAAAGATTGACCCACTTTTGCACATCATAGTGACAAAAGAACATCATATTCTAGTTTATTAGAAACAAATCATCATAACATCACTCGACGTTGTCACCAGGCACCAACAATTGCTGCTTCATATTTCTGCAGCAAGGATCCAACACTTCCAGATCATCGACAATTGTCAAGAATCATGATCGAGTTGTTACTTGACTTGGAGCCAACCTAAAAAGAACGTACCATTTCTACCCGAACAAGTCAAAACTGCATCCGTGGCGAACCTAAACCCTTGGTTGGCTATAGTTTTACCACGGTCTGTTGGTTCTTATGCCAAGCGACAACCTCACTGTAAGGAAGATCTCCACCAAATATATCGAGAGCACTACCAACCGTGACGTCTACACGCCCCATGCCAGCTTTCTTTATCCTCTCCATGTCTGCCATTGTGTTGACTCCTCCAGCATAAGTTACTGGTATCTGAGACGACAAACAATAAGACTTGCATTAGGTACTCAATCACAACTTTTACTTTACAACCTTTGTCAACGGTGGTTAGGGGTGAGCATCGATCGGTTCGGTACGGTTTTAAGTGAAAAAAATTCCTACCGAAAATCGAACCGAAATACCAGAAAACCGAAACTGAATTTTCAGTTTGGTTCAGTTAGGTCGGTTTTTTGGTTATTTGGATTTGAAACTAAATATGTGATAAATGCGTGTATTTTGTAGAAAAGATAATAATTTTCTTTTCTATTTTTTTTCTTTTTCTACCTATTAAAATGACAATCATATATTTTCCATCAAAATTTAAAAGAAAAACACATTGCAAATAAATCAAAGAAAAAGAATAAACTACAATTGCAATAATTCGGTTTTTTCGGTCGGTTTCAGTTGGAGCTAAAACCACCGAAACCCAACTCGAAATCCGTAATTAATTTCGATTTTTAAACCGAACCGAACCGAAAACCGAATAATCCAAACTGATCGGTTCGGTCCGGTTCGGCTTTGCAGTTCGGTTCGGTTTTTTCGTTTTCCTGCACAGCCCTAATAGTGGTTGATCGGTGACCATATGTTAGATTCTCAAAATGCACCTAAGAACCTGAAAGGCAAGGGAAACAAGGAATTTTCTCTCACTTTTATCTGTGGATTCTGCTTATTAAAAGAAAATGGATCATATTTAGTTCTTAATTTTTTTTTTCAGATAAATAAAAACTTCCTCATTAATGGAAGAACGTGAAAGAAAATAATATACTTTGTCCACTTCTATTACTTCTTTCCTGTCATGTTTCAACTCTTTCTGTACAAGCAAAGATTGCCTTCAGGCAAATTTATGAGTAGAAGGTATAGAGAGTTCTGCTATATAAGCAAAAGCTATCAATTTAAACTAGGGAGATGCAAGACTCGAGGGATGAGAACGGGTCGGGCTGAATCGGGCCGGGCCGGATCCACTCAATGTCCAAATTAAAATTTTGGACTTTAGACTGATCCAAAACCCAAATGGACCATAATTTAAAAAAGTCCAACTCGGCCCTATGAATTTCGGACAGCCCATAAGCTTTTTGGATCTGTCCATATCAAAATTAAAAAAAAGAAAAGAAAAAACAAACTCCTGAAAAAGAAAAAAAAAAAAAGAGAGAGACATTGGAAAGGGTTTCATTAAACCCTAAACCCAAACCCCCGGACTATCGGGCCCCACTCGACCGCTCTTGCCCCATCCCCCTCCCCTCCCTCCCCCTCTCCCTCAAGTCCGGTCACCTCCATCTCCATCAAGAAGAACAAGGAGGACGCGAGCATCAGCCCCCCCCATGATCAAGAGCCCAAGGAGAAGGACCCGGCGGCGGCGGTAGTGTGCGCCCGCTGCCACTCGCTCCGCCACTACGGCCAAGTGAAGAACCCCTCCGCCGAGAACCTCCTCCCCGACTTCGACTTCGATCGGATGGTCGCCCCCAAGATGCTCTATGGCGAAAACCTCCTCCACTACGGCGTGGGTCGGGGGTGTGGTGGAAGAGAGAGAGGGAGTGGGAGAGGAGGTCGAGGGAGGAGTAGGAGTGCTGGAGCTTGAAGTTGAGGATGGGATGGAGGTGGTGGCCGGAGCGGAGGGCGGCGGCGTGGATGGACTTGCTGTGGAGGAGGGAGGGGTAGGGGGAGGGGGCGGAGAGGAGGGAGACGAGGAGACAGCGGCGAAATAATTGATCTAGGACAATTGGGCAAATGAACGCAGCTATTTGGGGAGGGGGGGGATTGGTCTCGTTTGGGTTGTTTGGGTTATTTTTTGAGCAGGTTTGGACATGTCCAAACCCAGCCCGATAAGAAAAAAACTGAAATACCTTATACCCAATTGGTTCCATTTGTAAAATGGGCGGATTTAAATCCAGCCTTTTCGGGCTAGTCCGATTGGGCTTTGGACAGACCCGAACCCATTATCATCCCTATGCAAGAACTAAGAGCAAGTTGCAATATACCGGCGAGTAGGAACCGAGCAATGTCACAAGCTCTTCGTCAATTCCTAACCTGTCAAAAGAAACATGAATCAGAACAACAAATTACGAAATAAGTAGGCACACCGTTATTAGTTCACTATCATACTGTTGCATGGATTAGATTTACGCGGAAATGGCTTGCATTATTTGGAGGAGCCATGATAAGAGTAGGCCAGGAAGAAAACCACCATGATGGGAACAGGAGACGAGGGTTTATCTGGGAAATTTTCTAATCCGGAAAGTACCAGTGGCGGTAAATAAGAAGCCAGAAGCAAACGTTGAGGGAATATGTCGCCAAATAGAATGCAAGGAAGTGAGGAAAATGGGCAGAGTGCTCAGGGTATGTATCATGTGGGTAATGAGAAAGTAAGCGTTAGGTAAAACTAGAAAGACCGCATATAAAGATAAATGCAATATTTTTCATGCATAATATGGAAATAATACACTTATTCAGAAAAACAATATTAGCTAACAACTTTTCCCAAATAAACTGTTACTAACATGTCAGAGCTTACATGATATTAGGAGGAAAAAAGAAGAAATAATATGAGCATAGAAATAGTGGGCACAGGTAGACAGGGATTTAAATACATAGTTAAATATATCATTACATAAGAGTTGTAAATCTGCATAGCACGAGAATTTCTCACCAAGGTTTACAATAATAGAACCTATTAGCATTGGCAGTCACTTGTCTTAACAAAATCAGCAATATTGGGTGTATTGTATTAGCAATATTAGAAATATAGGTCATATCCGACATCATATATACATATATCAGTACCAACCGATATTTAAAACCTTGCCGCAAGATTGGCATGTGCATGTGTTGTGCAAGACTGAGTGAGAAAGCATATAGAAGACAAAAAACAAATAATCAGTTTAATCAGCTATACAAACCTGCAAATAAGGTTTTAATTGGTATCAGTATAGCCGATGGTTTATGTTGTTGGAAATTGTCTATATCAGACATATCATGTTGGCAAGAAATATTGACAGTATATCGGCAACATATCGAGAATACCACAAGATCCAATATAAATAATATGTACCAGTATCAACCAATATTTAAAACCTTGCCCACAAATTAATGACTTTATCAACCATATCCACTCGTCACGATGCAAGGCAAGTAAAATCACATCCACTCTCATATTTTTTATAACTCAAAATGTTTTATAGTTAATTTAGAACCTTGATTTGTTATAATTTAGAAAGATAATGTTTCTGTACAAAAATCTCTATGATTATTCTAGAAAAATAAAAATATGATTTTTACACTTTACTCTATATTTATGTATCAAATTTATCATTTTATTTATGGTCTCTCACTCTTAAATTATAAGTTGTAAATTTAAACTATATATTTTATTTTTAAATTATAAAAATAATACCTTTATGAATGTTCATATTGGTTATAAATTTGAAGTTTTTCACATAAGTTCTCCGTGTATAATGCAATAATTTTAAATCATTTTTCACTTGCCGTTAGAATATATATATATATATATATAATCATATTTTTCACATAAGTTTTTATAATGAATTTGCTAAAATATTTCTTTTATACAAGTTATTACTTAGGTCATAATTCTTTTTATATTAATCCATATTTACTTGAAAAATATATACATTAATAAGGTTTAATAAATTTGCTATTTTCATACCAGAAAATCATGCTAGACTTTGAAAAATTCATATATTGTTAAAGTAATGGTTATAAAATTATTGAGCCTATTTAATTCTCATCCTTACACCTTATTACCCACTTACCTAATATATATTTATATGCATAATTGTATATATGATCATAATCTCCATAATACACATTCTAGCATTATACACTCCATCATGCTTACCCTTAATATATACATACTAGTTAGTTGTATAAAATACATAAAAATATATAGGATTTTCCTCATTACTACATAGACATGTCTTGATAATGTCATGAATCTTGATTTGCTTGTTAACTTGATTTTGACATGGACCATATCATACTTGTTCTTAGATATTGATTAGATGATAGACATGTATATGTGTTAATCTTGATATGATTGGCTCATCATATTCCGAATTGATTTGCATGTAATAACTTATGGGAAAACTAAAGGGTGGAAAAATATTGTATCGTGAAAGATTTATTATAGGTTGCGTAGCCAAATTGGGGGTCCAACCGCGAAAGCTCCCGGATGGTAATGAGTTATCATCTCTTATTTAGTTTATATTGATAGAACGACCGATTACTCAGTATCGGTATCTACTTGAGTGCTTAGTGGCGCGGCTGGTTCAGTGCCAGTATCATGGCCGAGTCCCGGATATGCACGCGTACTTTCACAATACGAGTCTATTTTTTCACTATTTAGTTTAAAAATAAAACAAAATAAGATATCAATTTAGAGTTGATATGCATGTATCTTCGTGCTTGATATTGTTACTTGATCATTTAATATTTTCCACACATGTGCATACTTTTATATCCACATTCATATTTCACTTATTAGTTTATATCGCACTCTCTACCTTTTATTATTTTATTTGTCGAGTTTGGCCCTGAACTTCCCTACACCTCAGGTACTGAAGACGTGAGGATCCGCTACTGCACGACCCATAATTTTTGGAGCAGACTGAACAACAATAGATTTTTAGGCCTCCACTTTTGTATTTCTGGATTTGGTATGTATCACCCCTTTGGAACTTAGTTTCCAACTTTTATATCCGTATTGTACTTGTTATTTTCTATTTTAGATATTTTATTTATCTTCTCATATATGACAGTAAACTGACTTCCAAGATTCTTATAGATGACCAATATTTAATTCTATTTTTTTCTGCTTCTACATACTTATAGGCTCCGTGCACGTTGACTTACACGTGCCTGCCAATGACGCACTCCGTTTCGTGTTTAGTGAGGAGAGGGGCATTACAGTACTAAATCCCCTAACAAACATCCTATAAAAGTGGCTATGCCATGGAAACATCTGGTCTCATGAATCGTACGAGGAGTAGATTATTCTCTATCGACCTTAACTTCGTCAAGATCAATTGTTACTCCATCTCTAGACACATGGAAGTGGATAGATAGAAATAAGCATGCACTTTCTTCAAATTGGTAAACAATTTCTCCCTGCAAAGTCTAAAACCTAAGGCAAATGAAAAAAAATGCTCTTCGTAGGATTAAATAAAGACGAGAATGTCCAAATAGATGATGACAAACTTGCCTAGGGATGCAAAATCTGAGTCATGACATAAACATGCTAGGTGCATTAGACACCATTCTTAATATTAAAGAAAGTTTTTCATTCATCACTTTTGCAGATACGAATTTCGTACCCCCTAAAAAGATTGATTTTTGAGAAGATATAAGATGCTAGCCATCGAGTCTAATAAATCATTAAGTCTAGGAATGAAAAAATCTTTTCTTATCGGTAATTCTATTAATCACATGATTTTCTACGCACATCCTCCAGCTACGATCCTTAGATATAACACAAGAATGAACCAATGATTCAATTTTTTCTTTAATAAAGCCCTTTCATAATAACTCATCTATATGTCTCAACTTAGCAATGCTCAAAATATTCATTCTATAGTGAGACAAACAGAGCAAACTGGATCCAGAAAGAACACCTATGGCATGTTGAATGTCTCTTGGGGGATGAAGCTCATCAAGTAACTCCTACATGATATCACCAAAATATGTGAGAATCTGATGAGCCTTAAAAGGGAACTATATGCACACTAGAAGATTTAACCAAGGGCAACAGTCACATATGCTACTCCCTCTCTTACTTGAGAAACAAGACTCCGTTCACTAGGTGAAATGGCTTCTTATTCTCCTTATTAATGAGCATACTAGTCTTTTTAACTCCCCACACGAGACTTGCGTTTAGCAGCTTTCAAACCATCTTGTTCCCATTAATCTCGAACTTGAAAGTATTTGACCTATCAAAACTAATCACATCCAAATCATGCAACCATGGCCTACCACACAAGATATGTCTAGCATCCATGTCTACGAGGTCATACAAACGATGGTCCTAATAACTAGACATATAAATAGGCATTGCACAATGTTGGGTAACAGATTGAGCAGTTATATAAATCTAAGTAACATAGAGTTGGTGGTGTTGTTCAGCTTTAAGACCATCATTTTACCTCACTTGTACACAGCTACTCCATTGATCCTCACCTTGTTAATCTTACAGTCATCCTCATGAGTGATATGTGTGTAGCAAACTAAACCTACGCCAATCTTCATCTCTAGATGTAGCATGGAGAAACCTAATGACACTCAACTAACTGTCTGAAGCCCTAATGATCTCATCAGTATTACTAGCACTCTATATGCTCATTGATCTCCTCGAACTCATCATCATCCAAATCAACCCCTCAACGAGAAGGTTCCTTTTTAGACATTGTCCAGCAAATTGACCATAATCATGAGATCTATAAAACTATATATTTGTGGTACCTTACTTAGATGCTTTACTTATCATAGACTTACCATTCGTATCCTTAATGGTATTTGTGTTAGGAGTTGACATTATATTGGTCTGACGTTTAGAAATCTCTCCGGTTCTATGGTAAATATATAGTCTGAACAAAAACTTAATGGAGCTCTCTGTCAGGTGGCAAGCCTATGCAAGGATGGTCATGTGTTGGGACTGCATGTAGATAGCACGTTGTATATCAAACCACAACCCCAAAAGCAACCTAGACATGATCTAGTGGCAGTCCTCTAGCATCTAACAACGAAGAGTTAAGACATCAAATCGAATCATATAGTCATGAATCTGATATGCTACACTGACGAGAGCTGTGCAGCTAATAAAAAAGACAGTTCCTATAAGACTCATGAAGGAATTTTATTTAAACTTGTCTTTTATCTCTCTCCATGATTCTATAGAATCCCTATAGCTCCCCACAATGTCTCTACGAAACTCAGTAGGTTCTGATTGGTCCTACAAGTCTCATCCTAGCAAATCAAATCTTCCACTATACCAGTCAAAATAGTAAACTATATCAACTAGCCAAAAGAATTTGACAATTATAGACACCATTAAATTTGAAGCTTCTACCTTAAGCTTACATGTGGTGTCATCATCGTCATCCCTACATTTAAGGTTACTTCCATTAAAGGTCATTTGTGTCATCTTCATTGAATTGCTTTTCGATCCTATCAAACAGTATTTTGACTTGCTGAAAATCCCTAAGCAAATGGTCAAACTTGTCTTCCATCTAGATTTGACTAAGGTTACACTTAAAATCATGAAGGAGCAAGCACTAATCTAGGACACAAATACAATCAGTCAAACAGGCAGATCAATACAAATTCTAGACTCCATACTACAGTTGTGTAACTACATGAGAAAAAAATCCTAAAGCTAAGTTTCCAGAATGCAAGTAAATGCATCTAAAAAACGAATATGCAAACACTCAATGGTCTTAGCAAATAACAATAACAATGTTACAACTAGCCACACACATACCTCATGAGAAATTGCAAAAATAACACGATAAGATGTATTAGTTTAGAGATTATTCAAAGGCTATGAAGAAGCAAATGCATGAATAGTGGATTCTTTGGAGCTTGCAAGATGTAGATACTTATGTCACAAGGCTGAAAATCCAGCAACAGGACTTATGGAACAACCGAAGAAGTGTAATGTCTCAAATACAACTTAAATCGGGCCTTAAACGGGTCTAAAACAAATTCAGAACTCTTAACAGGTCTCCGGCTGCAATCAAGCTTGGATCTGACTGAACCGTGTTGCATCAGATTGACTAAACCAGGTTAGGTTGGGTAACTGTCGGATCAGCTCAAAGTGAACAAAAACCAAAACTGAACAGTCTCATACTCTGGTTTCAAAGCATATTCGAACATGATCAGACCCGAACTGCTTTGCATTCATCAATGATTGTTCCACGTTAGGGAGTTCCAATCTCGAAGCATGGGTAGAGGCGCTAGCACTGATAAGTAGCTAATTGTTGGAGGAGGACGGCACTAGGGTAAGAATATTTTCTAGGGAAGGTTGTAGAGGATGGAGTGGAGGTATGCAAAATCACAGAAGACGAAAGTAATGATAATGACAACTTGAAGGTACAAGGTGGTGATCTAAGACACTCAAGGTGACTAGAGGGGGCCCAACGAGGGATGGCAAGATATCAATAGAGAAAAGACGTGGCGATTGATGTTGCTGGTAGGCATTGGGAGCAGTGCGGTGGGTGCAATTAATTGCCAACTCGATAATCAAAAGTTTTTTTTCTTTTCCTTATTAATTTCTTCTTTTTATTTTTTCTTTTCTTTTTCCGTTTCTTTTATTTTACTTTTTTTAAATTAACAACATAAAATTAAAGTGGGATAAGGATGGAAATTGGAAAACCACTCATATTTAGAAAAGATATAGGAAGAAGAAGAGGGTGGAATCTCGGGGCAGGGTTTGGTGAAAATGAAAAAACTTAACCTTTTGGAACTCTGATATCAAAATTGACATAGCATCATAGAATATTAGAGGAAAATAGAATAATTTTGGGGAAGAACAAGGAACTCAGGGTTCTTAAGTAAATCTTTCACCTACTTTGCAAATCACTCACAAAGATTTGAAGAGTCTAACAAATCTAGTTTTAATATCTCAGTAGCCTCCAACAAGTCCAGAAGTCATTCATATAGGAATAGAACATGTGCAGAACACATGCAACTGAAAATAAGTCTCAAAGCATAATAGAATTCACTTGCAACCTGTGCGACTGAAAAACAAGACTAAGAAGGTGACTCAGGTTCAACTCTGCATTGCATACGAAAATAGGTTTTCCAAGTCCCCATAGGATCCCCATCATGATACATGGGAATGAGGTTGGAGAGTCCGGGGCACATGATATTCCTTCCAAAATCCGTATGAGAAAAGGAATGTACCATCACACCCATTACTTGGATAGCATGCCTAGCAATCCAAATGCTAGATCACTATTCTATTTTGCACCATAGTCTATACCAATGTTTAAAATAGCGATAACGATAACGTAACGTTTTATCTTTGTTAGGTTATGTCGCATATAGCATAACGCATAACGTAATTTATGCAATTTTCTATTTATTTAATTAAAAATAAATATAAAATTATATAAAATAATTTTTATAAATTCAAAAATAAATTTAAAATATCTAAAAAAGAATTTTCACATAATCTACTCTAATTTTATATTAAGTCTTACAATAATTTTCACATTTATTTTTATAAATTATATTAAATCTCCAACTGTAATTCAAGTCATTATTTAAACAAGATAAAGATTTCAATTTTTTATTTCAATTCCAATTATTATTATTGTTCTAATTTATAATTTTGTAATGTTCAATTTATCTTATTTATAATTGTTGATTTCAGTTCAGTTAAAAATTTAATAAAATCAACAAGTAAGATATTTCAGCAATCAGAGAAAAATTATAACAAGCGAAGAAAAAAACAATCACAAATTAAAATATTAAAAATTCCACAAGCAATCAAATAAGCCAACAACTAATCAAGAAAATTGTAGCAATTCGCTAATAAACAAAATAATAATCAACAACAATATATAAATCACTAAAAAATAATTATAAATAATATAACATAACGTAAGTTAACGTAACGTTACGTAAAATAACATAAAAAACGTACTGTTACGGTGCACTGAGTTATTTTCAGTTGTTACGTAGCGTTGGGGTCCCGTTAGGTTACGTAACGCAATATAACGGGTTTCATAATGTGTTATTTTCAACATTGGCCTATACTTATATTATGCAATTCTACATCATAACCAATAAATTATAATTGTTATACTAAAAAACAATATCTCAAGTCACATCACAACTTCAAAGTTTTGATGTAGTGGATGAGACTCTAATATGATACTAAAGAAAATCTAGATTCAACTCCTATCGTCGTGATTTAATAGTAGATTTCAAAAAAATGAATCTCACTCTATTGAGGCCAAGCTTTGACCCAAGAAAAAGGTGCACAACCTGTTACGTTTATTAGAATATAAGATTATATCTCATGTCCCTCAATACAACTTCAGAGTTTTAGTGAAATGGAAGTGTCATACAAATGGCATCGAGCAACTTAGGTTCAAATCTCATCTAACACGCATTGATTATGGATTTTTAAATATATATTATGTTGTCCAAAACACCAAAAAAAGGGTACCCGACATGCAGGATCATTTTAGAATTAAAAAAAAAAAAAAAATTCTTAGCCCTCATAACATCTCATGAGTTTTGTTATAGTGGAAAGACTTAAATACTAATATATGAATTTATGGACATGCCAAATCTAGCCGAATGTTCATATCAAACACATATCAGACACCATTCGTGCATGATACATATCTAATACGTGTCGAACATAGATTAAGCATGTTTGATTCATGATCAATGCGAATAAGCACGACTATATTATTTCATACGAATCTTTTAGGTATAGTTTATTTTTGTTGACATTTAAATATAATCAAGTAGTTCTATGACCTTGATTCCAGATAGTTGTTTAAGCAAATTAGCGAATCTTGGCAATAGATGTGAATGAGCCTATATTATGCTAATTCTATATTTTAGTGAAACATTTGTTAGTGATCTGGATTCAATAGCGGACTATGGTGATTAGATATTATTTTATTGATACAATCCTAGTGTCCCTAATTCCTCTTGCACAATAAATCAAATTGAGCTCTTCTCGTATATTATAAGAAGCCTAAGTGCAGAAGAAACCTAAATATTAATTAACCAATCATTATTATTTGAACTGAGGAAACTTTACTACTTAAAATAATCTATTTTTACTTAATTAGGCAACCAAATAATGCAACTAATTTGAGGAACATGCTTGATTTATTATAAACGAATAATGATAATAGTTTAGTAGTTGGAATTTACATTTTATTTATAAATTCATTTATATATTATAATAATAATAACAATAACAATAAATATTACTTGTCATGTCCTATATCATGCTTTTTAGGATTTTTCCCATGCTTGTGCCCCTGTACATGAAGTGTCCGTGTCCCATGTTTGTGCTTCATATATACTAACACTACAATTTAACTCGAATAAAAATAAGGCATTCCAATTTAGCAGTCGGGAGAACATCCATTAAAAGTCTTCAAGCATTAAAAATTGGAAATATATACTTTACAGAAATAACTTATCAAAAAGAAATATGAAGGGCATGTAAAATCACCTTTTTCCTTCTACATCAACTCCGTGAACTAAAAACTCATCAGCATATGTTGCAAGGAATGCCAAAGTTTTCTCGTCCAAAGATACATCACTGAACTTCTGCCATCTGTCGGTGACAATGACATACATCCCATTCTGTGACCAATATTAGATTTATTGAATGGAGCAAGCTGAAATGAAAGCAATCCAGAAAAATTCTATTCTGGAGTACCATAACAAGACAAGGGCCATAAAGTCAGTTCGTTAAGCAAAAGAACGTCAAACAAACCCCTCTATATCAGAAATCTAGTTTGTTAAGCAAAACTACTGCTGGAGGGAAGAAAATGGTCTAATCATTAACATTCAAGCATACAAGAGATTAGGTAGTAACAGATTATAGAAGTGACAACAAGTATTATGAAGCACAATAGACTAAGTCTTTTCAGTTTGTGGGGACTTTCCCTCCTCAAATCCCAAAGCTACTGCAAACTTTTGAGTTTGTTTGTGTAAGTTGCTAATGGAGCAGCTAAAAGTTGGTGATGGAGCAATTTCAAGATTGAAACTGAATGGAGAATTTTTAAATAGAATTAACAGTTAGTATTATCGATGGATTAATATTGTGAAGGAAGGCTCTCATACATGTTATATATCTAGCTGAGGAGCTAGTTTTGTATTTTGATTCCATCTTAGCAAACAAATAAAAATAATAATTACGCATTAATAATCATAAATTAGTTTTGCATTTTGAATATTCTTTCGGTTTCTATTATCACTACCTAGAGGTCACTTTTCAACTATGTATATTGTCAAAATTGAAATTTGCGATAAGATGTAGGACGAATATCTCACAGACTCTTTAATTTGTGCATATTGAAAAACAAAATTGTTATAAAATTTAGTACAAAGGCATCGTATAAGATTTTTGAGATCTAAATGATTATAATATTCGTTTTTGACAGATGATAACATAAAAATATTCAAAATATCATATTTGTTTTGAACTTTTGAATTAATTGTAGTATGCTTTTATTAATATATGCGGCAGTTAATTTTGGGACATATTGTAGAATGCTTTTACTAATAAAAGCCGATATTTTTTTTATTGGCCCTTCCCATTTTAAAATTCTAGTTCCATCCCTATTAACTATCTACAAATCTGTTTTTCGGTCCCTCTATTAGCATTAGAATACTAATTGGTGCTAAGCCATTTTCCATTATGTAATGGTGAGGTATGAGAACTACCTATTTTCATTATTCAACAAGGAATTACAAACTGGTACAATTTGAAGCAGCTCTGGTGATCCAGTCATAAGCTATAGGGTTTCTTTCTTACTCTTCAATGTTTGACTTTTGAGGTTCTGTGGTGATGAAAACTCCTCTCAACCAATGTTGAAAGTTCATAATTCAGATCTAACATGATAACTATGTATGTCTAATCTACAGCAGACAGAGATACAGAAGGACGAAATAACTTGTTCTTTGGTGTGAATCAGAAAACAAGGACAACATGTTCAATCTAACTCGAGGAATCCAAATGTTTAAGGTGCTGAAAGGACAAATTAGTACCACTGGAGGACCGCCTTGGTTCTGTTTCCAATAACATTCATATTATAGGATGCCTGTATGGGTAATTATAGGATGCCTTTGTGGGTTCAGCTATGTTCTCCGCTTCTAGCGTAAACTGACAAGTAGTTGGCCTACTTGTCCAAGTGTAGCAAAACCTTCTGATGAAAGACAAACAGAAATATATCTCTAGATTTTCTATATATGTAACTCGAAAAGGTTATAGGCATCTTGGACAAGTCTGGACGCCAAATGGGGGAAAAAAGTTAGCTAGATTCCTTCCCAATGCTGGTGGGCCCCACACAAAAAAAGGCTCTACTTAATGGTTTCCCATGAGAGATTTAACATATGTAAATTTGCATCAAACCTATACCTCACAGCAGTCAGTCTTTCCCCCCATATGATATTTTCACCCTGCCACTGATGATATATATTCATTTTGAGCACGTGCAGGTCACATGCAGAAGACTAGTAAGAAAGAAAGATAAGCCAAATATTAGAAGCATGCTTGTGACTAATTAATGCACTCAGGCTCCACAATAGTTGTTGTACACAGGTCAGAATCAGGAAGTTGAAGGAGATTTACATCTATAAATTGAAACTCATGAGGAAAATCCTAGCTTAGTTGAAGTGTATTTCTCACGTTTCCATCTTCGTGGTATAATTAGTAGAATACTTAAGACAGGAAAATTAACCCCATGCATGCATAAATCTTACTGCAGCCACAAGCACCATGTTGTGGAGAGCACCATGCAATGTATTATGAACTGACAAGTGATTAGACAATCAAATGATTGGCAGTAGCTACCACCTAACCTTATTACTCCTTCCAAATAATCTCACCACCAAACACGATACATATAAGCACTAACCTCAATCATCACTGTATTTACTTCCAAAGATCTATTTTTGTTTGCCAACGAGATGGAAATGGAATTATCAATTATAAATCTAGCATGTGCATAGGAAAGTTACCAATGCACGAACATTTAATTACACATTTGGTTAATCATAAGGATCTGAACCGTAAGTTGTGATCTACATATCAACATAACATCTAGGGTTCAAAAATCATGTCGTTTATTATCTTATATATATAAATCAAGTTAGTGAAAATAGCATGATTTTTGAACCCTCGGCTCACCTTAGATCACAACTGACAATTTAGATCGTCCTTACAATTAACCTAATGTGTAACTTAATATATGTCACAGGTAACTTCTTATGCACATACATGGAATATGCACATACATGGAAACATTACTCTGATATATATATGTCTGTGTGTCTTTGAGAGAGATAATAATGGAAATTAGGTGAGCTTATATAAGTTTCTTGCGTTGGCAGTCCATTTCCATTATCTCCAATATTTTTCTAAATTTTTTCGAGTTAAGATCTCAACCCTCTAAAGTTCACTGATATCCAATTTATGGAGTTTACTTTTGATTTGTGTTTTCATCAAGTAGAGACAAAATTAACAGTTTTCGGTAAAACATCTTATATCCACTTGATGGAAGGACAAATAAACTCCAAAATGCATGAAATTTGATCTAAAAAAACTAAAGAGGTGGAGAGCATGATCCAACAAATTTGATTTTAGATTATGGAATTACTGTTTTTCTATGGCAGCTCACATAAGTTTTCTGTGCTGGTAGCTCACTTACATTAATACCATATATCTAGAAGCAATCAAGCAGTGTTCTAAAAGCCATTTTATTTGAATGATTATGCATCCGCATAATTGTATACAAACTTAAAATGCATGTAGAATTAAGAAACCGCCTTGCCCATTTGGACAGGGCGATTAATTGCTCTGAATGTCAATTATGTGGGTTATGCACCTGCATAATCTGCATGTGGGTTTTCCTTTGTTTATAGTTTTAAATCTGAAAAAACCCAACCCGCTCTTATAAAAGCTCTTTCCTCAGCTCCTATAGCACCCAAATTTAATCTCCGTTCAAACCCAATTCCTCGATCCCTCTCCTCTCTCGTTCTCATCTCTAATTCTCAATCAATCTCCGATTCATCGCTTATGGTCATCTCTTACCTCATATTACCTTCTACCATCTCTCACCTCCTGATTGTCCACCACACACGACTCCCTCTCCCTGTCTCCTCTTTAATTTTTAATCGCCAATCCTAGCCCGATTCTTGCATCATACCCACATCCAACTTCTCTCCCTCTTCTATTCAATTTCCAATTGTCGACTGGCCAGACTCTAATCTAAATCTGATCACCACACCCTCACCTAATTCTCTCTCTTCAATTTGTGTAGTCGACTCTCTCCTCTCCAATTTTCAATTCTCTTTTCAATTTCTGATGATCCTCTCTCAGCCTTAGCTGAATCTAGTGTCACTTGACTGTAACCAAGTTATCAGCTAAACTACTGCATGTGAATTGTGTAGTCACTATTAAGATATTTCATCTCTTCAATCTTGACAAAGATTAATTTGGTTACTTTTTTAAATTAGTGTGACATTTAAGTTTAAGATTATTTTTATCTTTTTGGAGATTAATTGATTCAGTTCACTGTGAACCTCTGATAGTTCACTGTGAACCTGTTAATTTTTTTGGATTTTTTTTTTTAGATCAGCTCATCATGAACTTAGTGATTGTGTGATGTTTAAGTTTTGAGATTAAGTAAAGTGGTGATTAGATGATTTAGGTGTTTATTTTATCTTTAAAAGAGAAATCATAACATTCAAAGAACACTATGGGAAAGAAATAAATGAACACAAAAAAGAAATCATCAAATTGAACATTGTGAACAGGTTCAGGTTCAGTGGTTAGGTTATTATTTTTTTGTTATGCCTTTTCTTAATATTCTTGAATATTATAGCACTCAATATATGCATTTTTAAGTAATATTATATTAATTTATACTAAAATATTAAGATTCCGCATAATTCTGCACAATCCGTTTAATCTCCGTGGAATCTGCTTATGCATTATGCACTTCCGAACTGCACGCATAATGAAAACGTATTTTAAAACATTGCCATCAAGACATTTCAAGTTAGGAGAACCAGTCAAGAATTTAAAACACGTTTAGATGTCATAAAGATACGTGTCAATAGAAAACAATCTATAAAGATAATCAAGGGAATGAGAGTATGCCTAGTATATAGATCACGGTATGAGAAATGATAATGGAAATATTGAGGGCACTGAGGATGGATATCGACATAATGATACCATATGAAAGGTCAAGATAGATGTTCATGTTTTTTACGACACATATGACCCCAACATTTCTATGAATAGATAGTACTGGAAAATCTAATGCCCATATGATCTGATTCATTAAGATTTACAAGAATCAGCCAAGATGTATTGGATGTCTATAAAGAGATGGGAGAGAGACGGAAATCGATAGTGGCATAGATCGAGATAAAAGCATGCTTAAGAAGTACCCCCCTACTTTTAGGGACCACTTACTTGACCAACTATCTAAGAATAACTAGTATATAAGCAAATTTGATGAGTTGTTAGTGCAGTTTGACATCCAAGAGGATAATCGTCTTACTCTTTATAAGTTTCATATTGGATTGAGATTCGACCTCTGGTGCAAAAAGGTTTCATATAATGAACGTTTTCAAAGAGGCATACCAGTTAGCCTTGGACTTCGAAACATTCTTCCAAACATCTTTAGATTGAAAGTCTGCCTTCAAGGTCGAAGAGCAAACTAAGTGACAATTTAAAAATAATGTAAAACCCAACACTACAGCCACTAAGGATGTAAAGGGTAAACTATGACAATTGAATCATTGCAGCAGGATATGAAGGAGACTTAGTGCTTTAAGTTGCATGATTATGGTCAATTTGCTAACCATGTCCCACGAGAAATTTATTCATAGACATGGGTCATTATGATGATTTAGATGAGCGTAAGATTGAGGATGAGGTTTATAAATCTCAAGGGGATTTTAGTGATGGCGAGGAGGATTTGAAAGAGTTTAGCACAAACTTGCAAGTTGTTAGATATTTGAAAGTAGCATCTAGAGATGAGGATTGACGTAAGCCTAGTAGGATCTATATTTATACCACACATGAGAGTAAGAGCTACAAAGTTACGCTTAATGGAGTTAGTTATGTGAACATAATCTCCAAGTCAGTATTGAGAAGATGGTCTCAAGGCTGAACCACATCCACAACCATATAATGTCACTCGAACTGATAAAAACTTTCATTCACTTACCAAGTATTATCTCATGCCTATTCAATTTCTGAGCTATCATGATTGAACTTAGTATGATGTTTTGTGCATGGACGCTATGCATATTTTGCTAGGTAGGTCACGTTTATATGACCTATATAGATGAGCTTTGTAAAGTCAAAAGGATGAGCTTTGTAAAGTCAAAAGGACACATTCAATGGAAGAGAAGTATCAGTGGCTCCTTTTCTACCTAAGACCATATAAAAATCAAAAGAATTGATAGGTAATTAACAAGAAAGGCAATAAATTACTCTACTTTGTGCATAAGTCAAGTCATAGATCCTATAGAGCATGTAGAGTTTAGGCCCAAGGAATCTATGCTAACTTCTTATTACCCTAGGAAACAAACCTACCACACTTGTGGAATCATTTGCATATTGTCATACATAAATTATATTTAGCAATGATATTTAACCATCTGCTTCAAAGTACATGAAAGAATAAAGAAACTTTCAGTTGGAGACAACATGAAGATCAGTGTTCGCCCTAAGAAATTTCCTTCCAGAATTGTAGAGAACTATCATGCTTGATGTACAGGTCCTTATAGGATTCTGAAAGGAAATTGGTTCCAACATTTACAAATTGGATATTCCACATCTTTAGCTTGTATTCGATGGCAAGAAATTAACTTAGTATTATACTCTAATCGACTTTTCACCTAGCATTCCAAACCTATCATTCTTTCCAGCAGTAGGTGCACAACGCTTTTTAGATCTACCACTACCACCGTAGATGTATTAGACAGAGGAGATAAATGATGTATTACAGGATGAGAGCTTCAACAACTGAAGGAAGCTACCAGATATACTTGGTTCCTTAGAAAATATGGATTGATTTAAAGGACGATTGAGGGATTGAGGCATTTGAACAGTTTCACCCAGACTTACTCGATTCTTACCATCGCCGTCATTCAACATTAATGAAAATTTTCGAGCCGCAGAGAACTAAGAGGATTCTTATTAAAAGATTTATTTTAGTTTGATTGTTTAGTTATTTAGCATAGTTTTTGGTATTTAGTTATTTTTAATCATATGCACGCATCGTGCACATAATTTGAAAGTTGTACGAGACTTTTCTTATTTAGTGAATGAGTTCAAATTTATGTTCATATGTAATCTTTCACATATTTGAAAGTTGGTGAGTTAGTCATCAGGGTGTGAGGTCCAAACTATCTTTTATTATTCCTATCGTATCCCAAGTTCCCACCATCATAAACCCTAAATCCTCTTCCGCATTGCATCATTGTCAGCATTGTATGGTAGGGCCAAGAGTTGCCAGATTAGCTAAAAGTATTGAGGAGGTGAAGAGATTTCATGTGTCCTAATTTGAGACAACTCATCGGAAGAAATTGCACATTTATTATAGAAAGGGGGATACACAGATGAGGTCCAAGGTCACTCTGGCATAGGTCACTAAAACATGTTCCAAACCAAATCGTTGTGACATCACACTAGAAATGACAATAATTTAAATACCAAAAGGAAACAATCAGAGGGCAAAACAGATGCAAGCAATTAAGCAAATAATATGTTCAGGGACAGAAATGCAAAATATGTACGAATATCATGTTAGAAATTGAACTTCGGTACCTTCTTTCTGCAACTAAGATCTAAGATGAGCCTATGCTTCCCAATCACCTGAACAAGCTGATTAAGCCGTTCAAGGTCCATTTTTCCATCATTAAAAACATACTGCAGTATGAAACAAGAGTATGTCAGTTTACGAGTTTGAGAATTAAAAAAAAAAGTACTTGGAAGGCTTTCCCCAAAAAGAAGAGCATTTGTATATAGAAAAAGTTCTTTACGTGACCAAGGAACATTAAGTGAAAATAAACTAGAACTAAGTTTTCAATCAATACGAGGAACCCCTTCAAATTAAACCAGTACAATCCTTACAATGACCTTTTCCAATTGTGTTTAAGCTAGTGACAGACTCAACATCAATAAAGTTCCTCAGAAGGAAATCCAGACAGACATGAGGTTTTTTATGGCCTCATAAAATATGACTTGAAAGTAAGAGAACAATAAAGGATAAAGGTTGACAAGATCCTAAGACCCAAATCTGAATAGGCAGCAGCACAATAAACAGGAAGACGGAGGAAATAAAGATGAAATAAGGGTTTCAATTAATATTGTTCAAAAAATATCCTACCGATGTAACAATCACATGACTGGCTCCCTCCTCGAGATAACTGCAGGCATTGTTGACATTGATGCCACCACCAACTTGCATCCCACCTAAAAGCCATAATAAGTCAGGAAATATGAATTATCAAATGAGGAGAAGTTAGTATAAAATTATAGCAGTTAATTTGAAAAAAGAATTCTATTTTTGAAAATGCATTTATTAAGTAAATAAAGGATGTTATGCTACGTGAATATAGGACCGTCATATCTAAAACCTGCCAACATGAATTCACTAATATCCACACTGAAACATAAGTTCTGTATACAAAACCCTGTGATGATAGCTAAATTTTTTAGTTAGTTCTAGAAAAGGGTTCCAATATGTAGAATCACTGAAAGTAGGGGTTCAGAAAGTTAACCCAGTCCCATCCTTCAATCCAGTTACTTGCCTTTTCCAGTTAATAACATCAGATACCCTTACCCCCTTCAATTAATTTCTTTTATTCCTTATAAATGCTTCTCTGACTGTCTTCATGAAACTACCTTCCCTGGGATACTGTTTTTAGGGAACACAAAGCCCCATGCTGGCATATATGATAAGTGAACTAGAAGCTTGTCTCAAGAATGATATCAATTTACAGAAATCTTTCATTTCATCCCTTAGCATCATGCTGACTCAGCGATAGTTTCTTCTTTTTTCAATTTTGACTCTATATGTATAATAACAATGTTAACACGCCTTCTCGTAGACATAAGAGAATAGATGGTAAATGTCCTCCATATACATAATAATATATACACAAACAAATGTTTACATATGAAACAATTATAAGTAAACTGAATTGCATGAACAAAAAATATTATATGCACAAAACACAATGATCCCCAAATATGAATTGTGATTGCAAGTAAACCTTCCAACCAACTGCATCACATACAATCCGTCAGACTCATCCATTCGTTGTTTGATATGAGGGAAGAAGGGTCAGCGATGCAGCAATTATATGGGTACATCATGAGCATCCATTTTCCAACATACTGCCCAGGAAATTTATGTAACCAGATTGGATAGCTTAATCTTATTACACTTTCCATTATATGCATAATGAATTTTTTTTCGGCCCGTCATCATCATCATCTAAGCCTTTTCGCATCAAAATAGGGTAAGCAATGGAGCAAGACTGCTTGAAGGTTCTGACAAAAACGACAATCGACCTAAAGTCAACCCTCTTAAGCAAGTGGCAATCTCCTGCCCAAAAACTATTGGACAAAGAGGGGCTTGCCTAATGCAGAATAGCATTTAGTGTTTTAAAACAGAACAGCATTTTGAGTACCCAAGGATACTTGACTATATACCACCATTTCCCAAACCATAAACTTCTTAAGGCAAATCTGGTCCTCTTCACGGTATCCATATCCAATATATCTGGTGACATAATGGCAGAATCCATGTTTAGTAGCATTGCATATATTCACTGCTACTCTGCCACTTAGTGTTTCTTTCATTTCACTCTACAATCAGCTACCAGAAAGGCTACTCATATAGAATTGCATTGGAGATTGATCTATATAATTAAAGAGATTTTGTTTATCAATAGGCTGACCTCCATTTTAATACATGATAATTGTATACTTTCTTGAATTTGTTTACTAGTACCCGTGGCAAGGTGTATGTTGTCATATTTTACAGGATGCACCATAATAATTTGTGGGTTACTATACAGAGAATCTAGCTGCGGTGTGGACCAAGCAATAACTTATCCAATCATAACCAGGCAAATCAGATGAGTAACATGACATACAAAAGCATGAACTTCAAATTTAGATTGAACACAAGTTAGAATTCACATGCAGGTAAGTTAAAGTGGAATTTGGTGCAGGATCTCGGAGCAACCACAAGGAAAAGAAATCACAGAACTCATGAGTCATGTACAGTTTATATGGTCACACACTATAAGTATCACATTATGCTACTTTCAGTATTAATCTAGCAACCAAAAATGTTTCTTTCATTTAATGCTATCAAACAGTCACCAGAAAAGACATTCATGTAGAATATCATAGTAGTTGATATATATAATTGAACGAGTTCCGCAAGTTGATAAACCTCCATTTCATAATAGTACACCATTTTGAATTTGTTTAGTAGTATTAACACCAATTTATATGCTACTATCTTTAGTAAGATGCCCAAAAGAATCTATGGGGGTAAGGTTCACTGTTTTTAGCTGCATTTGGACCTAGCAATAACTTATAGGAGGATAACCAGAAGAAGGCACATGACACAGAAAAATATTAACACAAAACTTAGCTTGAACACAAGTTAGAATCCATTCAGCTATGTTGATGGGGAATTTGGTTAAATTCGACAGCATCTTGGAGCAACCACAAGTAAACAATGGGTCAATTGATTCCATAATTAAGATATTAAGTTCAGATTTGAGATGTTAGGTTAGATAAAAGTAGATATCAGTGGGGTCAAGATTTCAAAAAATAAAAACCTTCTTCAAGTTCCAACAGAGCTAGATTTCACTCAGATGAAATGAAATGAATTATAGCTACATTATCGAATGAAAATTCAAAAACTCGAATTACGACTGCGGACTTGATATAATTTATAAAGATAAATGTGAATATTATTGTAAAACTTAATATCAAATTAGAATAGATTCAGTATTACAAAATGTTTATATATTCTTTTTTTAGAAATTTTAAATTTATTTCCAAATTATAAAAAATATTTCATATAGTTTTATATTTATTTTTATTAAATAAATAAGAAATGGCATAACCTAAGTTAAGCTTTGACCCTATATGTGACATAACCTAACATAGGTAAAAAGTTACGTTACTGTTATTGCTATTTTAAACATTATTCCGTACGCATCATGAGGTTTAACCTTTGAATGAAACTTACAGTTATTAGAAAAACATAGCATGTTTCACCCATCAATAGATGAGTAAATAAACTATATGTCCCATGAATTTGGTGTGAGTGAAAGTGAACTCTAGAGAATGGAGATAACATGATGGGAGCCAATGGAAGCAAAATGTATGAGAAGCACCATTCCTCCAATGGCCTCTGATTCCCATTATTCTCTTGTGATAAAACACCCAAACAAGTAAATAATGCTAAAACTTCCCTCCATTTCTATCGTTCACTTTTTGTTTTATTCTTCCTTACAACCAAAAGCAAATGTTTTTTTTCCCCTAATCTCTAGTTAATGTCATCTATGTTAACTATTATTTAATGGTATATTCACTATTAGGAGTTCCTTTTCTATATCGACAATGACAATAAAGATTACCATTTGTTAATATAAGTAAGAATTTTGATAAGGCCACTATTGGAACCTCACGAATTTAAGGCATATGGCATTGGAGTCTTTCTTACCCTTTTGTACAAATCAAGATATTAAGAAGCTGACAAGCATTCAAGCAGCTAGCCTATTTAACCTTTGCTTAATTTTTCTACTTTTAGAACACCTGTTGAGATCTCCATGCGACAACTAGCAAATAGTTATTTCTCTTTTAGCATGATAATTCATCCATATGGAGAGGCCTTCCAACATTGACATCAAAATAATATTTCTCCAGTTGAATTCCATGCACATAGAAAATAATTATATTCACTAATGGGATACATATTTTTTGCATATTTTTCTTTTTACCAGACGATAAACAATCTCATTGTCTTTTAATATATACAGCAATTTCTTCCTTTCATCAGTCACCAGTTTTTGTCCGCATGGTCTAGCGAATTCTGTAGTCTTTCCAGAGTGAAAACACGGCTGGATATTTGGAGAACACCTTTTTTTAATAGCATCAAGCTAGCCATCCAATAGGAATTCATCCCCCTGAAAAATAGCACTCCTAAATTACCATTACTTTTACCCCACATTCTCTGAGGATTCCCTCTATCAACCCCCCCCCAGCAGGCTCAATATAGTCAAAACCTCAACCACCATTTCCTTTTCTTAATGAAACATAGGAAAGGGGATCTGTCGGAACTGCAATAATGATAGGGACCACCATAAAGCCCATTTTCAACATGCTTATTACTTAACTTTCTTAATAGCTAGTAATCCACTAGTTAGATCATTCAACTTAGAAGTAGCTGCATTGCACAGACATGGACATGCAGATGCACAGCAAATTTTGAAAATACTCAGGACATGTCTGTCCAGCAAGCATCTGGCATGACAAGGCTTCAAGATAAAAATGTCCTTGCTATACAGGAAGTTAGTATTATGCTTGAGGTTTTGGCAATTTGCTTATCTCATTTCCCTTTTCCCATACTTCTTTTTTCTCTTTTATTTAGAACTTTTTTTATTCTACTTGATAGGGAAAAAATGGACCTCAGAGAGATTCTATAAGCTTGATGTAGCACTAGTCATGGAATTAATTGGAGAAGAATTTAAAGGCTAACTTTAACTGATTGGACAGGCCTAGTATGGATAATGTACTTTATATGTATTTCCATTTTTAATACCCTGATCCCAAGAAGCCAAGGTTTTAGGGAACACAAAATCTAGCAATTTTTGTTAAACAAATTATAACTGCCTACTTGAAGTTTAATATTTGGGCGGCTCAATTCTATCGCAGTTGTTATCGACAAATAGTCCTGATAAAATTGGCTATATGTGATAGCTAAATTACATATGCATTATCGCCAAGGTCATTTACACCTCCATCATTTTAGAACTTTTAGGTTCTTTCTTGTTTGATTTCTAGGTTTTAAATATCAGTCAACACTGATATACATAGCAAATATCATATCAAATTTTGAAGAATCTAATACATGATGTATCAAGTAACATCAATTTTGTAATGTTGATATTTACAATATTTTTTCAATACGGTACACCAACATTGCCGACTCTGATACAATAAATCATGGGTGGATACCAATATCCTTTACAATATTTTAAACCATATCCAGTTTGAATTAAGGGTTTCTAACTTTATAGTATTCTGGTCTATATTGCCAATTGGTGTAGTTTACAATTGGAAGCCATACTTTGCTAGCAAGGAAACTTCTGTTCTCAAGCTGTGTCGTGTTGGGCAATGTATTAGTCATGTCATGCTCCGTGTTATTGTGGTTTTGTATGTATTTTTCAAAATTTATAGTTAGTCGTGTCGTGTTGCACCTTTGTCAACTTGTCCATTTCCATACAATCTATAAACATACTCTGGAGAGGTTAGGCATAGTTGGGCTAGAATCAGGTTGTTCAATCCTCCAAGGTGAAGCTAAAAATGCTCTGTGATAGGAGGGACATCTATTTTGCTCAAATCAGAGCCAAGTTAGCTAATTATGACCATACTCAACCCTTAGGTCTGGATCAACATATCATCAACATGACTTGAACCCCTTTTCTCCTTTTGGGGAAAAAAATTGGGCCCACTGAGTATTCTGAATGAATGGGCTTTGCATATGGCATTGGATGGCACCAGTGAACACATGATTATTCTCTGGTCCGCACGTAAACAAATTTAATGTCTCAGATAAAAAGAATATATCAGTGTTTCACTCCTAGAACTTGTATAAGACAAAGTATCAATCACAATGCAGAACATCTTTCATGCTCAATTAATAAGGTTTATGAATCAGCAAGTAAGATAGGTGTCAGTCAACAAAAGAGGTATTTTCAACTTAAGCAAAATTACCAGGATAAGAATGTAAAGCTTCAATAGCAGCTGATCTGCTTGTAGCATCAACACCGAGCATGATCACATGACCACCAGTAAGTCCGTCCTGCTTGTACAATTTTGCAAATTCGGCCGGAGATTTATCTGATTCAAAATTGGTCACCAGAGTGCCTTCAGCTGCATCTTGAAGTGTAGAACCAACAATTTGCTTGACTTTCCCCTAAACCTCCAGTTTTAACTTAATAAGTAGCATGCATTTATTTATAATACATGGACAAATACTCGAATATTGTATCATAGTTGATACTGTATATGTTGAAAATCACGTGTTGATTACATATTTTTTAACAAATCATCATGAGATGTACGGAAGTGTGCACGAGTGAAATACAACCAGAACAATTAACGAGTTGCTTGACTATACTACCAAATAGTGATAGTGCCATTAATATTAAAGGCCAAGGTCACCTACTGATATAGAGTTTTGGTGCCCCAAATACCTTCCCCTTAAAACAGTGTTGATCATGAAAGTTAATATATGCTTGGATATTGACAGTTATGATGACACTCTAGTGAGCTCAAAAAACAAAAAAAAAATAACAAATATTTGTATTTACAAGTTGAAGAAAATACCAAACTAGTACAATAAACATATTGTTAATATTTCTATAAAGTTGGCATAGCTGATATATCACCATTACCATCTTAGCATTTTCCATCGAAAATTAGGTCAATACGGTGAATAACTTGGAGTTGAGAAAGTTTGAAAAGGAAATGACCAAGTTCTTATGGTTTTCTATTAACCTAAAATCAATATTCAACCTTCCAATGTTGGTGAAAAATTCATGGCTAAGGTAATTAAGACTTTAAGAGATTGAGAGTACCATTCCATAGAATCTTAATTGCCAGTGTCCAATAGGCAAACCTACCTTCTTTTGGTTAAGTAGTTAGCCTCTGCAAGTGCTAAGCTCGATGCATTATTCTCTCCATTGTCCTAACCCAAGATAAATGCAGTTTTTGTTAGATAGCCTAAAGCTAGCATAAAACTTAGGGGGTCTTTATAGAATGAATCATAAGAAGCATTGTGAAGCAGGAGCTAGTAAGGCTAGTTGGGCAAAGTTATAGAGACATGATTAATGGAGCAATAAGGACTAGAGGTACGTGTAAGGTAATATGATAGTAGTCAACTTAACTGAGATTGTGGACCGTAATGTAGTGAAAAAAAAAAAGGATGAAAAGAATTCATACAGCCAACTCTAAAAGTTTTGTAATAAACAAATGCGTAGTTCTTTTGTAGTTTAAAGAACGTAAAACCAAAGAGAGCATCTCTAAACTATCCAAAAATCAAGAAAGACTCTAGACAAAGAGATAAAATTATATCAAGTTATGCAGCGAGTAGTGATTCAGTGAATTGTTTTCATCTCTTAGGCATAAAGTGGGCCAAAGTGCCGAACTTCCATCAGGGTAACTTTTGTTCATTTAAAAATGCTGCATTTATGAACTATTTTTTTGCATTAACTCTCATCAACTACTAAGCAAGTAAATCCTTCATATTAAAAGCTTTCACTTCTATATGTTTTTTTTTTCTATTTCTTGAAGTTGCCTATAATTTAAATATAGGGGTTACCAATTGTTTAATAATCGAAACGAGAATTGTTCATAGTCCCTAAGCTTTCCCGATATAATCAAAATTAGTATTATTATTGAAACACGAATGCAAATATAAATCAAGAATGCAATTGAAGGAGGAAAAAATATCTCACCTTGTGTATGTCGATGCAGGGTCGAAATTTAACTGCGCATCTCACGGGCTGAAGACCTACTCCTGCAATCAAATGGAGAAAAAAGATTAGGTTTTTATTTTCCGAGGTCCGATGAAGAAGGGATTGGCTTTAATTTGACTACATACTGGAAGAGTTCCATCGATGAATCTTTGCGCGGTTAAAGGTGGAAGGAGTTTTAAGACAGATTTTGGATCTCAAACCCACTAGAGACTGAGAATCCATTAAGGGTAAGAGAGATCCAATCCGAGAACGAGAGAGTTTAGAGTCTTGAAACAAGAAGCTAAGATTAGGGATTTGATTTCCGCCGCCGTCACTGAGCTCAGAACCAATATCGAGAATGCCTTCTCACAATTCGTTCATGACCAAGAAGAAGCTCGCGAAGAAGCCGAGGCAGAACAGGCCCATCCCCCACTGGATCCGCACGAGGACTGCCAGGATTTTCTCTTCCAACTAGCCCATCCGTCGATAATTGCTTTTAAGCCCACTAGCCAAGACATTCACAGGCCTGGCCCACTATGAAAATTTCAAGTAGAATTTAATTAGGTAATCCTTGTTGTATATAAGCTTATCTTGATAGTTGTAATACTCATTTGATGAAATAAAATTCTAGTCCCTTCTACTAAACTCTTCTCCTCTCTCTCTCTTTCTTCACAATTCTCTCCCTTTTTTCTTCCCAATCCTCTCTTATTTGCTATTTTCTTTGTAACTCTAACTTAGTGTTACAAATTTCGGTGAATAGTTCATTGGCGGTAAGGTCTTCCGGTATGGACCTTATCAACGGTATCAGAGCCGGTTCCGATCTTACCACCATTCCAAAAGGTTTAGAGATATCTCTATCTCTTTCCAGAGCGATGTTTGACTTGTTACTTATGATCATCAACCAACAGTCCTACGAAAAAGGGGATTTGAAGAAGAGGTTGTGGCAGCTGGAGGCTGATTGTGTTAAGGACGAGGAGGAGATCAAATCGCTCATCATTGATCTCTATAATAGATCTGGATCTGAATCCAACAGCCCCGACCTCCCTTCACAATCCTTTTCCAACTTGGTTTCTTCACTCTCAAGTCAATTTTGGGAAGAAATCGACGATTCTCATCATTACTATCAACCATCATCTAATCTCATTCTAGAGAAGGAAGCCCCTGTCAATCTCGAAGCCGACCTCAACTTTGAACTCTCCAATGATGATGGCATTGAGGTCGACCCCTTCCTCCACACCACCAACTCCTGCAAGGGGGAGGATGATATCTCCATCCACAAGGAGGTAATACCCTACAACATGTTCCCTCACCACCTCTTAGCAACCAATGCATCAATTCCTCCAACATGGGGATCCTCCACCAGCGAGACCACCACACCCACAAAGTCCTCTCCTTCTTCATTCTCGTCACCTGTAAGAAGGCCCTACTTCATCGAGGTACAATAGCCCCACAAAAGCATCCTCAAGCTCAACTACTAGTTTAGATATGGTCCATTCCCCAACTCCATCTACCTGTTCGAAGAAATGCCTCAATGAAGTACCGTCATGTGGAATGATCTCTGCACGAATTGGTTGGAAATCTCACATGATCCTGGTGGGAATCTTACTATAATATACAATGTCTTTATGTTTTTCTTAAGGCTGAATGTAAATACTTGCACCTACCATGGAGGCCTTGAATATGGTAATGGGATTTTTGAGTCTATACTCCAAGGTGCAATTCTGGATGTTCTTGTGGAGACAGCATTGATCACAATACTGGCGAATATAGGTATTTTGGTCTTAACATGTAAGGTGTTCGAAGAAATGCTGGAAAAGACTGTGGTAGGTTGGACACTGATAATTGATTGGTTTATACAAGATGGGCTTGCGCAAGATAAATGGGTGGGCCTTGATGTACACCTAGCAAGGTTTTCATATGAGGTTGTATACTACGAAGCTAATGGCCTATGCATCAACCATTCTTCTCCACCTTATATATGTTTATTTCGATTTTTTCTGCATATTAAGGTGTAGTGGGAAGTTGGAAGTTAGATAGATGGTTGCAAGGGGCATAGCCACTGAAGTATCAGGAGGAGAATAGGTCATGAAAGTCGAGAGATGTGCAACTTCCTCTCTTTTACACTGACGTAGGAATTTCTAGTGCAGGCCTCAAGGACTGTAAGACTAAGTGTTTGAGCAATTGTTCTTCCACTACTTGTGTTGTAGCAAATGGAAATGGCACTGGCCATTTATTATGATATGATGAGCAAGGTCTTCTAGAAGGAATATTTGATGGAGAGAACCTTTATGCCCATCTTGCAACATTGGTGCTAATTCAATTTGTAGAGCACAAAAATGAAGAGGATTATTTTGATACTAATTTTCGTGACATCTGGGGTGAGTTTTCTTCTTCTGTATTCCTTTATGTGTTCATGGAGGTGGAGAAAACATCTATTCCAGTATAAAAGAGAGGAAGCCCCTGATTATTTTCCATTCAGTTTTCTTAATATCTCAACATCTACAAATAATTCCTCCTCTTCATATAATTTTGGAAGGCGCAAATTTAGGCTGGTTTATATGATAGTATGGAAGGACTTCTTACTTATAAAGTCAGGTTTTGTTTCTGCACTTGATGAGATTTCTTGCTTGTACAATGTTCGAGGAAACGGAAATTACATTCAAGAGTACAAATCTATTGATTCATATTAAGCTTGCTTGTTTGTGGGTTGTTGATTTGTTCATATGCCAGCAATGGAGCTCATGATTCAATCCTACAAGCTAAGGGGAATGGCAAAATATGGATTGACCCCGTTTTATGCTACCTTGTATTTAATGCAAAACCAACTTTTGATCAAGTTCTCATGCAGCAACCACTTTTGGTGCTTGCAAAAACTCTCAAGAATCATGTTGAGTTGGAAGGAAATGTGGGTTATGTTGCAGTCAAGGTGTGGAAGCCGCTCAACTCTGGTAGTCCTGCTGAATGGACAGCAATATTGTGGCATATTACTTTTTTGGCAAAATCACTTTAGGATACAGTAGATAAAAATACTCTATCTCTAAGACTATATTTTTAGTTATCAGCAGTGTTGATTTTGAGTTCAAGAAGTTTAAGAGGGATGGGAAATGCTCGGTAATACTTTTATGTCCTTACAATTGTATCAGCCCAAACCAGTATATATCTTGTTCTCCATTCTAAAATCACAAAGATTGAGTTTCAGTATGCTCTCACACGCATAAAGCAAGTTGTTCATCAGGTGTAGTGCTTGGTGATTGGAAGATGGAGGATGTACATTGTGTTCATAACTAGAGAACACTTTGGGTTTAGCAAGATAAGGCTGTTGAGGACTCAAGTGCACGATCACAGCATCACATGTCCTTGATGAAGGAATACATGCAGGGAAGGTGCAATGACAACCTGATGCACATGTGTAGGGTAATGCAGTGAAAGCTTGCCTATGAACCTCTCCAGTTACAAGATTGCAGTGTTGGGAGAGTTGCTCGAAGGTTGCAAACTTCTCGAGAAGGCTAAGAGATTTTTTTTAGGTATGGATGAAGGCATGATACCTGGTGGTGGTGAAGCTTATGTACAGTTCGCTAATTGTGTTTCTATCATAAATGACAAGTCAAGGAATTTAGATGAATACCTTAATGTTGGCAGTAGTAGCTAGAAGGCTCGGAGGGACCTGCACCTTTGGTCGCTTGTAATGTTGGAGCATCTATTGGTAGTCTCTAATATTTGTAGAGCAGAGCAACTCAAGGTTGTTGTTTGTGTGGTTGGGAATGGATTGTAGTGTTCACTATCAATGCTCGGATTCATATCTCCAATTCGAAGTCAATTTTGGTTACAACATTGGTGCTTCAACTTAGATGACTAAGTTGTTTCTTAAGGAGGGGAAGGATTGTCAGGATCCTCTCTTCCAACTAACCCATCTGTAAATAATTGCTTTTAAGCCCAATAACCAAGACATTTATAGGCCTGGCCCACTATGAAAATTTCAAGTTGAATTCAATTAGCTAATTCTTGTTGCCCAAGGCAAAGACGTAGATCAATTTGAGCAATATATAAGCTCATCTGGATGCTTGTAATACTCATATGATGAAATGAAATTCTAGTCCCTTCTATTGTTCTCTTATCCTCTCTCCCTTTCTTCTCAATTCTCTCCCTTTCTTCTTTCCAATCCTCTCTTATTTGCATATTTGGTCAAGTGTGAAATCCCGACCAGATATATTTTGTACAATTAGTCAAATTGATATTTTAAAATTTATTTTATTTCAAAATCGGCCATACTGATAGGTCGATATTGCATTGCCATTTAAAATTGACGTATCTACACAATCAAGTAAGGTTAAGTCTGATCTCAGTGATGTTGACTACAGTCTGAACTTCAGTATATATCAGGTATGTAATAAAGTATACAATATGTAGGCAAAATAGTTTAATACTTTTGAAACTAAAATTTGTGTTGTTTGTTTGCAGATTGTTGATAGCAAAGATGAACTCTGTCAGTGAGTAGGAGACAAGGAAAGAAGTTTGGATTTGTGATTATGATTGTGAAATTTGATAGTGGCGAACGAAGTAGGAAGGTAGGGTTTGGTTTGGGTGCGAGCATGGTGGTAAGGCAAGATTTAAGAAAATACCAAATGCTGATGGATATAAGGAGAGTAAGAAGTGTGGATGTCCTTTCCAATTAAAGTGTGACAAGTTGACCTTGAAGAATTAGACTGGAAATTGAAAGTAACATGCATGGTGTATAATCACCCACTAACAAAATATTTGGAAGGGCACTTATATGTAGGAAGATTGTCAGAAGGTGAGACTCTATTGTGATTGAGATGTCAAAATACCATGTGCACCCTAGGGATATATTGACTTCATTGAAATAGAAGAATCAACAAAATATTTCAACAATGAAAATAATATATAATGCTCATCACAAGCATAGAGTGCTTGAGCAGGGGGGAAGATCTCATATGCAACACTTGTTGTTTAAAGTTTCAGAATCAAACTATATTAAGTGGCATCGCAGAAATGAAGAACAAGATTATGTCATTGATCTCTTATGGGCTCATCCCGTAGATGTCGAACTGTTACATGCATAATAATGGATTGAACGTACAAGATTAACATGTATAATTACCCATTATTGGAGATAGTAGGTGTGACGATGACAAATATGATATTTGCTATTGCTCTTGCATTCCTTTGATGAGAAAAAGAAGCAAATTATACATGGGCATTGGACAAGTTACGTTGATTATTTGTCAACGATATTGAACCCGCCGTAATTATGACGGATAGAGATTTGGCACTTCTCAATGTTGTGGAATCCAGGTTTCCATCCAGTCGACATCTTCTGTGTAGGTGGCATATCAACAAGAATGTCTTAGCAAATGTCAAAAAACTATTTGATCAACAATCAGAGTGGGAGAAGTTTTATTCTATTTGGAAGACTGTTATGTTATCTGATACATTTGAAGAATATAATACTCATTTGAGCAATCTTCAAAATGAATTTTGCACGTGCTTGAATGCAATCAGTTACGTGACAACAATATGGTTGGAATCATACAAGAAAAGATTCATAGTCTATTGAACAAATATATACCTCCACCGTGGCAATGTCACCAGTAACAGAGCGGATAGTGCACATGTCAAATTGAAAAGGCAACTCTGGACGAATCAAGGGAACTTTGAAAATGTTGGACAAATACTCATTCCCGATTAGAACTACAACACATAGAGATTAAGACATCATTCGAGAAGAGCTTGACTATTGTGCATCAGAATTTCATATTGCCCAAATTCAAAGAACTCCGTAGACTAATTTCTATCACTCCATGACATTACTTATGAGTCAGCTAAAAAGAACAATTGTTATCGGTGTTGATCTAGTGGCGTATGGGTGCCCACGAGATTACTTTGTACAAGGGTTTATAGCAAATACCATGTTTATAATTTATATTGTTTACACATTACTCATTGCAACTTCTTCCTGTGTACAAGTTTTCTTGACACCAGGGCATCAAATTCCTAATGTGGTTCTCAACCGGCAAAGTCATCATCATCCCAAAGTTTATGGGTAGGACACGTCATACTTAGAGTGGATTCAATAGTTTGGTAGAATTGTATCACAATCAGTTGCGACTTAAGAAATTATTGACGTATAATCATTTGGAACATGTTGATGACGTGAAATTTTTTGATATGTCAACTGGATGTTATGTATATATTTTGACCAATATTTTTGTAAGAAATTGTAAATTATAGATGCTAATTACAAAGTCAATGAAGGAAAATTTTTTGGTTATGCTAATTGTAACTTTTGTATCCAAGTTAATGTGTTCTCTTCTAATGTACTTGTTGTGTGTGCCAATATTTGTTCATCGTCAAACTTGCAAAACACTATCGTATAAATTTGCAATTGAATTCACTGTTCGAGGTCCCAACCTCGGCCAAAATCACAAATGTCAGGGTGACTACAACCCGAATAGAGTTTACTATTCAGGTTGCGCGTCCTAGATAGTGAGGATCAGCATTTTCAAATCCTACTATCCGAGTCCCCAACCCCGGACAGTGGGTGACTATCACGTAGTTAGGACCCTGGATAGTGCCTCGCTGACACGAGGTTCCAACCCCAGACATTGAGCTCAATTCTTTTAAGCCAAGGTAAATATCCGGGGTGTACAACTCGAGCAATTCCAAACTCATCTGGAGTGTACACCCCGGATGATGATATATGTAGGATGGGGCCTCGACCCTGAATAGCCGTTTTCAAGTGGCGGGTTTCATTTAAAAAAAAAACTAAGGAAGTAGGAACATCATAAATTTATATATATACAAGATAGACTTAAATCTTCATCAAAATATAGACTTATATATACGCAAGACATGTATGAAAATTTTATTAGCAGATTAAAGTATTACAAATATCAACAGTCACCAATATACACGAACATACACCAAAATATGTAGAATTTGTTTTGAAATAAAAACTTCAAATATACATCATCATGCTTAAATATTTAAACAAACATGTCAGAACAATACAAACGTCGACATAGAGCAACACATCAATATCGACATATCTTCCTAACGGGGTTACGTGGTCCTCTTCTCGTAGTTGTCGGCGATGAAGGAGACCCTGACTCTGCTGGCTCATCAACCTGGTTGCAAACGCAAATAACCGAGCGAATCCGAAGTAACGCCTTATATAATACGATCAGACGTTTCTTGCTTTTCTACTCCCCGTCAGCGATGAAGGGCTCTATTATGCCATCAATTTCTTTCAATCTCTGTATTAAATTTGGGAGTTAATACTTGAATTTGAATAGAATTCAGGATACATATTAGTAAATAAGGGAACCTATGCGGTACACAAACCTCATCAACATCGGCAGTAGACTGTTGGGGAGCATCAACGCCTTCATCAATGGAAAGTGGACCAATGAAGATGCGTGATATGTGAGAGTACCACGTCATGTAATCATCTGTGCAATTCCTGGGTTAGACGCCTACGTCCCTCGATGGTCTTGGGATAGCACAAGATCTTTGATCCACATGGCCGCAGTGTGTGCGTACTTAACCAAATAGCTATTGCTGGTTTTCCCTTGACTCTCACGGGACAGCTCGGAATGGTTCCGGGCTATGTAATTGCCGCTAGCCGAATTGATGCGGGTGATAAGGTTCCGCAGTCTTCCTAATCTTCAATATGCCTATATAGTATGCAACCTCATAGAGTAAGTGGCTATGTCTAAGAGGACGATACGGATCTCATATAACCTGTAAAATTAATAGGCAAAAAGCATGTATCATAAAAACATCAAAACAAACAATAAATAAAGATGCCAAATATTGTTCATTACTAAATTACTTACCTCATTAGGAGTTAGAGCGTCTAATTTTGAACGGATAACTTTCACGTGTTCATGATACACGTCGTTATCCCATCGACTCAACCATCGACAGGCCTGGCTTCTTCCAGTTTGTATATGTACTTGTCACTGGCATCAATATAGGGAAATGAGAAAATATCCATGCCTGCAGTAGGGTCAGATAACCAGCTATTTGAGCAACATGCGCTCTTGATGCAGACCAAGTTGTCTATAAAGGAAAGCTAGGCCTCTAGCGCCCCATGAGTGCGTACTAATGGTATTTATATCAGTCGACAACGCCAAAATTATTTCCAAAAAATAGAAAAATTACTTGCTTGCTTCTACCCTATCTTGTTTGCTGTCGACCTAGGTGAAACAGACAGGGTCAGCGACCGAGGATCGGGACGAGGCCGGGCTGCGCTTACGGCGGCCGAGCGCTATGAAGGGGTGATCATCGTTGAGGGAGGAGGAGATCGGCTAGAGGATCTGATTTAGGGTTGGTGCTCACTATAAAAAATGAATTTTGGGGAAGAAATGATTATGAGAGAATGGTGTGGTTAATTTGAAAAATTTTGTGGTGCTCTCTAAGAAAAAAGCATTAGATTTTTAAGTTATCTGGTGCTCACAAAGAAAATGGTGCTCACTAGGAAAAATGTGGTGCACATTTAGAAATTCCCTGAGTTTAGGTTGTTACCATCTTAGGGGCATTTCTAAATAAGCACAGCACTGGTCTAAGTGAGCCCATCTTTCAAATTTGTAAAAATTTACAAGTTTGCTATTTACCTTATAGGTCAAAATTACCTCCATTTTTCACTCCAATACTACACTCTGTCCAGTAAGAGAGAGGGAGAGAGGAAGAAAAAGAGAGAGAAGAGAAGCAACAAGAGAGAGAAAGAAAGGGGCCGCGAAGAGAGAGAAGTAACCACGAGAGAGAGGATAGCAGAGAGAGCGGGGTGAGGGTTGGGATAGGTGAGAGGTAGGGGAGAAAAGAGATGTGAGAGATTCGGAAGGGAGGAGATAGGGGCAATGAAGGGAAAGAATGGCAGGCTCACTAAAAAAAATTATCTCTTTTCAAAAGAGAGGATGGGCATACTGAGAAGTGTGTGGTCACAAACACATGTGGTGTGCTTGTTTAGAAATTCTCCCATCTTAGGTTAGAATTTTGAACTATTTTAAGTTAAATCATGGTAGGTTTGAATTAGAGGGAGAATGAATTATCAATCTATTTTTTAGAAAACATTAAAGATAAAATATTATTCTCTATGGGTTTGGTTATTGTCCAATTTTGAAAAGGAAAGTCAGATAACATTTGAGAATTTTTTTATTCAAGAAAACTTCATATTCCCATATTTATTACTTTAATTAGGTCACAGTGTATTAATTTTCAACCTCTAATACTTACTCATACCAATAATTATGGGAGATATTACTGTTAGGAGTTCATATATGAAAATAGTACCATATCGGATAGGACAAATAAAGTTTATGAGTTTAAATCTAAACTTGGGGCTCTACTTATCAGTTTAAGTTTTTGGGTCAGATTAGTTCTCAACTTGTGTGGCCCAAGGAAGAGTGAAGCTGGTATGAAGCCCGAAGTCGTCGGATGACGCATGTGAATTTGGGTATGATTTTCCACGGTCCTCCGATTTTCCACGGTCCTCCACTCTTATAAATGATAGTTCCCGTAAATGGTTGAATAGAAAATTGAGACATCTACTTATTAGCCTAAACTTTGGATCAAATTGATTCTCGATTTTATATTTAGGCCCATCATGCTTCTAGGATGGGCCGAACGTTTCTCCCCAACAATTATGCCTATTTGGTCATCTATTGATGCGTATAAAATGTTATTTTTATGTGTTAATTTTTTACCCAGTTATTTAAGATCACATCATATGTCCATGATTTTTCTAGGTTGAGAACTCTTAAGCGATAAAGATCTATATGGTAGAAAAAGATCAAATTAGAAAGTATAGAAAGTGAAGTTTTAATGGTCGATTGGAGGAAATTTTCTTTAATGTAATCTTATAACACAAACTTTTTTTCAACTAATGTCGATTCGTATTAATTTCTTTAAAATTAATAAAAATATATACTGACCCAATTTAAACACAACCTAAAGTCCACCCATATCTTAAACCATAATATATGGCAAGATTACTTTAAAGAAAATATATGACAAGACAAGCAATTTGAAAAAAAAAAAAAAAAACATAAATGCTAATGTAAGGTATTAATGATGCTAAATTCGGCAAACATGACAAATAATTAAAACCATGTCATCCTTGATACACACAATGATTATAGTTAAAATAATGTTGATTATATTTTGACTTTTATTTACTTTTATTCATTCAATATGAGTGTGTTTATTCTCACATTAAATCAATATAAAACTAATTATGTATAATGTAAATAATCATAGATGAAAAACTAAGAGTTTATATTTAAAAAAAAAATTACTTCATAATATTTTTAAGAAAATTTGAGAACTTTTTATTTATCTAATGTTGCTTAATTATGAAAATGGACGATTATTTGTCAATATTCTACATCATTTGCTCCCTAGCTTCTTTCAATATCAGTTTGAATGATCACTCTTTCGAGTTATCGAGTTGATACGAAAAGCGCCGAGTCTGTCTCTATATGTATTTAGTTTCCCTTGACTTGACGACCAGGCTCAGTTGCCTCATTGAACTAGCAAGATATTTTGATTTGATGAAAAGCCTAGCTTTATGTGCCTATTCGAAACAGTATTATCATCTATTAAAAAATGGACACCTATCGACGTTATTTAGGTGCCCAACAAAGGGCGTTTACAATACCATTAATTGTAAGAACATGTGAATTTTTTTGCCCTCTTTTATCTAATATATATACTTTTTATGTTAGAATATAAAATAATAAAATGGACTCTAATATAGTACCAGAACAATTTAAGCTCAAATCCCAATATGAGTGCATTTCATCACATATTTAAAAAATATTAAATAGTTTTGCATCAAGCCCACATTTTAATCCAAGAGTACAAAATATGTTAAAATATAAACAACAACCCAAAAAACTCTCACCACAAATATAAAGTATTTGTATGGTAAAAGGTCTTATAATACTTTGCATAATCTATGACAAATAGTTCATCAATTCTAAAGAGAAGAAAATATAGAATTTCAACTTTCAAATCCTCGAATTTCCAATCTTGTTTCTTGATCTTGCATTCTATAGATTTCATCCATTACCAAGATATTCTATTTAAATTATTATTAGTGATCATACTTATTGTTTTAGATCTCATCCATCATGTTGTGCTTAATCATTGAAACATTGATTCTAAACTCAATAGTAGGTTGAAGCCTTCTAGTAACTTGGTGATAGATTTAGACAATATTATCTAATCTCCTTAGTTAAGTTTAGTGGATTTGGTGTGAGTCTTATTTGAGTCTATAAATTAAGCAATTAGTGGACAAAATTTCATGTTGGTCTTTATTGGGATGTACTGGAGGAATGTGCATAACAAAATATTTTTGATTCCCAATATACTCTTTACACCAATCTCCGATTTTGAAATATCACCAATTTACTTTCTAAATCTTTTTTTTTTTTTTTTTCAAATTTAACCCCCCCTCCTTCTCTCTTCTATTTCGTTTATTGCGACTGAGCCCTAAAATTTCCAAACTTTTCTCTTAGCCCCCAACAAAAAAAAAAAATAGTAACAAACAACTGCAAATAAAAATGCATTAAAAACTAAGAATAATTTTAATCTGTATCTAAAATTTATCCTCTGACACTAATTGCACATTGGATTTTTCTATTTACTTCAAAAAAAACTCAAATTCTAAACCATAATTTTGTTTGTCACAGTGCACTCGAAGAATTTAAAATTCTTTCTAACTTTTTGAAGATTGCGAATGTAAAAATTTTAGAGAGTTCGGAAATCAATAAGTTTGTAGGAACCGTAATTTTTTAAGATTTAAATAGCACAAAAAGTTTTTTTTTTTTTTTTTTTTGGTTTTAAAGAGAGAATGGAGGAAGAAAACGATGATAGTATTTTAAATTTTTAAGAAGTTTTAGATATTTTGGAATTTAAAAGGGTAACTTAGTCAAGGAAAATTTTGACAAACTTGTAATTATTTGCAAATTTAAAATATGTGCGTCAAGAGTAAATTATCGTGCGTAAAGAGAATTTTCCCAAATCATTACTATTTGTATTCATTATTAATCCTCATCAATCTTAAAGATTGGTTATTGCTTGTTATGTTAATTTTTGTTGTAGCCAACCCTATTCATCCTATTCAGATTAATTTTAGGATTTATATGATCCAAATTTTACACAAGCAAACATCAAAGCAGAGGTAAATCCAACAAAGAAGCAGATATACAAATTGTTTTTACCACCAAAGAATACTCTCTCTCTCTCTCTCTCTCTCTCCTATTTGATGCTATTGGCAAGCCTACTGCACTTCTGAAATCCACAAAGCCACCTGTAAAAATTATTGCAGTAGAAAATGAGGAGTTGAAAGCTCAATTAGAGAAACAAAAGTCCATGAAAACATATAGAAAAACCATCTACAAAAGCCAAGAAGAAGAGTTAATAGAAAATTTGCCGACAGTGAAGAGAGTTCTTTCATCGCCGCTTAGGTGGCCCATTAAAATTATTATACGTGATGCGCTATCCAAAGGATAGTTAAGAAAATTCTTTTATTTGTTATTTTGAGCGACGCCATATGTAATAATTTTATTAGACCATCTAAGCGGTGGTGAAGAAAGTCCGTTCACCGCCGATAAATTTCCCGTTTTCTCTGATAAGAATCTTGAACCACAAAGAGGATCTACAACTTAGCCCTGAAAGACAGCTAGAGAAAGAATTCAATTTGAATTGTTGAATCACATGCCATCTTCTGATCCATTCACCACAAGATCCTCTGGGATAGTTTGTAGTTAGTTTTAAGATTTTAAAGTTTTTACCCCTTAACTTGTACTAAGACTACAATAGCCATATGATTATTTTAGGCTCGCCTAGAATTACTAATGGAGCTTTCTTTGCAATTTACTTCTTTTATAGTGCATTAAGTAATTACCTTAGCAAAATAAAAAATTAGGGGTTTTTACATATATGTCCCTTATCTTTAAAAATTAGAATTTAGTTCTCCAAATTTTCATATTTATAATTTAGCCCTCCAAATCCTTTAAGTTACATCAATTTAGTCCTCAATCCATATTTTTTGTTTGAATTTTCCGTTATACATCTGAGTTACTTCACTTTAATCATCACTTCCCTGTTCATTCTCTCTTTCTCTTCTTATTGGGTGTCCCTCTCCATTCTTCTCATCTCTCTCTCTTCCCTTTTCTTATTGGGTTCTTCTGAGTTACTTTACTTTAGAGATTAACTGAGAGGAAAGAGAGAGAGTAGAAGAATGAAAAGAGGAACCCAATAAGAAAATGAAGAGAGAATGAAGAGAAAAGGAAAGACTAAAATGAATTAATTCAGGGGTATAATGGAAAATTTGAACCAAAAATATGATTGGGAGACTAAAGAGAGTTAACTTAAAGGATTTGGGGGACTAAATTATAAATAAAAGATTTAGAGGACTAAATTCTAATTTTTAAAAATTTAAGAAACAGATATGTAGAAACCCCTAAAAATTATTTGCCTTCACTTATCAATTTTGGTGACGATAACCCTACTACGCTGGAGAACACAATAAAATTATATGAGGAGTTATCCAAGCTTAGAGAATACAACTCCGATTGGGATATGAAACTTGGACTCATAGAAAGAGAAAATATATAAGGGATAAAATGGACATAACTTTGCAAAAAGAAATCTATTTTTACTTTTTCCTTTTTTTTTTTCAAGTGTCATTGTGACTCAGTGGTAGAACATAGTTAAAATTGTATAATTAAATAATGCTAAAGTAGAAGAAACCCCCACGAAATACCAAAGTTTTTTCAGAAACTACGATAAGCTTTTTTTTTATGTTATGTAAATCCAAATGAAATTTCAAATTTCATGGAAAACCCCAAACTACATAATGGAGAGATTAATTTATCGATTTAAAAATGTAACAAATGCCTATTGTCTGTTAATTTCAAATATATATGTTTTGAGTAATATATATTAAATAAGAAAGTTGGTATTTAGAAAGTCCGAAGAGTGTGTATATAATGCGTTTTTAAACTATTCTATTAAATTTTCGCTGACACCGTTTTAGGGTTTTATGAAATGTTTTACGGTTTTATGAAATTTAAAACTTCGTATTAGTTTATATAACATAAAATAGTTCATAAAGTTTCTAAGAAAAATACAATACTTTGTGAGGGTTTTTTCTATTTTAGCCATTAAATAGTTGAGCTATCAATTGAAAAAGATAATTAATTTGTTGTTTCACACTGACATTCAGCAATTGTTCCCTTTTTACTAGAAATATTGATATGTAATGCAAATAATACGAACATTAATAGTATTAATGAAAATTCATGTAATTTCTCTTTCAAGGTAGGGCTTTCTCTCTAGGTGTTCTCTTAGATCATGTTTGGCTCTTAGAAGTGGAAGAAGTAAAGAAGAAAATTAGAAGTAGCTTCCAAGATTGAAGGTTAGGAAGAGAGTTGTTCAATAGAGTTCAAGTGTTTGTAAGCTCACTTTTGGAAGTAAGAAGTGAAATATGAAAATATTATTTTATTATCAAATTAAATAAAAAATAATATTAATATATTTATTAATAGAGTAGAATTAAAAAGTAATAATGAGAAACTAATAAAAAAATAATATATTACCTTATTCCTTGAACTTCAAGAGCACTTCCACTCAAAAATGAAGGGAAGAGAAAATGGAAAGTCAAGAAGCCACATAGGATCCACATCATTCTAGTGGAAATAACTTTTAATTCTCTTTTTGGCCAAACAAACAAGTGAAGTAGTGGAAGTAGCCTTACTTCCACTACTTCCATTCTACTTCTATACAAACAAACACACCCTTAGTTGCACTGTAACTAGTTGGACTCTTAGATTGGGCAACATTTCCACACGAATTTCTTTTTATAAGCATTGGATAATATTACTTGCACATTATATTATAAAATATATCAAAACAAGGTCCGTTGCGTGGGGAAAAAAAATTTAAACTACAATAAAAATAAAAGAGAAAGATGAAAATGAGCTGACAGCTCACGCAAGTTACCTGAACTGCAGTTCATTTCTACTATCTCCAATAATCTTTTTTAAAAAAATTCTTTTGGATTATGATCTTGACCCCCTAGAATTCACTCATACCCAATTTCTTGGGTTTTAATTTGGATTTGGTCCTCCATCAAGTTAACACAAAAATTAACGGTTTTCAATGAATAAAATATTTTGTATGTACTAGATGAAAGAGTAAATTAACTCCAAAATTTATGAAATTTAATCCGAAATAAGTTAAGGAAGTAGAGATAGTAATTGTTAAAAGAAATTGAAGAAAAATCATTGATCATTATAGTTTTACCACTAGCTCACGTAACTTTTCCTGAGTTGACGACTCTCTATATATATATATGAGAAAAATGGAAATGAGCTGAACTGCAGTTCATTTCCACATCTCTAATAGATTTTTTTTTAAAATTCTTTTGGATTTTGATCTCGACCCTTTAGCATTCACCCATACCCAATTTTTCGGGTTTTAGTATTGATTTGATCTTTCATTAAGTTAATACAAATTTTAACGGTTTTTAATGGATAAATATTAATGAACTCAAAAATTTATTAAATTTAATCTAAAATAAGTTAAAGATGTGGAGATCCTAATTCTAGAAAAAAAATTTAAAGATAAATTATTAGATTACTATCCCCATCAATATATATTTGTATATGAGTTGCCAGCTCAAGAAAACTTATGTGAGTCAGCGGTAAAAATATAGTGATCAAATAATTTTTCTTCATTTTTTTTAGGATCGTGATCTTTATATCATTAGCTTCTTTAGGATCGAATTTTCGTGAGTTTTATAGTTTAATTGTCTCTTCATCAAGTGGATATATAATATTTTATTTATCGAAAATCATTAATTTTGTGTCTACTTGATAGAGAGCCAAATGAAAACTAAAACTCAAGAAATTGGATATGAGTAAATCCTAGAGGAGCAAGATCATAATCAAAAAAAAAAATTAAAAAATTATTAGAGGTAGTGGAAATAGATAGCAACTCAGATAAATTACGTGAGGCGACAACTTATTTCTATTATTATTATTATATATAACATATATATTTATAAACTGAAAAATAAAAATAAGCTGACAGCTCACGCAACTTAGCTAAGCTATAATTCATTTATACTATCTCCAATAATTTTTTTATAAAAAAAATTCTTATATATTATGATCTCAACCCTTTACGGTTTAATCATACATAATTTCTTGGGTTTTACTTTTGATTTTGTCCTCTATCAAGTTGACACATTTTTTAATGGTTTTCAATGAATAAACATTTTGTATCAACTTGATAAAAGTATAAATGAACTGCAAAATTTATAAAAATTAATCTCATTAAAGTTAAGGAGGTATAGATCCTAATTTTAGAAAAAAAAAATAAAGAGAAATCATTGGATTATTATATTTTTGTCGCTAACTCACGTAATTTTTTCTGAGCTGGCGGTTCATCTACAATAATCCATATACACACACATACATACATATATGAGAAAAATGGATATGAGCAGATAGCTCACACAAGTTACCTGAGTTGCAGCTCATTTCCACTATCTCCAATATTTTTTAAAATTTTATTATGGATTATGATCTTGACCCCCTAAGGTTCACGCATATCCAATTTGTTGGGTTTTAGTTTTAATTTGATTCTTCATTAAGTTGACACAAATTTTAACGGTTTTCAATAAATAAATATTTAGTATCCACTTAATAAAAGTATAAATAAACTCTAAAATTTATTAAATTTAATCTTATTAAACTTAAAGAGATCGAGATCCTAATTTTTGAAAAAAAAATTGAAGAAAAAAAAAAGTTGGGTTACCACATTTTTGCCGCCAGCTCATGTAATTTTTCCTCAACTGGCGACAAACCTACAGCACAGGAGATGGTGGAAGTTCCTGTCTAGTACATCAGTCCAAGCTTATACTTATTAACGTAGCGTTTTTGTTATATTCTTCTTGTATTCCAAAGATGTCGGATATAACTAAGTTTTTTGTGGGGCAAAATATTTCATCTAATAGAGTATGTAATATGAAATAATAAATTATTTAAGTTAAAATCATATTGTAATTAATTATTTTTCGATTAGAAAAATATTTTGGTGATAATACACTTAAAATAGGATTACGTGAGTTCATATAACTACAATAATATGGTTCTAGTACTAATGTTAACGCTATAAGACTTAATTTATTCCCCTAAAAGAAGGAATATTATTGAGTTTGTTAGTCAATATTTTGAGAAAAACAATATTTGGGCATCATGGTCACTTTGTACTCCAACCAAGAATTTGGATTTTGTAGAACTTAAGCATAACTTTTTTTTTTTAAAATTAAAATACTGTAAAATGAAATACCTTCAAATTTCTCTCTTCTTCTTTGTTAATTTCTGCTAATTATATACAACAAAAGTACCAAAAAGATCTCTTTTTTATATTGATGATTTTCTTACATTAACCCAAAATTTTCTTCAATAATCAGTTAGAGTCATGTTTGGGTTGTGGAATTAGAAATCCATGATAGATTTAGTAGTCCCAATATAGTTAATCTTGAAACTAATAATTCTTCTGTGGCGGCGTTTTGTTTGAAAGAAAATGGAAGAAAGAAAAAGAGAGAAAAAGAAGAAGAAGCTAGAAATTAGTTTTTTCTTGATGTTTGGTTAGTAAGAAAATATTTTTTTCTAGTTTTTTTCTTTTCTTTTCCTTTATTTTCACTCAAACCAAATAGAGCCTTAGTTTTGTATTTGTCTAGCATGCTAATTAATATAAGATTAACTATGATATATGGAATTATGTATTTATTTGCCACTTCAAATTGGAGATAAAAGAAAATTAAAATGATTTTGATTGATAAAAGTTCAATGGTTATGGTTAGGAGCAAATAATAGGGATAAGAGTATCCAAGTGATATCCAAATTTAAAGAGAAAAAAAATAATAAATGATTATTATTTTTAGGAGGGAGGTTGGGATTAATTAATTTTAAATTCAGGAGATTACTAATCCCATATGATAACTTATTCCAATTCGTTTTAGCAAAACATAGGATTGAGTGGGATTAATAATCTTGTCACACTTTGACATCTAGAAGGATGAAGAATATCTAGATAACAGCTGACAAAAGATTTTAAAACAAAGAAAAGAATAACATTTACATAAATTCACAAAGACCCAAAATAATCAATTAATTGGTATATTCATTATACATACATAATGTTAAAATATAAAATAATATAATTTTGGAATTTTGATGCAGTGGAAGCGACTTTCAACATTGTATCAGAGTAACCCAGGTTTCTGTCCAATAATTGGCTTTCAACCTACGGGGCATGCTATTCCTGTCAGGTGCGCATTAATTGCAGGTTTTTAAAAAATTATACTCCTGCGTAAAACTCATGTTGCCTTCAACCTGCAGGGACGTGCTAAAATACAAAATAATTTCCCTTAACCCTCATTATAATTTCGGAGTTTTAATGCATTTAACTCCAAATGCCATTTTTTATGAAGAAAGAGAAGAATTTAGTCATTTAACTATATATTTGGATTTTATCTCCAGCATCAGATTGTTTTAAGCATATTTCTACCGTTTATTAAAATAGTGAATAACTAAGCTATATTATAAACTAGGGTTAATTACACTTAGACCTCCTGTAGTATTGGGAGTATGTAATTTAACACCCCTAAAGTTTGAAACTCTCAGAAAACTCTCTGAACTTAGTTATTTTCACTCTTTTTTTTTTTTTTTTTTTTTTACTAAAATGCACTCTTGTCTCTTAAATTCCTATTTTACCTTCATCCATTTTACAAGTGTGCTGATTAAAGGGATGGATGATGATAGAATAGGAATTTGAGAGATAAAAATACACTTTAATAAAAAAAGAGAGTGAAAATAACTAAGTCCAGAGAGTTTTTTGAGAATTTTAAATTTTAGGAGTGTTAAATTATATAGCTCCAATACTACAAGGGTTTTACTGTAATTAATCCTATAAATTAATACATACTATATTCTCTGTAATTGCATTAATGCGTAGTCTGCACTATATTCACTGTGATTGCATTAATACGTAGTTTGTACTTAAAAAAAAAAAAAAAAAAAAAACCAAATATACGAGACTGCACTAATTCCAAAAATCTCAATAACCAATAAATTTAGCTTAGTAAAGAGATTAGCTCAACATACCCAACTGGCCCGTGGGGCCCATCACACAATAATGTGCCTACCCTTCCCAGCTCACGGTAAACAAGTTGCCCCTCCTGTGTGTCTATCAGCAATTTTTTCAGCTCTTTTCCTGGGAAAAAAAAAAACAGTTTTTGTTTGATGCTCATCTAGGGTGTGTTTCTCTGGTGAGAGTGCAAGAAGTAAACGAAGAAATTAAAAAGTTATTTTTAAAATGAAAATAGAAAATAGAAGTAGAGATTTTTTCTTATATTTATTTAATAATTTTTAAAAAATAAAAATATATTAAGGAGTGAAGATAATATTATTTAAGTGATTAAAAAATAGTTATATTATTTTATTAGTTTTTATGAATAAAAAGATAACTTTTGAATGTTAATTATTATATGCAAATAAAATATTATTTTTTTATCTTTATTCTCTACTTACTAAGCTCTTCCAAGTTAAAAGTACGTAGAGGAAAACTTTGAAAGTAGGATGCCACATATGCCATTATTTAAAAAGTAACTTCTTATTTATTTCTTAACCAAACAAATACTTGAAGTAATGTAAATATCCTCACTTTCACTATTTTCATTATTCTCCCATACAAACAAACACACCCTAATCTCATACGGTTCAATTTTTTTTTTTATTAAGCACCAACTAACTTTTTTTTTAATTAAAAAAGTCCAACCCCTTTTCGCAGGAATTTCCAAGGGAGCACACCTTTTTTTTATAGGCAGCCCACTTAAAAATTTGCTTTTATTTACAATTTTATCATTTAAATTTTAGGGCAAAAAGGACCTCATCTTCAACCTCTCTATTTTCTCTCTCATCTCCTCCACCACCATTACTCTTCCGCCGTTGCCACCCCTGCTCTCCTCTGCCACTTCAGGGTCAGTTGCCGCGACGATTTTGGTTTAAAGTATTAAATCCTAGCAAACCCCTAATCCTGAGTTTTTCTTTTATTGTATTGACCCTATGAGTTTTTCTTTTTCGACCTAAGGAGTTTTGGTTATATCGACGGAGATGAGGAGGAGCGGTTGCGATGGTTGGAAAATGGTGACAATAAGATTAAAGGTGTGCTCGTTTTTCACCGCAGCTCCAAATATTAATCAAAGGTGTGCTCATTTTTTACTGCAAGCTCTAAATATTAATTAGGGCTAGACAGTCCGGATCCACTATCGTGGATCTGATTATCTCCTTGATCCGGACTAGACAATCCGAATTCGATAAAGTGGATCCGGGACTGTAAGTCCAGATCCACTATGAGTTATCTAACCCGAATCAATATTTGGAGCTAATTTCCAATTACGAAATCTATATAATCCTCCACTCCATATACCTTCGCATTATTAGCTGCAAGTTTTGCTCTTATCTCAATCGCAATCACATGAATTTTACTGAAACACAAAAAGAAGAGCAGAAGTGCATTTAGATTTCAAAACCATCCATTTCCCTTCACATTAATTTCAAATTCGAGAACACTTTACGACGAATTGGATGGCATTGCCGCCAATACCGAAGAAGCAGTCAATGATAAGAGAGTGGGAGGTGGCACGGACGTGTAGCCGGCAGCAATTGACTTCGAAATGATAGAGAACCAACCTTCTTCGTTCAATTGGATGCCGGCATCGTACTTGGAGAAGAGGGAGTAGTAATAATGAAGGATAGTTTTTGAAATTTTATATATACTCACTAGGAAAAATTTTCTTTTTTTCAAAAGAGACGGTGGGATTACTAGAAAAAGTGTGCTCACTGGGAGAAAAGGTTGAGCCACTTTGGAAATTCCCCTTATCTCCCGAGCGGCGGTTACCATGAGGATTTTTATCTTTATAATATATAGGCGTATCAAATTGCAGTTACCATTCCTCCAACTTTTTTTTTTTCTAGTACAACTCTTAAGCGAGGTTCTCTTTTCCCCTTTGTTTTCTTGATTTTTTGTGGAAAAAAAAATAATTTTTGGGTCTTGATGCAGGTGGAGAAGTGCTTTGATGCTGTCTCGTTCGCTGCTGAATCCTTCTGAAGGGGTAACCTTGTTTCCTTTCTCTCTTTTTTGCTAATTTGGTGCAAATAACAGTCTGTTTATAGTAAAATTTCTTAACTTCATGCCTTCTAGGGCACCCCTTTGGATTCTTGGCTTTTTAAAATGGTTGAAGAGTTGTGCGGACCCTTTCGATTTATTTTGATTGCGTAGTGACAACTGACAACTATGGGGATAATCCCCAAAATTGATGGGTTTGCTTTGTTTCTGGAAGGAAAATAATGAATGTGAGTGACCCAAGTTATTGTTTTTTCTTCTCATTTCGATCGTTCATTGCTTGAGCACAGATTTTATTGGGCAACCATAGTTGAAGTTGGTTTGAAGTGTATTGCTTTTTGATACAATGCTCAAGTATATGCTTGGATTAGTAGTTAGGTTATATGTCTGTATGCGGAATAGAGCAGGAATGCTGTTGCGTTTGGCAAGTTGTTTAATTTTGCAATTTTCTTTCGAAAAGAAATCCGTGTGTTGGGTGTTCATGTTACATGTATGAGCAATGCTACAGTTATTACAGTAAAATTAATCCTTTTTTGTCGAAGTCCATCGCAAAATGAGTTGGGACAGGTAAAGAGAGACACTGACCTTGGAAGGAAGAAAATTAAATAGAAAAGTTGAAAGAAGCAAGAAATTGCATTAGCCTGCTAGCTTTGTAAAACAAAGAAAGAAGGAAGTTTATAATCTTGGGAGAAAATGCTTGCCGGATCCCATTGTATACTTTTCCCCCTTTAAAGTAAAATCTATTACATCCCACCAATAGTTATGCCTGTCCTTATTTTGTTTCACTCTGTGTTAAAAAGGGTAAAATGAGCTAGTTCTTTGTTTTCTTCTAAAAGGATTTACAGTGATATACAGCAAAGCTAAGTAAGCTACGCTTTCAACCAAATTCTGCAATCAATTGTCCTGTTATGCTTTAGTTTGGCTTTTAATACTTATTCTGTATTCCATCTCTATTGGCCAATTTTCCTTCAACTTGACAGTATGATTATTGGCTTCAGCGAATGAATTGGTTCCATAACTTACTGCCAATAAATCCTTAGGTTGGAGCTTAATAAGAGTTATAGTGATTTTTGAATAATTATCTTCTAAAGTATAATCTCACTTGAATGCTTTTGGCATGTTCCTTTGATTGAAATCCTACAGCAAGAATCTTGCCAAACCTGTTATCATCTTGACAAAAGCTAAATCAGTTTCTCATTCATTAACCAGGTTGTCTATATTGTTGCTCTAATACGGAGCCCCTTCAATGAATCCATGTGTGCCCACAATATCATAACCAATCACTAATCACTGAAAAAAACCTAATTCTCCTCTATTAAAGTATGTTTTTTCTAATTCAAAAAGGCTTTTAATTGAACCCAAACTCGTGCATTCTGTACTTTGTTTGGTTGAATCCCTACTATACTTATGCAAATTATACTCAAAAACTAATTAAAATTTTCAGTTGATTGCAAAAAACTTATATTCTTTTATTGATTGCATGCATCTCTTCCACTGCAAAAACGGTCATCTTGATGGTGAGTAGTCTTCCATTTATAAAATTTTATTTCTTTTGTCGATCAGGTAGTGTTGAAGTTTCGTATACATTTCTTATTCTAATGTACTCAGAACCTTTAGAAAGGATATAGATTAGGTCAAATGACAATTCTAGGGAAGTCAATGTGGGCATGCTTGACTTAAAGGGGGAAGTTATGGTTGAATATAAGAGATGATGGCACCAGTTTTTATGACTTGATGATAGTTGCATTGAATAAATTTTATCCCAAAACTCGTTTTCTTTACACTAGAGATGGTTTGACTTCAAGTTATAGTTCCTAATAAGCTCCAACCATTTCATTTTGTCCAAAATATTAGGCAACCAATCTTTAAAAGAGTTGTTCCAGGTAGTTATTGGAATGATTGGAGTAAATAATCTTGTTGAGAAAGAGAGAGAAGATTAAATTATTAAAGGTGAAGTAGTTGATGTAGTAGATCCAATGGAGATACCAAGAACTCTGGAATATGTAACAGTCAGTGAAGACACTATCACTATCAAGGATTTGACCTTGCACCTAGATTAGTAAAGAAGAATCTAGGTCAGAGAGGAACTTGGTAACAACAAGATCCTGACAATACTCCTTTAAGATCTTTAGATCAGGAAGCAAATGTTGGTTAACATCCAACTTATCAAAGATACCATGAAGCAATGAATAGTAAATAGGAACAGACATATCCCCTTGCTGGAGAGTAAAAAGGCACTCGTATAACTCAAAATCCCTAGAGATATTCTTCTCATTACCACATAATTTTTTAAGAACATGTTAGATTTTCTTTACAGTCTTAGAGAATATTACTCCAGAACTGACCCTCTTCCATGCTATTGAGAAGTAAGGTAATAACACAACAATAATTTGCAAGCCAGTAAGAACGGAAAGGATCCTTCGTATCCGGTAGTCTATCAAGATGTTGATTTTCCTTGGTGCTCTAATAAGTACTTGAAATGATTAAAACCATAACAGATAATTATCATCTTGTCATCATTAAATTTAATGGTGATAACAGTAAGTGTATATGGAAACATATAATCAGGGCCATTAGATGTAATAGTAGTAGTAATATTAGACTTAATAGTGAAATCACTAGATGGTGAAGCCATATGATAAGATTGAAATCCAACTTAAGGGGGACAAATCTTCATAGGCGGTCCAACAGCAGTAGTAGTAGTTAAAAAACAACCTAACAATAACAAAATCAATTAATAATAGTAATAGAAACTATAGAAGATGCTAAAGGAATCAATCAACAGCAGCTTCTATAACGCCCCCGCTCCTTACTAAATATGGAACGGAGTGCGTTACCGGCGAGCAAGTATAAGTCAACGTGCACGAGCTTTATAAGTATGTAAAATTAGAAATACTAGTTATCTATCAGAATCTTGGATATTAGTCTACTGCCATCTAAAAATGATATACAACATATTGAAAACAGAAAGCAAAAAGTACGGTACAAATACAAAAATTGGGAACTAAGCTCTCAAAAGAGTAATTATATATCAAATCTAAAAATACAAAAGTAGAGGTCTAGGAATGTATTACTGTTCGGTCTGCTCCAAAAAGTATGGTGATGCAATGGCAGATCCTTACTCACGACTGCAATACCTGAGCGTGCGGGGGAGCTCAAGGTCAAACTCAGCAAATAAATTAATAAAAAGGTAGCCAGTGTGCAATATAAACTAACAAATAAAATATGAACATGGATATAAAAAGTATGCGTATGTATGGAAAACATAAAATAATCAAGTAACAAATCAACCACGAAGACACATGCATATTAAGTCTAAGCTAACATCATATTTTGTTTCATTTTTTAACTAAATGGTGAAAAAATAGATTCGTATCATGAAAATATCCGTGCATATCCGGAATCCGGTCAGGATGCTGGTGCTGAACCAGCCATGCCGCTAAGTACTCAAGCAGATACCAATACTGAGTAATCGGTCATCCCATCAATATGGACTAAATAAGAGATGATGGCTCAGTACCATTCGAGCGCCCCTATTTCGGTTGTATAACATATCCTAAACCTTTCACAATACAGTATATTTTCACCCTTTAGTTCTCCTATAACCCAATATTTTAAGTTATATTACATGCAAATCAATCCGAAATATGATGAATCAATCATGTTAAGATTTATACGTATATATGTCTATCAACTAATCAATATCCAATTAACAAGGAAGATATGGTCCATGTCAAAATCAAGTTAACAGACAAGTTTAGAATACATGGCATTATCAAGACGTGTATGTACTTATAAGGAAAATTCGTCATATTTTCATGTATCATGTACAAATAACTAGTATGTATATGTTAAGATTGTTAAGTTAGTTTATATGTGAGTATAGTCCCACATCGGATAGGACAAAGAAAGTCAATGGGTTTAAATACAAAGTTGGGGCTTTCACCTAATGACTTAAGTTTTTGAATCAAACTGGTTCTCAGATTTGTATTTAGGCCTATCATGCTCTCCGTTGAAGCCGACGTTCTCCCCAACAATTGGTATCAAAGCACAGATTCAGACCAAGTTGTCGGGTCAACGAGCCAGTTATGGCCTAAGGGGGAATGAAGCCGATGTTTGAAGCCCGAATTGGTCGGATTAATTTTGGGTTTGGTTTCCCATATGTCTGCCTCCACGTGGATGGTTGCCAAAGTTAAGTTGGTATACTTACAATGAAGGGAGAGATTGTTAAGTTAGTTAATATGTGAGTATAGTCTCACATCGGATAGGACAAAGAAAGTTTATGAGTTTAAATACAAAATTGGGGCCTTGACCTAACGGCTTAAGTTTTTGGATCAAACTGGTTCTTAGTTTTGTGTTTAGGCCCATCATACTTCCCGTTGGACCTGATGTTCTCCCCAACAAAGACAAGTATGATGAAGTCATAGAATATTAGAATGAGTGTTATGGAAATAATGATCATGAATGTAAATCACACATATATACAATTATGCATATAAACACATATGCAAGTGGATATGAGAGTATAAAAATACATATGATAATCATGCATATGAATCACATATATACAATTATGCATATAAACACATATTAAGTAAGTGGTACTAAAGTGTAAGGATGAGAATTAAATAGGCCCAAGATTATTATAACGATTAGTTTAATAATATATGAACTTATCAAATTTTAGCATGATTTCATGGTATGAAAATTAACAAATTTATTAAACTTTACAAGTAAACATGAATTAGCATAAAAAGAATTATGACCTAATATAATAGCTTGTATAAAAGAAATATTTTAACAAATTTAATATAAAAACTTATGTGAAATATATATATATATATATACATATTTTCTAATGGTAAGTGGAAAATAATTTAAAATCATTATATTATACACAAAAAATTTATGTGGAAAACTTCAAATTTATATCAAATATGATGAACATTCATAAAGGTAGCATTTTTATAATTTAAAAATAAATTATATATTTTAGATTTACAACTTGTAGTTTAAGAATGAGAGATCATAAATAAAATGATAAATTTGATACATAAATATAAAGTGTAAAAAAATCATATTTTATATTTAGCATAATTATTGAGATTCTTGTATAAAGACATTATCTTTCTAAGTTTTAACAAATCAAAATTCTATGTTAACTATAAAATATTTTGAGTAAAAAAAAAATATAAGAGTGGATGTGATTCTATTTGCCTTGTAATGTATTTTTGAAGTAGAGATTGAAAATGAGAGATGATGTTGAAATTTGGAGGTTGAGCGAACTCGGAAACTTTATATTTTCTTCAAAAAATCTACATCTAATATGGGTGTATTGAATAGAGCAAGAATGAAGGAGTTTTTGAGAGAAAAATGAGTAAAAAAGTCTCTCTCTCCCTCTCTTTTCAGTTCAGTAGATAGGAGAAGGTTTGAGATTCATAATTTGGGAAGATGGGGTATGAGAGATATGGGTGAATAAAAATAAAATAAGTATATGACAAATGACTAGTAATAATAAGTTATTAGAGTTATTTAAGGACATAAACTCTAATTAAACTAATCCAAATAAAATGAAACTTAATTTTGCAAATCAAAAAAAGAGAGACTAGTCAAAATATGTATAGAGCCTAATGATGTTTAAAATAATATTATTTTAAGTGACTATCTAGAAAATTTTAAGAAAATCACTAAGAATATATAAAAAAGAGACGAACACAACACACTCACTCTGAGATTAATCTGATACCAGGAATGCAAGTTATGATTGAAATTAGATTGTTACAGCTTCATAGGGATATGCAGCAGTAATAGCAATTAATCCTTCAAATGAACCTGCAGGATCATGCATGATCTGCTGTTCACAGCAGCAGCTGCAACTGCTAAATGCTGATCTTCGTAGCAATGGCTCCAGAAGTTAGTTACAGTGGTAGTTCCAGCTGCCACTGCTCGTGGCTGTGGTGGTACGGCCCCTCAGCTGAGAGGAGAGAGGAGGAAGAAGAGGGGGTGGGCTGTGGCGGCATAGCCCCTCTGCTGTGAGGAGAGAGAATTAGGGTTAGGTTTTTGCATTGGGGGACTGAGATTAGGTTTGAGATAGAGGGCTAATATCTATTTTACAACTAGAACTTAAATACCATGTTGAGAAATAATATGCTAATCTTTATTGATATGGCAGTCCCGCTTATAAAGAGATATAGTTGGATAGTACTCAAAATGGGTTTAAACCCACTAAGCCCTATAACATAAATAGAATTAATCTGAAACTAATCTAAGACGTACATATGGCTGGGATTAAAGGAGCTTTAAAGCCTCAAAATTTAAAACTTAGAAGACATTAATTCCATATTAAAACAACATGCTCTGATTTTTTTCATGTGACCATGGCTATTCTTTTCTCCCCCATTGCCTCTATTTCATATACCTTTATGGTTGTTTTTCTTTTTTATTCTTTTTGATTTTTTATTAATTTTCTTCATATTCTCCAACCTTACTAAATTCCTTGGCGAGCATTGTCCATAATTCTCTCCTTGGTTTTGAAATCCTGCAATTGCAACTGATTTTTTTTTCTAGTGGTTTCATTTTAATTTATACTCTCTTCAAAACTTGTCTTCCCTTTCTCTCGAGGATTGCATCTCTTTCTTTGTTTTATTTCAAATCTATGTGACTATAACAATCTTTCTTTTTTATTCAATTTCTTTTCAAATTAAAATTTTAGGCTCTCAATCGATGAAATCTAACTTTTAATTTTTTTTTTTTTAAATAATGAAAACTAGAATAAGAACAATGTCCCAAATGCAGCGAGATCTGGCAAAAAAAAAAAAATTACAGTGTAATCTCTTAGCTCAAAAAATTGTTGTAGCATTGAGCTGGCGATGAATTTTTCTGCAAAACAAGGATGATTGGGGAAAAAAATTGAGATGAAGAATGATGTAAAAATATATATATATATATATATATATATAAACTTTAAAAAATAAGAGCGGTACATACCAGGAAAAAGAAAAGTTGCCAAAAAACCTAAACTAAAATGCCACCGGTCTAGTGTAGTTCTAGGCTTTAGAACTAGAAGCAAATTATTTAAACAAGGTTTTAAATATTGGCAAAACCGATTGTGAATATCGTATTGGATTTTGAGGTATCCAATACGATGTAGACTCTAGAATAGCAGTTCTGATAATTCCAATATTGCCAACATATATAAAATTTCTGAATTGCCAATATGTTACGTCCAAAATTAATAATTTCTGATACCATAAACTATTGACTGATCATGCTATCGATTGTGATATTTAAAAGCCTGGTTTTAGGTTAGTCTAGATTTCTGTCAAGATTTGATGGTAAAGGAAAACAATGGTGGAGAGGAATTAGAATAAAGAGACAACGCCAATCACCTAACCAAGTCAAAGTTTGTTTTTTTTATTCAGTAGTTTTTACTACTTATTTTCAGCCTTTCTGAAGTTTATGAATTGGATTGTTGAGTGTTGTGCATCATAGGTAGAGACCAGATTCAGACTAGTTTTTTCTACAGTACTTTGATCTAACACATTATGTACGGGGTTCCATGATCTTTTTGATAGGATACACACATATGCAATGAGTTAAATCAAAGTATTTGTTATTTTGATCTAACTTGATAATATACGTACATATGCAGTTCCAATTTCAAACTTAGTCCCGTTACAATCTTGACTCGTTATTTTGACTTGACAGGATATGCATGCATGTGATTCCGAGTTTGAAATTGTAATTGCATACTTGATGTGTTAGATCTCGTAAAGACTCGAGATCGGGGTAGGAGACCATCGTTTCCTGTCAAGTTCCCTATGATCTTTTTCCACATATTCAGTTTCTTCACTGGACATCCTATTATATCTTAATTATGTATTAAGTTTCTAAAATTAAAATTTAACCATTATTTAGACTTGTCCTTTTCCTGCTATGGATGTCACTGAGCGCATTGTCCAGATACCTAAGAACTTGAACCTCCGATGTGCCATTCCATTTGTATTTTTAACTGCCAATGATGCCCCTGGATGGCTGGACCTCTTGAAGCCTGGTGCTTCAATACAATTTCAGGTGATCACTTTGATTAAATATTAGTTTCTATAGGGTTTAAGTAACTCTAGAAATTTCAGTGGTGGCCAAAATTAAGGTTTAGATATGATCCAAATCTAGTCTTTCTCAAAAATAATTTTGTTTAGTATTGGCCTAAGTCCATCACTTTACAGGACTTGGGAGACTTAACATGAAAAGGATTGTACTTTGTGTACGTGTGTGAGATAGTTAGGTTTTCTTTTTGCTACATATTTCTTGTGACAAACGGAACGAAGAATAACCAACTTGCTAATTAAACCATAGGTCAGGCATGTGTATGTTAGTTCTGATTATTGAATGAAATTTTTTCCTCCAGAATTCTCTTGTTTTAGCTTTGATACTTTCATTAGTTTGTTTACTGTTCAATTATTTCAAAGGTTTAACATAATTCAAATCCTTGTTGGGTGCCTCTCTTTCTGTGTTAGGAGGCTGGTTGAGACTTGAAACAGCAAATTATATCTTTTAGTTTTGTGGGCATTTCAAGATTAGTAGAAGTACATACTGTATTCCACTTGTTCTTCATACTCTCCCATAAAATTGGAGATTGTTGACATTTGACAATTATAAATGAAGATTGTCATATAACAAATTGTAATATTGTGTTATAATTTGTACAACATGTTTAGTTTTTGTTTTAATCCTATCTTGGGAGGTTCCAAATTATAACAGGATAAGCTTTTACGGGACATTGTGGACATCTATGTGAACTGAATAGAGATGAAAGGGTTGGAGAGGACTCATCATCAAAGGGTATCCTATTGCAAGGTTAAGTTTAACAAGTCCATAGATAATACTAGCTTAAGTATAATAAGAAATTAAATTGATGCTTTCTGCATCTATGATGTAACGTTTGTAGACACAAACACAGGTGTTGCACGTTGGGTGGGCTTGGGTGTTTTGGAGGTTAGGTTCGGACACGACAGTTGTGCTAAATTTGGACACGAGAACATGTCTATATATATTTGTTTGTTTTAAATACAACATACTTAACTCATATAAATACATGTTTGGGTTGTTTTCATATATCAAAGAACCTAATTTTGTTAACTTGATCTAAAAATAATTAGCCTTTGTCAAAGGGGATATAACAGTTTACATTTTGTAAGTTTCAGGAATGGATTGATTCATCTGTTGTGTTCGAGCGTTCAGGATTCATCAATTTCTGATTGTGGGAACTGACTAACATATCATAAAAGTACAAGGTCAACTTGGTGCTGCTTCCTCTGAGACTAGTCAAGTTTTCCATGTTTAACTTGTCATGTGCAATCTTGGATTTGGGCAAGGGTAATGGTTTTAGGACATGATCGGATGCATATAACAAACTTTGACCTTTGGTGAAATAGCCTTCTTTACTTACAGACAATTATTTATAGTTAAGCCCATTTGCCTGGAAAGGGTGATGACAACGTCCATATAAGCATTTCCAGTATTTCATAGTTAACATGTAGGACTTAAGACCGATTTTTTTTTTTTTTTTGGTCATTTTTCGGATTTGTTGAAGGATTGAAGCAAATTGGAAGTCTTTAGCCTAAGCTTGTACTGGAATATCGGTCAGGGTGCTGGATTTTAATAATAAAGTATATCTTACAGTTGATCCATTTTACGAACTTCAACAGTCTTGTTCTGATCCAGGTGTTCGTTTGTTTCAGGACGATATGAGAGAGATTCAGCTAGGCTCACACACAGTACAGTCTCATGGTGTTATACTAGCAAAGTCACACAAGCATGATTGGGTCATTCTCATTTTTCTTGCATTTTTGGTGCTGATCTTAAATGTAATGCACCCTTTTCACCGTTTCGTTAGTAGTGATATGATGACTGACCTGAAATACCCTTTGAAAAGCAATAGTGTGCCAGTATGGGCTGTTCCGGTATGTTTTCTACTTTCTTTCTTGGTTACAATCAGCTAAAAGGAAGTAGGAACTGTGGTTTTTCAGTATAGGTGTATGTCAAGTTCTTTTTATGTTATCAGATGATTGCGGTAGTATTGCCCATTGTCATATTTGTTGGCTTCTATTTTCGTAGGAGAGATGTCTATGATCTTCATCATGCTATATTAGGTATTTTCAATAGTACTTTATCACCTTTCATTTTGATAAACTTTAATATATTTTCTCACTTGATGACATAAAACTATCTGGAAACCAGGTCTCTTGTTTTCTGTGCTGATAACTGGAGTCATAACTGATGCAATTAAGGATGCGGTTGGACGTCCTCGGCCTGACTTTTTCTGGCGATGTTTTCCTGAGGGGAAGGAGGTTTTGGGCCTCAAACTTTCGTAGTCTTTGCATACATGTAGATCTGTACATCTTTCTTTCAGCTTTTACTATGACTGGAGAATGCTCTGCTTTATGTTTGTTCAGGTGTATGATAAAGTAACTAGAAATGTTATCTGTAATGGAGCTGAAAATGTCATAAAGGAAGGTTACAAGAGTTTTCCCAGTGGTCATACTTCATGTAAGCAGTCCTGTAAATCTTTTGCATAAATTTTGGCATCACTTATGGGCGCTGTAATATGATTTTTTGATATGATTATATTTACCCTAGAGGGAGATAGCGTAGCTTAGTTTGCATGAATGAGTGACTATATAGTTCTAAATGATTTAAAAGAATTGACCTGAATTATAGTGAAAGGTATCATACTTATGGTTGCGGGACATCCCAGCACTCTTCTATGATTAAAAACCATTTTGTAAGTAGAAATGATAGATGCTGAGATTAACTTGAACATGTTATTTATATACAACCAACATTGGAAGCATCTGTACCATTCACCTCAATCACAATGGACCAGTAAAGTTTTCATTAAATTAAAGATCCATTAAGTTTGAACATATGTTTATTTCCAAGTCCCAACATTCTAGTCACTCTGCAAATTGGTCCTGGGTGTTAACAGCCATGGCAACTGTGGACGAGGGATTGACCTGACATAGTAAGTGGAAGACTAAGAGTTACTGGATAAAAATGTTTAATTTGTTGCTGTTTGTGATTCTTGCTTCTTTGAAATGATTGGCTAGTTGTGCACTTATGCATCCTTCTGATATGATGTAATGAAAGAAATGCTTACTAGAAGTTTGATTTTTCTCATGCAGGGTCCTTTGCAGGTCTTGGTTTTCTTGCATTATATTTGTCTGCGAAGATCAAAGTTTTTGACCGCAGGGGTCATGTGGCAAAGCTTTGCATTCTCTTCCTTCCATTTCTTGTTGCATGTCTCATTGGAATTTCTCGAGTAGATGACTATTGGCATCATTGGCAGGATGTCTTTGCTGGCGGTCTTCTAGGTTTGTGTGTTTTGATAGCCATCCTGTAATCAACTTAAACTGAGGGGACATGACCCGTCATTTTTCTGGGTGTTTGGCCTAACTGTTTCTTACAATATAATCCTGCAGGTAGTGTAGTGGCTACATTTTGCTATCTACAGTTCTTCCCTGCCCCTTACAATCCGGATAGTAAGTTGTTCTGTGTCCATTATACTCCATAAGTTTTATGGTCATTATGTGATAGTTTCAGAGGCATTTAGAGCCTAGCGGCACTTCAGTTATCTAAAGGGCTGTGTTATATATGCCTATACACAAATGCAGAAACACAACAGATATCTTCGCTTCCCCTGCCCACATTGACCGCACTCACCCACCTGCCTGCCTGTGTGTGGACCTACCCAACCACCCATTCACTGGAGTATAATAGATAGATTATTCTGCTACATGTCTGCTTGTCAATTTTTATTCCTGTACCTAGACCTGAAGGCACTATGTTGTTCTGTATATCTTGGTGGTGATTGTCATTGTTTTATGTTTTTTGTACTTTTTGTTAGCACAATCCACACCGTTCGGCATTTAATCTGACATTTTATATTATGTAACGCACCTCACTCGGAATATGGATAGTGGGGACACGTGCAACATATCCGTAGCAGTAATGCTATGCATCTGGTACAATATTAGTACTTAAAATATTTTATAATTAACTATGGATTCCTTGCTAAAAAAGGCAAGCTATAATTGCTTTTTGAGTTCACTAGAACTATTATATACTACACTAATCCTTGTTTCATATCGTATGTGAGAGTAGTATTCGTTATTATATGCTCTCCCCTTTTAGGATCTAACATCTTTATCAGATGGGCACAATAACAAACTAACACGTCCAGGTGACATGAGATTCTAAAGATGACCACATATTCAAGAGGTGCCCCCCATGACACTTTGTTCCATTCCCTACATGAAATCCATGATATTGAAAATGCTGGCAACACATTTGTGAGAATATTTTAAGCCTTTAGCATAATATCAATAGTTAAAATAGTTTATAATTAACTATGGATTCCTCTCTCAAAATGGCTAACTAGGATTTGCTTTTTGAGTTCATGAGTTCATATCTGATGTGGGACTATTTTTAGTAGGAGCTTTATATAATATGAGCTACCGATAATGATCCACAGCTTTGGTTATTTGACCTTGCACTTTTCTCTCATCCTGGACTAACATTTTGAGATAGTGCGTCATACTATGGGTAGTTACATTCTTATTAATCTGACTTGCATATATATATATATATATATATATATATATATATATATATATATATATATATATATATATATATATATATATATATATATATATATATATATATATATATATATGTTGTCATTTCATATATCATATAATTTGCTAGGTTAATTGCAATAACCATCCTTCTATTATTGGAGGTGTACTACTAATACCCCATTATTTTTTTTTGTAGAGAGATCACCGATAGGGGTATAAGTGCAACAAAAAACAATAATTTTTTTGCATTTATACCTCTTATCGGGGGCTGCGAAATTGTTTTTATAAGTAGGTATTAGTAATATACCTCCAATGGTTTAAAGGTAGTAATTAACCCTAATTTGTTTTACAATCACCAAGCGACTTGTTTTGTTAAGAGTAAGAAATTCAACAGATGCTAGTGCCGTTCACCAACCAAATGATCTATCGACATCTATTACACATCATTCACATATGTAGGGGCCTACTTAGCGTTCATACAATGACTAGGCTAGAAACATGGTGAACTGTAAGTATTGAGAGGGATAAAAATCGGAGTTGTTACTTTCCACCTTTTTCGATCAAGGGGATGTCGACTAATGGGTGTATGCCTCGGAAGCTTAAAGAAGATAAAAACGACAAAATTGTTAGCAGTTGTAGTGGCTAGATATATTTATTAACTTTAGCGTTGAATATGTACCAAGTGGGTTTTTCAAATAGGTCCAAGCAAAATGATGTTTGTGAATGTAGAAACAATGTAATTATACACTTTGTACATACAATGAACATTTGACTATTCGAGTCACCATGGATCGAGCCTGGTTCATAAAGTCTAACCCAATGCAAACTCGACCACCTTAGTAAATGGGTCATGATCCCGCCTGAGTCTGGTCTAACTAAAGGGTTAAAATCTTAGAATTGGTATCGGTATCAACAAATAGTTTCTAGTATCGGAATCGATAACATCATATATACGTATCAACAATATTAATACCAATATTATAGGGTTTATATCGTATCCGATATCTCAAAGTCTACTATTAGTGATATATATATTTGTATAGCCTGATATTTAAAGTCTTGGTCTAACTATATTCAGGTCATTGATTCCTGATCCAAGCATCGCACCTGAATAAGCCGACCCATCAGCTAAAAAAACTATTCTCTTTGTCAAGCCTCCACCTCCCTCTCTGCCTTCTCATCCGCACTTCTACTGCTTCCTTCTCATAAAACCTCGTCTTTCCTCCTTCCTATCCGCCTCGAATAGATTGATTTTGTTCCTCGACATTCCTCCTTCCTGTCCAACTCGAATAGATTGATTTGTTCTGATCTTGATAGATTTGCATCCAACTTTAGGTTTAGCCATTGAATAAGAGGTCGCATGAGGTAGAATTTGTTTCAGATTTTTATTTGACAAGGAGCGCATGATTAAGTTTACGCTTTGCGATATTATGATGAAGAGGAGGAAGTAGAGGAGGCAATATGTATAAATATTGAATTTTACAATGGTTGACTGGTAGCTCCATTATAAAAATATATAGGGTATTTGCACCGAGAAAGAAATTACAAACCAAGGTTTTAAATATCATCCGATATTGATATGTATTGCAAATACTTTATGGATTTTGAGATACCTAAATTCCTAATATACGATATGTCACATTGTATCGGTTGCGATATTGATATTTCCAATATTGCCGATCCGATATCATAAATTATATGGTGAATACAGATATTGGTTCTAGGATTCTAAACATTTACCCAATCCAAATTGCAAGAGTCGATTTGGTTTCATATTACCCTAATCAAGCTTCTTACTTTAGAATAAAAAAAAAAATTGATAAGATTTTCTTGCTCATGTGTACCTATTTTCTTTTCGCAGACAAAAAAATTGGCATTGTTGGTTGTGTGTGTGTGTGTGCTTGGGAATGGGGAGGTCACAAGGCATTTCTAGACATATGTCCAAAAAGTCTTTTTTTTTTTTTCCTTTGCATGGAAACTGAAATTTGCGGATTAAGTGAATTAAGCCACATGCATATGTTTCAGGTTAGTGGATATTGAGTTCAGATCCCTGGGGATCCATGTCTGAATCCAATAAGAAAATGGTTCCGGTTCTAGAATGTATATGTTAATGAATAACTTGTCTATTATCATTTTAAGGAGCTAAAATAGGCCCAATGGCATCCTAATAGGGAGGATCTTAGGTGATTTGGATGACTAATGGCAGGAAGGGTGAGAAGAGTATAAGGTCTATGAAATAGGAATTAAGTTTAGAATCAGATACTTATGAGTAATTTGGAATTGAGTCATAGGCCAATTAGTGCATGGTATTAAGTTGGTCGAACCAAATTGAAGTCATAACTGCAGTTAACATTGTCGATCTGTTTGGCAGTTGGTCTTAGGTTGACCTGATTATTACTCAGCCTGGACAATGTAAATTTGGGTGCAGGGTTCGCTCAAAATTACCTGCACATTGGTTGTTACAGGGCATATTGTTTTGTTTGCTCCGAGGCTGACCCTAACCAGAAGTAGCATACAACAACAACAACAACAACAACAACTAAGCCTTTTATCTCAAGTATTTGGGGGTAGGCTACATGAACCAAAAAAGAATCACGCCGGATCGATCACTTTGATAGTCCTTCTCCATTCATTTCTATTAAGTAATATCTCCTCATTTAAATCTCTAGAATCCATATCTTTTTGTATCACCTCCATCCATATTTTTTTCGGTCTTCCCTTCGTTTTTTTAACTTATTCTACATTGATAAACTTCCTTCGTCGAACTGGTACATTTGTAGGCCTGCGTTGCACATGACCAAACCATCGTAAGTGATTTTCTCGCATTTTCTCATCGATGGGAGCTACACCTAGTTTAGTACGAATATCTTATTATAGTCTCCAGTAGCATACAGATAATAATTACTTGTTATAGTCTCCAGGGCATGCTACCTTGGAGAATCTAAACACAAAAGTTATATTGGTTGATATTTTGGCCCTTGGAGAAAAAAAAAAAAAGAAGCAATGTCTTTGTAGTATTCAGGTATAATTCTGACAAAGCAAGTATAGGAAGTCTACCAGTACATGGCAATCAGCACAACGCTGTGATGAGTCAAACGTGCGGTTCCTAAACCATGTTTTCGCTTCATACTAGTTGGTTTGCCACGGGATGTGTTCTTGTGTTGAATATTGTAACGGGAAAATTTCTTGGATGGTTGGCATGTAGGTTTCTGTTTGTGGGAGGCAGATCTGTCCTCGTCTATGATATGCCCTTTCTGCTTTGCCATGGCTTGATATGTACGCCCAAGAATAGCTCTTGGAGCTAAAAATTACCTAGACACCAATATCGACTAAATGAGAGATGCTTTTATGTCCCCTTGGGGAATATATATACCCCGGCTTTAACTAGATTTTCTTCTTTTTTCAAGTATTCGTTAGTTTATCCATTTTTTTCTTTGTAAAAACACAATTTCAATGTGTTTCAATTATAAGTTTGAAACATATTCTCTTTCCTACGCTGACGGTTCTTTATTTATAGAGTTCTGCCTTCCAATATGAATCTCATAATTCAAGCAAATTAATTGCTTTCTTTCAAATATTACATGAACCAGCACTTGTTGTTGCATCAAGTTTCTACGAAGCCACAATAATATTTAGTTCCTGCAGAAAACTTTCTTTTGAAAATGTTTGTAGTGACTTCGTTTCATCTTGCAGGCTGGGGACCTTATGCTTATTTCCAGATGTTAGAGGAAACGGGATCCGTTGTGAACCCAACGGTTTCCGTGGACGAACAAGCTGAAGACAGGGGCCCTCGCATTGGATTATGCGACACAACACATACCAGAACGCTCGACGAATTGGAATCTGGGAGGGTATGAACTACTAACCTTTTTAAACCCAACAAATTAATTCAACGTAGGTTTTCTAATGTATAGGTTGTAGTTCAGTGCAAATCACTTGCTGCAAGCCTTTTTGTTGAGCAAAGAGGAGAATTGCATGACCGTTAGTGTGTTTGTTCAATAAAGGCCCAAATTTGATTGGTGGTTTTATGAGATTTGATTAGATCTGATTAGTTTCGGGATTTTATGAGTTTGTTTAGATCTGATTAAATTTGATTACTATTTTAGTGTTATTCTTATAGATTTTTTTAATTTTTAGGTGCACCTAGTTTATTTTATAAATAATTATGTATGAAATTGAATTTTGATTTTAGCAAAGTGATTTTTTAGTCAAAATTAAATATTCATTGAAAGTGATTGAGTGATTGTCTGGGTGGTGGATTTCTAAATCAGTCCTTAAGTCTTTTCGATGGAAAATGGCATGGCTTGGACAAAGTTACTGATTCAAACGATGAGCTTCTATTTGTTGCTAGAGAATGGTTTAACAATGAAAACCAAGAGAGAGAGAGAGAGAGTATAATGTTATTGGAAGCCTAAGAAGTTGAATGTGATACACCTATAAACACCATTGCCTGCTTCTTCCAGGGCGGTGAGCTCTAAGAGAAGCGCTGGACTGCACTCTATAATGCTTCTATAATGCTTCTTCTACTGAACGACGAAGTCCTTAGCTTGTGACAACTAGACTTGAGCCTAAGATAGATTCTCATTTTCAAAGTAGGAGGTAATGAGGGTTGTGAATCCATTGGAGTGGACAAGATAAGTTCTCGGTTGCAGAAGCTTCTTTTTAGCTATATTTCCTTCTGAAGGTGGGTCGACTCGAAGATGGCCTTGGGTAGTCGATCTGAATCAAGCTTATTAAACATTTGGTGCTAGCTTATCGGTTAGGAGAGATATCGTTGAGGTTGGAGGATAAGGGTCGAGTAAATGGCTTCACAAAGGGTAGAAGTAAAACAAATTGGGTAGTTACTTACTCAAAGGTGGATCGGTCAACTTTGCGTGGCTCTTGGAGCAGTTTTGTGAAGTTACCGATTGAGAACAAATACGTCAATGCGCTGTGCCTATATTAGAGTACATTTGATGCGGTTGTTGCTATTGGGACCTCCAGGCTTGCAGTGGCTTATCTACTAGATGCGATTGACCTTGTCAAGCACGTACTAGATGCGATTGACCTTGGCAACCAAGTTCAAAATACGAAAGAGGGTCAGCCACAGATGCAGTTGCAAAATATCCACCCACATTACATTTTGATGTGGGATATTTATTAGGATTAATTGCAGTCAAACCCTCTATAGTACGAGGATATGTCACTTAACATCCCTAAAGTTTAAAACTCCCAAACTTAATGTACACGTGTTATAAAAAAAATTAAAATATCTCTCAGACTGTGATTCTCCCTCTTTAGTAGCAGTAGCAAGCAAGCTGTTGCTTGCTGCTGCAGCAGCAGTAGTGCTGCAGCAGTGAGAGAGAGAGCTGCGAGCAGAGACGAGAGAGAGAGAGATGCTGCAGCAGTGCAGCAAGCTGCTGCTGCAGCTGCTTGCAGAGAGAGAGAGGGAGAGATAGGGGAGGGGAGGGGGGAGATGGAGGGAGACGAGAGCGAGAGAGAGAGAGAGAGAGAGAGAGAGAGATGCTGCAGCAGTAGTGCAGCAAGCTGCTGCCTGCTGCAGCAGCAGCTTAGAGAGAGAGAGGGGGAGAGAGAGAGAGAGAGGGGAGGGGGGGAGGGAGAGAGAGAGAGAGAGAGCTGCTGCTGTAGCGGTGTAGCAAGGTGCTGCCTCCTGCTGTAGCAGCTTGCAGAGAGGGGGGGGGGGGGGGGGGGGGGGGGGGAGAGAGGGAGGGGAGGGAGGGAGTGGTGTCCTGGTTGATGGGTAAAATATATGCACTTTAATATAAAAAAAGAGTAATAATAACTAATTGTTTACTAACAAGTGTAACGGGATATTAAGTGATAGACTCCCCATGCTAAGAGAGGATCTGACTATAATTAACCTTATTTATTATCCAGGGAGATATGGAGAAAGGGAAAGTTGTCTTAATATAAAAGAATTTTTCCAGGTGCTTCTGCTGAAGCACAGGAAAAGAATTTTTCCAGGTGCTTCTGCTGAAGCACAGGCTCCAAGCAACCGCCTCCACCTCCTCCTCCTCCTCCTCGACGTCCCAATGACAACAGCACAGGATCATTATAGCCACACATACAAGCTGATAATGCAGGGCCATCGCAATTCGCAACACCACCACACGACACAATCGGATGGTGCAGCACCTTCCCAGCTTGACCATGTAGTACTTGGTGAAAGTTCAGAGACGCTAACTGACAATCCCAGCCAGCTTAGCATCTCGCCTCTCCAATAGTTTGTTAACAAGTTTAATAAGTTACTTTATATCAAACTCGTATATATGTTTATGCAACAACAATAACTTTCAAGCCTTTAACCCAATTACTTTTCGAAAAGGCTTCATAAATTAAAAGAAGATTATGCCAGATCGATCACACGTATAATCCTTCTCAACTCATTCTTTACCGAGCAATGTCTTTATTAAGATCTTTAGCATCCATACTCACCAACATCATACATAACCAGATCAAGATAGGTAATTTTCTCACATCATCTCTTTTATAAGTGCTATACGTAGCTTAGTAAGAATATCAATATATGAACAGTTTACATATTACGAATTTTGTTGTATGATTTGTCAACTCCATTTTAAAATCCTGTATACTTTGATGCTTTGAACGGTCATGATACACATGCGATAGGAGTGGAATTTGATGTTCTCAAATGATAGTCTTACCTTCCTCTCTTTAAAGTTTGAGTACCTTGATCCTCAATATATTATCTATCCTACTGTGTAGATGCAATATATGTGTATTAATATGAAATCATAAAGATGGAATTGACTAAGAGCATGAAACTTGATATCTGATGTATCAGTGTATCAGATTTATGGTGCTCAAGACATTAGGTTATCAGTAATATCAACATCTTCTAACATCCAAGAATTCGACCATGACATGTTCAGATTCCTCCATGTAGGAATCTAGACTTGCCATGTTCGCATTCCTCGCAACCCGAAACTAGTTAAATCTCAATAATCTAGTCATATCATGTCCGAATTACTAGCATATTGCCAGAAGATAGAACAGTCCCAGGTTTCCCATGTAAACCAAAAAAATTCAAACTCCATCAGTCTACTGCAGGTAATTATTCATGAAAGAGTGAACGTGTAATTAAAACACAAGCACACTGAAACTTAACAGCTTTTCCCTATCAGAAATTAATAATTTTGCAGTTTGAACACACTTCTCACATTTAGACTTCATATGTTCATCAAAATAAAAAATAACATCTTATCGAGTTAGCAACCTTACATCGATGGAGAATTTATGTAATGTAACCTTGTTAGTGTGCATCTTGAAATCAACTCGCTAACAAGCTATCCAAAATCAAAGATGTGAATATCTCTACATTTTGAAGCTTGAATAAACTTACATTCAGACTTCATATCTCATCTAATAAAAAAAAAAAAAATACAAACATCTAATCAAGCTAGCAAACATGGAATGATGGAGATGTTATGTACTATAACAACCTTAGCTAGTGTGCGTCCCAAAATCAATTTATAATCCAAGCTAAGAAATGCTTGGTACTCATGCAATCAACCCACCGTGCAAAACAAAAAACAGAACACATCCGCTATTTTAATACCATACAGGGATTACAATCCACTTAGTATTCTCAAATTACTTGATCACAGTGACGACAAAACTACATCATAAAAGTTTAGGGATTCACAATTATACCAAATACACCTATAACCCTTTTAAATCAAACTACACTCGGAATTGCCAGCCCGATCACTGGTAATTATAGGAAATACGGACCCCACGTCCATAAAATTTATCATGTAGAACGGTTCTTATATATATTCACACTTACTGCATTTGCTAGAAATTCTTTTAGGGTTGAAACATGTATTCACATTAGTTCAAGCTCTGACATCTTAACATTTTAAACCATTCCATCGATATCAGGAGCAAAAAAAAACTCAACGCTATAAATGTATCCTCCTCGGTTGAAAACCAAACCTCAAGTATTACATATCTTGATATTTTCTAAATAGAAAGTTCCAACCACTTATCTAAAGAAAAATAGATTGGGATCCTAACTAACTGTAAAGTTTTTTCAAACCCTGCATAAAGGCAGGGTCAGGATAACCAATCTTCATGAACATACCAAATTGAATTGCCAGACACAATAGTATGGATTAAGTCTTGTGTTGAGATATTGCTAATCAAGCATGTACAAGACTAATAATGCTAAGGAACCAAGTATGAAAAATCATGTTAAATTTAAACAAGCGTCATTCTGTGCAGCTTTTAGCTGGTATAATCCTTTCAACCATGCTTCTATTAGAGGAACAAGCTATAGTAAAAACCACTTTATCAAATTAGTAAAGGCTCACAAGGTGTAACAAACAAACAAGAAAAAATTCTTAAAACGCATAGCAAAGGAAAAAAAAAAAAAAAAATTATAAAATTACTCTAACTAGAAAGAACTCCAGGCCCATAAAACCTAATTCATGCCGTGTGTTTGAGATGGCCAAAAAGATAGCATGCCTTAACATTCCTTTGAAAAAAAAACAAAAAGGGAAATAACATCTATAGAGCCAATAACTTGATAGCTTGCTAGTTGCTTTGCTCGAGTGAAAAAGCACATTAAGATTGTGCTTGGATGTTAAAGCCAATGTATTTTTAGGGTGTTTTTAGAGCAAGTGTTTGGGAAGTGTTTTGATAGGATGTGTTTTAGGATGTTATGTCTATGGATTTTTGGATATTGAAGACTATATTTGGGAGTTTAGTTTCTCATAGGTTTTCATGGATTTCATAAACATATAAAAGACAAATATACATCGATTTGAGAAAAGAAAGGATGTTGAAGAGGGTTGGAACAATATACGAATTTAAAAAATTATACAACAACACTAAGCTTTTTATCTCAGGCATTTGGGGTAGGCTACATGAACCAAAAAAAGAATCACGCCGGATCGATCACTTTGATAGTCCTTCATTCATTTCTATCAAGTAATATCTCCTCATTTAAACCTCTAGAATCCATATCCCATATTTTTTTTTGTTTTCCCTTCGTTCTTTTAACTTGTCATATATTGATAAACTCTCCTCGTCGAACTGGTACATTTGTAGGCCTACGTTGCACATGACCAAACTATGGTAAGCAATTTTCTCGTATCTTCTCATCGAATGTCATAATATGTATTAATATTTTACGCTGACTGTCACCGGCCTACCACAACCCTCCTCCTTTATCCTGATTTGGAAAGGTAGTGAAAAAATAAATTTTTAAGCACAGCACTAACGGAGTTAAAAAAATGATAAATACTCGAAAAACTCCTATTCAGAGTGTTCTCGAAAACACTCCAAAACATCTATCCAGGAGTTTTGAGGTATTCAAAGAATAAGTCAAAATGCTCCTCCAACAACTCCCAAGCAAGTATTTTTATGAACACCTCATAACTCATACTCCAAAATACCCCAAAACACTAAACTAATCTCCCAAGCATAGCCAAAATACACACGAACTATCTCACAGCTTCAATTAACAAAAAGTACAATATAAATGGGTAAGGACGTATGTTTAAACATGTATTAGATCTAAAGATTACACAACCAGAGCTTGAAGTATAATATTAGTGATGCACGCTAAGTACTAAAGCATCAAACATGAATAGCAAGCGTTACCATCTGAAAAAACAACCTTTTCCATCGCCAAACCCTTGGACCAACCAAATTGCAGACAATTACTATGTTAAAAAAAACAAAGTAATAGTGTCTATTTGAACATTTTGCCCTCACAAAAAGCTCATGTCCCATGAAGCCAATTGGTAACTGATCAGTTGAATATAATAGGCAAATATAGTATATCAATACATAAATAAAGATGCCAAATTTCACAAGTTTTTAGTAAGAGTCTACCAAAGACACATTGCAAACCAAACATTACATATTAAACACTGTGTGCAGTATTAAAAAAAATGGGCTTTAGACATCACAAAATAGTATTAAATTACCTCTCATAGCAATTAATGATAACTCATTATCCAAATCCAACAAAACAGTTTAATTGCAAATAAGTTAATGTAGCAGTAGCACCATTACTAATAAAATGATTTCTTTAACCAGAACGCTATAAACCAAAGCAATCCTAACATAAAACTCATCTCAATCGATCTCCTGGAGCGAAGCGCCGGCGGCAACCTCCTCGGCGGTGAACTTGCCCTTGGCCTTGTCTGCGGCCCTCCCCTTGGCCTTGCGGTCGAGCAGAGCCTTGCGGTCCTTGTCTAGCTTGAGCTTGACGATGACGACCTTCGAGGGGTCGATGCCGACGTTGACCGTGGATCCGTTGACCTTCTCGCGGGTGATACGCTCCACGTGGATGACCCACTTGCGGCGGTAGACCTGGACGACCTTGCCGTCGCGGCCCTTGAAGGTCCCCCTAACGACCTGCACCTCGTCATCCTTTCTCACCGGCACCGACCTCACGTTGTACTTGGCGCGGAGGTCGGCCGACAGCGGGGCGCTCATCAGCACGCGCCGGACGCTGGAGGGGGCCGTGAAGTGGGCCTTCCGGCACTTGCGGCGGGAGCTTGAAACCCTAGGGTTGAACTTCATGGCGGCTGCTGCGGCGGGCGGCGAAGGGAGGGGGTAAACGAGAGGAGAGCTAGGGTTTTGGAGGAAGAGGAGGAGGATTATTTATAGATGATGTGATTTGATCTTGGCCGTTCGTTGATTTGGGAATGAGGCAGTGGACCCGGCCGGTTAAGCGAATTCCATAAATGACAACAGCCGTAGCCCGTCATTTTTGTTGGGCTGGGCCGATTAGACCTTGTTTCTGGATTAAATGGAAGTCTATTAGACTTTGTTTCTTATTATTATACTTGCTTCTCATTGATTTCTTCTGCTTTCAGATGATCCTCTCCAACTTCTGATTGTTCCCTTTTTATATAAATTAATTTTTTTCATAAGTTAATTTCTTTTTAAAAAACCTAGTATTATTTTCGTATCCCTTTCATCGACAACTAGGGCACAGGAGTCATTGATGAGCCTCTTCGCTTGAAGAAAATGAAAATCAAAGAGCACTTGATATCATCCTCCTTGCACAGCTAGGAATGATGATGAGTGAATCCAGTCAACAATTAATAGGATAGGAATTTCATGAATGTCGTGAGTAACTGGCAACTCAAGGAGTAGAGAGAACAATGTTAAGAAAAAAAAAAAAAAAAGGGCTGGCTGTTTGTAAACAATGATGACCCCTAATGATAGATCCTATATTGATTGGTTTAGACGTGCCAAATAAACGCATTCTAGAAGCCTCTGGCAGTTGAATTGGTGATCAGCCGGTAGTATTATGCTTTTGTCATGCCTTAGGAGAGGAGGCAATAAGAGAGTGCATCTGTCATAGAGTACTTCACCACGACAAAGCACGCTCAGTCAATCATCAATCTCCAGTCCAAAGCTGAACAGTACAAAATCCATGTGTCGATCCACTGGCTTCGTCGTACCCTACCTACTTGTCTTTCGCTTGCCCTCCCCAATCTATTCCCACCCACCGCCCTCCCCTCGGTCAATCGTCACTCGACAACTCAGTCTGTCGCGTCAGGCTAGACGATCGAACCCTATTTATTGATTGATCTAATCAGACGCTTGCTTTTTTCCAGTCCAGTACAGCACGGGATCATTACAGCAAGCAACAATATCCCCCTTGCACTTAGATGCGGTCTTTTTCGGTCATCCTCGGAGTAATTGAAGGTGGAGTTGACAGCCGCCTCTGAGGAGATAGTTCCCTACTAGAGAACCGCAGTGACTTGGTTGAGAGGCCCTTCCTACTCAATTTTCCCACGATCTAACTACAGCGGTGTAAATCCATAATTCATCCACTTCTTATATTGATGTAGAGAGGATTGGTTGACGCAATGAACTTCCAATGTCACATCTGATCCTCAAAAAAGTCTGTTCATTTATGTCTCTTCGTTGCAATTATTAGTATTTATATTACTTAATAATTTAAAATCTTTATCTTCCGAATATGGAAAATATGAAGTCAAAGGTAAAAGAGACTTTTCCATAATTGTCTTTCCATAACACAATTTTCGAAAAAAATTTCAAGATTGTCCTCCTAAATTCTCAACTTTGTAATTCTGCTCTCCCTAAATTCTTAATTTTTGGATACGAAATTGTGGTTATGAGAGATGAATAACTCAATAATTATTTGAAAATGATCACATTTTTTTTAGCTTGGATAACATATTCTCTTTATTTTATTTTAAACTCCTAACAAAACTCATTTTCTTGGTGTCAATCCCTTTGAAATCTACATTTTCCTACATGTGCGGTATAGGTACACACATCTGTTTTGCTTGTCTTATCATTTTCGAATTGCATCAATAATTATTAAAAAAACAAAAACTCTATACAATATTATAAATATATACCTTATGAAATAGACATTTATGTTAATATTGTGATGTCATAAACTCCAGGCAACATCCAAATAAGGGACTGACGAGACCTTTAGGTCCAACACATGCAGATGGTAGTGAACACGTCCACGAATCAAATTTTAAGTATGCCTATATACGATTTTGAATTAAAAAAGAAATTTTTATTTTTCTAATTTAAAAAATTGTAAAATTAGCCTGTAAATGTGTCCATTATCATCTCTATATGCTTCAGAGGCGATCGACAATCATCAACTTTGGGAACCATTCTTTGGGGAAATTCAATTTGCGCATTGCATTTACTCTCGACGCCCTGAATACTCTTTACACCAAACTCCTATTTTGAAATACTATCATTTTACTTTCTGTGCCCAAATTTTTTTCCAAAATACCCCTTCTCAAATATTTTGATCGGGTATTAATACCCAACCAAGAAATGTGCTGGCCGGGTATTAAAACCCGACCAGCAAGCAAAGTCTCCTCCATAAAAGAAAACTAATTAATGATAAATTTCAAATAAATATGCATAAAATCTAAAAAAAATTCAAATCGTATTTTAGATTTGTTTTCTGACACCAATTACGTATTGAAATTTTCTATTTGCATAAAAAAACTCAAACTCAAATTCCAAATCCAAATTTCACTCAGTAAAATCAAAGAATTTAAAATTTTTTTAATCTTTTCAGGAACGTTAGTGTAAGAAATTTTAAGGGGTCAAGAAATTAAATTATTGATTTTGTAGGAGATGTGTTTTTATTAAATAAAAAAAAATTATTTAGGATTTTAGAGAGAAAATAGAGGAGGAAGACGATGAGTCGTAATTCCAAATTTTAAGAAGTTTTAGTTTGGAATTTATAAGGATAATTTAGTCAAAAAAATAATGACAAACTTGTAATTATTTATAAGTTTTAAAACCGTACGTCAAAGAGTAAAATGCCGGGTGCAAATAGAATTTCTCCATTCAGAGATGGAAAATTTGCTCAGGGTTTTGCCATTCAGATCCGATGTCTTTCACCGAAAAGCCTGTAGCAGCACTTTCTGGAGTACTTCAATCAGCAATCAGCAGCATAACTGTAGGCTATTCAAATCTCTAGAATCTGCTGCTACCAGCTTCTCAAACACACTTCTGTAGAAAAATAAATCATTCAAAGTCGAAAATAATAGATCACCTGGGCTAATAAAACAAACACAAAAAGAAGCTTAAAAATTTTATTTAGTTGTCAGAGACAGCAGAGATTTTATCAATTCATCCAATTGGCCAACAAAATATTTTGCAAAAAATACAACTGGAAACAATAGCAAAAATACAACTGGAAAAATTATTGCCAATTCGAACTAACAGGGGGCTTACTTTGCACAAAAAAATCTGCCATGAATATTGATGGCATTTCAGCTAAATGCGCACCATATTTTACTAGTGAGCACCAATGTTTAAAATAGCAATAACGGTAATTTAACGTTTTGTCTCTATTAAATTATGTCGCATATAATGTAATGCATTATACACATAATGCATAACGTAGGTTATACAATTTCATATTAAATAAATATAAAATATATAAAATAATTTTAATAAATTAGAATATAAATATAAAATATCTAAAAAAAATATAAAACCATTTTATAATCATAATCTATTCTAATTTTAAATTTTACAATAATTTTCATATTTATCTTAATAAATTATATTTATCTTCATAAATTATATTAAGTTTGCAACCATAATTCCAATCATCATTTAAACAAGAAAAAAATATTTCAAATTTTCATTTTAGTTCCAGTTATTATCATTGTTGTAATTTATATTTTGTAATATTCAATTTATCTTGTTGATTTCAGTTCAGTTAAAAATTCAATATAATCAACAAGTAAAATATTTCAGGAATCGGAGAGAAATTACAAGTGAACAAGAAAACAATCGCAAATTAACAAGTTAGTAATTCCATAATCAATCAAATAAGTCAATAACTAATTAAATAATAAAATTACAACAATTCACTAATAATTAAAATAATAATCAACAACAATATAGAAATTACTAAAAGATAAATATAAATAACATAACGTAATTTAACGTAAAATAACGTAAAAAACATACTATTACGATGCATTGAGTTATTTCTGGTTGTTACGTAGCGCCGGAGTTCCGTTAGGTTACGTAATGCAATATAACGAGTTACGTAACGCGTTATTTTCAACATTGGTCCATTACCATTTTCCCCAATGTTGTAAATCATTTTACTAGTTCTCACTAGTAAAATGTGGTGCGCATTTAGAATTTCCCAAAATTAGTATTTCAGATGCAAGAAAAATACTTGACTCCTATATTCCCCACGTTAGAGCCCATGACCCCCCTCGCGAATTTTCAAAATCTATGCTGGCAGGGCTCCCTGAATCTTTTTAGTCTTGGCCTTCAACCGCTCCATGAACTGTGGATGATTAGCTCTGAGTCGATCTTTGACATGAGCATTCCTTGCTTCCTCCACTAATTTGTCGGCCTTCATCGCGTCTTCTATCAGAGAGTACAAGGTCCTCAGACAATCCTTCCTGTTCTCCTCACGGTGTTCGAATCTTGCAAAATAGAAAAAGATTCATATTTTACACTTCACCCATGTTTTAGTGTTCTCAAGTCCGAAGCAGGAGCGTCTATCTTGAAGAACTGAAACAGAAAATTCAACATACCTCTCGCTGGTGATCGTCAGCTCATCTCTACCAGAATGATACCGCTTTCCAACTACTTCCCGCAGTCGGCGGTACGCGAACCGAGAAAGCCCTTGCTCTTTAACAGTCACCGAGAGTTTAACTTTTCTATTCTTTGGGTGCCACGCATCACCGCCGGGAGCAAACACAACGCGTGATTCCCACCTCAGAATTGGTCCCTCGCCCGGTGGATCATCCAGTTCAGCAAGTCCATCCTCTTCAGGGGGCTGCTCTGCTTCCATCAGCTCAGCACATTCCACCACCGCTTGATCTTCGAACTCCTTGAATAGATTCATAAGCTTTCTCAGGTTCTATCTCTCCTCTTTCACACATGTCACCAAACTCGTTAAACTTGGCCTCGATCTTCTTCTTTATCTCATCTGAAAGCATGTTATGCAGACTAAAAACAAGTAATCAAAGAAAAGAAAGAGATTCAAATACAAAAACTGGGACTACAGAATATTAGAAGTTCAATTGCAAAGACTTGGATTAGAAATTGACTAAATAATGGAATTCACCAAAATGTTGACGATGCCAATAAAAGCAACATCGATAAGAACCATAAAATAACAAATGCATAGGGAGACAAATACAAACTCAGTTTCATCACTGTAGGGTTAAATTTACGTTTAAGAGGAGAAAAAAAAGACCATGATAAATAAAAGATACCAATTATTCCAATTAGATTATTCTCTAAAGGTGGCCAGGGTTTACAAGCAGTAGCAAGAAAAATGTAGGTTCTTCCTTGTAAGCTAAAACTCACCAACTACAGAATGCAGTTATCAAAGCAGTGAAAAATCAGCAAAGGAAACTCGAGCAATTCATCTCAAAATATGTAATATTACTTTAGGAAACCTGTGTCGAGGAATGAGCATCTTGTTAATATAGATGGTCAAGAGGTACCAGGTTCTGGCCATTTTTGGCTATTTAGGATCAAGCATTGGTCAAGATGGTGACGTCGAGGAAGATGTGGTTCATAAAATGAAAGCAAGCTGATTAAAGTGGACATGTACTAATGTTAGGGAACTTCTAAAAGAAAACTATAAAGCCAACAATACTTTTTTGGACTGAAATGTCACACAATTACGAAAGAAATCTAAAATAATAAGTACAGCATAAAGGAGACTACTAACATGGATGGATAAGAAACGAATATTATCCATTAGAAGTAAGAGATTGTTCATATGGAAAAATAAAATTAAGTGAAAATCGATTCAGAAGTGGGCTTTTGCATGTGGAAAATGAGCCCAACAAGTATGCCGGTTAGAAGTGATGGAATTCTAGCTGGTGGAGAAATAAGGATTGAAGGCAAGTCTAAGAGAACTTGGATGAAAGCAATTAGCAAAAAGATATGATAGGCAGTTGATTTTACAGAGATGATCCATAACAGATCTGAATGGAAAGAAAAGATAGTATGCAGCCAATCCACGTTTTAGAGATAGAGCCTTTGTTGTTGTTGCAGTCTGTAAACTACATTGGTACGTTGTTTCTAACTCTCTATTCCCTTCATTTCAACCATTAAAAAGATATAACAAGTATCATCTAGATAGCAAATCTAAAATTTCAGATCAGAGGATCAAATTCGTGGGTCATATTGGGTTTATGTCACTCCATTAATTTTATTTTCAGCAGTTTCAGCAAATTTTAATGATTTGATGGTTCGGTAAAATAAAAAAACATAATTAGCATAACACAATAATACAGATTGGATAAAAAAGCTAGACACCAACTTAACATATTATACAGTTTCATGAGGATAAGGTTGATCTAAGCAAATTCATAAAGCCATGACCTCCCCTACAACTTAAAGCACATTAACAAAAACAAGTTAAAGACCAATGAGCCTTGTCTCTAGCGGTATCATCCCTCTCTAATTTATGAGTGGCTCCAAGTTCGATTCCTGTTTGAGGACTCAATTTGAGTAAAGTCGCAAAAAACTGTGTGGGTGTGAGTTTGACTACCAAAGAAATTAAAAAAAAAAATTAAGAATTTAAATGAAAAAACCATAATTAGATTAGCAACACAAAAATAATTACAGATTGAATAAAAGAAGCTAGAAACCAATTACACACATTATACAGTTTCATGCGGATAAGGTTGATCTAAGCAAGTTCTTCAAGCCGTGAGTTTCCTTTCAACTTAAAGCACATTAACAATGACAAGTTAAGAAACATTCACGCAAAGATGTGTAATCTGTTCTTTAAAACATATTCACAAGGCAAAAGGGAAATACAAAACTACTCTAGTAAAAGGGCCAAACGAGCAAATAAAATTAAAATGAATCAGACAGCCAACAACAACAACTAAGCCTTTTATCCCAAGTACTTGGGGTAGGCTACAGAACCAAAAAAGAATCACGATGGATCAATCACGTTGATAGTCCTTCTCCATTCATTTCTATCAAGTAATATTTCCTCATTTAGACCTCTAGAAAAAATGAATCAGACAGCCATTAAAGTAAAAAATTTAATGAATTGGACTCCCATTCTTGTGTGCAGGGTCAAGGGTAAATGAATTACAGGGATAACAGAGAATGCTCAACTAGATGGAAAACAAGAAATAAAGTTTTTTGGTTAAGTTCAGTACTTCACCTTTTGTGGCCAGATTCAGAGGTGGAAACTGAATCAAAATGCAAAAATATATGAGCAATGTTTAGGCCAAATTCTAAAATCAACACTAAAGATTGACACATGGGTTACTATATAAAATGCTAAATACATTAACATCCATACTGAAGAAAAATAGGCTTACATAAAAGGACCATCACAGTGATTCAAAATATAGGGGATATGAAAGATCATGACCACTTTTTCTTACACATCAACAAGAATCATGTGTGATACACATGATAGAAAGCAATAATTTTGAAAATGCACACGAATAATATAGAAACAGAAAAAAAAAATTCTTATTATAGCATGAATAATAAGAATTATTATTTTGTTCTACAAAATTCATCATCAAACACGTACTTTTTGGTTAAGCACAGTTTTAGGTCATAGAGAATACATGATAAAGATCTAGTAAGCATAAGGCATTGGGATTGGGTGGGGGTGTTGGCGGGGTTTAGTTTGATGTTGATAGCTAAGCATCTATTCTCTAAATCTTCCATATTTTCAAAATTTAACCCCAAATCATCATTTTTTCTGATTTACCCCCGCATCTTAACAGATGCATTATTCTGCCCCTAGAGATAGGGGCTGTTAGACTTATAATAGGCCAAGGGCAACCAGTCTCTCCCACCCTTCCTTCCTCAGTGAGAGAGAGGTAAGTCGCGATTAGGACTAAATTAAATTAAGCAAAGGGTAATTTAGTCACAAATTGAAATAATTAATCCATTTGACAGAAAAAGAAGGAATATTCTAGTTTGATTCTCCAACAATGAGAGAGGATAGTAAGCTAATCAGCTTTTTGTAACTTGGAGGGTTAATTAGGAAAAATTGTGATTTATGTAAGTTAAATATGAGGAAAAACACTCTAAAATAATCCTAAACTGATTCAGCATGCAGGTGAAATTGCAATAATAAACTGCAAAAATGAAAAAATAAGTAATAACATCAAAAGAAAACCAGGAATAAACTGTTTCAAATGCAGCTGCAATTGATTAGCAGTCCACATGTTCAAGGGTCTAACTTCAACATTGCACTGACAGGTACAATGACAAATGAGAAACCACAAACATGACTCCTGCTTGTGGCAGTAGTTTTAAATGCAACCACGATTGATTCTAACCAGTAGCCATAGCCATGTCACTGTGATCACAATCAGAGGTCATATAAGTCACCCCAACCAAGCCACCAGTTAGAATAAAGTTGTGAAATGATACCAAGATCAGTGCACCTTGGATGTGGCAGAAGGCAGTCATGTACATATTCCATCAATTTAAAATGATCTTTAGAGAAAGTAATCAGCCCATCAATTAAATAGGTTACTATATCCTCTAAGATCTCAAGCATTGTTGAAAATAACACGTTATGAAACCCATTACATTGCGTTACAGAACCTAACGGAACTCGAACGCTACGTAACAACTGAAAATAACTCAGTGCACCGTAACAATACGTTTTTTATGTTATTTTTCGTTATATTACGTAACGATACGTTAAGTTACGTTATGTTACGTTATTTACAATTATTTTTTTAGTAATTTCTATATAGTTGATGATTATTATTTTGTTTATTAGCGAATTGATGTAATTTTCTTAATTAGTTGTTGGCTTGTTTGATTACTTGTGGAATTGCTAATTTGTTAACTTGCGATTATTTCCTTATTTACTTGTAGTAATTCTTCTTCGGTTGTGGAAATATTTTACTTATTGATTTTCTTGAATTTTTAACTGAACTGATATCAACAATTACAAATAAAATGAATTGAACATTACAAAATATAAGTTACAATAATAACAATAACTGGAATTGAAATAAAAAATTAAAATCTTATTTTCTTGTTTAAATGATGATTTGAATTATGGTTGGAGACTTAATATAATTTATGAAGATAAATATGAAAATTATTGTAAAACTTAATATAAAACTAGAATAAATTATATATTACAAAATAGTTTTATATTCTTTTTTTAGGTATTTTAAATTTATTTTTGAATTTACAAAAAATATTTTATATAACTTTATATTTATTTTTAATTAAATAAATAGGAAATTGCATAACCTACATTGTACGTTACTTTATATACGACATAACCTAACAGAGACAAAACATTACGTTATCATTAACGCTATTTTAAATATTGATCTCAAGAACATATGGGCTATGGAATACTGAAAAGAAAGTGAATAGTGCAAACTCAAAGCTTGGGCCAAATTTTACTTGTATAACATCTTGGATTTATCTACAAATTTTAGCTCGTAAAAAGAACTCTTCACCGATCAACAGTGTTTTAAATACCGGCCGATATACCGGTATATCGGCCGGTATATCGGTAATTATGAAGAAACGAGACGATATGGGCATTTTTTTACCGTGTATCGTTTTGGACCGGTATGCGCCGATATATCGGCCACGTGGCGATATATCGGCCGGTACCGAGATGTCAAATATCGGCCGGTATTGGATAATATCGGTTATTGGGTTTTGGTTACGGGTTAAACACGTTAACCCGTTAAGATCCGACCCGTTAAGCAATAAAACGGGTCGGGAGGAAGAAAAATCTTATTATTTTTCGCGTTTTCTCTCTCTTTCTCTTTCTCTCCCGGCGATTTCTCTCTTTCCCTCCTTGCGACAAAAATCCTAACCCCAAATTTTCCCAAATCAGCCGAAAATCCCTCTCCGATTCTTCTTCTTCCACTCTCTGGCTCTCTCTCTCGTCCTCTCCCCGCGTTCATCGGCCGATCGAGCTGAACGGCCCGAACCCTAATCTTAATTTTCCAATCCATCTAAAAATCTCTCGTGTTCTTTCTATCTTTCTTCTCCGCTCTTCGATAGCTCTTCTCCTACTCTGCGAGTTTTCGAAGGGTGCTCGTCGTTCTCCAGTGGGGCAGTCGCCGCCGGCCAGGTAAGTTTAGTTTGTTTTTTTAATGTTAATTTGATTTAGAGTTATAAAGTTCGTCAATTTCTTTTATAATTGTGCTATTTAGGTTTAATTGATTGCGATTTATGTTAGATTTTTTTTGGGTGTAATTTGAAGGGAATTGCTAAGTTGGGAGGGCAGTATATCGGCGGGTAGCCTACAGTGAATTCTTGAATCACTGATTCACACTGAATCAGTGATTCGGTTCACTGATTCACACTGAATCAGTGAATCGAATCGCTGATTCAGTGTGAATCAGTGATTCAATAAATGATTTTGTGTGTATGAGTTTCATGCTAGATAAAATTTATAAATTTGAGTATTTACTCTTTATATGTATTCACTATTGTTGCAGATTCACTGTTTCATGCTAGATTCACTGTTGTTGCAGATTATAATTTCTTTAATTATGTCTTAAACATGGTGGGTATAGTGAATGTAGTAGCATATTCAATTTAATATAATTTTCATAATATAGATGCAAATTGATGTGAAATAATATAAGTTTAGTTTTGTTCACTGATTCTTTAATTTTCTTTAAAGTTTCTAGCATGTTTTAAAGGACAATGTTGTAATTTTATCAATTATATCACTTATGTATTATAAAAACACTTTTCTTTTATCTTGAAAACTTATTTTTCTTAATTTTATGATTGCATGTCGCTCTGTGCATATGCGAACCTTCTAAACGGTATCTACAAATTCGTAAGTTGAATGTAAATAAGCCAATGTAAGTACTATAAACTTATTTTATGTGTTTTATTATGTTCTATATAGCCAATTATATGATTATTCTTTAACTGGTATGACACCGATATGACACTCCGGTATTTATGGTCATATCGCGATATCTCGCCCGGTATCCGGTAACCGGTATGTAATTTGCTGACCGGTACGAGACCGGTATCCGATATTTAGAACACTGCCGATCAATACAAATTATCAGGTAGCATGTACATGGAATACGACTGTGTATGCCTATGGAGGCACAGCGTGTCCAAATATGCCTTTTTACCAATTTACTAAGTAATAACTAGAAACATCATAACATCTATCTTATGAAGATAAAGCACAAGCCACACCTTTTTGCACCCTTGACATGAAATTGAAATAGATCAGTGCAGTCAAATCCTATTTTAAAGTTTTTATGACATCTGTCTTCCATCTCACCTTAAGAAGCTGTTGTCTGCTGGACCATGTTAAGAGGAGAGCTGAACATTATGCAACAAATGCTCAGGATTAGAACCGTATAAAAGCAGTCATTTGTGATTCTAAAATTCTGATATATTTCTCATTTCCAGCTCCTTGTTTGCCTATTCACCAAGTATAAGGTTACTAAGTTGATCTCCACCAAGTATCACACTTATCTACAGATGGTCTACCCAGTGCTTTAAATATCGCGGCCGATATTGCATTTTTGAATACAAAACACAATGATATAAGCAGTTTTATAGCGTTTAGCATTTTTTAAAAAATAACAGCACAATAGTGGGTCCAATCCGATATTGCAGCCGCAATATTGGACGCAAAATAGCGATCGAATAACCCAAAATCGGCTGAATTTAATTTGTGACTTCTCAACTCATGGTTTTACTTGGATGTTGTTTGGACTATCAGTTTGTGATTTTAATTTGAACTTGTGGATATGAAATGAATATGTGATATTTAATTATTTATTCTTTCTCCTTTCATTTCGTAAAATTTTAAATATTTATTGATTCATTTTCATTTTTGTATGATCTATCATTTACAAAAATTCTACAATTGGCTAATGGTTATAGATTCATCGACTAAATGTAAATATTGTCATATCCTAAACTTGTGTATGTGTGTGTGTGTGTATGTGTGTGTGTGTGTGTGTGTGTGTATATATATATATATATATATATATATATATATATATATATATATATATATATATATGATACTTTATGTGGCTTTTTATGATGTATGCAAGAATTATCTTATTCTTTTCTATGATATATAAATTTATATTTACAATTTGATATTGACATCCAATATATAGCAGTAATATTTTTTTACAACGATAACTGCTATAAAATTTTTCAATCAGATATATCTGCTATAGCCGATATTTAAAACCTTGGGTCTACCAAAGAACAAAATTTCTTTGTTGTTATCTGCACAAAGAGTGATTTTCAGTTTCCACAACCTTTATTGGTCTCCCACCAACTATGAGACCGAAGTGCAAAATCCAACAAAGTGGCAACACCATGAAAAAATTTTCAGTCAAAGAAATGAAGATAAAACATCAATGGAACTTTTGATAACTTCTATAATCGTTTTAAAATCATAGGCCTTATACTTCTAAATTGTGTAATCGAAGTTTTGTAAACCAGCAATTGCGAAAAAGGATAACCTGTTGCACCTTACAAGACTAGGATATAATATTACAAAAACCAGATCAACATGAGCCAGGCCACTATCACATCCTGTATTCCCACATTGATATATTTCCTTCGAACTGTTAGTTTCCCTCCAAACTTGTCCGAGTTAAAACGACAGCGATCAACAGATAATATAACTTGGATATATAAATAAGAAGTAAACCATAAGAGGAGTTGAATGCAGCTAGCCAACATCCAAACAACCTCAAGTTCTTCTAGTTCTAGAGATGCTAACTTCGTCCTGGCACCTTCAATATGGGATATAATGTTATTGTGCTTGTTTACATAATTAAAGTAGCAAGATCTATGTATTCATGCAATTTAACTGCATATACAAGAAATGGCACACACACAACGCATGCACGCGTGTGCATGCGAACACATATGCACACACACGCACACCCTTTCAACATGGTATATAATGTTTCTGTGCTTGTTTACATAATTAACTTAGCAAGAACTATGTGAACTATGTATTCATGTAATTTAGCTGCACATACGAGAAATGGATGTGTGTGTGCGTGCACGCGTTTGTGTGTGTGTGTGTGTGTTTATGTATGAGTATAAAGCACGCAGATTGACTAAGGGATGAAAAAAAAACTCATATCAAACACTTACAGCACATGAAAAGCAAAAGGACATAAAAGAATGAAGTATTGATACTAATTTCCAAGAAGACTGCTATAGCTCATAGTCCATTTTTTGCAGTTATATTAGTGAAGACATTTTAGACAACTTAAGATCATTATAAATCATAAGCACTCAGATTGACTAAGGGTTAAACATAAAGCTAATATCGAAAACTTATAGCACATGAAAAACAAGAGGACAAAAAAGAATGAAGTATTGATACTAGTTTCCTAGAAGACTGCTATTGCGATAGTCCATTTTTTGAAATTATATTAGTACAGACAATTTAGACATCTTAAGATCATTATAAATCACGCTATATCAGAATGGTAACCAACAATCAGACTGTTACACAGAGAGGTAAGACTGTAAGGGAAAAGTATTTATGATTTCAAATATGTGATGTGTTTCTAATTTCTAAATCATTTTTGGGGTATTTACAAATCTGTCCCTTAAATCTTTATAAATTATAATTTAGTCCCCAAAATCTTCATATTTAGGATTTAGTCTCCCAAATCCTTTAAGTTACTACAATTTAGTCTCTCTATTAGTTCTTCCGTCAAAAAAAACGGTGGATTCTAATTTTAATATGTTTTAGATGAAGAAGTGACTGAAATACCCTGCCTCCAAAGTTAATTCCTCTTATCCCAATTTCACTTCAGAAATACAAACTCTAGATTTTTCCATCTGATCCCCAATTTCACTTCTAAGGAACGAAGCGAAGGGTCAACTGAAGATCGGTGGGGTGGAGCGAAGCGAAGGGGCTGGAGGCGAAGTTTGAGGCAAAGGGCAAAGCTTGAGCCTTGCTTGAACGAAGCAAAGCAGCTCAAGATCGGTGGGGTGGAGCGAAGAGAAGGGGCTGGAGGCGAAGCTTGAGGCGAAGGGCTCAAGTTTGAGGCGAAGCTTGAGCCTTGCTTGGACGAAGCGAAGCGGCTCAAGATCGGTGCGGTGGAGCGAAGCGAAGGGGCTGGAGGCGAAGCTTGAGGCGCTGAAGATCGGCAGAGCGGCGACCGGCGGAGCTTGAGGCAGCCAATCTACGTGGGATTAGAGGCGAACAAGGTTTTTGAAGCCAGATTTCTACAAGGTAAGTGTAGTTAGGGTTTTTGAAGCTAGATTTGTGTTAATTATTATTTGACAAGAAAAATGGGCTGGTTCTTCCTTTTAGTCCAAGTTTTGTGCCAGTGAGACCTCGCTTTAGCTAATTTTAGTCTAAGTTTTGTGTTTCTTCCTTTTTTTCTCTTTTGGAGGAAGAAGGCAGCAGGAGAGGTTGGGGGTGGGATGGGGTTGTGGGTGGGCGGCCTCAAGTTCAAGACTCGAATGCATGTTAACAAGGGTTTTTATTCAGTTTATTGAGCATAATTAATTGTTTAGTTTTTTACTGTTCAGTTAGTAGTTTGTATTTTATGATGCACCATTAAATTACTAGTTTGTATTTTTTTATAGAAATTATTGTTTTATTTTGTAGAATGGGGTATTTACTAGTTTGTCCCTCAAATCTTTATATATTATAATTTAGTCCCCCAAATCTTCATATTTAGGATTTAGTCCCCCAAATCTCCTAAGTTACTACAATTTAGTCCCCCTCCTCAAATCCTCCAAAATTTTGACCTGATATCACCATTTTATCCCTCATTATTCATTCTTTCTCTTCCTCCTCTTTTCCTCCTCTCTTCTCATTTTCTTCATTATTCCTCCTCTCTTCTCCTTCTCTCTTCCTCCTCTCTTCTCCCAATGAAGAAAAGAGAAGGAAGAGAAAAGGAAGAGAGAAGAAGAAGAGAGGAGGAATAATGAAGAAAAGGAGAAGAGAGGAGGAGAAGAGATGAGGAAGAGAAAGAATAAATAAGGAAGGGTAAAATAGTAATATCAGGTCAAAAATTTGGGGGATTTTGGAAGAGGGATTAAATTGTAGTAACTTAGGAGATTTGGGGGGACTAAATCCTAAATATGAAGATTTGGGGGACTAAATCATAATATATAAAGATTTGAGGGACAAACCAGTAAATACCCCTTTGTAGAATGGATGCCGGTATTGTTGAAGTGATTTTACGCTACAATGGTTATTGGAAAATAATTCCTAGAACAGACCGGAAAAAATATAAGCGTGGGAATCAAAAAATAATTAGAGTTGACGTTAATAAAATAACACTGAGAAGTTTTGGACAACAGATTGCCCAGTTCCTTCCTATAGCTCGAGGGTATTTATTGAATATTTCATACACTATTCCAAATACAAACCCTCAATTATTCGGGTCCATCAAAATAAATTTAGATTTTATTCAAGTATTGAGGGAACATCTACATAGAAAGAAAGTTGAGATGTTCTTGGTGCTAGAAGAGGGAAATAGAAGAAGAGGAGATAGTGAAGTTGATGATGATAGATTTGTTTCGTGGGATGATATTTTGGTTGAGGATATAGAAGAACATCATGTGGGTAATGATGGCCTTAGTTGTGATGCAGGAGATGATGGGTGTAGTAATGAGGGTTGGTGTGAACCTGTGATTGTCCAAAATGAAGAAAGAGCTGAGGATGATGCAGATGAAATTTATGCAGAAAACGGCTACCATTCATTTCATAACTCAGAATCCGAAAATTCTAGTTGTAGTGATATAGAGAGTAGTGAGGGTCCTACATACACAATGGATGTCGAAAATCCAAAAATAACTTTGGGAAAAAAATTCAAAGATATAACTGAGCTCACATTTTATCTGAGATAATATAACATAAAGTCTAACTTCAATTACAAGACCCAAAATAACGATTCAATTCGTTTTGTTGCATGTTGTGTTGCAGAGAATTGCCCGTGGAGAGTTCGGGCTAAGAGATTACGTGATAGGAAGAGTATGGACATTTCAAAAATTGGTGGTAACCACACTTGTATGGGTGTCAACAAGTGTTTGAACACTCAGGCAAATTCAAGCTGGATTGCACAAACTATTCTATGGGAGGTCAAGTCAAATCCAAACATCTCACCTAGGGAGATCATAAACACAGTACATAACAAATACTAATTAAAGTTAGCATACCATATGGTTTGGAGAGGCAGAGAGCAGGCAAGGGAGAGTATTTTTGGCAATATAGACAAAAACTATGACTATGCAGTGAGTCTACGTTTAGAGTTGGTGAGGAGAAATCCTGAATCTCATATTGATTTATTGACTGACTCTGACAGGAGTTTTCTGAGGATATTTGTTTGCTTTAAAACTTGCATTGATGGATTTAGATTGGGTTGCAGGGCTCTAATTGGCCTTGACGGTTGCCATCTCAGGGCCAAGTATCTCGGCATGTTGCTCTCTGCAACGGCACTCGATGGGAATAATGGTTTATTTTCTATTGCATTTGCAGTTGTTGAGGGAGAAAGTGGTGATACATGGCACTGATTTGTGAAGAATTTGCAAACAACATTTCAGGGAGACTTACGTGGAGTATCTTTAATCTCTGATCAGGAGAAGGGGCTGCAGGAGGCAGTTAATATATTATTGCCTGACAATGATCACAGAGTGTGCATGAGACATTTATGGAAAGTTTTCAAGAAGAATTTTTCAGAAGATTTCTTTAAGCAAACTGTGTGGGATGCAGCTAGATCATATACAAGTTTTGAGTATGATATATATATGGCAAAGTTGAAGGGGTTTCAGAGCCAGTTTGGAAGTATTTGAAAGAGAGAAGGCAGATGTGGTCAAGGAGTCAGTTTTCATATTCTTCGGGGTGCCACTACATAACTAACAACCTGTCAGAATCCTTCAACTCATGAATTCTAGATGCACGAAGCCTACCAGCTGTGGATCTAGTTGACAAACTACGACAGAAAATGATGCTGAAGATGAATACGAGGACTTCTGGGGTAAAATGGAAAGGGAAGCTAGTAACATATGCTGATAGATACTGTCAAGATATTAGTAAGAAACTTGGTTCTTTCGAAGTGCGCCACTCAAGGGAGTTTGAGGCAGAAATTGAAGATGAAACAACAAGGAGGACCTTAAATATTAGAGAGAAAACTTGCTCGCATAACCAATGGCAGTTGTCTAGTTTACCATGCATACATATAGCTAATTACATTGGTACAATCAGAAATGCTAGGTGGGAGCAGTACTGTGCTGATTATTTCACAATCCACAAGTATGTATTGAATAAATTTAGAGTTAATTCACATTTTAAATTCATATTTCGTATGCAAACTAACAAAGAATTCACTTTTTGCAGGTACAGGCTTGCATATACAAAACCAATTGCACCACTTCCATCAAAAGACCAATGGATTTCTATTGACAAGGGCTACATAATTGGACCACCTAATATAAAGAGATCTAGAGGAAGATCTAAGAAGAAAAGAATATAGCCCAAGGAGGGAGATGATAGGTCAGAATTCAGCTTGTCAAAAAGGATTCACAAATGCACCAAATGTCAATGATATGACCATCACAAAAACACATGCAAGCAGCCACTTCACACTTCTGGAAGTGAGGAGGTTGCCTCTTCTATTGGAGCTTCACAAACTCCTTCAAGGTATGGTGCGTAAAAAGAAATTAGAGTTATAAGTTATGACTATATTATTATTGCCTGTGCATGTCCCTAATAGTGTTGCAACTAGGTCTTGTACTGCAGCGTCAAAAAGGAGGAGATTCGGGCCTACTAGGGATGGGGGTCATTTCCAAGGAGTTCAAGGAGAGTCGGCACCATCTATTCCTGCTTCTCTAAGGTTCGAGTATTTCATAGCATATACTTTATACACTTATGCTTTCGAATTATACATGTTACGTGAATTTATATTTTACTATAGACACAAAAGAAACTCCCAATTAGAGGAAGGGGTGTACACCAAATTACTGAACATGTACAACCACATGCACGGGAGATTCACAGCCACATGCACACGCAGATGCACAGCCACATGCAGGACAATCTCCGCAGCTACTGACATGGATAGGAGTTAGAGATAGGCCTATGCAAGATCCAAATGTGTAAGTAAATTGTTAGCTTCAAATTTATTGTTTAAAGCATATCATTTCTTGATTCAAATGTATATATTACAGTGTAACTCTGAGATTCAAGAGAAAAGTTATAGTACTCAGGCGTCACTTAAGTGCAGTTGCACGTGAAAATAGCCAAACATTCGTTTCACTTGGTGAAGGAAGTTTTGCTCCACCATCTCAAACGCAACAATCGCAAACAACTCCCCGAGATGCAGAATAAGAGAAAAATTTGTCAAAAAATTATGTTGCAAAAAATTGAAAAACTGAAAAATTTGTGGTAATGAGCTCTGTTATTGAAAATATTTGTAATTTGAAAATATTTGTAATTTGAAACTGTGTTGAGCTCTGTGTTGTGATTTGAAACTATGGTAAGATGCAGAAACAATTGAAAAATTTGTTGCAAAACTGTGTTGTGATTTGAAAATATTTGTAATGAGCTCTGTTATGAACAGTTTCTTGATACATTATTGAACAACTTGTTATTTATCTATTGAGATATGGATGCATTTGTCAAAATAGATATGTGGCCCCTAATTGATGTCAAATTTGTCAAATGTGTAATGGTTTTATTGCATGTGATATGAATACATATGTCAGGATTGATGTCAAATTTGAAGTGTCTAGAAGTTGTTCTCAGGACTGAGAGCTTGTTCTCTGGACTGAGAACAACTTCTCAGTCCTGAGAACTACTTGGATAGAGAGAGAGAAGAATAGAATTTCTTGACTATATGATAATAAACATCTTCTCTGTAAATTTCTTGGCTATATGATAATTAACATGCTCTCTAAAAGTAAATGGATTTCTATTCGATAAATTCATTTCTAGGTTTAATACATTTAGTAAAGAATAATACATTTGGTCTCAATATAAAGAGGGAGAACCCAATAAATGAAAACAGAGAAAAGAGAAGAACAATGGAGAAACCCAATAAAAACTGAGAAGAGAGAAGGAACAAGAAAGGCGGAATTGAGTAAAGGAAATCAAGAGTAAAACGGGAAAATCAGGCCAAAATATAAACTGGCCTAAAAGAAGTTAGGCAGGGGGACTAAATTGTAGTAATTTAAAGGATTTTGGGGACTAAATCATAAATATGAAGATTTTGGGGACTAAATTATAATTTATAAAGATTTAAGAGACGGATCTGTAAATACCCCATCATTTTTTTATTCACAGCGTTTGTAAAAGTTTAATATCCACTAGTTGATTAGAGTAAAACAAAGTAAACCAATACTCATAATCATAACAGGGCAGACATGTGCAAATATCTGCCACTAAAATGTCCTTCATTTTGGACCTCTCCAACTGTTTTAATCATGACTCATGAGACTGAAATATGAACCCCATATTCAGCACATTCTTACATAAAGGGTACAGGATTATACTAGATTAAGCAAAGCAGCTCATCTAGGTCCTAGCAAAGGCAAGCATTGAAACACCTAATTATGAGAAGATGATTCCACATAAAAATTGTATCTACCAAAATGATTCCAAGTTGATTTGTACTTTCTGCTTACATTCACTACTTCCAAGATTAAACCAAAATTTCATTACTTGCAGAAAGCATAACAGAACCAAGCATGAGTCCAGACAGTAAGGCAACAACCAGCCTACCAAGATGTTGAACTTTGTGATTTTGTATTTTTAAAATATGCTTTCGAGTTCGCCTATGTTCTTATTCCACTAATAAGAAAGAGATCAAAATCTTTTCGAAATTAGTGTGAACTTCAAATATTTAAAAACAAAGAAGATTTTAAAAATAATGAGAGAATAATCATTTTCTCCATTTCATCAGCAACAAGACTGCCATAATTCAGTGTATCCTAGGTACACACAAGATTCTAAATATCGGATATAAAGTTCATATCTAATGGGGTATTTAAATTGGATAACAGGATATCAAGTGATACAACATGGATGTAAGGTTAGTACTTGGCTTTTGTATTATAGCAGTAACCCATCAAAATGATATATAGGCCGATAAATCATTTACAGCTGCCCATATTTAGAATATTGTATACATACAATATAACTCCGCTAATGCAATTAAATACACATTTCCTGGGTCTATGGCCATTGAATCTTATAATACATACTAGAAATGCAATAAAATGCATACAGTATGTCTAGAAGGGTGAGAAGGTTGTCTTAAAGAAATTTGAAAGATTCCTTTTTAAAGGCCTTTGTTTTTAAAGATTCGTAACGTAATTTGTAAAAGAATTAATTACAACAACTATCCATGTATTATTGGACATGTATAACTAATGTTCCGTATAAATTTTTTTTGCAGAGATACCCTCTGATAGGGGGTACAAGTGAAACAAAAAATAATATTTTTATTGTACCTATACCCCCTATCAAGGAACCTCTCTGCAATTAGTAATACACCCTCAATAGTATATAGATAGTTTATAAAAATAACCCTTTAAGAAATATCCAGTTCATTTCCCTATGCTAAGAATCTAATATTCTTAGTTAGAGTTCATATGCATATGAACAGGAGTACAAATCAACTCACATGAACAGATGCACACATACATGTAGGTTAACCCTTGAGTCTACCTAGGAACAAACTTGGGTCTGTTATCCATCTTCCAAACTTTGAAATCGGCCACCACAAAGGCCACTGTTGATCATGATTTCGATTAATAAAACATGTGTAAGATAATTGGCATTTCACAGCTTCTATGCCATGTGACAAAACACTTGTGTTGTTTTGTTCTTGAATGAAATCATTTTGCAACAATTAGATTTTAAAACTATAGATAAAAACTCTTTGAAATGCATAATTGCCGGTATGTAAATGCTTTATGATGCATAGATCAACATCACTGATCAGTGGTGTAGGTCACCAATCCGGGCTACCCACCATGAGCAGGTCACCTCACTAGATACAAAATTTAAGTAGCTAATTACCATCTTCCCCATCTATCAATGTTGCCATTGTAAATATAGTTTACATCAATTTGTTCTAGCACCGTTCATCATAAGGGACATAACAGAACTGCTATCCATGCTTCCTTCTATAAGCACACCAACCGAAGCTCCAACACGTAAAAACTCAAAATGGATTTTCATCATATTTCATTCAAAACAAATGTAATACAAAAATCCCAAAATTGACATTCAGTTGACCAAGTTTCCAACTAAATTAGGTAAATTCATCAAAACAAACCTTTTTTTCCCCTTAAAAAACACCAAAATTTGAAAGCATCCAGATAACGCAGGCGCATTTCTAACTTGTTTTCAAGTCTCTTACCCACGGTGAATGAAAGACAAAACAACTGGTTCTCTTTGTGCATTTTCAACTTGTACTTCCCACTAAATAATTTACAATTTTCCAGAAAAAATCACCCAATAAACAAAAGGCACTCATTTAATGATCATAACATGTTGGTTAATTGTTTCTTTCTTAGTTCCGTTAATTCACTACCCAACACTATAAACTCTAGACCAATCGCAACCAAAATAAAAATAAAAATAATAATAATAACAACAACAACAACAACAACAACAACAAAGTTTCCACATTTATTTGTTTTACCTGGCAGCAGCTTGTCCCAGCTGAGCATGTCCTCGAGAATCTCCTCGCACTCCTTGGTATCCTTCAAGAACCCCTGCTCCGTGGCCTCCTTGATCATCTCATCCCACTTCTTGTCATCCATATTAAAGAACTCATCTTTCATCATCTTCCTCTGTACGTACTCTCTCGCGTTGTACAGATTCGGCAGCTCGTCGTCGGTCTCATGCATCTCCTCGAAGTCCGACTCGAACTCCCGGTCCCCGACGTCGTCCCTTGGCTGGAACCTGAACTCGTCCATCAGCTCATCGTCGGTGTCCTCGTGCTTGCCGGAGAATCTACGCGCGACGAGACCCTCCATGATCGACTCCAGCGCCTTCTCGTCGCGGCCGTGGAGGTACTGCTCGATGCGACGCTTGAGCTCCGCGTTGCCGACGTCGGGGATCGGCGGGTCGGGCGGCGGGGTCGGATCCGATAGGGAGGTGGAGGTTTCGGGTTTCGGGTCGGAGGAGAAGAATCGGGGCTTGCAGGCGACGGTGGGGAGTGTTGATTTTGGGTGAGGAGGGCGAAGGACATGGCGAAGGGGGCGAGAGAGGAGGATGCGGTTCATGGCTTATTTCAGGGTTTTTGGAGAAACAGGGGCTTCAGTGCGAGGGAGGGGAGGTTTTGGGGAGTTTCTAAAGGGGCACACCATTTATCCTAGTGAGCCCACTTAGAATCTTAATCTATATATCGGGAAATTCTATTTAGACACTGCAATTTACTTTTGATGTCGTGAATGTTCTTTACACCAAACTTCCATTTTGAAATGTCACCAATTTACTTTATGCATTCAATTTTTTTTTTCCAAGTTTAACCATGTTCCTTCTCTCTATCTCCTTATGTCGTCCGATTCCAAATTTTTCGAGTCGGATATTAATTCTCAAGCTAAAAATATATTGGTCGGGTATTAATACCCGACCAAAGAATTGATTGGTCGGATATTAAAACCCGACCAGCAGCGAACGTCTCTCTCACAAAAGAATCACAAGTAATAATAAATTGCTAACAAAATACAAATAAAAAACTAAGAATAAATTTAAATTGTATCTTAGATTTCTCCGACACCAATTGCATGTTGAAATTTTCCATTTGAATAAAAAAACTCAAACTAAAACTTTAAACCCTAATTTTACTTGTTACAGTGAATTCGAAAAATTTAAAATTTCTCTATATCTTTTTAGGAACATAAATTTAAAAAATTTAAGAGGTTAAGAAATCAAATCAATGGATTTGTAGATGTATTTTTTTAAAATTAAATTCCACTAAAAAAAATTTTAGAGATTCTAGAGAAAAAACAGAGGAGGAAGACGATGAGTTGCAGTTCTAAATTTTAAAAAGTCTTAATTTGTGATTTAAAAGGGTAATTTAGTTTAAAAAATAAATGGTAAACTTATAATTATTTATAAATTTTAAAACTGTGAGTGAAGAGTGAATTTCCGTATGTAAATAGAATTTTCCCTATATATCAACTTTAACCCTATAAAAAATTTACGTTTTTGCCCTACTTCAATCTCATTTTCCCTATCGTTCTCCCATGCGCGACAGGTGAGGTTTTTTCCTTTTAAAAAAATAAACATAAAATTCATTTCATTTGAGTTGATCTACACTTTTTTTAGATCATTTGCTATTTTAAAGCCAAATCATTTCTTTATTTTCATATATTATTTCTTCATTTTCATATATTATTTTATTAAAAATCTAAACAAAAGAGAAATTTTTGAGTTGTGTCGAACGAAACGTAAATGGAGAATACAATCATGTCCTTGGTTCCATTCGACGATCAAAATCTTTTTCAGGTATGATTCCATCATCCATGTATAAATTATTCCAAGTGTAACTTAGGATTTTGATTTAAATTGAATAGAATGAGATTAGGGTTTTTTGGTTGGGTTTTCAGTTTGATCCGGTGGAAAAACCTGTAGGAGAACGTCACTGTCTGGACTAGAAGTCTGGACACAATTCTTCGGTCCGGACTAACAGTCTAAACAGGAAATTTCTGTCCGGACTGTTAGTCCAGACAGATAAACCATTCGGACAAACAGTCCGGACAGAATAGTTTTGTCCGGACTTACAGTCCGGACAAAGCCATTATGGCCAGATTTACAGTCCGGACAAACGTTTTTTTTTTTTTTGTTGTTTCTTATCAATTAATAAGTATTAATATTGTTAAACTATTGGTACACAGAGTAATGTTTCAACGCAAAGTAGCCGAATCGAGAATGAATTAGATGTTGATTAGGACTTCACAACAAATCAGGTATGATAACATTTGGAAAAGCTATTCATTTTGAAATCATAATATTTCCACTAAAAACCTATCTTCTCTATTTTGACTTTAGGTTTTTACAAATCGAGACGAACTTTGCCAATGGGTGCGCGATATGGGAAAGAAATCAGGATTTGTCATTATGGTTTCAAAATCTGATACTGAAGGTCAATTTAAGAAGGGGAGAATATGCTTTGGATGTGAACGGGGTGGACAACCAAGGTTCAAGAAATTAAACAATGATGAGGGTCACATGGGCAGTAAAAATTATGGATGTCCCTTTCGATTAAATGATCAACAGATATCAATGGGGGGCCCGAATATAAACTAACAGTTTTGTCTGGTGTGCATAATCATCCTACAGCAGATTATCTCGAAGGACACTCGTATGCGGGAAGATTGTCTGAAAGCGAGACTAATATTGTGATAGAAATATCGAAGTGTCATGTAAAACCGAAAGATATACTGACATCATTGAAGCAAAAAGATCCAAAGAATGCTTCGACAATAAAAACAATATATAATACACGACATAAGTTCAGAGTCAATGAACAGGACGGGAAAATACAGATGCAACAGTTGTTATTAAAAATTTCTGAATTCAAGTATATCAAATGGCATCGAAGTAATGATCAAATAGAATCGGTAACGGATCTCTTCTGGGCTCATCCCGTTGGCGTTGATCTTCTTCGAACATTTTCAGATATTATTATCATGGATTGTACCTATAAAATGAACAGGTACAAATATCCATTACTGGAGATGATTGGAGTAATCTTAACGAATATGTTATTTTGTGTTACTTTTGCCTTTCTTGAAAAAGAGCGGGAAACTAATTATGCCTGGGTACTTGACAAGTTGCGTAGACTGTTAGTGAACGATGTGTATCCAAGTGTGATAATTACAGATAGAGACTTATTGCTTGTTAATGCAGTTAGGCTCATATTTCCGGCGAGCCGGCATCTTCTTTGTAGATAGCATATCAATAAGAATGTGTTGACTAGCTGCAAGAAATTGCTAGAACAGTAAACTGAGTGGGAGAAATTTTTTTAATGTGGAAATTGATTATACTATCTGATACTCTAGAGGAGTAAAATGCAAATCTAAGCATCCTAACAAATGAATTCCGAGCCAGGCCTGAAACAGTTGACTACATTATAAAAACGTGGTTAAATCCACACAAGGAGAAATTTGTTACTTACTGGATAAATATGTGCCAATATCGGGATAATGTGACCAATAACCGAGCAGAAAGTGCCCACGCAAAATTGAAGAGACAACTGCGAACTAGTCAAGGAAATTTGTAGAAGTGTTGGAGCAATATACATACATTGCTTGAACTTCAACATACTGAGATTAAGGCATCCTTTCAAAAAGTTTGACCATCGTGAAATGATATTTTATGCTGCCAGAATTTAAGGAATTACGGGGCACAGTATCAATTCATGCGTATCAATTCATGCGTTGAATTTGATTTTGACCCAATTAAAAAGAATTGATTTTGTGGGCGTTAATCTTGTTGAATGTGGTTGCATCATTCGACAAACTCACAACTTGCCATGTGCCCATAAGATTGCAATATATAAAAGAGACAACCGACCAATTCTCTTGGATTGTATTTACCATCATTGTGAAAACTTGATATGGCGCCGAGTAAAGTATTGGTAGTTCAAGGTGTGTGGTACCAGAAAGATGTGGAGGTTTTTATTCTTAACTTTATTAAATGTGACACTGAAGAACGAACTTAAAGGTTGAAGAAATTGAGGGAGATATCAAATCCAGTTAGTTCTTCACTGGAGGATCATGTGCCCAAGATAATCGGACAGATAGCTGGACGCAAAAGGAAAATTGATATTTCGACCCAAAGGGATCCGTATGTATTTGAGCTACTTGTCTCGGGCTCTGACAGTGCTTCCCCAAAAATGAAGGCACTGATTCTCTGTAGAGAATGCGGACCGTTTAAGTTAATGCCAAAAAGGCCTCCTACGCGGAAGGTTTGTTACTGTATAAATTTAGATTCTTCCATATTTCACATTATATTATGTTAATTATAAAATTTTGTCTGCACAGTACTCTAAGTCGGTTGCCAAGAAGGTCTCCTCTGAACTGCCTGCAGACCACGCAGAACCACTCCAATCAGAGCCTCAGTTTGCAGAACCGCTTCAATGCTTATCAGACCCGGAGCCTGCGCAACCGCATGAACTTTGTTCGGACCTTGCAGGACAGCTCCAACTAGAATTAGATTCAATACAACCACCTAAACCGAAAATTAAGTACGAAAACTCATTGTCTGGTTTTATGTGGCCATATATAGTTGATGTTAGCGATGTCAAGTCCAACGGAAATTGCGGATTTCGGATAATTGCATACTGCCTTGGTATAGGGGAGGATTAGCGGCCTCAGATCAGACGAGATTTTCTGCTTGAACTTGATACAAATTACTTCTCCTACATTCTAATTTTTGGGAGTATTGATCAAATTGTTAAGCTCCGGAAAGTACTTAATTTTTTCAGAGAATTTCCAAAAGTCGACAATTGGATTACGATACTGGACATGGGACATTTGGTTGCTTCACGATTCAATATAATACTTTTTTTTATTTCAAAAGCCCAATGCCTTACTTTTTTGCCACTCACATCTCCCCCTCCCACAACTGATCTCCAACGTAAGGAGGTCACCATGGCATTCGTTGCGGACTCCCACTTTATACCTGTAAGCAGCATTTATTTTTATAAAAATAATATTTCCAAAAGTCAACACATGAGGTTATTTATAGATTTTTTTTTCATTATTAGGTCACACTTACTGAACTTCATCACATCCCTAATATTGCTTTGAATTGGCAACGGCATCATGATCCAATTGCTCAAGGATGGGAGGTACCATATTTACATTGGATCGAACAAATCAAGGAGATTGTACCACCTTCGGTAGCGACACAAGATATTATTGAGTTGTAATCAAAGTAGCTGGCATATTTATAAGTTCTATTTTGTGTTAGTTTGTGTATATTTAAGTTGTGCTAATGGTATGTAATTTTGTAAATAGTTGTAATTTTGGATAAATGTAATCATAAGTATGTAATTTTGTAAATAGTTTAAAATTTGGATACATGTTCCTAAAGCTGAACAATAGTTGGATAAATAGTTGAATAATAGCTGAACAATAGTCTAAAATTTGTATGTGAGATGATTCTACCGAATCCATCTATAGAACACAAAGATATTTCATTCACAAATGATAGTTATCATAAAAATGACTTCTTTACGTGTAAGTAAGTAGTTACGGAGTTAAATTTCGTACAAATATCATATTTTATCTAATTTTGATGCTGCAGTAGAATCTAAAATACAAACATTCTTTTACTACTTAATCAACCACTATAACAATGCTAGAAACTTCAAGACATATTAAAATTTACTATTACCGTCCATGATTGGAAAATTAATGAAATTTTGTATATTTTACAACAAGCATTACAATTTTTTAATTTTTTATTAATTTTAATCAAAGTATAAATTGTGAGGTATACTTAAAAAAAGAATGAATTGTGAGGTAAACTTATAAAAAAAATTAAAATCTATGATAAAAAAACCTCCACCTCTAAAATCTGAATGCTCCATTCTCAGTCTTATTATTAATACTCTTCTACCTCTTCCTCCTCCTCTCTTCCTCCTCTCCAACCCAATAAGACCACCAAATCCAAATTGCTCTCATTCTTTGCTCCAAAAAAATACCAAAATAAAAAATTACTAAATTAGGAGAAGAGCTCACCCACCTCGATCCAAGAAGGGACTATGGGACGGTGGGCGTGGCCTAGATCACCGACGGCGATGGCGACGGGCAAATCAAAGAGAGAGAAGATAAATTGGAAGGAGGAGAAGGTGGGGAAGGGGAAGAGTAAGATGCAGAATTATGGGAGGTGGGAGAGGGAAGGAAGAGAGGAACTAAGATTTTTTGGGTTCCTTTGGAGATGTGAGGGAGAGAAGAATGGAGGTGGGGGAGAAGTAAGGGAAAAGTGGAAGAAAAAGAGAGTGAAGGCATAATAGGAATATTTTGTGTGCTCACTAGGATAACCCTCTCTTTTGAAAAGAGAGGGTGGGCTCACTAGGAAAATTGATCTCACTAGGAAAAATGGTGTGCTCCTTTGGAAACTCTCGAGGTTTTGTTTGTAGGAGTTGGGCTGCCTTTGTGCTTGTGTTAGAAAATATGTAAACCTTTTACAATGGGCTATCGTTGGGGCCAATCTAGTAATTCCGAACTGGAAATTGACCTGGTGACTTGGGGTAGTTATCGTAACGGTGTGGACGGCCGGCCACCTCCCAACTCCGCCCAAGCCAAGCCTGTCTCCGACTATTGAATGCATTACTGGAAATTAAAAGGTATGCCCCCAAATGACTGAGGGTACATTTCTTGCATACCTCTCTAAATTTGAAAAACCTTATAAAACATATCATTTCTTTTGAAATTACCTCCTCTCCCTCTCTCTCAAATCTGATCCACCTCCTCTCATCCTCCTCCCTCCTCTAATCAAGTCACCCCCCCCCACCCCCCCCCCCCCCCCAACCCCACCCTTTTCCTTCCAAACCACCGCCACCTCCTCCTCTTCTTTCTCCTCATCCTTCCTCTCCCCCTCTGATCAAGCCATCACCACCACCACATCTTCCTCCTCCCCATCCACCCACCTCCCCCACGATGCACCCACCACCCCACATCATCTGCTTTGTCCCCCTCCCCTCTTTGATAAAGCCTAGGGTTGAGATTGGGTGGATTCAAGGATTTGTTTTTTATCCGTTATATGCAAAATTTTGAACTAAAATAAAATTTTAATTTTTCTTAATTCAATAATAAACTTTAGAAAAAAACCATAATGCATATGTCTCAATGTTTTTCCATATAGAATGATGATATTGCTTCATCAATGTCATACGAATAGAAATTATATCAGAGATGATTCGGATAATGCATATTTTAAGCTCATATTTCATCTCTTTTATTAAGTTTATATGCTAATTTGGTGTTATAAATATTTATATGGAATTAATAGTGATATGGTTAAATTGAGTTTAAACAATCACTAAAATGTATTTTTTATATAGTGATATCCACCGTTTGTGATATATTTTAAGCTCATATTTTTTTTATATAGTAATATCATTAAAGATATTCAAAACTTATGCTGAGGAGATTCGATAGTTAAAGATCTAAAAACCTCAAGAAAACGAGCGAAAGAGACAAAAGTACCTCTAAGTTACCGCCACGACTACTAATAGTTAATCCAGAGTATCAGCATATACATACCTACCAATAACTAAATCCTGTAACTCAGACAGATAACATTTAATGATGGAACTTCTAGTAGGTCTGCCAGTAGTTCAATGTTTAGATCGAATTGGAGGGATTTTTTCTGAGCCATCTGATTTAATTTCTAGTATGATGTGATTTAGATATTTTCTGAGGAGTTGTATATATAGGGTTATATATGAAGTTGGATCACTCTTGTAAAATATATCACAAACTGTGGAAATTTTCTTTCTCTTTTTCTTATTCTACTATATTTCTAGGATTTGGGAGAGAGATCTTGTAAGAGATTTTTTTTTGTCTCTTTAGAAGAATATTTTTATAAACATGATGATGGTTTCTCTCTAAAGGATGATCACCTAGCACTCTCATGAGTGAAGGATGTAAAAATATATTTGGATCTGACTTGATTTGGTATAAAAGTATTTCATTTATAATGTAATTTTAACTATTCTTCAAAAAGAAAGTTGATATTCTTGTCTCTTGTTAAGTTATATATGATAATTAAATACTTTGATATAGTATGTTTGAACGTTTAGATCCTTATCATTTTTTTTTTTTTCATAGATGGTTAAAGGCATGAGGTATGCTTAGGACTCTAGGATCTATTTCTTCTTATCACCAAATTTTTAATGACAAAGATTAACTTTATAATGAAGATTATCTTTAGAAATGGTATTTTCTACGGAGGAGTTTGATAATAATATTTCCGATTGAGTTAGATCTCAAGTTATCAACTTAATCAAATTATAAAAGAGGATTTTACAAACTAAAATACTAACCTATAGAGTTCTCTTCTACCCTACCTGAAATCTTCTATAATAATTTACTCTATTCTTACTATCTTTCTTGCTATTGCTCCAGTATAATTCTCTCTTCATCATAGTTTCGTTTGGGTCATGAACGTCCCGCAAAGAACGATATCAAATTAGCTTATGAGTACTACTTGGCGATCTTATACACTTAGCAATCTCCTATACTTAGGAGTTTACTGTTCAGATTGCATCAATATCTAGCAGGGACAGACTCACATAAAACCTGCTCCCCTGAGAAAAGATTTGACCTAGTATCCTTTAATTTTTGAAAATTTTTCAAGGGCGCCTCTCCTAAATCCTCAAGTTTACAACTTTGCCTTCCTAAATTTTTAATTTTCAATACTAAAAAGCATGCTTATAAGAAATGAATTGCTCAATGATTGACTGGACTTGAGACCTTGTTTTATTAGGATTAATAATATTTTTTTATTTTATTTTAAAATCATATTTCTTTTGAAATCTATGCCCCTTACAAGCGTGATGTGGCGAACATATCTATTTCTCATTTTGGTAGTTAAAATAGATGTTTTCTTCAATATTCTTGGATTGCATCAAGAACTATTAAAAAGAAACATATTTGTATTGTAATCAATAAATTTGCACAGTAATTATAGAATAGAAACATGAGAAATAAAACAAAAATATATATGTTATTATTATAATATTATAAATTTATACAGGAACTACAAAATAGAAAAATGATATATTTATAAACTATGGCTCCAACCTCACACCGCTGATAAGGATGCTTTGACCCCAACACTCTAGACAAACTGTCCCCGACAGTTTGACTCCTGGACAACCCTACCTTCTTGGTTCGAGTGTCTGGATCTGCCCTCGATATCTAGAGAAATGACAAGTAGATAAAATGATATCATCTTCTTATATAAATTCTAGAAAACTAGAGTTGGAGAAAAATTCACTCAGGTCCAATGGGCTAACACCATAAGCCCAAGCATGGCCGCCTAAGGTCGAGCCTACACTGTTTTACCCAAGTTGGCCCATGTTTATAGTTAAAATGAGTTTCCATTCTGGGAGTTATTTATTATTATTATTATTTTTCCTTAGGGCCGGTGAAGTTCCTTTCCTTTACTATTGAGATCATCACATGTGTCTCTCAAAAAACTAATACCAATAACATTACTTATTTTAGGAAGGTAAGTTAGTACATAGTTAGTGCAAAAAGAAAACTCATCCTCCTAATTTGTAAGTACTTAAATAGGCTGAATTTGCACTAAATTACTCTAAACTTCTAAAACTATAATTAACTACTCTATATTATCTAATTGGCAAAAAAAAAAAACTACCATAAGATAGTGCAAAGAAAATGAATATAATTATAACCTCTTATATATAGCTGACTAAAATGTCAATATTCTAAGGCGAGTCCAATCCTTTTTTTTTTTTTTTTTTTCTACGTCTAGGGCTAAGCACAAATCCGAAAAAACCAACCCAACCCGCAAAACCGACATAAACTGAACCGATAGGATTGAGTTGTTCGGTTTTCGGGTTGGGTCGGTTGAAAAACCGAATTATAAAATGGATCGGATCGGATTTCGATGGCCAGGCGTCGAAACCGAAACCGATCGAAAAAAACCGAATTACTCTTAAAACTATTTATCCGAATTACCCAACCGAAACTCACTTTGTTGTAAATGGACTGCTATTGTGAATGGGCTGTTTTTTTTTTAAATAAATGTAGTTTTTCTTTTCTTAACTGGGCTTTCGGTCCCGGCCCAAAATATCGATAACCGAACCAAAATTTTGATTTCGGTTTTTATTTGAAGTCGATCGGTTTCGATTTCGATTATTGCAATTCGATTTTGTTATCGATTATAATTTTTCTAAAAAAAAAACAAAACCGAACCAATCGGGTGCACACCTAAGTCCTACATCCTCTCAGCCCCAGATACATCTTTTGCTGTAAGAACAGCCGTTGTGAGCCCGTGGCCTACCAAAGAGGCAAAACAATGAAGTACAGTGGTTTCTTCTCGTCACGAGTTACCACGGGGACAAGCTGTAGCCCCAGATACATCTTTTGCCGTAAGAACAGCCGTTGTGGGTCCGTGGCCTACCAAAGAGGCAAAAACAATGAAGTACAGTGGTTTCTTCTCGTCACGAGTTCCCACGGGGACACGCTGTAGATACAGTCAAAGTCAAGAATGTACAAATCCCTTGTCCTACTGATTAAATCCTGTGAGCTCAGCCGGCTCAGGTGCTCCTCGGCCAGGACAGCTATTAGGTGGCATGCATATCCCAAATATCCGAGCAAAGATGTAAGCAAATCAATCAATCAATGGGCCTGCTGCGTACGTGTTGACGCTATTCAACACGGTTTGATTGGCTTACATGAAGTGTAGGACCTCGTCATGGATCTGTAAGTAGCTAATGCAAGGAAAATTTTGGTTAATCCATGATTTGATCTGAAGTTTTATTTAACTAAACCCCTTGACTGAAAAAAGCTCAACTTCCCTTCTTTTTTTTTTCTTTTTTTTTTTTTTCTCTTTTTTTTTTATCTTAAAACTTTACCGCAGGTTGTGCACCCCAACATTCTGTTAATGAAACTTCAACAGAGTTTTAGAATGGATTAGCCATCCGAATAGTCTCAAAGTTCGACAAAGTGCAACTCCGAATACAAATTCTATCTTATGAGTACAGGAATCAGACGGATCACTCTTGCCGCTCTGAATCAACCCCCGTCTTTGATCTATTTGTGGTACTACTGGAGACAGATCTAGCTCGTCTCAATCTTCTGAAATGTGGAACCTCTCCTCCTCCAAGAGAATACATGTCTATGACACATTATCGAAGTGTATAATAATAATATATAGTGTGTGCCGCATCTCTGAAACACTTCTTTGGAAAAGACAAGGTATAATAGAGCTACTTATAAATATTTTACGATCAATTACTGTTTTGGAATGTACATGACTAGAAGTTTACATGTTGATATCATATATTATTACAAATACATGCACTTATATCCGACATGATATTTATCTAGGCTTTCTATCATGAACTACTTATTTAACACTGGTAGTTTTTTTTTTTTTTAAGTAGTATCGGGAGGTGTTGAAAGAAAACTGTTCAGTCAACAGGGGGTGTACTAAAACAAACGGTCAAATGAGGTGGCCAAACTAAATTTTCTCAATTTTCTTGTTAAACTGATTCTCTATGCGCGTATGTGGGTTGGTGACTCTATATCAATTTAAAATATTATATCTTGTAGAGACTATGCAATATGCATACAAAATAGTCAAAGTCAGAACAATTGAATCTAGCTGGCTTTGCTCCCTCCCACTCCAAGCTTGTAAGTTCGCTTAACGCGTTGCATTCCTATGCAACAGGCAGCAGCCAACAATTTTGTTGCATCTCTAGTCAGAGCCACCGTATTTTGTTTTTTTTTTAAAAAAATTGTATTTCCTGTGAGGAAACTTTTGATTTTTTCTATGTAGTGGTTCGCATGCCAACCCTAAATTTTTTCTATGTGGTGGTTTATATATTTAAGGCTATTGAATTATCAATTTATAGAGATAAAATAATTTTTTTTAATTATGAATAAGTTACAAACTACATTATTGCTCAATGGATGGAATAATGATGGTACTTTAAAATATTTTTGAGAGTTACCCTAGTCTTGTATATATAAATGTTTGTATTTCCATTAACACCAACCGTAAGTTCAAAAATAAGGTTAGAACTCCCTCACCCATAAAATTTCCCTATATAAAATCTCTCTGTTTTACATGTGATAGACTTCAATAAAATTCAAGCACAAAATGGCCGGAGGTATTACAATTATCTTCTGCTTCTTATTTTCTTTTCCACTTGTATTTTACATTTCCTGCTTATTTTTAATCTAAATGTACATAAGTACAAAAAATTATGCTATAACATGATGTTACTATTTATACAATAAATAATTATAATTTTTATATTACTAGATTTTTACGTGGATAATCAGGTTACAATGTAATTTTTTCATGGGAAGTTTCTAAAAGAGCACACCTTTTTTTCTCAGTGCACCTACTTTATAACTGTCCGGACTTCTAATATAACTGTCCGGACTTCTAAAATAACAGAAAAAATGATGTGTTCCTTTGGAAACTCCCCTACCGACACTTGGATGTTTCCTCCAACGATATTTAGTTAAAGAAAAAAAAAAAGAATAAGAAAATATGAAGAAAATCCCACTTGGGGAGTCGATGGAGGGATGCCATCTCCATCTTGATGACCCTAGAACCTAGCCAATAAGAAAACACTGAGGCCGGAGCAGCCAGTAGAGACGTGCCACCTCAGCCCTAATATATTTTCTTGCCGGATAAGTCTGAACACTGAAACATATTTTTCTCACTGGAAGCCACCATGGGCCCGATGCTTACCAAGAAGGAAAGAAAACAGAAAATAATATAAAAAATATAATAATAATAAGAGAATAATATAAATAAGTTGTCGCTTACGTAAGTTATCTGAGATGTGGTTCATTTTCACCATCTCTAATAATTTTAAAAAAAAAAAAATTTTTCGAATTATGATCTAGACTTCTTATACTTAATTTCTTGAATTTTAGTTTTGATTTGGTCTTCTAGCTATGAGGTAAATATAAATTAACGATTTTCAATAAATATAATATTTAAATTTGTATGCACTTAATCAAGGTGCAAATAAACTTCAAAATCTATAAAATTTGATCTTAAAAAAAACTAAACTTCAAAATCTATAGAGATCATGATTTTTAAAAAAATTTAAAGAAAAATAATGGGACCTACTTTTTAGTCGTTGTCATATAAGCTTGCGGCTCATATAAAGTAATTCCTAATAATAATAGTAATAATAATAAGCCATAGAGTTCATACTGTACAAGTTTACATAGGTTGTTTTTAGACACACTTTTATAGTTTAATATTTTGCATGCTTATAGACTTTTGTTTGGTGCTGGTTGCATAAAATCCAAGAAACAGTGTCAACACCATAATTTTGTCACTTGCAAAATGATAGTTATCCTAGTGACTAAAATAGTGTGAAAAAATATTTGATTCGTAAGTTTAAAGTGAGTGGAATGTTTTGAATTATAATATTTATAAATAAAGATTTTGAATCATAAATTCTGTAAGTCAAAGAGCAAAAGCAAAGTAGCCATTCTCCCTTTCGCTTCCAAGATAAAATTTGGAATTTCAATTCAAGTAATAAAATTATTTTAAATTCCTCTTCTAACTCTCTGTTTAAATCCTTCAATAATTTATTATTAGTCCTGTTAAATTTTTGTATGTTTGAACATTAAGATTTTGAACATTAAGATTTTGAACTAACTCACTAGTGCAAAAATAAGTGAACTAGGTGAATGGAAAGTTACTTCAAATTACAATACATAGTAAAGAGAAAAAAAAAAAAAAAGGTGAATGGAAAGTTGCTTCAAATTACAATACATAGTAAAAGAAAAAAAAAAAAAAAGATAGTTTCATATTGGTAAAAGTATTATTAGTTTGTAGATTTATATAGCATTGTTTGTTATATATATATATATATATATATATATATATATATATATATATATATATATATTTTTTTTTTCTTTCTTCCAAAAGTAACAAACTGTTTATGAATTAGTTAAATCAATTCGGATTTCATATTTTTATTTTGTCTCTAAAATCACCTAACAATATTTCTGATTTAAGTAGACAATTGATTATTAATCTTATTAAACAGTATCTATCCAACAAGATATGTTAAAAGTAAGGAGCTATTTAGTTAAATGAAAATGAAACGACCACCTTCAAGTGCCTAATCTTTTAAAGACCATGCAATATGCATGCATATCAGTCAAAGTCAGAATCTTTTATAGACCATGCCATATGCATGCATATTAGTCAAAGTCAGAATAATTGATTCTAGTTGATCGTCAACATGCAGGTAGTTCCCAAAGGAGCACACCTATTTCCCTAGTGAGCCCACTTGACAACTGTTGGCACTGAAAACACCAACTAAAAAAGCACTGTTCAGTGGGCTCACAAGGAAAAGTGGTGTGTTCCTTTGGAAACTCCCCAACATGCATCGGCCGACAATTTTGTTGATCTCCCATGGATTTTTTTTCCATACCCAAATTTTGGCTCGGTATGTTTTTTTACTCCCAGGTCTCTGAATTTTATTTCTACCAAAATTATAATTCCTGCTTGCTTTTAATTTAAATGCACATTTTAAGTACAATAAATCGTGGCGTAACGTGAAGATGTGATAATTATATCTTACTATTTATACCAAAAATAATTGTGCTATATTTTCATATTACTAGATTTCATGTGGATAATCTTGCTGTACAACAACAACAACAACTAAGCCGTTTATTCCAAGTATTTGAGCTAGGCTACATGAACAAAAAAAAGAATCACACCGGATCGATTACTTTGATAGTTCTTTTCCATTCATTTCTATCATGTAATATATTCTCATTTTAACCTCTAGAATCCATATCTTTTCGTATCACCTCCATCCATATTTTCTTCGGTTTTCCTTTCATTCTTTTAATTTGTCCTACATTGATAAACTCTCATCGTCGAATTGGTGTATTTGTAGGCCTACGTTGCACATAACCAAACCATCGTAAGCGATTTTCTCGCATTTTCTTATCGATGGGAATTACACCTATTTTAGCACGAATATATTCATTTCTTATTTTATCTCTCCTATAGTTGCAGCATATCCAGCGGAGTATGTGCATCTCTGCTACACTTATTTTCTGTGAATAACATTTCTTTATAGCTCAATATTTCGTGTCATAGAATAAAACTAGTATAATACCAGTCCTATAAAATCTTTCCTTCAATCTTAACGGAATGTTACGGTCGCATAAAACTCCCGTTGCCCTCCTCCATTTCAACCAGTCAGTTTGTATCGTATGGTTAATATCATTGTCGATCTCTCCATTATTCTGAATAATAGAACCCAAATAATCTTGTTATAATGTAATTTTATTTTTATTGAAGCCGTGGTAAATATTTCTAACTTTAATGTATAATTAACCACCACGCATACCCTATTTTAGCTGGTAAGAATAAAGGATAAACTTTCGAATGTCTTATTCAAGATCATATTTTAACTTCCGTTTATAAAAATCTAACAAGTTTGCTATAATTTTGTTTGTAAACTTCGATTTATGTGGGTTTAAAAAATAATGGAAAGGAATGGGTATTTAGAAAATTATTAAAGCTCTTGGTCGGAGTGAGCAATGGTCGGTTTTGGTTCGATTTTTGCCAATTTTAGCAAAACCGAACTGAACCGATTAGGAATGAGAACTGAAACTGAACTAAACTAATTTAGTTCGGTTCGATTAGAACCGAATTTTTAATAAAAATTCTTTAAAAATTATAATTTTAATTGTTTTAGTAAGCATAACTTTTTAAAGAATTCAATTTGTTTTGAATTTATTATCTATAATATAAATATATATGCTTATTAATATATATATACATATATGTTTATATGTTTATATATACATGTTCGATTTGGTTCGGTTTCGGTTTCAAAGCTCGAAATTGAAAACCAACCGAATTATTTAAGTTCGATTCGATTTTACTTATTCGAATCAGGTTCAAACGGTTATTTTGGTTGTAACCGAACAAAGTTCGAAGAAATTCCAAAGTCGAAATTAAGTTGGATTACCATCTCAATCTCGTGGTTTTGAGGTTCGCTCCGAGGATATTTAGATAAAGAAAATAATAATAATAATAAGAAAATCCCACCTGGGGAGTTGTTGATGGAATGATGCCATCTTCATCCTGGTCCCCCCAAACCTAGCCAATAGGACAACATTGAGACACGAGTAGCCACCAGAGATGTGCCACGTCAGCCCTAAGATATTTTCTTGCTGGATGAGTTTGAACTCTGAAGCCTATTTTTCTGACTGCAAGCCGCCATGGGCCACGAAGCTCCTTTGGAGAAGGAAATGAACTGAAAAAAATATAAATAAAATATAATAATAATAAGCCACAGGGTTCACACATGCAGTACAAGTTGACATAGGTTGTTTGGAGATGGACTTTGTAGTTTAATATTTTGCATGTTTATATACTCGATTATTTCTCTCTTTCATTTTTTGCTGGTTGCACAAATAATATCCAACAAAATGTGTTAACAACATAATTTTGTCACTTGAGAGGTTTTCTCCTTCTCTCTTGCAGTTTCCGAGCTTGAGCCCTTTGCAGTGACCAGCAAGATTTGTATGAGACAAAGTCCATGCACAACTAGCAAAAAAAATTAGGAGTTTTTACATATCGGTCCCTTAAATGTTTAAAAATTAAACTTTAATTTTTAAAATCTTCATATTTTGATTTTAGTCTCTCAAATCCTTTAACTTACTTCACTTTAATCCCTCTATTAGTTATTCCTTCTAAATAAACGGTAAATTTTAATTTTAATATTTAAAAGGTAGAGAAATTGACTGATATACCCTAAGTTTTAGTCTTAGGTTATTTGGTTAGGATTAATAGCTGCTCTCCTTCACTTTTCGAACGAAGTGGTGAGGAATGGTGAAAGCGGCGGTGTAGATGTAGACACCTAAAAAAAAAAAAAATTTAAACTGCAGGCCCCGCGGTAGAGCTCCCGCGGGTGCAACGCGCGGGAGAGCTCCCGCGGGTTGCACCCGTGGGAGGCTCCCGCGGGTGCAACCGCGGGAGAACTCCCGCGGGTTGCACCCGCTGGAAGCTCCCGCGGGTGCAACGGCGGGAGAGCCCCCGCCTGTTGCACGGGAGAATCTTGCGGGTTGACACCTGCAGGAGCGATCCCGCAGGTGCCAACCCGCGGGTTGTATTCTATTTATTTTCGTTTAGTTTATTTTGCTAAATTCCCGTGATCCGATTTTTCAGGGAGGATTCGAGGTGGATTTCGAGCGGATTCGGTCTATAAAAGACAGAAATTGAGTCAGAGAAATGACTTTTGGACGATTTTGGGCGAGCTCGTGAAATTGAGAAGCGGAGCAGAGCCATCCCCTTCCAAGTCAGACGGTCCACGGAGGCACTAGCGAGGCTACATCGCCACCCGAACCCACATAAAAAAAGGAATCAATCAATATTCTCGTTCTTATAATTCCTCAGATTTTTTTGTAAATCTCAATATTTTCGTTGTAATCAAACAATTTTACAATGGAAGGAGAAATCCAATTTTTGAGCAAAAAAGAACTGGAGACCACAGTGGGAGCCTCTCTGTTCACAACAGAGAATCTGGTGGCGCAATTTGACTTGGTAGCGATCGGATCGGATCGGATCGGATCGGATCGGATCGGATCGGATCGGATCGGATCGGCGCAATTTCTTTCTTCCTCTGATTCGGAGCCTAGGCGTCATCGCCGGACGACGATAAAAAAAAGGTGAGGCGTCATCGCCCACCGGAAATCAAAAGGCGTCATCGCCTATTAAAACTTACGAGGCGTCATCGCCCGTTGAAACTGACAAGACGTCATCATCTGTCAAGTATACGACGTTATCGCATGTTCCAAAGTCAAGCCAAAAGTCAAATCAAACTCTAACCCGCTCCCAAAAGAGAAATCTGAGACGTAAAACTCAACGAGCACGCCTCAATCATACAGGAAGGGTTGCAGAAAACTCCGGGACGCTAAAAAATTTCGGAGCAAACCCACGGATGGAGCCATGGGTTGTATCCCGCGGAAGCAACCCCGGTGCAAACCCGCGGCTTGCAACCGCGGGTGCCAACCCGCGGGTGGCAACCGTGGGGTGCCACCCGCGGCTTGCAACCGCGGGTTGCCACCCGCGGGTGGCAACCGCGGGTGCAACCGTGGCTTGCACCCCACGGGAATAAATCCACGGGTGCAAACCCGCAGTTGCAACCGCGGGTTGCATCCCGCAGAGGCAACTGCAGGTTGCACCCCGCAGATTTCACTTCGCGTAAACAACGATGTGTTACGGTCAATGAACACAACTCTCATGTCTCTTCGAGCACGCCTATGGTGAGCACGCAACATATACCAAGTATTTTAATCTCTCTATCAGAGGCGCGAGAAACTTACACAACTACTCAGGCCAGTGTGCACTCCAGAATAATCCGCAGAAGGGTTGGAGAACAATTTAATGCTGGAAAAGAGCTTAGCCCTGAAATATTGCAAACTCTCCATTATTATGAACTGAATTTGCGATGCAAGAGGCGTCAATATGCAAATGGAGATGATAAGGTATGCCAAGATTTGAGAGAGTGCCTCAATTGGAAGAAAAACTCCTCACAAAATATTCCTCACTGCCAATGCGAGCAGTTAATCTCAACTGTTCTATCAAGCTGTAAATGCAATTCAAAATGATCAGTTTTTGAGCGGATCACCGAACCTAAAAGAATGCGAACGGTGAAAAAGGTGTGCTCGGAAACCGATCTGTCTGCTGCCTCATCACATATGGTTAATAAAGGCAAAAAGGTGGTCGGAAACAACCCTTCAGATAAGAAAATCACTCCAGAATCAAAAGAAGTTTCTATCGAACTAGAGGGCGTGCGCTTAGAAGAAGTATCTGGAAGGCTTGAGAGACAAGAAAAACGTCTCGAACAGCAAGAGGAGACCATAGAAGAAATGAAACAATTTTTAATTGAGTTGTTAGCTCAAACTAGAAAGAGCCAATTCTCGTCGTCTATTTCTGATCAGCAGAAAGGAAAACGACCTATCCAAATAAATGAAGACAGCGAGGACGAGAATGAAGAAATTCCTCCTCACTCAAGAGAGGAAGAGGAAGTGAAGGTTATCATCAACCCTCACGTAGAAAAAATGGAGAAGATGGATAATCAACTACAAGCTCTTCTTCATCGAAAGAAACTGCAAGAGGTGGGGGTAGTCCGTCCCTATCCCATAGAATGGGAGACCGTGCCTTATCCTGCAAAATATAAACCGTTGAACCAGTCATTCGACGGTAAAGGTTCGCTGCAACAACACATCTTCTACTTTCTGTCGCAGACAGGACATCTCATGGGGAATGATCCGACTATGACTAAGATATTTGCGAGCACTTTACGAGGGCCCGCATTTACCTGGTTCATGCAGCTATCCCAAGGAACAATTAAATCATGGGCCGATGTAGAACGTGAGTTCTTAGCCCGATTCTTTGAAGATGATACTGAAGTCTCTATACTATCCTTGCTAGCAGCGAAGCAAGAGGAAGACGAAATGGTCAAAGCTTATGTCGAGCGGTTCCGAGAACTTTCTGTTCAATGCCCACATGGCATGACGCAGGACACGCTTGTGGAAACCTACAGACACAACTTGTTGACCGATATCCTAGACAAGATGGGCTCGGTCGAATCCAAATCATGGAAAGATCTGCTTAAGCAGGGTGAACAGGCCGAAGATATACTTCGACCCCTCGAAAAGCGACAGTCTGCAATCGAAGGCAGTACAAATGAACCTCCATTCCATTTTTCCCGTTCTAAAGGGAAAGACATAATGTCAATGGCGGTAGAAAGCAACATAGCAAAGTCACCCAGGCTTCAAAAGCAGTATTCGTTTAAGAATGAGCATACTGTTACTATGTTCAATCTGCTCAGCAAACGCAAGATGCTTAAGTTGCCGGAGAGTAAGAGGCCTGAAGAGGTTGGGAAGACTAACGATCCCAATTACTGCCTATACCATCGGATTGTAGGTCACCCTACAAAGAATTGTTTATTCTAAAAGATAAAATTCAAGCGTTGATTGACGCTGGAGCAGTTCAGCTCAAAGCTGAACAAAAAAGGAGTTAGAGCTAACTCCGACACATTTAATGTGTGTGGTCTAAAGGTACCACTTGGGCTCAAAACAATTTCCAAGACGAGCTCAGGGCGGTTAATTTAAACCCCCAAAAAAAATGATAAAAAAAAGAGAAGAAAAAGAAAAATTATGGAATTACCTAACGCCGACAAGGCTATGGGGAGAGAATAAATTTCTCGCCAACCCCATCATACTGGGAGTAGAAAGTATGAATTACCCAACGCCGTCAAGGCAACGGGAAGAGAATAAATTTCTCGCCAACCCAATCATACTGAGGGTAAAAAGTATGAATTACCCAATGCCGTCAAGGCAATGGGGAGAGAATAAATTTCTCACCAACCCCATCATACTAGGGGTAAAAAGTATGAATTACCCAACGCCGACAAGGCTACGGGGAGAGAATAGATTTTTTGCCAGCCCCATCATACTAGGGGTAAAAAAGTATGAATTACCCAATGCTGTCAAAGCAGCGGGGAGAGAATAAATTTCTCGCCAACCCTATCATACTGTGGGTAAAAAGTATGAATTACCCAACGCCGACAAGGCTACGGTGAGAGAATAGATTTCTCGCCAACCTCATCATACTGGGGGTAAAAAAGTATGAATTATCCAACGCCGTCAAGGCAACGGGAAGAGAATAAATTTCTCGCCAACCCCTTCATGCTGGGGATAAAAAGTATGAACTGCCCAATGCCGTCAAGGCAACGGGGAGAGAATAAATTTCTCGCCAACCCCATCATACTGGGGGTAAAAAGTATGAATTACCCAACGCCGACAAGGCTACGGGAAGAAAATAAATTTCTCGCCAACCCCTTCATGCTGGGGGTAAAAAGCATGAACAGTCCAATGCCGTCAAGGCAACGGGAAGAGAACCAGTTTCTCGCCAACCCCTTCATGTTGGGGGTAAAAGTATGAATTGCCCAACGCCGCTAAGACAAAGGGAAGAGAAAAAATTTGGCATTTAAACCCAAACGAAATTCTCGACAACTCACCATGCTGAGGGGAAGAGTATGGCTAGCCCAACTCAAACGGTAGTTGGTAAAAGCAAATCAAACTCGTTAATAGCTGGGGGTTTGCTAAAAATCCCATGACAAACCTGTCATAACAATATCCTTATTCGAATATAATGATACATCGCTGCCCTAAGCTGCTAAGGCAAGGGGAAGAGGAAAAGTTTGGCATTTAAGCCCAAACGAAACCTTCGACAACTCATCATGCTGAGGGAAATAACATGGCTAGCCCGACTCAAACGATAGTTGGTAAAGGCTAATCAAATTCGTTGATAGCTGGGGGTTTGCTAAAAATCTTAATCAGATAAATCTCTTGTCACGTTAAAATTTCACATCTGACAATAAAATTTCTCTCGTCATTTTTCTCCAGCAGAGCAAGTGACACTCCAAAATATTTGTCAAGTTAAAATCATACCTCTGACATCATAATTCAAAATCAAATGAAATAAAATCCGATTAAATCTCTTGTCATGTTAAGGTTTCACCTCTGACAGAAAAGAAAACCCACACTTCATCAAGTCCAATATTACAGCTTCTGATAAATTTGTTTTTGATATCGTTAAGTTAAAAATTATCTCTGACGAAAATCATCTCCCTATAAAGTTAACAGTTACCTCTGATAGTCCGATTCCAAAGCTAAATACATTAACCGTCACCTCTGTTTAGTCAGCTTATCACTATCACGACCAGATCCTCTGAATAGGTTGAGCTCCAAGACATGCTTAATGTCACCTCTGTCTTTTCCTGATCCGTCATACTAGATGTCACTGAACGGTTAGGATTCTAATGAGCACGTTAACATGATACCTCTGCTTGACCTAAAATAAGTATGTTAACACCATACCTCTACTTGTCACCCAACGAGCACGTTAAAATAATACCTCTGCTTGTTATTGAATAATTGAATAAGTATGTTAACATCATATCTCCACTCATATTCAGCGAAATATGTCAATAATTATCTCTGTCTACCAAATTATTTAAAACGTCTGATAGCCAAAAGTAAAGAATCCAAAGTGTTTCAAAATTCAGTGCGACCCAATACAGAACTTCGAAAACTTTGGAGGGGGTTATGTAGACACCTAAAAAAAAAAAAAAATTAAACTGCAGGCCCCACGGGAGAACCCTGCGGTTGCACCCGCGGGAGGCTCCCGCCGGTGCAACGCGCGGGAGAATCCCGCGGGTTGACACCCGCGGGAGCGATCCCGCAGGTGCCAACCCGCGGGTTGTGTTCTGTTTATTTCCGTTTCGTTTATTTTGCTAAATTCCCGTTATCCGATTTTTCAGGGAGGATTCGAGGCGGATTTCGAGCGGATTCGGTCTATAAAAGACAGAAATTGAGTCAGAGAAAGGACTTTTGGATGATTTTGGGCGAGCTCGTGAAATTGAGAAGCGGAGTAGAGCCATCTCCTTCCAAGTCAGACGGTCCACGGAGGCATTAGCGAGACTCCATCGCCACCCGAACCCACATAAAAAAGGAAATCAATCAATATTCCCGTTCTTTTAATTCCTCAGATTTTTTGTAAATCTCAATATTTTTGTTGTAATCAAACAATTTTACAATGGAAGGAGAAATCCAATTTTTAAGGAAACAGTAGATACTAAAATATATATATACACTAAAAATATATATATATATAATAATAAATAATAATAAATAATAATAATAATAATTTAACAAAAAAAAAAGTGGTGGGGGATTCCCCCCGAGGGTGGGCCCCGCGGGAATTCCTCCCGCGGGTGCCCACCCGCGGGAAGAATCCCGCAGGTTGCCATCCGAGGGTGGCCACCCGCGGGAGTTTCTCCCGTATTTCCATTTATTTGTTTCGCTGATATTCCGTGATCCGATTTTTCATGGAGGATTCGAGCCGGATTTCGAGTTTCCTCAGTCTATAAAAGACAGGAGTTGACTCCAGAGAAGGGACTTTTGGGCGATTTTGGGCGAGCTCGTGAAATCAAGGAGCGGAGCAGAGCTATCCCTTTTCCGGTCAGACGGTCAACGGAGTGCACCAGCGAGGCTCTATCGCCACCCGAACCCACATAAAAAAGGGAATAAATTAATATTCCCGTTCTTGTTATTTCTCGATATTTTTTGTAATTCTTAATTTTCTTTTGTAATCAAATAATTTTGCAATGGAAGGAGAAATCCAATTTTCGGGCATACAAGAACTGGCGACCACAGTGGGAGCCTCTCTGTTCACAACAGAGAATATGGTGGCGCAGTCTGACTTGGTAGCGATCGGATCTATTATTGAAACGTTGGTCGTCGAAGTCGACCATTAAAAATATGAAGAATTTCTTTCTTCCTCTGATTCGGAGCCTAGGCGTCATCGTCGGGCGACGATGAAGAAAGGTGAGGCGTCATCGCCCACCAGAAATCAAAAGGCGTCATCGCCTATGAAAAACTTACGAGACGTCATCGCCCATTGAAACTGACAAGACATCATCGTCTGTTAAGTATACGGCGATATCGCGTGTTCCAAAGTCAAACCAAAAGTCAAACAAACTCTCACCCGCTCTCAAAAGAGAAATTTGAGGCGTAAAACTCAACGAGCACACCTCAATAATACAGGAAGGGTTGCAGAAAACTCCGGAACAGTGAAAAAATTCAGAGCAAACCACGGATGGAGCCACGGGTTGTATCCCGCGGAAGCAACCCCGGTGCAAACCCACGGCTTGTAACCGCGGGTGCCAACCCGTGGGTGGCAACCGCGGGTTGCCACCCGCGGCTTGCAACCGCGGGTGCAAGCCCGCGACTTGCAAGTCCGCGGGTGCAACCGCGGGTTGCACCCCACGGGAATAAACCCACGGGTGCAAACCCGCAGTTGCAACCGCGGGTTGCATCCCGCAGAGGCAACTGCAGGTTGCACCCCGCAGATTCCACTTCGCGAAAGCAACGATGGGTTACGTTCAATGAACACAACCCTCATGTCTCTTCGAGCATGCCTGTGGTGAGCACACTACATACACCAAGAATTTTAATCTCTCTATCAGAGGCTTGCGGGGCCCACACAACTACTCAGACCAGTGTGCACTCCAGAAGAATCCGCAGAAGGGTTGGAGAACAATCTGATGCTGGAAAAGAGCTCAGCTCTGAGATATTGCAGACTCTCCAGTATTATGAACCAACGCAAGAAGCGTCAAGATGCAAGTAGAGAGGAGAAGGTACCTCAAGATATGAGAGAGTACCTCAATTGGAAGAAGAACTTCTCACAAAATATTCCTTACTGCCAATGCGAACAGCTAATCTCAACCGTTCTATCAAACTGCAAATGCAACTCGAAACGGTCCATTTTTGAGTGAATCACTGAGCCCAAAAAAATACGGACGGTGAAAAAAGTGTGTTTTGGAACTGATCTGCCTGCCGCCTCATCACATATGGTTAATAAAGGTAAAAAAGTGGTCGGAAATAACCATTCAGATAAGGAAATCACTCCAGGGTCAAAAAGAGTTTCTATCGAACTAGAGGGCGTGTGCCTAGAAGAAGTCTCTGTAAGACTTGAGAGACAAGAAAAACGTCTCGAACAGCAAGAAGAGACAATAGAAGAAATGAAACAACTTTTTGTTAGCTCAAACTAGAAAGAGCCAATCATCGTCGTCCATTTCTGATCGGCAGAAAGGAAAACGACATGTCCAAATAAATGAAGACAGCGAGGATGAGAATGAAGAAATTCGTCCTCACTCAAGAGAGGAAGAGAAAGTGAAGGTTATCATCAACCCTCACGCAGAGAAAATAGAGAAGATGGAGAACCAACTACAAGTTCTTCTTCATCGCAAAAAGCTGCAAGAGGTGGGGGTAGTACGTCCTTATCCCATATAATGGGAAACCGTACCTTATCCTGCAAAATATAAACCGTTGAATCTTCAGTCATTCGACGGTAAAGGTTCGCCGCAACAGCACATCTTCTACTTCCTGTCGCAGACAGGACACTTCATGGGGAACGATCCGACTCTGACTAAGATATTTGCGAGCACTTTAACAGGACCCGCATTTACCTAGTTTATGCAGTTACCCCAGGGAACAATTAAATCATGGGCCGATGTAGAACGTGAGTTCTTAACCCGATTCTTTGAAGATGATACTGAAGTCTCTATACTATCCTTGCTAGCGGTAAAGCAAGAGGAAGGCGAGATGGTCAAAACTTATATCGAGCGATTCCGAGAACTTTCTGTTCGATGCCCACATGGCATGACGCAGGACACTCTAGTGGAAACTTGCATGCACAATTTGTAAACCAACGTTCTAAATAAGATGGGCTCGGTTGAAGCCAAATCATGGAAAGATCTGCTTAAGCAGGGTGAACAGACCGAAGATATACTTCGACGCCTCGAAAAGCAGCAGTCCGCAATCGGAGGCAGTACAAATGAACCTCCATTCCATTTTTCCCGTTCCAAAGGAAATGACATAATGGCAATGGCAGTAGAAAGCACACCGAAATAGAAAGTATGGCCAACTATAAACAACACGGTAAAGTCACCCAGGCTTCCAAAGCAGTATTCGTTTAAAGATGAGCATACTGCTACTATGTTCAATCTGCTCAGTAAGCGCAAGATGCTCAAATTGCCGGAGAGCAAGAGGCCTGAAGAGGTTGGGAAGACTAACGATCTGAATTACTGCATGTACCATCGGATTGTAGGTCACCCCACAAAAAATTATTTTATTTAAAAGACAAAATTCAAGCGTTGATTGACGCTGGAGCAGTTCAGCTCAAAACTGAACAAAAAAGGAGTTAGAGCTAACTCGGACATATTTAAGGTGGGTGGTCTAAAGGTACCACTTAGGCTCACAAAAATTCCAAAGACAAGCTCATGGCGGTTAATTTAAACCCCCATAACCTGCAAAAAAAAAAATTACCCAACGCCGATAAGGCTACGGGAAGAGAATAAATTTCTCGTCAACTCCATCATACTGGGGGTAAAAAATATGAATTGCCCAATGCCGATAAGGCTACGGGAAGAGAATAAATTTCTCGCCAACCCCATCATACTTGGGGTAAAAAGTATGAATTATCCAACGCCGACAAGGCTACGGGAAGAGAATAAATTTCTCGCCAACCCCATCATACTGGGGGTAAAAAGTATGAATTACCCAACGTCGACAAGGTTACGGGAAGAGAATAAATTTCTCACCAACCCCATCATACTGGGGGTAAAAAGTATGAATTACCCAACACCGTCAAGGCTACGGGAAGAGAATAAATTTCTCGCCAACCCCATCATACTGGGGGTAAAAAGTATGAATTACCCAACGCGGACAAGGCTACGGGAAGAGAATAAATTTCTCGCCAACCCCATCATACTGGGGGTAAAAGTATGAATTGCCCAATGCCACTAAGGCAAAGGGAAGATGAAAAGTTTGGCATTTAAGCCCAAACAAAATTCTCGACAACTCTCCATGCTGAGGGGAAGAGCATGGCTAGCCCAACTCAAACGATAGTTGGTAAAGGCTAATCAAATCAGTTGATAACTGGAGGTTTGCTAAAAATTCCATGACAAATCTGTCACAACAGTATTCTTATTCGAATATAAGGATACATCGTTGCCCAATGCCGCTAAGGCAAAGGGAAGAGGAAAAGTTTGGTATTTAAGCCCAAACGAAACTCTCGACAACTCACCATGCTGAGGGGAATAGTATGGCTAGCCCAACTCAAACGGTAGTTGGTAAAAATTAATCAAATCCGTTGATAACTGGGGGTTTGCTAAAAATCTTAATCAGATAAATCTCTTGTCACGTTATGATTTCACCTCTTACAACAAAATTTTTCTCGTCATTTTTCTCCAGCAGAGCAAGTGACACTCCAAAATATTTGTCAAGTTAAAATCATATCTCTGACATCATAATTCAAAATCAAATGAGATAAAATCCGATTAAATCTCCTGTCATATTAAGGTTTCACCTCTGACAGAAAAGAAAACTCATACTTCATCAAGTCCGATATTACAGCTTCTGATGAACTTGCTTTTGATGTCGTTAAGTTAAAATTTACCTCTGACAAAAATCATCTCCCTATCAAGTTAACAGTTACCTCTGATAGTCAAACTTTAAAGCTAAATACGTTAATCGCTACCTCTGTTTAGTAAACTCATTCCTATCATGACCAGATCCTCTGAATAGGTCGAGTTTTGAGGCATGTTTAATGACACCTCTGTCTTTTCCTTATCCGTCATACTAGATGTCACTGAACGGTTAGGATTCTACTAAGCACGTTAACGTGATACCTCTGCTTAACCTTAAATAAGTACGTTAAAATCATACATCTGCTTATCACCAAACGAGTATGTTAATATCATACATCTGCTTGTTATCCAATGAGTACGTTAATATCATATCTCTACTTGTTATCTAATGAGCATGCTAAAATCATATTTCTGCTTGTTATTGAATAAGCATGTTAACATCATACCCCGCTCATATTTCATGAGATGTGTTAACAATTATCTCTATCTACCCAATCCTTGACACGCCTCATAGCAAAAAAAATAAAAATAAATAAATATCCAAAGTGTTTCGAAATTCTGTACGGCTCAATACAGAACTTCGAAAACTTTGGAGGGGTTATGTAGATACTAAAAATATATATATATATACTAAAAAATATATAATAATAATAATAATAAATAATAATAATTTAACAAAAAAAAATGGTGGGGGATTCCCCCCGGGTGGGCCCCGCGGGAATTCCTCCAGCGGGTGGGCCCCGCGGGAATTCCTCCCGTTGGTGGGCCCCGCGGGAATTCCTCCCGCGGGTGCCCACCCGCGGGTTGCCACCCGTGGGCGCTCCCGCAGGTGCCAACCCGCGGGTTGTTTTCCGCCTATTTTCGTTTATTTGTTTCGCTGATATTCCGTGATCCGATTTTTAGGGAGGATTCGAGCCGGATTTCGAGTTTTCTCAGTCTATAAAAGACAGGAGTTGACTCCAGAGAATGGACTTTTGGATAATTTTGGGCGAGCTCGTGAAATCATAGAGCGGAGCAGAGCTATCCCCTTCCCGGTCAGACGGTCAACGGAGTGCACCAGTAAGGCCCCATCGCCACTCAAACCCACATAAAAAAAAGGGAATAAATTAATATTCCCGTTCTTGTTATTTCTCAATATTTTTTGTAATTCTCAATTTTCTTTTGTAATCAAATAATTTTGCAATGGAAGGAGAAATCCAATTTTCGGGCATATAGGCGGTTTTGTGGAGTATAACGGGAACCCAATAAGAAGAGGAAGAGAGGAGGAAGAGGGAAGGGAGGGAAATAACTGATATTTCCCTCCCTTCCAGGGATATAACTGGAAATTCAGGCTAAAATTTTAACTAGCCTGATGGAGTTACCCAGAGGGACTAAATTGAAGTAACTTAAAGGATTTGTGGACTAAAATTAAAATATGAAGATTTTAGGTACTAAAGTCTTATTTTTAAAGCTTTAAGGGATAGATATGTAAAATTTCCAAAAAATTATAACTATATAAATATTTTTTAAAATAAAATATATTAAAAGTAAGGATCTATTTAGTTAGATGAAATTAGAACTTCGTCCATATATGCAACATTATGCCCTGTAAAACTTACTAATAAGCAGAAATAATAATGGACGTGTTTACGGGCTAAATTTTGAATTGGAAAAATGAAATTTTCCTTTCTAATTCAAAATTTTATACAAAAGAAGCTAAAAATTGATTCATGAACACACTTATTACCATCTCTATTAATAACTAAAATGGAAATGAATTGCGCTTCTGGTGATACCGCTCCCTTTCTTGTCTAAGATTTCAGGTTGGGATCGTCTAAATATTCAAGGGCTTTCAATCCATTTAAGTAACTCGTAGTTAGAACGAAAGAATGAAGAATATGGTAACAAAAAAATGAAACTACGAATTACAGTAAAAAAAAAAAAACTTCTATACAATGTATCTAATAAAAGCAAATAATAATATTGATGTGGACATTGAAGGATAAATATACCCAAAAATATAGATCTTGAAGGGTACGTGAGTAAGATAGGCACCTTTGAGCTAAAAGTCTAGGAAAATAAAAAAGGGTCGATGAGGGATGATTCATCTGAACCATCAAGAGTCAGGGGAGATGAACTTACAAAAGCCTGGTCCATTACTCACGCTCATAGTGTCTCTAGCTAGGTTAAAAAGTAGCCCCTCTACATTTTTCTATTTTTCAAAAAAAAAAAGAAGAAAAAAAATGAAGTTCTATGAAAACAATTAAGGGTTATGACAACGGAGTTGGTAACCAAGTGAGAGTGCCAATTGAGACGCTCTTCATGACAGGAGATTTTATGAACCTTCCAAAATGCAATTTTAGCCATCAATAAAAATAATGGATGGTTAAACTTTATTTTAAACAATAGAACAAATAAAACCTCTTGATTGATGATGTATATATGTGTGGATAAAGTGAATTTAGGGAACTCCCTTCACTGCTAGTGAATTTCCCGTTTTCTTTGTATGTGTGTGTGTCTGGATAAAGTGTACCCAAGGTGATGCCATATGTGAGTTGTTTATGGAAGTACCATAAATCTCAATATTAAAAATTGATGGTATATAAAAAATCATGCATTATAGGTACATTTTGACCATATATAAGATATGTACAAAATGAATAGTTTTTTAACAATAGAATAAATAAATCCTCTTTGATTGATGATATAGAAATGTCTAAATCGCATGATTTTTTTATATATCATCTACAATCAATAGTGGGGATTATTTACATGCACTATTTATATTGAGATTTATAGTACTTGCATAGGCAACTCTCTGTGACGTTGCTTTAGGTACACCATTCCACTCGTAACCATTGAATCAAGACCAACAACAAGGGCCTATATAAGCTTTTTATTGAAGTGTTCTTTTTGACGCTACTCGAAAACCTCAAAGAAAATAAATGTAAATGTGAACTTGAGAAATTGAGAGGGTACGTAAATAGTGCAAGATAGACATCTCTCCATACTTCACGCAAGAAGGCCTCAGTTGTGTTCATACTTAACACAAGAAGGCCTCAGTTGTGTTCATAGCCACTGAACTCCGGGAGTTTCCAAAGGAGCACACCATTTTTCTTAGTGAGCCTACGTTTTAAGGACCGTCTGGATCAAACATACATTAGATAGTGGGCTCACTATGAAAAGTGGTGTGCTCCTTTGGAAATTACTCCTCTGAACTCCCCCTCCCCCATTCGGGCCATTCCTGGTTCTTTAATAAACTAAAAAAAAAAAAAACCAAAAGAAGATGTCTAATTTAATATTAAAACATCTCTATTTTCTCATTTAAAAATAGGTTTAGATCAAGTTTTTAATGCAATAATATCTACATGAACATAAGTGCAATAGAAATGTTTGCATTTGACGTAGGTTTTTTTTTTTTAAAGGGGCACGTGCATTTGCAAATGAAACAAACTAGTAAATCAAAACTTGAGAGGGTTACAAGTGCAAAAATGTGTGAGAGAGAGAGATACAAGTGCAAAAATGTGTGTGTGTGTGTGTGAGAGAGAGAGAGAGAGAGAGAGAGAAAGAGAGAGAGAGAGATGGCAGCTAGCAGAAGGGAACCAAAAGAGATGGGCATATCCAACTCAGCACTATATAATTATCCACAACAAAATCAAGGGGGATGCACTTAACAATCCCCTATGGTACACAATCATGTGATCCCCGTTCTCTCTCCTCTTCCACCCACATCAACTTGCACTTTGGACCCCATTAAACCCCTCTCACACTTACCCACCCGCATACCCACCCACCCACCCACTCCCTTCCCCTGAATCGTCTGCTCCTCTCTCTCTTTTTACAAGTTCACCCACCCACCCCCTATAAAATCACAAGAATATTGCTTCATCCATTTATTAATTATCAAACAATTACATGCACAAATTATAACAAACACACATAGATATATCTGCATTGATACCATTGCATACCACTTTCTAAGAATACCCCTTCTCTCTCTCTCTCCTAGGATAAGAATGTACAGGTCTAATAGCCAGTCAATTTTGATTTCTATCCAACTCAAAATTTTAAATTAAAAAATTAAAATTTTCATTTTAAAATTTTGAAGTTAAAATTTTAACGTTAAAATTTTAAATAAAAAATAAAATTTTTAATTTTCTAATTTAAAATAGACTAAAAATTAGAACTCTGCACACCCATTCTCATTCTCACTCCTCCTATAAATATTCTACACAACCCCGTTCCCCCTCACGCTCATCTCTCTCAAGTCAAAACCAAATATAGCAACGCCTTTTTCTTCTTCTTTGTCCCTGAACTCAAACATGGATGGCAGTACTTTGGAGGAGTCAGCCGCCTCAACAGACTCGGCTGCGTACTCTCTCCGTGCGTCGTTGCGGCGCACTGGGAGCAGGGACAGCGTCGTGCTGGACGCGGACGAGCTCCAGCACGATGCTGCCCCTGCAGAAACAAGCTTCCGGGGCTGCACAGCGCCGGCCCATGCAGTGGAGTCCCGGAAACTTCCCTCGTCGCAGTACAAGGGCGTGGTCCCCCAGCCGAACAGGCGGTGGGGGGCTCAGATCTACGAGAAGCACCGTCGGGTCTGGCTGGGCACCTTCGACAGCGAGACGGAGGCCGCCCAAGCCTACGACGTGGCGGTCTTCAAGTTCCGGGGCTGTGATGCCGTAACCAACTTCGTGCGGGTGGACGACGAGGCCGAGCTTGACTTCATCCGGTCGCACTCCAAAGAAGAGATTGTTGACATGCTGCGGAAGCACACGTACGGCGACGAGCTCAGGCACAGACGGCGGTCGTTTGGGGCCCACAAGACGAGGAGCTGCGGCGGCGGCGGAGGCACGGGGAGGGGGGACAGGGTGCAGCTGTTCGAGAAGACGGTGACGCCGAGCGATGTGGGGAAGCTGAACAGGCTGGTGATTCCGAAGCAGCACGCGGAGAAGCACTTCCCGCTGAAGTCGGGATCAAGTCTACTTCTGAGCTTCGAGGACGAGCGCGGGAAAGTGTGGAGGTTCCGGTACTCCTACTGGAACAGTAGCCAGAGTTATGTGCTGACCAAAGGATGGAGCAGGTTCGTCAAGGAGAAGGGGCTCAAGGCTGGTGGCGTTGTGGCTTTCCGACGGTCGATCGGCCCGGAGAAGCAGCTTTATATCGAATGCTGCAGGCTCAGGGAGGCGGGAGCGGTGGCGGTGGAGTTGGAGAAGCCGGTGGTTCAGGCGATCAGGCTGTTTGGAGTTGACATTTTCGAAGTTCAAAAGAGAAGGAGGGAGATGGAGATTATGTCAATAGGAGGGGTTGTTAAGAGGCAATGTGTAAGATAGTTAAGCCTATGGTTGGATTTGATTCCATGTAATTTTTTGTTATTTGGTTAGTTTTAGGAGATTTAGGTCATTGAACTGTGAATTGATAGAAGGAGAACCAATGAATGAAATAAGGAGAAAAAAAAAAAAAAAAGTTTTTTGCCATTTGTTGTTTGTTTGGACCATGGATTGTTTAGACCGACTCTTGTATCTGTTCATTCTCATTCATATTCATTGCTGAGTTAAAGAGAAATGTGCGAGTTTGATATTATAATATATTCCATCATTTCTTTTGATGATTAAAGGTTCATATATTCTTAAGCATGGATAGAGTTATTTATTGAAAACAACTTCCCCCATGAAAATCAATCTAACTAAACTCCCCCCATGAGAATCATTCTTACTAATGGGTTTTCATTTTTATTGGTTTGATATATTTTCAATGAACTAATTCTTTTCCTAAAAAAAAGATGAATGAAGATAATAAACCATCACCAATATAATCTTGCAGTTAGAATGTTCGATCACAAACTACCCCAACATAGAGGAAATTGAAAATAGAAAAAAAAATAAATTAAATGCAATATTCATTATTTATAAAATTTCGAAAAGTTTCCCTTCATTTTTGCTTGTTCAATCTACTCTATCGGAAATATTTACGACATATTTGCAATCGGTTGATATATTCTTGTGCAATGAGTATTTGAACAATGTTTCGTCCGAAGCCACTTCTGTTCCTTAAAAAAAAAAAAAAAAATTACACATATATATTCCCCCAAAATTACAGGTCATGGGCTTTCACCATCCAAGCTTGTTTTGATCCACCACCTCATTCATGTTCATTATGAATCATAAAATAACGAAATGTTGTGATAACAATAAGCAAATGAACCTAGCTAAACTTTTCTAGTATAACAGAATGACTACAAAAATATAACATCAGAGAATTTCAACTCAAGTTCTGTCTTGTGGCACTACCGTTTTACAAGCCAACTCTCATAAACCAAACAAGCTCTTGATTATGACGAACTATCAAAATATACAATAATATTTTTCAATTCACACCACAATTTTAGAATTTTTGAAAAAGCGTGAGACGGTAGACTTGACTGCTCACAAGAAACAAATGTACAAAGCTTAGTTTCTACTGCTTCTAATTCAAAGTTTTCGATACATTCCTTACAAGAGAGTTATTCTTTAGATTCCTTCTTGATAGAGTTTAACATAAGAGAAAAGGAATTTTCTGCATGAAAGTATCAGACAAGTGGTTACCTTTTGAAAGTCTCATAAAAGACCTCAGAAAAATAATATTCTGTCAGCATACAGATTGTTGATTGGTATGGCTGGCTGTTGACAATATGCTATGTGACAAAACAATAGCTGTCTCCTTGATGCCACTTGGTAATATATTTATGTAATTAACTTCCATGCTTATAGAGTTGATTCACAAATCTTTATTTCTTACTTTTAAGATAACTTACATAAGATATCTCACTAATTATGATCTATATTCGGTGAAGCATCATTATCAATCATTAAACTCAACAAGTAGCACCTAGGACGATTAAGAAAATGATTGTGCATTACATGGAAATACTAACCGAAGGATATATAAAATGCCAAATGCAAGTTGCAAAATAGGTATAAACGAGGTATTTTACATGTAGTTAAGAATTTAGTCATTGAATTTAATAATTGAAAGGATGTATCTCTAAAAATATATCGTAAATAAGTTTTTCAAAAGAAAATATTTTACTTTCTCATTTCTGGTACTGGCTTAAGTTCAATCTAAGTTGTTCATGACTTCATCCACCATGTATATCGTTTCTTGTCTTTTCCTTAGACCCAACAAGAAGAAAGGTTTCAACTATGAAACTAAAGGTTAGTAGATAGCAATCAAATGCAATTAGCATAGACTAAATTTTGACCAAGTTGGGCGATTGAAAATCTAGAATAATCTGGTGTATAGTTTAAGTTGTTAATTAAATAGGAACCAATTGATGAAGTTGTATGTGGAGTGGGACGATATAAGACCAGTCAAAATACAATTTAGTAGTTTGGGGATAAGTGTGTAAACCAAAAGAGGAAGGGAGCTTGGATATTTTGGAACTGAAGACTTTTAAACTTGCATTGTTGACCAAATGGTGGTGGGGAATACTAAAAAACCCCACAAAGTCAACTACAGAAGCTCCTAAAGCTCAAGTACGGTCCGAAAAAAGACGAATGATGGGGGAGAATCACACAATAAAGCCAATACATCAATCTTTTGGAAAGGGGTGTTAAAGACGAAAGATATTTTCCACTCAAGTATATATTTCATTCCTAGTTGAAGGGAAAGAGTGTCTTTCTGGAATGACCGATGGCGCACAATTCCAGAATATTTTTGCTCTGGCCAAGGATAGAAATGCATCCACGGGGAGGTTGTGGCATTGTAATAGGTGGAATCTGGAGCTCCAGACACATGCGGATGCTGCAGTCCAGGTACATATCACGGAGCTTAAGAAATTTATTTAGAGACACCCCTCGAGTGCTAACGAGATGGATGAAGTTATTGGGAGATGAGAGAAACACGAAAATTTCACAGTCAGATCTATATATAGGCACTGTATAGATGGCTGATGTAGGTTACCGCAGGAGCGACATATATGGCGTACTAGATGCCCTTTCAAAATAAAATATTTTCTGTGGATGATCGCAAAGAGCGCAACCCTAACTTGGGATAACTTACAAAGGAGGGGGTGGTAAGGACCTAGCATTTGCGCCTTATGTCAGTCGGAAGCGAAATCTATCACACATATTTTCTCACTTGCGCCTACACCATAAAATTATGGGTTAAGTGTGCTACCCACCAGCACACTACAATCTGCATGGTCGAGTTGTCTGATGTATGGATTAGAGTAGGACTTGGTAGGACCACGAGACACGGTGCCCACTTGCGTCACATTATGTTAGCAACCATATGTTGGAATGGGTGGAGAGAGAGAAATAATAGAATATTTAGACACATTATGCATTCTGCCGATATTTGTTTCTACCTCACATATATAGATATAATCTTATGGACATGTCTAATTTCAGAGATGGAAAGACTATGTCTCTCAGAAGATTAAGATTCAGATGAGGAGCTGCATGATGAATCTCCAGATATAACCTCACATGGACCTGTTGATGGTGTCTGAGGAGGCAAGCTACTTGGTCCTTATAGTTCGATGGAGGCCTTCGGCTGTATGAACAGTATTTTATGTTTTTCTGTATTTTATATTTTTAGGCTTGTTGTTGTAAAACTAAAATATTAAAACTTCAGGATATTATATAAAATAATCATTCTGTTATCACTTGTTAATAAAATATGGAGGACGGATTCACTCATCGTTTCAACCTCAAAAATTGACCATAAAAATTGACCAAGTTGTGTTTTCTCATGTCACGTGTTTCCGGTGTCTCTAAAAAGAAACCAAATCCCAGGTCCTATCTTGCAACATAAAATATGTGTACACCGATATCTAAAACTTTAGTTAATGGTAGAAAACTGTTGAAGTCTATAATATCTTTGGATATGCTTAAGATAGCCCAAGCAAGTCTCGACTCTCGAGTCTACATATTTTAGATGACCAGTTAGGTCTTGGCACGATCGGGCCATAAATGTTGAGAGGAACAAGCAGCGAAGTTTCTCACATATTTTTTAATGAATAATTCTTCCTGTTTTGGAGTGCAATCTCATTGGTTAATCTCCACTCATGCATTAGTCAATTGTCATGGTCCATGTTTTACACAACACTTGTACTATATAAAATGAGCCATAGCATCAAGTACATCATTAGTCAATCTTCATAGTCCATGTTTTACACAACAACTATATTAAAGATTAAGTCCCTGGATTAGAATCAAATTAATTATGAGATGGCATGCACTTGTCCATTAAAATCAAGAAACACGAAATAAAAATTTTCATGCATGTTCTTTATTATTGATGCTAAATGCATGATGTTACCATATGAATCATGTCTATCTTAGATCATTATGCAGTTAAGATTTTTACAAATTTGTTTTGTGCAATGTTATATGAAATATTTTGCATGTTTAATATATCCCAAAGTTAATTCTCAATGTAAAAATGCTTTCTATATTATGTCAAATAAGATCCTGTTTGGATGTTGGAAGTAAAAGAAGTAAGGAAGAAAATTAAAAGTAGCTTCCAAAATAAAAGTTTAGGAAGAACCGTCGTCAATATAACTCTAGTGTTTGTATGTTGATGTAGGAAGTAAACTGGAAAGTAGAGAGACTATTATTTTATTGTTAATTAAAATATTATAATAGTAATATTCTTGTTGTTTTATAAATTAGATTTGAAAAGTAATGATTAGATTTAACTAAAATATAATATTATACCTAATTTCTTAAATTTTAAAAGCTCTTCTAACAAAAAAATAAGAGAAAGCAAAAAAAAAGAAAACATGATTCCCACGTGGGATCTATATCATCCAAGTAAAAGGAATTTTCAATTTTCTTCTTGGCTAAATAAACACATAAAGTGATGGAAATAGTTTTACTGCTTTTGCTTCTACTTTACTTCTATGCCACCAGACTCATCCTGTGATGAACAATGGCATGCAATACTCGATGGAGATTCTACATTGTCAGCACTGGATCGCATTAGTAAATGGGGATCCTACATTGGATCGCATCAGTAAATTTACAAATTTTCTTTGATGTTAACAAAAAATAATAAAATAATAACGTACGGTTTGTACACATGACGGTTTCCAATTCCATAGGTGGACTTTGAGGAAGCCTCCTCATAATTTTGGCTGACAAAATTGCGAGCACGCTGGAGTCAAAAGCATGCAGCCAGCATTCTCTAGGAACTGGCCGAGTCGAGCTAGAGCTGGACAACCTCTAGAAGCTAAAAATGTCAAAAGGACATTTTTATCGAGTCATAATGCAAAAACATGTTTATTATTGAGAAAATATAAAGAAACCGAAATATTCCTGGAACTCGTGGCATCTCCTATCACAAGAAAATGCTCTGCCAGCAAAATGATTTCCTTTTTAAGTAGCTCCTTAATTTGTTGTTACATTGTGACCTTACGTATAATTAAGGAGCAGTTCTTATCGACTGTGCAAATATTAAGGGAAGAAATGTGTTAGTTCAAACCAAGATTAATTAGTTTGAGCATATGATTATAGGCAAAATATGTTAACTTGGAGTCTAGTGGAGAAGTCATTGGAGGTTCAGAGGAATTAAAGGTGGCATCAAGTTGCAACAGAAAGATTGTACCGAGCGTCATCTCTAGTTAGCAGCTAGTAAACTCAACCAGGCAATACATAAATACCACGTGTAGTATAATTAGTATGTATTCAAATAATCAACAAGTATCCGGCGGACATCGAAATCCTACCAACTCCTATAATCCTTTTGGAAGATAATGTACTCTGTACAAAAGTTTTGAGCACAAATTGAGTCCTCAAGCACTTGATGTGTGTGTATGTGTATATACGTACGTACACACACACATATTACACATATATATGTATGTGTGCATCCACACACACATATAAAGAAAATGAAAAATTCACCGGCGGGGTAAAGAGAGTTTCTTCACCGTCGGTTAGGCGATCCAATAAAATTATTACACATTGTGCCATTTAAAGTAACAAATAAAAAAACTCTCTTAATCACCTTTTGAGTGGCGCACGTATAATAATTTTATTGGATCACCTAAGTGGCGGTGAAGAAACTCTCTTTGCCGCTGCTTAGGTGGCCGAATATAATTATTACACATGACGCCACTTAAAATAGCAAATAAAAGAACTCCTTTAAATGCCTTTTGAGTGGCACCACGTGTAATAATTTTATTGGGCCATTTAAGCAGCGTTGAAGGAACTCTTTTCAACGCCAGTGAATTTCCCATTTACTCTGTGTGTGTGTGAGGAAACGGGAAATTCACCGGCAGTCAAGAGGATTCCTTCACTAGCGTTTAGGTGGTCCAATAATTGTATTACACATAGCGTCACTCAAAGGGCGGTTAAAAAAGTTCTTCTATTTGTTATCTTGAGTGACACCACGTGTAATACAATTATTAGGCCATCTAAGCGCTAGTGAAGGAATTTTCTTCACCACTGGTGAATTTCCCGTTCTCTCTCTATATGTGTGTGTGTGCGCGCGCGCGCGCCCGCGTGCATATGGATAATAAAAATGAGTCGTCGCCTCATGAAAGTTATTTGAACTGCGGTCCATTTCCACTATCTCTAATAATTTATCTTAAAAATTTTCTTTTGGATAATAATCTCAACCCCCAACAGTTTACTCATATCCAATTTTTGGGTTTTAGTTTGGATTTGGTCTTCTATCAAGTAGTCATAAAATTAGTAGTTTTCAGTAAATACACAATTTTGTATTTACTTGATGAAAGAGTAAATACACTTTAAAACTTACAGAATTTGATCTTGAAGAAATTAAGGAGATATAAATTGTGATCCAAAAAAATTGAAAAAAAATAATAGGATTATTACTTTTTCACCACTAACTCATATAATTTATCTGAGCTGACGGCTCATATACAGTAATCCCTACACACACACACATATATAGAGTAAACAGGAAATTCACTGGCGGTGAAAGGAGTTCTTTTATCGCCGCTTAGATGGCCCAATAAAATTATTACACGTGGTACCACTCAAAAAGCGGTTAAGGAAATTTATTTATTTGTTATTTTGAATGGCGCTACTTGTAATAATTTTATTGGGCCACCTAAGCGGCGGTGAAAGAACTCCCTTCCCTGTCGGTGAATTTTCCGTTTACTCATATATGTATACACACATAGATATATATATATATACACACACAGAAACACACAAGTGTGTGTTATAATACACTACCCCAAAAGGTCCACTTGGATATCTATTCCATTTTGAAATTTCATGTATCAAGTTCACACAATTAGAAAAGTTAAATAAGTCTTTAGATTTAATAGTTCCTGTTCTCAGCATCAGTCTAATGACTGTCAAACCTTTTCTAACTGTTCTTACTCGTAAGGCCTCATCCCTAATTTCATGTAAGATGCTTTTTCACAACAATAATGTCATATCAATTTAAAAAATGATTTTAGGACCTGAATGTATCAGCTGCATACGTGTCGGCTACATGAATCTTTTACTTTGTCGACCCAAGTTCAACAGCGGTGTAAGAATCTACTTGTCAAGTTCATATGTGTCGGCTACATGAATCTTTTACTTTGTCGACCCAAGTTCAACAGCGGTGCATGAATCTACTTGTCAAGTTCATATATGTACATGCACACACAAGTGACTGACGTGACCACACTCAAAATAACAAATAAAAAATAAAAGTAGTTACGAGAGAAGAGAAAATATTTGATTTAAATTTAATACATTAAGTGGCTCCACATATAATTATTTTATTGGGCTATCTAAACGCTAGTGAATGAACTCTCTTCACCGACAGTGAATTTCCCATTATCTCTCTCTTTCTTATATATATATATATATATATATATATATATATATATATATATATATATATATATATATATATATATATATATATATATATATATATATATGAGAAAAATAGAAATGAGCTGACAGCACACGCAAATTACTTTAGTTGCAGTTCATTTTCACTATCTCAAATATTTTTTTAAAAAAAAAATTATTATGGATTATGATCTCGACCTCTTAGGGTTCACTCATACCCAATTTCTTGGGTTTTAGTTTTGATTTGGTCATTCATCAAGTTAATACAAAATTAACGGTTTTCAATGAATAAAACATTTTGTGTGTACTTGATAAAAGGATAAATAAACTCCAAAATTTATAAAATTTAATCTATAAGAAGTTAAAGAGGTAACGATAGTAATTGTAAAAAAAAAATTAAAGAAAATTATTAAATCATTATAATTTCACTGCTAGTTCATGTAATTTTTCTTGAGCTGGCGGCTCACCTACAGTAATCTCTATATGTGTGTGTTCAAAAAACATAGAAAGATCAATAATTGTGAGAAGTATGACAAGTTGATGCCACAATCTATGAGAAACCATGTCCCAAAGAAGTTAGCCCCAAGCCTTTTCTATTCTCTCAAGGATTATGGCCATGGCAATTGGGATCATGACACAGCTTAATTAGGGGGCAGAACAGTTTTGGCCAACTTGTGGAAACTGGGAGCTTGGTCTCCTCATAATAGGGTAGACCAGGACTTTGCATTTGGATGTTTCTTAACTTGTCCTGAAAGCCTCATGGTCTCATAAGAGTGAAGTCAAGAATTGGACCCATCCAATCCCAAATGCTGGAAAACCTCCAAAGCCTTGGCCTGGGTCATTGGGTCGCAAACCGTTGGCATCCACAGACTTCTCTCATTCAGCGCATCTAGCCAGGCCAGCAAGTGGATAGGAGCAATCTGCATCAAGCCTTTGAGTTGATGTGATGCTATGAATTAATCAGATGATAACTTGCTCTTTTTGTGATGCCTACAAGTGATGATGCTATCATGACTGCTAACACGCACATATATACAACTAATACATGACTACCATAACTATAACAACAAAACAACACCACCACCATCGTCACTAAGTATTTTATCCTAAGTATTCGAAGGAGACTACACGAACCAAAAGAGATCAATCACATGGATGACTCATTGCTATGGAGCATATATACCTTTACTATAACTAAAGACTCTAAATGAGCCAAGCGTTAGGTCATTCATGCCATTCAATCATTTAAGCGAGCTTAATTTTTTGTTCAAGCTAGGACTGTTATGTTAAATACTAGACAACCTTAACCAAGCCCCAAGCCTGTTAAAGCCCACTCATACGCCTGGACAAATAACATTAAATACATTAATGTTATTTTGATTCTTTAAAAATTAAATATCGTTCCCTTCAAACTTTATATTTTGATTTTAGTCCCCCAAAATATTTAAGTTATATCTTTTTAGTTTTTTTGGATCACTTTCGTTAACCAAGTTAAACTTTTTTTGCCTCTTACACCCGTTGTACCCCTAGAAATGGATTGAAAAGTCGGTTATTTCCCTCTCTTCTCTCTTTCCCTCCTCCTACTCTCTTCATCTATTTTTAGTTGAGTTCCCCTCTCCATCCTCCTCTCTTTCTCTCTTCTTGTTTGGGTTTCCCTCTCCATTCTTCTCTATTTCTCTCTTCTTGATTGGGTTCGCCTCTCCATCCTCCTATCTTACACTCTTGAGAGTGAGAGTGAAAAGATTGGGATTTTCTGCATTGCGGTTAGGATTAGTGGGATTGGAATAGTGGGAGAGCTTCAAGGAGGGGAGGGAGGAGAAGACAATAAGGAGGTGGAAGGAGAGTTTTGAGAGCCATTTTTTAATAAATAAATCATGTATACTTAGGTTATTTTACTAATATATAAAAATAAAAAAAAATAAGTAGGATTTATTTTGGTGGAATAAATAGCGAAGAGACTAAAACAATGTATCTTAAATATTTTGAGAGACTAAAATCAAAATATGAGATTTTGAGGAATCGATATTCAATTTTAAAAAAAATTAAGGGATCAATATTTAAAACCCCTTTTTTTTAGTACAGCGTTGATCAGCAATTGCAGCGTGCAGTAATTTGTACTGGTAATATTTTTAAAGTTTTTTACTGGGTACCCTTAGCAATTTTATGTGCGCCCTCAGAATAGAAACACTCTAAGATAACCTAAAACCGGTCCGACATCTCCTTGCCCACGGTGGGAAGGGAGTTTCTAAAGGGGCACACCATTTTTCCTAGTGAGCCCACTTTAAAATTTAGTTAAAATAACAAATTTGTCATCAATTTTTTGGACACTAATGCCTTTATTTTCAATCTCCGTTCTATTTTTGTCCGGAGTTAGACTCCGGACGATATATTATCCGTTCGGGGTTAGACCCCGAGCGTCATATTGTCCGTCCGGGGTCTAGACCCTGGACAGTAGGGCTGTCCGGACTTCCAGTCCGGAAACTGGATAGTTATTATTTTATCCGGGGTGTACACCCTAGACAGTGAATTAAAAATTATGTATGTAAATTGGTTAATATTATCAAGTTAAATTAATATATAATAAGTTATTTAACATATAACAACTGCAATTCTTACTAAACTAACTTCAAGTCAGTTTAGATATCTTCAAATCATAGTAATATCTATAAAAAAACAAATAAAAGAAGTTCATCATAAAGTTTATGATGATTATAAAAGAAGTTTATTTTCGTATATAATTTCCTAAGAAATCATACAAAAAATGAATTTTTGAGTTGTGTCGCACTCGACGAAAATGGAGAATACAGTGAAAATAAAATTTGTGGTAATAAAAATGGAGGAAATTTTGAGTTGTGTTCGATTCCACTCACTCACAAGCTCTAAGATTTAATTTGAATTCGTAATGTGTGATAATAAAATGAAATTGAAAGGTTAATTCGTCAGTATTCAGTATATGGGAACAATTACAATATAGTACAACAAATACAAAAAATTTATTTTTTATAATAATGTGAATTCATACAATGAGAATTATGAACAAATCAGTCTATAATTAGAAACATCATTACATAAAAAATAGGGTTAATTACAGTCAGACCCAATGTAGTATTGGGGTGTGTAACTTAACATCTCTGAAGTTTGAAACTCTCAAAAAAATTTCTAAACTTAGTTATTTTCACTCTCTTTTTTTTATTAAAGTGCACTCTTTGTCCATCAAATTCCTATTCTACCATCATCCCTCCCTTTAACCACCAGACTTCCTCTTTCTCTCTCTCCTCTCTCTCTCTCTCCCTCTCTATCCCTCTCTCTTAGTCACTCACGTTCCCTCTCTAACTAAGAGAGAGAGATAGAGAGAGAGTGACTGAGAGAGAGGGATAGAGAGGGGGAGAAGAGAGGAGAGAAAGAGAGTGTGTGTGGGCTGTTTAAGAGAGAGAGTGTGTGCTGGTTAAAAAGAGAGATGAGAGTAGAATATGAATTTGATGGACAAAAGTGCACTTTAGTAAAAAAAAAAAGAGTGAACATAACTAAGTTAAGGAGTTTTTTTTGAGAGTTTCAAATTCAGGGGTGTTAAGTTACACATCCCCAATATTACAGGGGTCTAACTGTAATTAATCATATATATATATATATATATATATATATATATATATATATATATATATATATATATATATATATATATATATATATATATATATATATATATACAAAGTTTTGTTTGCAGTAAACAGTTCTCAAATAACCATCTAAAACACATTGTTGACAATATCATCCCTGTTCTCCCAGCTACAATATCTCCGCTAGCGTCCCCACTAGCGGATGCATAGAGGTGATGCAACAAATATGTTGACAACGTTTCTGAAGAAACTTCTTTGTAAGCAATCTTATTAATATGTGGACACGTATGAGTTTCTTCCTGCATTTTCATATTGCACAACTGAGGGACAAATACGTTTGGTTGTTGCTTCTCAAGTTTTTCTGCACAATCTTTGGAAGTTTCTTGTCCCACATACAACATCTGTACATAAAACATGCAACTCAGTATGCCCTTTGAATAGGAAAGTAACAAGTTTAGAATCGAAAGTATGGCTTTTTGGCATGTCAATAACTGGTCATATTCATATATGCAATATTAGAAACTAAGAACTAAGGTATAAACAGTAGTTAAAATTATACGAAAACAAGGATTATTTCCACCAAAACATTTGGTACATTTGCCGGAATAACAAAATATTCTTCGTCGACAACATGACTAATCATGATTTTAAACCTCATACGAGATATCGCATCGGACTTTATCAGTTACAAGCGTTAAGACTGAGGGAACAGTGACCAACACAACAAAAAAAAACTACTTAGTCAACTTAATTGATTTCAATATCATGATTTACATTTGGTTTTAATACACTAGCTGTGATTGGGTAGATTTTAATATGTCAGTTCAAATCGGCTTTGGCTCGTCCAAGCAAATGGGGAATTGTAACAAAAGTTTACATTCTACCCTCTTCCCTCTTCGTTCGTACTTCTAACCAAAGCATCAATTTCAAGTAATAAATTGAATATGTCTGCAAATATATACATACATGAAAAAAACCTAATGAGTTGCGACTGCATTTGGATGAAAAGAAAAAAACTTTGGGCCAAAGCTACCAAGATGAATCTTACATCATTTGGCTCTAAAACACAGCTTTTAGATTTTTTTAGGTTAAATTCATGTTAGATATAAAAGAAAAAGAAAAAAAAATCTTTGAACCAAAATGAATTTATGCTGTCACGAAAACATGCACTCAAAATTTACAAATCTATCATTATACAATTGTTCCAGTTGATAAAGAAATTATTGATATAGCAAGCAATCAAATAACTATTTTGGCTTTAGACCAGTTCATTTACCTAGGCTTTGATGCATTCTTTTTTCTATAAGGCATGTTTTACCTGTAAGTAAGCATTTTTTTAATGGGGTATTTATAGATTTGTCCCTTATATCTTTACAAATTATAATTTAGTCCCCCAAATCTTCATATTTAGGATTTAGTCCCCCAAATCCTTTAAGTTACTACAATTTAGTTCCCTAGTTTATATTTTGGTCTGATTTTTCCGTTTTACCCCTATTTTCTTCACTTAATTTCCCCTTCCCTCTTCCCCCTCTCTTCTTAGTTCTTATTGGGTTCCCCCTTCTTTTTTTTTCTCTCTTTATTCATTTATTGGGTTCTCCCTCTTTATATTGAGACCAAATGTATTATTCTCCACTAAATATATTAAACCTAGAAATGAATTTATCCAATATAGAGAGGGAAAACCCAATAAATAAATTTATATTGAGACTTAAAGGTTTAATACATTTAGTGGAGAATAATATATTTGGTTTCAATATAGAGAGGGAGAACCAAATAAATAAATCAAGAAAGAGAAGAGAAGAATAATGGCGAATCCAATAAAAACTAAGAAAAGAGAGGAAATAGTGAAAGGGAATTAAGTGAAAAAAATCAAGGGTAAAATGGGAAAATCGGGACAAAATATAAACTGGGGGACTAAATTGTAGTAACTAAAGGATTTGAGGGACTAAATTCTAAATATAAAGATATGGGGGACTAAATTATAATTTATAAAAATGTAAGGGACAAATCTGTAAATACTCCTTTTTTAATATGTTAAGACTCTCAATAAAGTATGCAAATGAACTGGACTATTACATTTTCACAAGGTAAGAACAATTTCATATGTGTAGTCCAGTGTATTCTGAAACCCCCCTAATATGTCATAAACTTCCAAAACATTCAAAAGGTTGTTTGGCTTATGAATTTGGAAAATGGATTTATACCAGTGCATAGTTCTTACTAATAATTTTTTTTTCAATTTGGAAAATAGAGTCGGTGTCAACCACTACGACAATGCAACATACTTCTTTTACTAATTAATCAACCATTACGACAATGCTAGAAACTTCAAGATATATTAAAATTATCATTACCGTTCATGAATGGAAAATTAATGGAATTTTGCATATTTTACAACTAGCATTACAATATTTTATTTATTTTTATTAATAATAATCAAAGTATAAATTAAAACACCAATTTTTAAGTTTCAATTTTAAAGAATGGAAAAATATTTTCTAACTTCAAAATTGAGACCGGTTGTAGAGTTAATCTTTGAGATAGATTAGATATTGAGCACCAGAGAATTCTTACCAATTACAAGAGTTTTGTGAGGTAGGACAAGTAGAGAGAATTATTAAAAGAAGAATGAATTGTAAGGTAAATTTATAAAAAAAATTCATCTATGATAAAAAACCCTCCACCTCCAAAACTCCAATGCTCCATCCTCAATCTTATCATAAAAATCCCTCCACTACCACCTCCTCCTCCCCTCTTCATCCTCTCCAACCCAACAAGACCACTAAATCAAAAAACCTCCCATTCCTTAGTAAAAAAAAAGACCAAAATAAAAAAAATTAATTTGCTAAATAAAGAAGAGATTTCACCCATCTCGACTCAAGAAGTGATGACGGACGAGCGGCGTGGGCTGGATCGGTGGTGACAGGATCGGCGTCAGGCAACTCGGAGAGAGAAGCGAAGTTAGGTAGAGGAAAAGAGAGGGAAGAGAAAGAGAAATATGAAGCATTAGAAGAGGTGAGAAAGGAAACAAAGAGAAGAGTTGGGTTTTTGGGTTTAAAATATGGTCGGCTCTAGAGTTGGAGATTTTAGGTTTGAGATATGTCCGGCTCTAGAGTTGGAGAGGTGAGGGAGAGAAGAATGGAGTTGGAAGAAGAGGAAGGGAAAGGGAGAGAGAAAGAGAGTGAGGATATTTTAGAATTATTTGATATGTTCACTAAAAAAATCCTTTTTTTAAAAGGAGAGGGTGAACTTACTAAGAAAACTGGATCCATTAGGAAAAATGGTGTGCCCCTCTAAAAACTGGGAACTTCTAAAGGGGCACAACTTTTTTCCTAGTGAGCCCAGTTAATATCTCTAAAAAATAACAAGTTTACCCTTGTAGATACCAAAAAAAAAAAAAAAAAAAAAATTGCTAAGTGGGCACACCTGCCGGTTGCACCCGCGGGTTCCATCCCGCGGGATGCAACCCGCGGGAACACCCGCGGGAGCCCCCGCGGGTTGCCACCCGCGGGAGAATTCCAGCGGGTTGCAACCCGCGGGAGGATTCCCGCGGGTTGCAACCTGCGGGAGCCCCGGCGGGTTGCCACCCGCGGGAGGATTCCCGCGGGTTGCAACCCGCGGGAGGATTCCCGCGGGTGGCAACCCGCGGGGGCGATCCCGCGGGTTGCCACCCGCGGGTTGTTTTCCGTTATTTCCCATTGATTTGTTTCCTATTTTTGGACTGATAATCCGTGATCCGATTTTTCATGAGAGCGGATTTGGAGCTTCTTCGGTTTATAAAATACAGGAATTTAACGGGAGAAGGGACTTTTGGATTAGAGGGGACTTTTGAATTGGGGCAGAGTTGGGAGATTCTTTCGGGAAGAGTCCAATTTTTCAGAGTCCAAATATCCAGAGAGGAGTTCCTCAATTCAGAGAGATCGGATCGTCAACGGAGTATAGAAACAAAGCTCCACCGCTGCCAGACCCACAAAAATAAAGGGGAATCGAAACCAATCGATCCCCATTCTTGTAATCTCAATTTTCTATTTTGTAATTTTTCTTTTATTGCTGTAATTCAAAATTAAATTGGCATATAAAGGAAGATTCAATTTTTCGGGCAAACAAGAATTGGCGACCACAGTGGGAGTTTGGGCGGCGCAATCCAATCTTTAAATTTTTTTTTTCTCGGAGCCTAGGCGTCATCGCCGGGTAACGATAAATAAATGTGAGGCGTCATCGCCCACCAAAATTGACAAGATGCCATCGTCTGTCAAAAAAAAAAAAAATTATGAGGCTTCATCGCCCATAAAAAAAAAATTAAGAGGCGTCATCGCCCATAAAAAAAAATAAAAAAAAATAAAAAAAAATTTATGAGGCGTGATCGCCCAAAAAAAAAAAAAAAATTTTTTGAGGCGTCATCGCCCATAAAAAAAAAAAAAAAAAATTGACAAAACTGGATACAACTCCAAGATGCAACCCGCAGATGGAATCTTGGGACCCGCGTGGACGCAACCCGCATATGGAAGTGCGGGATGCAACCCGCAGATGGAATCTTGGGACCCACATGGACGCAACCCGCATATGGAAGCGCGGGATGCAACCCGCAGATGGAATCTTGGGACCCCATGGACGCGACCCACATATGGAAGCGCCGGACGCAACCCGCAGATGGAAGCGCGGGCGCGGGACGCAACCCACAGATGGGTGGGACCCATCTGGGCCACCCGCACTTTTCTCCCTCTCTCCCGCACAAAAAAAAAATAAAGAATAAAAATAATATTAATAAAAAGGCAAAAAATAAAAAAAAAGAAGGAAAAAAAAAGAAAAAAAAAGGAAAGGGTGTTATCGCCCACAAAAAATTGACAAAGTTAAAAAAATAATAAATATTAAAAAAAAGAGAAAAAAAAACATGCAGTATGAGTGCTCTGCCCATGGGTTGTATCCAACGGATGCACCCGCGGATGCCAAAAAAATAAATAAATAAAATAAAAAATTAATTAAAATAAAAAAAAAATATTAAAAAATATATAAAAATATAAACAAAAAAAAGTAAATAAATAAAAATAAACAAAAAATAATAATAAATAAAAATATATTTGCAAGGCCTCATCGCTTACCAAAATAAATAAATAAATAAATAATAAAAAAATAAAATGCTAGGCGTCATCACCTAAAAAAAAAAAGGACATCATTGCAAACAAAAAAAAAGAGAGATAAAGAAATAAAAATGTATATATAAAATAAAATAAAATAAAAAAAAATGATGAACCGCCCAACGCCGATAAGGCTACGGGAAGAGAATAAATTTCTCGCCAACCCTACCATACTGGAGGTAAAAAGTATGAATTAGCCAACGCCGACAAGGCTACGGGGAGAGAATAAATTTCTCGCTAACCCCACCATGCTGGGGGTAAAAAGCATGAACCGCCCAACGCCGACAAGGCTACGGGAAGAGAATAAATTTCTCGCCAACCCCACCATACTGGGGGTAATAAGTATGAATCACCCAACGCCGACAAGGCTACGGGAAGAGAATAAATTTCTCGCCAACCCCATCATACTGGGGGTAATAAGTATGAACCACCCAACGCCGACAAGGCAACGGGGAGAGAATAAATTTCTCGCCAACCCCACCATATTGGGGGTAAAAAGTATGAATTGCCCAACGCCGCTAAAGCTACGGAAAGAGAATAGATTTCTCGCCAACCCTATCATACTGGGGGTAATAAGTATGAACCACCCAACGCCGACAAGGCTACGGGAAGAGAATAAAATTCTCGCCAATCCCACCATGCTGGGGGTAAAAAGCATGAATCACCCTAAGCTGCTAAGGCAAAGGGAAGAGGAAAGTTTGGCATTTAAGCCCAAACGAAATCCTTGACAACTCACCATGCTGAGGGGAATAGCATGGCTAGCCCAACTCAAACGGTAGTTGGTAAAGGCAAAATCAAACCCGTTGATAGCTGGGGGTTTGCTAAAAATCCCACGACAAATCTGTCACAACAGTATTCTTATCCGAATATAAGAATACATCAGTGCTCTAAGCTGCTAAGGCAAAGGGAAGAGGAAAAGTTTGGCATTTAAGCCCAAACGAAATTCTTGACAACTCACCATGCTGAGGGGAATAGCATGGCTAGCCCAACTCAAACGGTAGTTGGTAAAGGCTAATCAAATCCGTTGATAGCTGAGGGTTTGCTAAAAATCCTGATCAGATAAATCTCCTGTCACGTTAAGATTTCACCTCTGACAGCAAAACTTTTCTTGTCATTTTGCTCTAACAGAGCAAGCGACACTCCAAAATATTTGTCGAGTTAAAATCATACCTCTGACATCATAATTCAAAAATCAAAAGAGATAAAATCCTAATTAAATCGATCCCCTATCACGTTAAGATTTCACCTCTGACAGAAAAGAAAATTCACACTTCATCAAGTCCAACATTACAACCTCTGATGAACGTGCTTTTGATATTGTTAAGTTGAAAATCACCTCTGACGAAAATCATCTCCCTATCAAGTTAACAGTTACCTCTGATAGTCCGATTCCAAAACTAAATATGTTAACCGTCACCTCTGTTTAGTCAGCTTGTCCCTATCACGACCAGATCCTCTGAATAGGTTAAGCTCCAAGACACGTTTAATGTCAGCTCTGTCTTTTCCTGATTCGTCATACTAGATGTCACTGAACGGTTAGGATTAAAATAAGCACGTTAATATTATACCTCTGCTTGGCCTAAAATAAGCACGTTAACATTATACCTCTACTTATCCTCTAAAGAGTACGTTAAAATCATACCTCTGCTTGTTATGCAATAAATAAATATATTAACAGTTATCTCTATCGACCAAATCTTTTAAAAGGTCTATAACCAAAATTAAAGAATCCAAAGTATTTCGAAATTCAGTACGGTTCAATATAGAACTTCGAAAACTTTGGAGGGGGTTATGTAGATACAAAAAAAAAAATAATAATAATAATAAAAAATTCCTTTTTTGCTAAGTGGGCACACCCGCGGGTTGCACCCGCGGGAGCCCCCGCGGGTTGCCACCCGCGAGAGGATTCCCGCGGGTGGCAACCCGCGGGGGCGATCCCGCGGGTTGCCAACCGCGGGTTGTTTTCCGTTGTTTCCCATTGATTTGTTTCCTATTTTTGGACTGATAATCCGTGATCCGATTTTTCAGGAGAGCGGATTTGGAGCTTCTTCGGTTTATAAAATACAGGAATTTAACGGGAGAAGGGACTTTTGGATTAGAGGGGACTTTTGAATCGGGGCAGAGTTGGGAGATTCTTTCGGGAAGAGTCCAATTTTCCAGAGTCCAAATATCCAGAGAGGAGTTCCTCAATTCAGAGAGATCGGATCGTCAACGGAGTACAGAAACAAAGCTCCACCGCTGCCAGACCCACAAAAATAAAGGGGAATCGAAACCAATCGATCCCCATTCTTGTAATCTCGATTTTCTATTTTGTAATTTTTCTTTTATTGCTGTAATTCAAAATTAAATTGGCATATAAAGGAAGATTCAATTTTTCGGGCAAACAACCCTCTAAAAAAATTTTCCATTTTGCCCTTCCCCCTTCTCCCGCTCCAGGCCTCTGCTCCCGCTCGGACTGTCAGTCCGAACGGGGCTTTCCTGTTCGGACTGAGAGTCTGAACGGTCCTGGACCGTTCGGACTCTCAGTCCGAACAGGGAAGGCCCTGTTCGGACTCTCAGTCCGAACGGACCAGTCCTGTTCGGACTCACAATCCGAACAGGTCTCTCCTGTTCGGACTGTCAGTCCGGACAGAGGCTTGATCCGATCTGCTATTTCGGACACCTCACCCACTCTATTTATATAATAAACTGATATATCATTAGTTTATCCAATTCAACGTCACTTTACGGACTTATATTAACAACTAATTATACATTATTAAAAAAATATAGTGAAGGAAGCAAAATGATATAATGATACACTGATGCACCGACACAATGATTCACTAATACAATGATATATGGATAAACTGATTCATCGATACGCCGATACAATGATACACTACTACACCGATACAATGATACTCCTGATATACAAATGCAATGATACTCCTGATACACCGATACAACGATACAATGATACACTGATACACCGATACAATGATACAACGATACAATAACCGATACAATAATATAATGAAGATTATAAATAAGGTCCCCTACGTATAAAACAAACAAGATCTCGTACAAATTAAAGAAATAAGATAAAAAACAAACGTAGTGTATATATTCCTCGAACAAAAAGCAAATAATAGGGTTCATTACAAACAAAAACCATATATTCTACAAATTCTTCAAAATGTTTGAAAAAAACAATTACACCGCTCACTTGAAATTCCTTACAACATCCATATCAATACACAACTAATATAATCTAATCACTGTCTCCTTGTTTGAAAAAAACAACTAATATAATCTAATTGGGTGCATCAGGAAAGCAACATGCGTCTTGAAACTCTTCAGTACTGATAAATCAACTGGACCTCGGTAATTTGACTCATGAAGATCATCTTGAGAGCCTCCTGCATTAGTATTCTCTTCTCTAGTCTTGCACTATCATATCTGATCAAATTCGGAGTTTCTATATTTAATTCAGTATCTACGGCCACTTCGATATCTCTCTCTCGTATCGGGCGTTGGATTTGTGGTCGAGATGCTGCTTTCTTCCTCCTTAACGAAGTAGTTGGTCGAATGCGAGAAGATTCTGCCGGATCCATCTATGCAATACAAAGATACTTCTTACAATAATTGATTCGCATAAAAATAGTAAATTTTCTATGTGTAAATAAGTATTAACAAAATATAATTTGCTACAAATATCAGATTTTTTACCTACAAGATAGTGTAATATTAAAATTTAAAAACATTGAAACCATTCTTTGTTACTTAATCAACAATTAGGACAATACTATTAAAATTCTAAATTAATTAATACATTTTAATATTAATATCTTTAATTAGAATAAAACTATATTTTCGCATATTTTACAACTACGATTACAATATTATATTTTCTTCATAATTATAATCTAAATATTATAAATCATAATTAACAAAAAAATGTACTCATTTAGAATTTCCTCATTCTAAAATATTATCAGACCAAATAAGAAATTCTCAGTTTTCAGAACAGTCACAGAGCAAATAAGAATAAACTAAATGTAACAAAATTAAAATTAAATTAAAGGAGACTTACAGTGAGAAATCTGAGACCAAGAGAGAGGAAATGAGGCAGCGGCAAGTGGGGGGTGTGGCAGCAGAGGGGGTTGGGAAGGGCGGCGGCGGATTGGGAAGGGAGGCCGCGGGGGGGGGGGGGTTGGGAAGGGCGGCGGGGGGGGGGGGGGGGGGAGGGGGGGTTGGGAAGGAGAAGAGAGCGGCGGGGGGTTGGGAAGGAGAAGAGAGGAGAGCAGGGAGAGAGCGGTGGAGATGAAGTGAGGAGAGAGAGTGAGACGAGAGATATAGGTGAAGGGTATTTTGGGAATAAATATGTGTTCACTCAGAAATTTTTCTCTTTTCTTAACTTAAACTGGGCTCACTAGAAAATCTGGGCTCAATAGGAAAAATCTTGTGCCCCTTGAAAAATCTTGTGCCCCTTTAGAAGTTCCCTAAAAACTCCCCGTGGGAAGAGGCCGGAGCTGATCCGGTATAAACAGAAACCAAATTGTTCCTACCCGACCAGACCCGACGCGACCCGACCCACTTCCGCCCTGTTAGATAGGGTTTTGGGAGGCAGCCGAGATTTTCATCGGCTTTCTCCTCCTCCTCCTCCTCCAAGAATGTCGGTGCCAGGCCCTTACTCCGGCGTCAGCACTCTAGCTTTCGTATGTTGTTTCCCCCAATTTCCCTCTCCTTTTTCCTATTATTTGCACAATACCCCCTAAATTTAACAATTTTCGATTTGTTTTTTTTTTCTTCTTTTCGAATCTCTTGCAAAAACTAATAGGTGGCTCGTGCCTCGGCTTTGGCCTTCGGTGTTGTCTATGGCAGCATCAAACTCTCCGTCCTCAAGGTATGCCTTGATCAGATTGAATCTGAGATCTCAATTTTCTTTTATTTAATTAGTTCTTTTTCGGCACCAATTTGGTAATTGTTTTCTGTTGTGTTTCATAATTCCTGAGTAATTCTAATGGTAGGAAAATAGAATAAAACAATTCATTTAGCAGTTTCGCATAGACCCATCGTGGGGATTCAAGGGATTATGATGTTTTATGTACATTTGATAAAGAATGAGTATAGAAGGTTATTGTTCGTAATGAGAATAGGTGTTTTTGGATGTTTAGAGGAATCTTTGTTAGTGTTATCGTCAAGATGTGGATGTCAAAGCACATATTTGGTGGACAAGAATGTCTCAACCATTCTTGTAGTAATTGGGTTTTCTCATAAGACTAGTAAAATGTGTGTGAGCAGATGTTGACTTCATAGGATATATGATTTGGGTTGTGGAAGTTTGGCGTTTCAATTTATTTCAGTTTTTGAGTTGGCTATTTGACTGTGTTGTATACAGAAGCATTTAAAGGCTTTAGTTTTGCATTTCTAGGGGGTACTTACTAGAAGATTTTTCCCAAATATCTGTTTGGGTGCATTTTTAAATTATCTTGGAAGTTGTTCATGGGATATAGTTAGTTCCATTTTTTTTCCATTAGCTTTGATCTCCACTATTCCAATGTTAGTCCAGGAGTTGCCAATTATTGAGGTGTCTCCTTGCGTTTCCAGCAAGTCTGAAGGCAATATTAGCCCAATGAATAGGTTGTGGGGATTCAACTATCATGCATTAGTCGGAAAGATGGATTCGAAAGTTGGGATTTTGTTATGTACCTATGACTTTCCTATTTATTATAACCATATAACTCTATATAAATGGGAACGGAATGCTGACCTGTTGGATCTATCCATACTTATATTGGGTCAATCAATCAAGCTACACTTGTTTCTTGATTCATTATTGTAAAAAGCCCTATATATCTTCAGCATCACTTTACTTAGAAGAGTTATTAAAAATTTTATCCCCTTGTTTGATTTCATTTTACTTGACTATTTTATCTTCTTATATTATTGCAAATAAAATTTTAAATTATATAAATTATTTTATTAGTTTAGGAAATTTTTAATCTCATTGATCAAGGTACAACACAACATACCAATTGTTGGTTTATAAATTAACCAGCCCAGGCCTGCATTTTAAGAGAAGGCCCACTAAGCAAGGATTTGTGAAATTTGCTAAGTCCAATTAACTCAAAAATTCTTTACCGACTAGGATCACTTTGAGGAAAGGAAAGGAAACTGAGTTCGGGTACAACAAAGAAATCTCGTTTTAAAAGGCAACAGAGCCCCTCAAATCTGGAGGTGGTCTATTCTACCAGCCAATAACTATAAATATACCCCTCCTCTTTAAGAAAGTGGCATTTGAGATTCTCATCTATATCTCCTTTCCTACTCTACATACTTCCCGTAATCAAGAGAGAAAACAGAGAAATTGAGAGAGTGTAACCATGATTCCACCCTAAGTCCTTACGATGGGGAGTGGGACAAACAACTTTCCATTGAGGACATAAGTTCAAGCTGCCCTCTCAGCTGAACCTTGTTATATCTATGTGTACACCTGCCACTATGTTTTATTCCTTTATTATCTCGTGACTTACGTGCAAGTCGTTTGAGGTCAGAAGATGTTCTATGAACTTGGTCTACTTAGGACCCGTCTCTAAGCCCATTTTCTATCTAGTGTTCGATTTTGATTTGGTGATTTTAGTTGACCAAAATTGACATCAATATTTGGTGTCATATGTGTGGAAAAAGAATACAATTTATGGAAAATACATGCTCTACAAACAAGTGTTTTCCCCAAGACAAGTCGGCACAAATGATGAATGTTGTACTAGGAAGGAACCTAGATGTCCCGATCACCAAAGTATAACTTCAAATCTTGATAGATTATATGACTAAATTTGCCCAAGCCCTCTAGAAAATCCTACCCACTTGGGAGGAGCCACCTGGAGACGAAGGCCCCGAGAGGACGCCCGGTGGAGACAAGATCAAACCTTTGCTTCTTGATCCCCTTAGAATAAGCAAAAGTGTGGTGATTATGGCAGTGATGACTCATCTGAAGAGAGCTAAAATCTTCCATGAAAACAAGTTCTTTAGCTACCATGAGCCTCTCTGTAGCTCCATACTTAGCTCCATACTCCAGAAGGAGTTCAAGTTCAAGCTTCCCAACCTGCATAGAAGGTAAGATGGCTCCACTTATTCGTTTGACTACATTGCCAACTACCAAACTGTCATGCACCTACAAGGAGTAATGGATGAATTCATGTGCTGTGCTTTCGCCATGACTCAAAAAAGGAGGATGTGTTTAGTACCACAATCTTTCTTGGCTCAATTGAGGAATTCAATCAGCTCCAATTGACATTCTCTTAGTAGTTCTCGGCAAGTAAGAATAGAAAAAGAATATGGCATCTCTCCTTAACATTGAAGAGAAATGTGGTGAGTCTTTTCGAGACTTCTTGAAGCATTTCAATGAGGTAAGGTTTCGGACAGAAAACTGCTAACTCGACATAGTAGTGATAGACTTGGTCTGTGACGTTCGTCATACTCATCTCAAGTTTTCTATTGGAAAGCGTAAGCCAGTCTCTCTGAACAAACTCCTTGAGCACATCGATAAATATGTCACTTAGGAGGAATCTGAGATGACCTTTAAAAACCATGAATCCCAAATGACCAAGGAATCATCTGATTGAAGAGACAAGAAACAAAGATGGAGTCTGCCGAAAAGGCATTAGAGAGTGCGGTTATCATCAGAAAGGCAAGTTTACCCCATTCAACTCTTCTCAAACTCACATCCTCAACCAGATCCCGAAAGAATGCTACCTTTTGCAAACTTTTTACCAATCAAAACTCCCTTTGGAGAAGGGACCCACTACAGTTTTGTGAGTACTATAAAGATACTGGCCATATAACTGAGGAATGTGTCTATTTGAAGAGGGATATTGAAGAACTCATTAAGCGAAGACATCTGACTTCCAGATGGATGCAAGGACCCTGTCAAATCATACCAATATGGACATATGAAGATGATACCCCCACTTACAAAGGAATATCTGTTATCCTAATCTGCCCTCAGGTCTTTCAATCAACAATATTATTTTCGGAGTTATAATAAGTCTAACATAGCTCCATTTTAGGCGACTTCAACACTATAATAAGTTCATCTAACTGAATATGGGAAAGTTCCTACAAAACCATATCTTGTACTCGCAATACGACTTATCTACTAGACAATATTGTGATGATAGCATGGTCTAAAGAGTCACCAGAACTTTTGGTCTCCAACAGATATTAGCCCATCAATTTCAAGCTTAAGAGGCTCTACCACTTGGCAGTACTCGATAATTCTCGCCACTTACAGTACTCATCTCAGCAATTGCTCTATCATTCGGCAATACTCGGTAATTCTTGCCTCTTATACTACTCACCCTTCAGAAATCGTTATGCTACTTGGCAGGTCTCGGTAATTCTCGCCACTATTAGTACTCACCTTGGCAATTGCTTACTACTTAAAAATATTCAACAATTCTCACCACTTACGGTAATTGCCTTGGCAATCGCTCAACACTTGGCAGTGTTTAGCAGTTTTTGCCACTTACAATAGTCGCCTCGACAATCTTTTCTTATGGGAACCTAGTATTTACTGGAAAATCATGAAAGATTGTGACAATGATACCATTGTGAGTTCCTTTGCTTTTAGTGGTGTACACCTAGTGCTTCAGCAATTTCACCACAAAATCTTCCTCAACTCAATAGTATAAGGCAATAAAGGAAGTCCTGTGACTCTCAGTGATCACAAGCAGGCGCAACAATGGGCCGATGATCTTAGCATGCGAGTACCGAGTATCAAGGTAATTTCGACACAAAACTTTTCGTGCCACCTAGTACTTACCCTGGTAATAACAACAAGTCCTGTGAGGACTCCGTCATCATCGAGCTCAACTACAGAATGCTATGATGGTTATAACGCGGTGAATCAATTCGCTTAACAGCAGGCTTGTACCTAACACTACGACGCAACCACAACAGTCTCCATTACTTCTAGTAGGCTGATACCAAAACCTAATTGTCCGAGAACAAAAGACGCCACACCCTATGGCGCATTGCTGGTACCAAGAAGCAACTTCTTAGGCACATCAACGATCCATTGTTATGAACTCAGCAAGTTTAAAGTGGGCATGCATCTAGTGCAAAGGTGACTAGCCGCACCGACGTTCAAATAGGTCCATAAAAGACTCCTAAAGAATTAGCACTACTCGACCAAGTCAAATAAGTATTGATTTTGTGAATTCGTCTTTTTTGCTAACATATTTTCTCTTTTCTTGTGCTTAATTGTCTCAAGCTAAATTTTAAATATGAAGAGTGATTCATACTAGCTAGCAAAACAAAGCAGTAATTGGCTTTGCGCCTATGAAAGCACTTGGCAATTTCAGAGACAAGTTGCTATCATATACCGCTTAATAGTTTAACCAAAACAAACAACATATTCAACATTAGAAAGCAATGATCTAGTAAATACTAACTTATTCATTCATTCAACAAGTATAAGACAATTGTTAATCACAACTCAAAAACGAGTACAATCACTCTAATAAAACTCTTCCGCGCGGATGAAGACTTGCTCCTGACGCCTAGAGTGCTCACCTAATCAATATGGACTGACCACACATGGAAGTTTAGAATCCAAAGTAGAAGTCCCTTGACTTCGTATCATCTGTGCTTTACCCTTGAAGCCTCTAAAGCCCTCAGGCTTCCAATACTGATGCCTATGCAATGCACTGGAGAGACTTCTAGGTCTATAAGCCTCTGTTTCAAGAGTCGATGATTACAAAGTAATGCTTTTCAGAAGATGAAGAATCACAAGGTCACTGGCCTGAAGTGCCTAGCCTCCAACATCACTTTATTGAGCTCTTTGTCCCTTTTGAAAAAATGGAAAACAGTTGAGAATAAAGAAACTTAGGATAAATCCTTTGGAGAACTCAACAAAGAGTTTGTCGGGTAACCCATCCCAAAGCGAGAGCTGATATCTACTCATCAACATCATCGTTACCGAAGATGGACGACAATAGCTCTCATAGCTATCTAGTTCAAGATTAAAGTTTCTCTCCATGGCTAGGGATGCAGAACCTCCCATCAGCTTATAAAGCTCCTATAGGGGGAATGAACCCGTAAAAGGCAGCAAAATGGATACAGTAGTTCGTCTTCTCTAATTAGATCTAGCAAATTCAAAGCAAATCATAATGTGTCTGCACTTACCAAGGTGATGATTAATGAGGTCATTTATGACTCATAATGGGTCAAACCACGGGCTTGACTCATCGTTAAGCACAACTAGCAATACTCCAAGAGCTCATTAGGATAAGCTCAAGAGTTTTTTTTTGGGGGGGAGGGGGTTATTGATGGTTCATAAATTAATCAGTGTAGGCTTGCATAAGAGAACACCCACTAAGAATTCATGAACCTTATAGAGCCCAGATAACTCAAGAATCTTTTACCGACCAAGATCTCTTTGGAGAGAGGAAATTGAGTTTGGCTATAATAAAGAAATCTTCCTTTAGAAGGCAACGAATTCCTCTCGTATCGGAGGTGGTATTGGATTTCAGTTACGACTCTACTAGTCAATAACTATAATTCCTCCTGCATGAAAAAGGGACATTTGAGATTCTTCTCTACTTCTCTTTAATTCCCTCCTCTATGTACTCCCCATAATCAAGAAAAGAGAAAAGAGAGATTGAGAGAGTGTAACCTTAATTTCATTATAAATCATATTCTGTAGTGGCAACTCTCCTTTGAGGACGTAGGTCCGAGATCATCTCTTGGCCGAACCTCGTTATATCTCTATGTTAGTTCTTTACTTATGTTCTTTTTCCTTATTATCTAACGACTTACTTACAGATTATTTGATATTAGAAGACACCCTGCAAATCTAACCTAATTATGAGCCTAATTCCAATTTGGTGTTCAAATTTGACTTGGTGGTTTTAGCTGACCAAAATTGATATCAACACTCCTCCCCCCCCCCCCCCTCCCAAAGAAGAAAAAAAAAAAAAACCATCCACCAATGCACAAAGAGGTTCTTTTTTTATTGTCTCTCTTATTTAAACAATTATAGCAACCTTTCATGTGATGGGTTGTGCCTAGAGATTTTTTTTAATTTTTCTGCCCTAGTTTAATTTAATCTCTTTTTTAAAGCATCTTTGCAACCTTTTATGTGATTTAAACCTGTATCTGACCTTTAATAACTGGCTTTTCAACTGATTTATGCTTTCAATATCTGGTCACGGTGAAATTCTGTAATCAGAACTCACTTTTATAATCAAATCACTCTCTATGTAAAATCACAGTGGTCTGTAGTGCAGTGAGTATGATTTTGAGTTCTATGCTCACTCTATTCTGCAAATCCATATTGAACAATCCTTCCTCCCTTGTTCGTACTGACACCCACACCCTTGCACCCACCTTCCAAATGCATGTCTCTTGATTACTCAACAATTCGACGGTCATGCCATACTGACATCCATACATCAAATGGTGAGTAGTTGTGAGTGACCACTGGTAGTTAATGAGTATGTGAAAACAATGTATTTTGAAGGACCATGCTTAAGATCTAATTTCTGTTTGTAGTTTTATCAAGTAAATAGCTGTTCTATGCTTGATTTACATGTGGATGCTATGATATGAGTGTTATGTTGCGGGTTTTTTAACCATTTGTTCTTGAATATGACACAGAATTAAATAATGTTCAGAAGCCATAACTTGACTTTTCTCATGTTGTTTACAGCTAAATGAATCGAGTTGCTACTGTAGCCTTATTGCCGTGATAATTTCTTGAACTTTTATTTAGATTTTGATATTCTGTGTATTTATTTCTGATGATATTGCAGAAAGTTAATTTTAACGTTCACATTATATATTGTTTCTAATTTGCATTAAGACATGTGGATTGTGGAATTTGAATATGTCAAATTTGCTGCTTGACCAACGAGTGCTTTGTACAATGGTAAATTGGAATCAGGAATGAGATCTTTGTGGGATTACCTGTTTCATTAAAAAAAAGGATGCTGCAAATGAGGGATGATACCAGTTTATTATCATACATAAAGAAATCTATATATTAGCTTAAAGTAGAGTCACTAAATTATGTGAGTTTGCATCTGGACCATAATCTCAACCTAAGGGAGGAAAATGCTGATCGACATATAAGTTGGAAGCATATTCATAATCATTGGAAGAAACATGTTTAGTATAAATTTATAAAATAGAAATTCTTTTCCCATGTATGAGTATTTCCTTTCTCTTATGCTTTTGTGTGCCTGAGCATGGGTTGGATGTGGGCTTGGGGATTGTTTCAACTCATACCATGTAATGTATCCCTCCACTATAACTTTCACATAATCAAGGGAAATAAAACCACCCTGTTAACCATAAGCGTAGGAATAGTGTGCTGAGAGAGGACCCTACTTTTACGGGAAAATGAGACCTTGCTGAACTGCGGCCACACACGTGAGTCTTATTGCATTCTATAAATCTGGACCAAGCAAAATATCGAACCCATTAGGTGTTTCCTTGTGAGACCGAAATCAGCATCAGATTATTATGAAGCTCACGTGGGGATGCACAAGCCCCACAGGTTTCTGAGGAGTCTCTGTTCAGTGAATTTCCCCACTTTTTATTTAGAATTCACAGAACGTAAATAAATTAAGAAAGAAGACTTTTTTGAAATCAGAAATACATTTTGTCATGACATGTCATGTGTGGATCCAACTCTAGCCTTTAGGCTTGTCTCTCCCAGCATCTCTTTTTGCATGGAGTATAGCCACGAAATTCTGTCCCATCTTTACTTCCAGTCTTGTTGCTCTTGATCAGTGTTTTAAAGTGTTGCTGCCTAGTGCCTTGACCTACCTATGCTACCTAGGTGGCTACCTAATCTGAGTGCCTGGAGGCCAGACTGTTAATGGTCACTTAGGGGTCTGCCTAGTGGTGTTTTTACAACACTTTTAGCAAGCCCTCTGATCCATGATTTCCTAGAAGCGGGACTAGCTTTATCGGCTGATGAAGGGTTGTAAATTTTGGTGATTCCTCCATTCATGGTGTAGCATGTTCGATAGTTGGACCCATCCTTATGGAAAGAGGCTTAAAAAGTGATGGGGGTGGTGGTGACGGATATGATGTTGTGGATTATTTTATTTTATTTTTGTTGCTGACATTGGGTATTTAAATTATTTCTTTTTGTGATTTTCAGTAGTATCTGTTCTTAATTTGAGTGCAATCTTTGTTTGGTGAAAACTGTTTTGTGGTAATGCAACAGATACATCATGTAAAGTAGGTTATTTGTATGGAATCGCTGATTTTGATTGTGGGACAATTAAGAAATGGCTATTTGAGTAAATAGGCAATGAGTAAATTCTACTGTATACCATGCAAGAGCCATGCATAATTCTTATTTGGACTCAGTCGTGGTTTTATCAACTCTATTTGTTTTATATTGGGATGATAGCAAGAGTCCATTTTATTTTTGTTAGCAACAATAAGTATTGCTATTCATTTTATACTGAAGTATGATTTTTCAGGAGATAAGACCTTCGAAGAATTGTATATATGGTTAGTTTAATAATTAGTCTTTTAGAGATGGGTTCACTATATTCTTGCTATCAAATAAAATTCTTGCATTATTTTTGAGCTAGGTATTTAGTTATAGTGTGTGGCCAACTCTAGATATATCAAGAGCAACTTGGTATATCCTCACCATCAAATAAAATACTAGCATTATTATTGAGCTAGTATTTAGTTATAGTTTGTGGCCAGTTCTAGATATATCAAGAGCAACTTGGTGATAACCTTATTAACATGGACATGGAGCGTTGAACTTGAGGTAGATTTTCATTAATTTCTCCCTGATTTGATAGACCTGTTGGTCTTTGACCTCTATAGTTTGGGAGCGTGGTTCTTCAAAGTTGACTATCTAGTGATCAGATGGTTGGAAACATGAAGAAAATCATGTGACATTATGTAGCCCTAAAGGATCATTCATCTGTCCAGCGTGGTTCTTCAAAGCTAAAGTACAATAGGTGTATGATCCTCCCATTCCACTCTTCTACGTCGAAGAGTTTGATCACAAGTAGTAACAGACTGCAAAGAGGACAAGCTGCCAAAAAAGAAAAAAGTATCACTGTTATTAAGAACTTTCCTTGAAAAGGTCGAAGAGAAAATTGAAAGTCAGAGAGTCAGTGTTCAGTAATATTTATGAGCTGTAACAAAGAGATAATTGAATTGTCATTCCGTACTTTTCCTTATTACGTAAATAAAGAAGTCAAGCTAGTTGGAGAGAAACTTATTACCAAAAGTATATCCTCATTTTAGCCTCTCTTGTATTTAGTAAAATTTCGAGGCTACATCAATCTCGTAGGATTTTGGCTAGCCCCTCCCATGTTATAGTTTCCTTCTCCATGGAGTTGGTACTAAGTATGATAGGGTTGATATATAATTGATCATAAACTATTTTAAATCCTTTGTCGATCTTTGCTCCACAGGCAAACCGATCTTGATGGAGATGAGGAGGAGAATGATAATGATCTCTTCTTTAGACGCTAGCCCATTAAACAGGTCTGATTAGTTAAGCTTGCAATTGATTGAATGAAATAATTGAAATTGAAATTTTTTTCCTTTCAAAATATCTGACACCCCTGCCAATAAGGATGAAAATTGAAAATTCAAAGTAAATTGAAAATTCAATGTAAAAATAAGTGTAAAATTTTTCATATAAAGGTGAAACAATACTGAGATATACAAAATAAAATTAAAACGAATATGGGCAAAGTTAGTTTAAATTTATATTTGTGTTGGATTAATTTGAGAAGCTTACAATGGCAGATGCATGGCTAACGTTGGGCTTTTGGGTTCATGTGCAATTCCTTACTTCATCTATATACCTCAGTGTTATTTCATCTTTACATGGAGTTTTTAAACATTATTTAAATTTCATTCTTCTTTTTTTGGTTGGTGGAGGTTGGCGACTGGAGGGAAGGAGGGGGGCATATGGAATAACAAGTCCTGTGTTGCCTTTTGTAACTCATAAGCATCATGAAACTCACTGCTAATGCAGCTTTTAAGAAAAAATAAATAAAGAAAAAAATCTTGGCGATAGTACTTCCTTATCTTCCTGGTCAATTTGTTCACTTCACTTTGTGTTTACCTATTGTTCCTTGTGATTGCCCACTTTGGAGCACAATGATTGAATGAGGTGATCTCACAGCTATTGGACATTAGCCTTAGAGAGACATGTGAGGCCAGGGAATGCTCCTTTAAGGCTCTGCAAATTTAACCTACTTTTCTGATTTTACATTTTGCTATTAATTTCTGATATGTCCATTTTTATTCAAAGCAAATTAAACTAACGGAATTTGGAGGGTAGGTTGAGAGCAAAGGAAATTTCAAGGATTTTTTTTTTTTTTTAAACGAGGTTTTAGCAAATGTACAATAAGGATGAGGAAATATGTCATACGGTTCAAATTTTTGTTCAAGGATGTTATGGCCTCAGAATACAAGTTACACTAAAGAATGGAGGGTGATGTTGAACAATCAAGCAATTTGTTATTGTGACTTGCTATGAGTTGTCTCTTAGCACAAAAACAATGTTACAATGGACAACTAGATGAATTATCTATAAGCACACAGACCATGCTATATTGACGACTAAGGCATAATAGTCTTGTTAGTAGGGTCGTTGATCACACTGGTCTCTCATTATCCTTCAGTGGACTGGATTATATACATCGTAGAACAATTCAGCAACTTGCTCTTTTGACTTGCTATGAATTATCTCTTAGCACAACATCTACATTACACTAACAAATAGATGACTTATCTGTAAGTACATAAGTCATGTTACATGGACAGCTTGGCATAGTAGACCTGCTGATAGGATTATTGACCGCACTGGGCTTTCGTGTTATCCTTCAGTTGATTGGATTTTATACTTTGTTGAGGATGTGCTAGATATTGAAGCCCACCTGCTTCTCCTGCATATCCATGAAACTTAAATTAGAATCTGCAATTTGGCATAAGAAAAAGTTTGTCACTCTGTACATTTTGTCTCTTTGATTTTATAACTAACCTGTCAGTAGAAGCACAAGTCAAGTTTATCAAGTTAGGTTGAAAGCCAAGCCAACCTGTAGTGGAGAATCCATTTTCTGTGGCCCAAAGCAGACCTTTAACCAGCCAAAATCATCTGGCGTAGGGTCAATTGTTTCAAGTTAGCTTATCTGGTAATTACTTTGCATTCTGTCAGCTCATAGTCCTAACAGTTAGATAATTTCAGAATGAGACAATGTGGGAGGCTGAGGACTGGATGAATAGTGGATATGAGAGCTTTCAGTTGGGAGTTCCTGTAAGATACTGGATAAGAGGTACCAGCTTAAGAGTCTCGTGGACTTTGGGCTTGAGAGATTTCATTTGGGCTTGAGTGGATATGAGAGCTCTGAGTTGGGAGTTCCTGTAAGACACTGGATACTGGATAAGAGGTACCAGCTTGAGAGTTTCATGGACTTTGGGCTTGTGACTGAATTCATGGGGTAAGTGTCTTTTAGGTTTGAAGAGAAGAGGAAAAAACAGAACAAAGAGGAACAAGCAAAACAAAAGGAAAAAAGTAAATTTTCAGATTGGTTCTTCTTTTGTAATGTATCCTAATTGGTTGGCAGGGATTTTAACCAACCAAATGAATCGGAGCCCATTCTGTCAAGGTAAACACTACATACGTGTAGTATCCCAAAATTCATGCCACTTGTATCGTTTTTTTTGTCCGAACGTGCCAAAGTATGGACACCAAAGGTCAATTTGGACCAATGTTTAAAATAACGATAATATTAACGTAACGTTTTTTTTGTTAGGTTATGTAGTAAATAACGTAATGCATAACGTAGGTTACGCAATTTTCTATTTATTTAATTAAAATAAATATAAAACTTTATTTAATAATTTTCATAAATAAGTAAATAAATCTAAAAAAACATATAAAATACTGTAAAATCAATATAAAGGCGTAGAAAAATTATAAAATGTCATAGCTAGCAAATATCATATATCACAATATTTTCTTAAGTCATACACAACAAAATATTGTTTTTCTTTATAACATGAAGATAAACTCGTGTGATCATCTAATCAATAATAACAAATCATTTTCCTCCAAAATATAATTTGTATCTTCCGGATCGATATCATCCCCCGTCTCATCAAAACTATCGTCAATTGCTTTTTCTTTGCCCGAAGAAGATGCATGTTATTAAATACTCAAATCATGATAGTATTCATTTAAGAATATTAAAATGTAAAAATTGAATAATTTACAGGAATCGGCCTTTCGTTTCTTTGCTGGGGTTTTAGTTTCATCTTGCTTGTCTCTCTTATCCACAATGGATGGAAGAACATTTTGATTACTATTAATTGCAGTGATTTCTAAGAAATCATTAGTTCTTGGAGCTGAATCGTCATCAGTAAGCTCATCTAGCAATCCAAGATCTTCTGGGAGACAAGGCTCTTCACTCTTAACTAGCCATTCATTCTCTGGTGTCGCCTCATCAATCAAAATTGGATCCAAATTCATTCTCTTCCTCCGAATATTTCTCTCTCTAAGCTTAATATTGTACATGACGTACACGAGAGAATGTAGGCGTTCTTGCTCCAAGCGACATCTTTTTTTTGAATGCGCTTTTAACAAAGTTGTGAATTGTTATATGAGCATGATGATAAATAAAGTACTTAAAAATATTATATTAAGTTTTTAAAATTCATACTTGTTCAAAAGTGCTCCAATTGCATTCACATCCAGAAGCACTAGTCGTAAGAGAGAGGATTCGAATTGCAAATTTTTGGAGTGTTAGAACATCCTCTCCAAATCTTTCCCACCAGGCAGCTAAAATAGATAATTAATTTTGATGTTAAAAAATGCAAAAATTTTTTTTTTATGATATTTCTACCAATAGAATAATAAGAATGGAAACAATGAATTAAGATATACCTGGACTTCGGGCATTCATAGTCATTTGAGCTAGCGGGGATCCAAATTCTCCAAGTTTCTGTTGATATTGATCCAGCTCCACATCAGCTTGTACATACTCATTGAGGTCGGGATCATTCGTTGCATGTATTCACGAAGGTCTCTTCTAACCTCCGGTACATTAGAGAATGTATCACTGTAAAAGTATTTAGGATTTAGAAAGTAAGCCGCTGCATAGAGGGGCCTATGCAACATTCCAGTCTATCTCTTATCAATTAAATTCCAGTATGGTATGTACTTCCTCTTACTGCCCCACCAGACATCAGCAATTTTCTCTTTGCAACTGTCGAGATACTCATATAGAAAAGGTATGGAAGGTCTCACATCTGAATCCACCTCTCGCAGCACATAAACCAATGGAAGTGTTGTGCTAAAACAAAAGAGAACTCAGCCCCAAACTTCTGCTAGATAGCACTGCTCTTCTTGCCTTTACTGCATTCGGTTTCTTACTCCAAGCACTCTTGATAAAATCATCAGAAACAAATATCTTCCTCAATGGCTGTCTTAATTTATAGAGTCTTTGTAGAGTTAAGAATGATGTAGCGAAACGAGTGATGACTGGCCTTAGCAGTTCCCTTCCCTTCGTGTATGTTCGCATCAAACTTAAAACCTAGCCATGATTATATATGAATTGTATTATCCCCTTTGCTGTCTCAAGAGTCTCCTTATGGATTTTCATCTTGCCTATATCCTCCAGTATCAAATCAATACAATGAGTTGCACAAGGAGTCCAGAAAAGACATTTTCGTGAATCCATAAGTTTTTTGCCCGCATTTACATAAGAAGCGTGGTTGTCCGTAATCACTTGGACAACATTCTTCTCTCCAATCTTCTCAACTATCTTATCCAGACACTCCCACAAGTAATCTCATGTCTTGAACTGAGCTGATGCATCAATGGACTTATAAAAGAAAGTTTCCTCTGGAGAATTCACAAGAAAATTTAATAAGCTTCTGCTCTTTCTGTCAGTCCACCCATCTCACATCACTGTATAACCATATTTCTCCTACGCCGCCATGTGTTTTTCCTTAATTTTGTCAATATTTTCAACCTCGGCCTTAAGAACCCGGGTCCTTATCTCGTATGGAGTTGGTTGCTTCAAGCTAAATCCAAAATTCCCAACTGCTTCTATCATCTCCTTCCAATATGGACTATTCAATATGTTGAATGACAGCCCATTTGCGTAGATACATTTGTCTATTTTTCTGACACAATCCTCTCTAGCCTCCTTTTTTAAGACTGTATCTAATGTGGATTCACGGACTTCAAGATTAATAAATTTATTCATCGCACCTAAAGTTCGAGGTTGAGTATTGCTACCAGTGGCGCTTTCAAGCTCTTGGCTCACCAATTCAGCATCAGGTTCCCCCATTCTCCCAATTTCACGGGTTAGAGATGCCTTTTTCTTCTTTTCTATTTCTGTTGACTTCAAAGCATCTTTACATATTTTCTTTATATCTTGCGGAACTCGTTCACATATTTTTACTCCATGTCTAGTACCGGCCAAATAGTGTTTAAGCCGAGTGATTTCTGCAGCTATATGGTGATTGCAGAATTTACAGTAAAAATAATTTGGAGGTTCCCCTTCCTTGTGAATCCCCTATTCTCTGGCCGAATCCATATTTTTAGACATGATTTTTCTTGCGAATTATCAAATTTCAATACAACAACAACTAACCCTTTTATCCCAAGTATTTGGGGTAGGCTATATGAACCAAAAAAAGAATCACGCCGGATCGATCACTTTGATATTCCTTCTCCATTCATTTCTATCAAGTAATATCTCCTTATTTAAACCTCTAGAATCTATATCTTTGCGTATCACCTCCATCCATGTTTTCTTCGGTCTTTCTTTCGTTCTTTTAACTTGTCCTACATTGATAAATTCCTCTCTTCGAACTGGTGCATTTGTAGGCCTACGTTGCACATGACCAAACCATTGTAAGCGATTTTCTCGCATCTTCTCATCGATGGGAGCTACACCTATTTTAGCACAAATATCTTCATTTCTCACTCTCTCTCCTAGTGTTGCTGCACATCCAACGGAGCATGCGCATCTCTGCTACACTTATCTTCTGTGAATGACGTTTCTTTATAGCCCAACATTCCGTGCCATATAATAAAGTTGGCTTAATAGCAGTCCTATAAAATTTTCCTTTCAATCTTAACGGAATGTTACGGTCGCATAAAACTCCCGTTGCCCTCCTCCATTTCAACCAGCCAGCTTGTATCCTATGGTTAACATCATTATCAATCTCTCCATCATTCTGAATAATAGAACCCAAATATCTAAATTGACTGCTCATTTGTATCTCTTGCCCATCTAATTTTACAGCATTATAGTCTATAGTCCGTCGTTTACTAAATTTACACTATATAGTATATTTTAGACCTACTCAATTTAAAACCTCTAGATTCTAATGTATGCCTCAATAACTCTAACTTGGTATTTATCCCTTCTCTTGTCTCATCAACTAAGACAATATCATCAGCAAATAGTATACACCAAAATATCTCATCCTGAATGGTTATAGTAAACTCATCCATCACTATAGCAAATAAGAATGGACTCAATGCAGATCCTTGATGTAATCCAATTGTGATAGAAAATCACTAGTTAAACCACCACATGTTCTGACATTGACCACTACTCCATCATACATGTCCTTAATTATGTCGATATACTTGATAGGAACTTTTTTCTTTATCAGTATCCACCAAAGTATCTCTCGTGGAACTTTATCATAGGCTTTCTCTAAGTCAATAAATACCATATGCAAATCTCTATTTCTCTATCGGAATCGCTCTATAAGTTGACGAAGTAAATGAATAGCTTCTGTCGTCGATCGCCCTGGCATAAATCCAAACTGGTTCTCCGATATTTTAACAGTTTGTCGCAATCTATATTTAATTACCCTTTTCCAAAGCTTCATAGTGTGATACATGAGTTTTATTCCCCAATAATTAGAACAACTCTGAATGTCGCCCTTATTCTTATACAGAAGTATTAGGGTACTCTTCCTCCATTCATTTTGCATTTTCTTAATTTGCCAAATCTTATTAAAAAGATCTGTTAGCCACCTCACACCAATGCCTCCTAGGTATCTCCATATCTCTATAGGAATCTCATCTAGACCAATAGTTTTTCTTAATTTCATCCTCTTCAAAACCTCTTTTACTTCAGACTCTTTGATTCTGCGCATAAAACTACGATTCATATCCTCACATTGAATAGTAAGATCTCCCAAATTTTGAGTAAAACTACCATTATATAATCTATCAAAATAATTTTTCCATCTTTCTTTAATCTCTTCGTCTCGAACTAAAACCGTTTGATCCTCATTTTTAATACACTTTACAGTACATAAGTTTTTAGACTTTCTCTCTTATTCGAGTAATTCTATATATATCCTTTTCTGCCTCTTTATTATCTAGCTTCTCGTACACTTGTTTATATAATTTAGTTTTTGCATCCCGAACAGCTTTCTTAGCCTCCTGCTTTGCTAGTTTATACTTTTCAAAACTTATTCCATTATTATTATTATTCTTCTTCAAATCTCTATAAAGGTCTCGCTTGATTTTAAAAGCATTTTTTATCTCTTCACTCCACCATGATATATCCTTACATGGTGGAACACCGCCCCTCGACTCACCGAATATATTTTTAACTATTCTTTTAATGCAGCTAGCCATTTTGTTCCATGTTACATTAGGATCATCATGGTCCCTCTAATCTACTTCTTGTACTACTCTATCTACAAAATTTTTTTGATTACCTTCTAATCGCCATCACTTAATCTTAGGATCTAATTTACACTTAATTTTTTTAACTTTCTGTCTAATCTGAATATCTAAAACTAAGAGTCTATGTTAGGTAACTACACTCTCACCTGACACTACCTTACAATCGATACAACTAGCTCTATCTACCCTCCTAATTAAAAAGAAATCTATTTGGCTTGCATTCGATCCACTTTTAAAAGTAACTAAGTGAGAAACTCTCTTTTTAAACCAAATATTCGCTAAAATTAAATCATAAAACAAAGCAAAATCTAGAATTGAGTTACCTGCTTCATTTCTTTCTCCAAAACCAAATCCTCCATGTACACTATCAAACCCATTACGACTAGTTCCTACATGCCAATTGAGATCACCACCAATAAATAGTTTTTCTCTAACGGGTATTACTTATACTATCTCATCTAGATCCTCTCAAAATTGATATTTACTGGATTCATCAAGTCCTACTTGTGGTGCATAGGCGCTAATGACATTAAAAATCTCTCCATCTAAAATAAATTTAACTAATAAAATTCTATCACCCTTCCTCCTAACCTCCACTACATTCCCAAGTAATTGCTTATCTATGATCACACCTACCCCATTACGGTTTCTATCTCTACCCATATACCAAAGTTTATAATCCCAAGGCTCTATGACTTTAACTTTCTCACCTACCCACTTAGTCTCCTGCACGCACAAAATATTAACTCTCCTAATCATAACATCAACTAACTCTGCTAATTTACCTGTAAGGGAACCTATATTTCATGATGCCAACCAAAATTTATGTTTATGAGCTAACTTCTTTACCCCAACCCGCTCATTAAGATGTAGGAATTCTCTTATATTTGACACCACATCCGGAGGCCGATGTGGCGCGTCGCTTTTGGGCGACGACTTAGCAATCCTCACACATTTTTCACTACACCCGGGTTCCGATGTAGCGCGTCGCTCAGTAGGGAACGCCTCAACGAAATTCATATTTTGGCTCATTTCATAATATGTGATAATGTTTTACGTTGGCTGTCACTGGCCTACCACAATCCTCCTCGTTTATCCTGGCTGGGGACATGCAGTGCATAGCACTGGCGTAGTTGGATTATCAAATTTCAATCTACAAAATAATACAATTTTTCAAGAATTACTTTGATACAAATAATTCAACAATTGCTTGTAATTACTTGTATACAAGTGATTAAATTTATTCAAATTCCAACAATTTCTTCTAATTCATGTCATTCAACAATCACGCAAAAAATTTCATCCATAAACTTGATTCAAGTCATTCAACAATGTCCCAATTTAATTCAAGTCATTAATCAATCACAAAGAAATTTTCATCTATGAAATTATTTCAGGTCATTCAATAATTTCACAAAATAATTCAAGTTAATTCAGTTTTAACATTTTAATTCAGTTTTTATTAAATAAAATTATTTCAGTTTTTATAAGAAAAAAGTTCAGTTTTTATAAAAAAATCAACTCATTCTATTCAGTTTTTACTGTTTACTGTTTAGTTTTTTTAAAAATTAAATTAGCTTAATTCAGTTAAGCATTACCTCAGTTTAGTTTATTTTTTAACATTTTAATTCAGTTTAGTTTATTTTTTAAAATTAATTTAGCTTAATTAGAGAATTTAAAGGTTTAATTCAGTTAAGCATTTAAAGGCTAAATTTAGTTGAGAATTGAGATCACTGGAAAATAAAAAATAGTATAAATAAATAAAAAACAAATTTCTAAAGAAATTACCTCACCGAAACTGTTGCAGCCTACCGGAGAGTGCACTGGAAGCGGCCTACTGGAGCTACAGCCTACCGGAGAGTGTTCAGAGTTGGTCGGAGCAAGAGGATGTTAATCGGAGATGATCTGAAGTTGGCCAGAGTATGAGGAGGATGCTCGGAGATGATCCGAAGTTGGCCGGAGCAAGAGGAGGATGATCGGAGATGTTTCGGAGTTGGTCGGTGCAAGAGAGGAGTCGGAGCAAGTGAGGGGTTGGGTCGGAGCAAGAGAGGGGTCGAGTAAGAGGGGTTGAGAGGATTGGTTGTCGGAGAAGGAAAGGAGGAGCCGTCGGCGAAGGATCGGAGAGGATTTGGGCCGTAGTCAGTCGGAATCGAAGAGATTTGGAGAGGGTGAACGACGATCGCCTGAGGAAGGGGAAAAATTTTGCGATTAGGGTTTTGAGCGAATCGGGCGAAACTGAGGGAGTCGGGTGAGGATCGGTTTTTTATTAAAAAAAAAAAAGTATGTAAATAACGTACATTACGTTACGTTATGCATGTTTTTTAAGAAAAAACGTGCGCTCCGCAGCAGGGCGTTATTTTGCCCTGCTACGGAGCGCATTCGGCCTTGTTACGTTTCGTAATGCGTTATAACGCGTTACGAAACGCGTTTTTTTATACATTGATTTGGACATCAAAATTATTTTCGGTGAACGTAACTTTAAATCCGAAACTTCAATTGACATTCGATCTTTGCGGTTATTAATTTTCTAATATTTATAATTTTTAGAAATTTTTCGAAAATCCGAAAAATATTCCTGAATTTTACTCATTTAAAAAAAATTAAATTATTTTTCTAATTATTTCGGAATTTTATTTCTCTTATTTCGGACATCAAAATGATAAACGAATAATTTTTTAGTGATTCTCTCGTTGTGCACTATGTCGTGTATTAATTTGGTAGTAATTGAAAAATGGTGATCCGAACCGTAAATAATAACATATTAAATAAATTGAATTTTTTTTTTGCACACACCCTCTCCAAACCAAATCTTTAAGGGCATATCCCCTATGTCGGTAATGAGGTGGCTCCGCTAAATTACGGTGACAGGAGACACCCTGAGGTGTCGTGTGGAGAGATTGAGGATTAGTATAAAACCTCCTCTTTGTTTTTCCATTAACAGGAAGCAGGAAAAAGAAAAAAAGAGAGAAAAAGAGGAGGGGGGGGGGGAGAGAGAGAAGGGTAGTGCGAGCAGGCATGAGACTTCTCTTTCTTTCATTCACGAAATCAGTAGGAGAAAACAGATAAAAAAAAAAAAATTCAAGAAATCAAAGGAAATAAGGAGGAATCTGAAGTGACACTCTAATTTTTTCCTCCTTTTTTTTTTTGAAAATATATTATATATTTTGTGCGTAAATAATTTATTTATAACCCTTGTCTTGGATTATTAATCGTGCAAGATCTCTTGGAATATTTTGTGCAAAAGAAAATAATACATATAAAATATAGAAAAGAAGGAGAAGAGAAAATCCACTTTGATGGTTGGGGTGAGTGTTGTAGGGTGATATTGCATGGGACTTGAAATTTGAGTATTTCAAATATGGAGTCAAGTAATGCAAAGAAAAAGAAGGTAAGCTAGTGGCCTTTGGTGGGCTATAAAAAGAAAATAAACGGAAAGAAACCTCTAGTGGGTTGCAGTGGGCATTAGTGGATTGGAAAAAAAAAAAGTAGGTGGGCTACAGTGGGCTTTAGTGGATTGGAAAAACAAGGAGAAAGAAATATATCTCCAGTTGGCTACATGAACTCTTGTGGACTAGATTGGGAAAAGATATAACCTCTAGTTGGCCGGATTGCTACTTTTGGTTATGTGTGCTAAATAAAATAAATAAAATCAAACAAAATCAAACTCATAAATTGAAATCAGTGGACTCTAGTAGGCTTGATTGGAAAAAAAAATGAAAGTGATAAGAGTTCATAAGAAGCATGTTGGTGATTAATGTAGATTCAAAGGATATTTTGCTCTTGTTGGGTGGATAATGTTATTGGCTTATGTTGGAAGATCCTTGAGGTTGTAATTAAGTTTATATATATATATATATATATATATATATATATATATATATATATATATATATATATATATATATATATATATATAGGTTCCAAAATTTTAAAAAATATATATTTTGTGCAGGGAATATTCCCAAGTGTTAACTCATTAATTAATTAAAAATTTGTGCATCACCCTGTCATGGACATTCTTGACATGCCTGATTAAAGTTGAGCATAGCTCAAATTGTCCAAAATCAAATGGAAAAAAGTACAATTCATAAGGTGACTTGTATGGTTGATGGCGTAAATCTTCTAATTTAATCTTGATAGTGTAACATGGCATGCGACACTTGTTTGTAACATATATTGTACTGACATGATTGAGTCATGATGGATATGATAGTAAGTGTAGTGACATCACAAAAGAATGAAATATAGTGATATTGCGTATACATGATTTAGTAATAAATTGTTAATGATATCATGGATGATTGAGATGGACATGTACATGGGAATAAATGAATCATGTCATAATATCTTTACAAGTCATGTGTACTATGTATCAAAAATTTGGGGATGGAGAGGGTATATGATAGATAAGAGTCATGTCGTATAAAAAGTAATGAAATGTTAAGGCCTTACTGCAGGGGCTTGGGTGATACTGAATCACCGATTACTAATTAATACCCAATATGGTATGTCCATTACTGTAATACAGTACAGGTTGTGAATGATAATATCTAGTGGTATTGCATGGTTCAGCGCCATGCGACTGAAGCGGAGATCTGGATATATACGAGCACTTATACGACAATGGAGAATAACACTATTTAGCGGAGAACTAACCTGGACGATGATTGAGACCAATAGAATATATGATCAAGATAGAGTAATTGTTTCATCGTGTTTATTTATACTAATTCACGTGCTTAATTTTATTCATGACTAACACTGACATGATCGTGCACTAACACACTTGTACTATAATAGTGCACATTTTTCTTTCCTTTAAATGTTACTTCTTGGGTTTAATCCCTTGGGTTCTGAACCTGGGTATTGAGAAAGCAGGAGAGTATGTACCAATTGGAGATTCATACTTCGTTGATCAAGCAAAATGATAATAAGAGGTGGATCTGCTTTTGATGCTACTGTAGATAATCGGGATTGCTAGTTAATTTATGGTAAAATTTGCAAGACGACTAATTTGCTTGATTGGTTGGTTCTGCCTTTGAAGGGTGTGGGTGTGTGTTTGTGCACGTGTGTGTGTGTCTATGTGCATGGGCACGTGCGCATGCATGTATGTGCGTGGGTGCCGATGGGTGCATGCGCGTGTGCATCCGTGAATGTGCATTGGCGCTTGGGCACGTGTGTGCGCGTGCGTGTGCGTGTGTGCCATGGGTGTGGATGGGTGCATGCATGTGTGCGTGCGTGTGTTTGTGTCTGTGTTTCTGTGCGCGCACGTGCGTGGTGGGGGTGTGTGGGTGGGTGGGTGAGTGGGTGGTTGTGGGTGTAAGTATGTGTATTTTTGTTTTTATTTTTTGTGAGTCCTACATCTTTGTGATGATGCAGTTGCATGTTTTTGTCATTGACAATATAATGCAAATTCTTTTTCGGTGGGGGCGTGTGTGTATGTATTTATTTTTAAATTTATTTTTATTTTTTGTGAAAGACCTACATCTTTATGATAATGCAGTTGCATGTTTCTGTCATTGAAAATACAATGCAAATTCTTTCTGGGTTCACGGATGCAGCTAATGTTCTTTTTATTGTGTTTTCCAGTCAAAGGCGAAGTCTCAAAGAAAGGCTGCAGAAAAGGCCCATCATTGAGGGCTGTGATGTGCTTCTTTGGTTGTGGAAACCTTTTCGTTGATACTATAACTATATACTTCTTAGTTGTCATTTGATTTTGTAGCATACTGCAGCGATACTGCTTGTACTTCAGTTTTTTCCATGTGTGCTCTTTGAACCAAATTCACAATGAAAAAATAATACTTGCCTGCTGCTGGTACTGGCTGAGCCTGGTTACGACGGCTAAATTGGATATTTTTCTCCTCTTTTGAATTGATGTCATTTTGCTAGTTACAAATATTTAGCTTAGTGGTGCACAAGGAGAAGGCACAATTACGATTTATAAAGGCTGTGATCGTGTTGAGAACACCTGGTGAAGGCCTTTTTAGGAGGTCTGAGGTTATTTGCTGACTGAGGTTTGATTGCAACACCCTCAGGATCTTCAGATTGGTGCATTTAAAGAATTGTTTGCATTTGTTTTGTGTATATTCAACACAAATTTGGTTTTTTAGTCTAGATTCTGTTCGAATTTGATAAATCGATGCATTTACCTCCTGCTCTGTCAAAATTGCTGCGTGAATGAGTTTTACAGTCCATTGATAAGTTTGTATATTTTTGCTTTCTGATCCTGGAACGTTGTTGCCCTGCGCGTGGGCCTATTGCCTTCCTAAAATAAAAAAATGGATGTGAAATGAGTAGAAATTTTTTAGCTATTAATAGAGAAATATTTAAAAATGCTAAAAATATAACAATGCACGTGGTAATTTTTAAAGAAAAGTTATGCTTAATTATTTATTAAAACAATAATATTAAAATTTACATGAAATTTGTTATTTAAATAAAAAACGATATTAAAAATTATTGCATCATAATAATATAGTACATCCTAACAAGGTTGATATTTACTCATATATTTTTCAATCAAGTACAAATATATCTTAAATCAAAAAAATATAACTCTTACTCTACTTTGTCATTTCTACTTCTCTGTAATGTCAACCGCATTCAAGTTGTATTCTCTGTTTTCTTCTCACATAAATGCTTACTCTATAAATATATCAAGACTTGTCTTGTAATAGTTGATTATTTGCTCTTCTATACTGAGCATGCTCTCAAATGTTACAATAAAAAATTACACTGTTATCATGAGCCAAAAAACAATTGGTTATACTATTGAAGTAATTTGCTTCCACCGTTATAAAAGATCAAAATTATTTTTATCATTTGGACATTCTACTAATAAAGCAATTAAATATCTATCAAGTTCAGAAATTTTTCTTACATAATGATGATGATTCAGAGCTGCCACAAATTTTTCTTGCATAATGATGATGATTCAGAGCTACCACAAATTTTTCTTACATAATGATGATGATTCAGATCTACCACCTATATCAATAACAGAGTTAATCAGAGAGCTTGCCGATATAAAGGTCTTAACATTAGATGTGCTAATTCTTTGTTTCATTTGGAATTATTAAGTCCCAAACTTAGAATTATACTCATTAAATAACAACTTTAAAATATTGTCAAATATTATACTTACACTGCAATATCTTGACATGGCTCACTATGTAAAAGATCAGACAAATAAAACAAATCATCAAGATATATTTCTTTCATACAATTGTTAGTAAGTCAACCGAAGGGAAAAAATTATTTATTAAATTTTACCTCCATTTTTTGCCACCATTGATCAACAATGAAGATCTTTCAGGAGCTTACTAAAATATGATTGAATGAGCTTATTAAAACATAATCGAATTAAATGAACTTGTAAAGCACCTTCAGTAATATTAGGATAATAGCAACAATATTTGTACGAGGAGTAGCAATAAGCAACAATAGACAGGTAGAATTCAAGCGATGTTCAACATCCTTGGTATTTTTTCAGCCTTACAATAAATATGCAATTTGTTTTGTAAAGCCAACTCTTCTTTATGAACCTCTAACTAAAATACAAGCATTTACAATTTTAGAAATAATTAATCTAATATTATCTAAAGCAAATTTCACTATCAAAATTATAACATGACACATATACTAATATGAGAAAAGCCACCAGCACAATTAATCGACAATGGTAAGCAACCATGCAGATATTTTAAAGCTACACTGATATTGCTAGTATTATCATAGTAAAAATTTTATTAGAAATTTTAAATTCAGTAATTCTTGATAAATCAATTCAATAAGATTTTCTCTACATGTGCGTTATCAAAAGAAATAAAAGAACTAGTACTTTTTTGCATTTGCCAAGTTTCATCAATCTAGTGGGCAAAAATACATATGCATTTAAAAAAAAAAAAAAAAAAAAACTTTTCGTTGTCTATAAGTTCAATATCAGAAATAAGAGAAACATTGCTCTTAAGATTTCAAACATAAGAAATTAATTTTTATTTTTCAAACACAAAACCCGTTTAATCCCATGTTTGTTTGGCCAGAGTGAAGTAGGATGAGTTATTATATAAGATCACTAATCTCCCTATTTAGAACTAATTATCCTGCACCCACCAAGATTAGCTTTCCTTCATTTGTATTTATTTGAAGTTGGGTATCTCTTAAACATTTTTTGTCTCTATTATTTATTTCTAAATACAAGTGCCAAATTATCAATCAAAACTATCAAATGGAAGCAAGTAACCAATATACAAAATAGAATGTCATTAGAGTTTTACCTAGAGTAATTTTTTCGAAAATAAGAAATGGAGAAAAGATTTGCGGGAGAAGGGCCAATTAAATAAGAGATAAAACCCTAACTTGCTTGAGATCAAACTCCATACTCGTCAATGATCAAATTTTAGAGTTGTCAAAAATCAAATTCGGAGATCAAACTTAGACTCGAGAGAGAAGATAGATAGAGAGAGGGCAAGGGCGGTCTTGCTAATTTATTTTTTAAGAGGCTTCGCTAAATTATTTGGAGAGATTTCATTTTTGATATTTATTTTAAAAGGATAGAATTGTTAATTAAAAAAAGTTGGTTGTTCGTGTATCTAACATGGTATGCTTATGAACCTTATCTTGAACTACTTGGGTTATAAACTACTCGGGTTAGGAACCTTATTAACCTCTTATTCATTGTAAACTATATGGTAAACTTTCAAATGGTTTTTATGTAAATAAATATCTAAATTTTTAGAATGTATATTATGGCTAAAGCAAAACATAAAGCAAAACATTATAAACTTCTTCTTTTGCTCTATGCAATTTAAGATTACAAAGAGATTTAGAGAGAAAATAACTCTTGTATTACTCAAAAGAGGAATGACCCATGGCCTCATAAGCACAAGGCTAAACACAAACATTAGCACGATCTGGGAAATTTTATTTGCACACGGCATTTTATTCTTGACATGATTTTGAAACTTTTAAATAATTATAAGTTTGCAATTTTTTTTTAGACTAATTTACCTTTATAATTTCTAAATTAAGACTTCTTAAAATTTAGAACTACGACTTATCGTCTTCCTCCTCTATTTTCTATCTAAAACCCCAAATAATTTTTTTGTTATTTAAAAAAAAAAAACACATCTCCTACAAAATCATCAATTTGATTTCTTGACCATTTAAAATTTTTTATATTAACGTTCCTGAAAAGATTAGAAGAATTTTAAATTCTTCGATTTTAGCGTGACAAGTGAAATTTAGGTTTTGAGTTTGAGTTTGAGTTTTTTTATGCAAATGAAAAATTAGAACTTGCAATTGGTGTCAGAGAACAAATCTAAGGTACGATTTGAATTTTTTTTTTTAAGTTTTATGCATATTTGTTTGACATTTACTGTTAATTAGCTTTTTTTGTGAGGGGACTTTGCTTGCTGGTTAGGTATTAATACCCATCCAAAATATTTTTTACTCTTAAAGTAATATCCGACTCAAACAAAAATGGATAAAAATGTGATCGGACGGGGTGAGGAGTTAGAGAAAATGAGGAGGGGTATTTTTGGAAAAAAAAATTGGGTGCAGAGAGTAAAATAATAGTATTTCAAAATAGGAGTTTGGTATAAATAGTAACCAGGACGCCAAGAGTAAAATATCCCGCACGATCTAAATATAAAGATAAACACAATACTAACTATAACTAATTCTATCTCAATAGTATAACTAATTAATTTTATCTAAACATCCAACTCGGCCCTCAACCTGACAAACTCAAGTTGGATCAAGTGTTAGGAGAGGAGAATATCACATTCGATGCAAGGCAGGAGATAGGGTGAGGAGGCGACACAAGTAGCAAATATAAGAACTGAAGCAACAACTAAGACACTGGGCAAGCATGAAAAGACTTGTGGCTAATAGCAGATACACTAGGGAAGCACGAGGAGACTTGTGGTTAATAGCAAAGGCATGAGGTAAGCACGCGAAGACTCATGGCTAACAATAGAGGCTCGCGAGGTAGTATCGTCAAGAATGCATATCTTATGCAGATTTGAGGAGGTAGAAGATGCGGACTAAAGAGGAGCATGTTAAGTTAGTTTATATATGAGTATAGTCCCACATCGGATAGGACAAAAAAAATTTATGGGTTTAAATACAAAGTTGAAATCTTAACCTAATGATTTAAGATTTTGGGTCAAACTGCTTTTCAGTTTTGTGTTTAGGCTCATTATGCTCCCCGTAGTGAGTAGCCTAATGCTAGTGTGGGTGCAACTGTAGGAATCAACCCTAGGGTTAGGATTTTAGCTCTAATTCCATGTTAAGATTAGAAAAAGATTTGGGGTGAAGATATCTCTTGTATTGCTCAATAGACTAAAGACCCAAGAGTTCTACATATGGCCGTCATAAGCAGAAGGTTGAACACAAAGATAAGCACAATTTAAACACTAAGATTAACATAATAATAACTATAATTAATCTTATTTCAACACTGTGTATGATATGCATTGGTATCTAACATAGGTAACATTAAAGATATTAATGATGATGGATCATGGTTTGTTTTCTTTAAACTTAGATCAGTTCATTGGAGTCTTTGACGATAAGTCCTAGGTTTCGACAAAAGCTTATTAAATAGTAGTCAGTATCTTTTCAACAAGACCCTAGACAACTAATAAGGTTGATCAAGGTGAACACAACTGATGAAGCTTTATTTACACTGTGTATCCATAAGTTGAGTTAGGCTTTGAAATTCATACTCCCTGGTTTTTAATTGTTTGGCAGTTCCCTTGTGTTGCTAAAAAATGCAGGACCATGCTGTCCAATTGAAGCCAAAAAAACAAAAATAACAACAACAACTAAGCCTTTCATCCCAAGTATTTAGGGTAGGCTACATGAACCAAAAAAGAATCATGCCGTATCGATCACTTTGATAGTCCTTCTTCATTCATTTCTATCAAGTAATATCTCCTCATTTAAACCTCTAGAATCCATATCTTTTTGTATCACCTCTATTCATATTTTGTTCGGTTTTCCCTTCGTTCTTTTAACTTGTTCTACATTAATAAACTCCTCTCGTCGAACTGGTGTATTTGTAGACCTACGTTGCACATGACCAAACCATCGTAATCGGTTTTCTCGCATCTTCTCATCGATGAGAGCTGCACCTATCTTAGTACGAATATCTTCATTTCTCACTTTATCTCTACTAGTGTTGCCGTATATCCAGCAGAGCATGCGCATCTCTACTATACTTATTTTCTGTAAATGATGTTTGTTTATAGCCCAACATTCCGTACCATATAACAAAGCTGGCCTAATAGCAGTCCTATAAAATTTTTCCTTTAGTCTTAACGGAATGTTACGGTCACATAAAACTCCCGTTGCCCTCCTCCATTTTAACCAGTCAGCTTCTATCCTATGGTTATCATTATCAATTTCTCTATCACTCTGAATAATAGAACTCAAACACCTAAACTGAAGCCAAAAAAACAAAAACCATCTTTTATTGATATCCATTAAATTTGAGTAACTGAAAACAAGCAGTAGGTAGTAGATTATGGAAGTTAGTTATCGTATGCTCAATTGACTTCTGCATAATTTTCTATTTTAATTAGCTATGCTATATAGTTTTCACCGGTTTTGGCTTTCATCTGTGCTTTGGAGTTGGTTGTCAATTTTCTAAAGAAAATGTAACATCATTCCCTGCCTTCTTGACTATTTTATAACTAGACGACTCTGCAGGTTTATTCCTTAAATAAGAGCATTTGCTATATTACTAATTTTCTTTCTGAGCAAAAAAGATGGGTATATCCTCCCGTGTTTCATTAACGAAACTTAATGAAACTAGCTATTACATGGTGGAGTAGGTGCCACTGTTATGCAGCCAAAGTCTTAGTACATATAATACTTAATACAAACTTTCACTGTCTTAATTGTCCATGATTAAGTTTGTTGTGTATCCTCCTCCCCTTGAACAAATTACTCATTTGTGTGAGCTTCTCCCATGTGATTTCCTCCACTAGTAGTTGTTTCGTCTTCTCTTCCATGATCTTGTGTTAGGGATCTCCCTTCCCCTACGTCCTCCTCTTCTGCAGTAAGTGCCAATCTCCTTCTTTGATCTCTTCTTTAATACATATTATCTCTAAATTGTGAGTGAGATGGAGCTTGTCCTCCTTTGCCTGACTTTAGATCAACAAAATAATCAATACGAAACAAAGTGCATGACAAGGGTAAAGCATTAGAATTAAAAATGTGATTGTTTCTCTCTATCCAAATATTCCATATGACCGAAGCAATGTATAATCCTTTGCTACTATTTTTTATACACATTCCCCATATTTTTTTCTGTGTTTTCTATTTGTGTATATGCCTTCCCCCTTGCAGCCTCTTTTTCTAATTGAGTCCATATCCCTTTAGAATAAATACAATCCATAAATAAATGTTGTATAGTTTCTTCTTCTAATAGACATAGACTACATATTCCAGGCTCACACCATCCTCTTCTTTGTAAATTATCCCAAGTGAGTATGGCTCTTCTTGATAGTAGCCAAAGAAAAGCTTGTATCTTAGATGGTATTTTTAGTTCCCAAATCATATCACAATTCTATCATTTATTCCTTGATAAGTCAAAATTTGATAACATGATGAAACTGTGTACACACCCTTTTTGCACCATAGCCACTGGGAAGTATCACTAGATCCTTGTATGGGATTATTATTTTCAAGTTTTCTGATAATCTCAATTCTTTCATTTCGATATCAATAATCCCCATCCCTAAGTGTAGTTATCATATATGTTCCCCTCCTATAGATGATTTCACCGATCCATCTTTATGCCTTGATAGATCATAAATTATAGGAAAAGATAGTTTCAACTGTTCAAAACAAGGGTTTCAGCCAATTGAGAGGTCATCGCTAATTGAGAGGTAGGTAAGAGGGGCGATTTCCAGCGAGACCTTCCGACGATATTCCGGCGAACCTGAAAAAAAAAAACCTGGGTTTCATCCAAGTATCATCGAGAAGAAGCTCACCTCAGTCGAGTCCTAACTGACCGACTCATCATCGGGGAGCTGGTTGCCTCAGTCAAACATCATTGGCATGGATTTCAATTGGGGATGGTTGGGAAGGGGCAAAACCCGAGAACCGGAAAGCAGCGACGATGACAAGAATCCGAAACATTGGAGACGCAGCTGGGTGGAAGTGGTCAAGGATTCGCCGGCAGCCCAGACTACTGGTCATCCAGTGCCGGCCAGCTCGGTAAAGTCCACCATCGACCCCAAAGCAACATACACGGGTGAGCAGGTCACTGCAATCCTATCAAGAGTGTCTAAGTCCGATGGCCCCCACATCCGTGAAGAGGATACGGGTGGGTCATGGACTGAAGTGCGATCGAGGGGTTCGCTAAGGAAGCCCAAGGCACTAATGCAACCCAATATAACAAGAAAGAGGAAATTATCACCTCCGGGAAGTGATAGCGGCGAGCAATGCTGGATTTGTTGTAGGCGGGGTCACTTTAAGGATGAATGCCCGTTTATCTGGTGCCGTTTTTGTAAGGTGCTTGGACACATGATCGCCGAATGCCCACTACTTCCGGAGAAACAGATCATATCGGCAAGCAATAAAGGGGTGGCACGGCCCAGAAGCTTCCAGTAAGAGATTCTAAATTGGGACAAGAGAAGAGTCATTTAGATACGACTAGAGCTATCACCGACGGGCGGCCAATACAGGCCAGGGCTGCGAAGGCACATCCAGTGGCGAAGATATATACAGTAAAGAAAAGCAACACTATCGAGATGGAGATTAGTAAGGAACCTAAAGACGAATCGGCAAAGGAAGGCTCCGGAAAACCGTCAATGTTCCTCCTGACGTCCGACAAGGCGGTGGAGGATAGGAAATTATTATCCAAAATTATAGGAGTGGTGTATCCGGGGCACAGCAACCCGACTGTCGATGAGATGATCGGAGGGCTTAGACTAATCTCGGTGGCCTTTGCCCGCTACGATTGGAGTTTTTCAAACACGGGAAGGTATTACCTTGTTAGATTCCCGTCGCAGGAGGGGCTGGATCATGCAGTGGGGAGGACATCCATCCCTTGCCGCAATCATAACGCCGGTTTTACGATGTATAGATGGACCGGGGAGGAAGATAACCAAGTTCAGATCTTCCCCACGACTGCGACATTAGGGATCCAGGGACTCCCCTTACATCACTGGAACATGAGTGATTTAAGCAAAATAGTGGCTAGATTTGCTCACTTGATTGACGTCGAAGAAGATACACTTGAACGGAGGACCCTGGTGATGGCAAGAATCAGGATTGGATGCAATTCGGTTGAATCAATACCGAAGGAAATAAAATTAGTGGTCGGCGGCCAACTGCGTCTAATTACAATCAAGATTATCGACATGATTTCCTTGCCATCGAAAGCTTTGAACGAGGGGAGAGCACATCGCGGAACGCCGGGTTCTACGGCGACGGACAGAGGCCCGACCGAGACAGGGAAAGCCGAGCAGGCTCCCCTGCCCACGGCCGAATCCTCGATCCAAGACGCCGGGAGCCAGCGGCGCTTCACGTGGCACAAAAACTAAAGCTCAACAACCCCTCCGCTCCAGCATGCACGACAGGAGGTTGGTCAAAAGGGGAAGGACCAACCACCAAACAGAGGTCAAAGGGCAGGAAGTAGAATGGAAGAGGAAATAGATGCAGGAGTTACACCCACAAGGAGTGTTGAAGAACTCGAGGAGAGAAAGCACAACCAAACAAGGCAGAAAAGGGAAAGGGAAACGGTAGGGGAGAAATTGCGGGAGCCAGCAGAGAGAGGAAGTGCAACAGTACACTCAGGGGAGGAGGAAGCCTGTGAGCGCACTGCTCAAGAGCAGTCAGCTTTCAATAAAGCTAACTGCTTAGGGGGGGAACCCCAAGGGGGAGTTATTGACCGGAGGATAGGCGAAAGGGGGGAGGGGGACCACGTTTTTAAAACAAAAGCAGAGGGCGGGTCCCTACTGCCCCTAGTTAGATATGATGGCAGGGAGTTTTGTGAAAGATCAAATGAAAAGTTGGCCCTAGTTGACGGTGGGTCCACAAATAACCATGGAGGGTTGATTCTATATGAAAGTGGGTCCAACCTGAGAACGCTAATTGCAAATAATCAGGGAGTGCTTATTCTGGACCAATAGGGCTTGGGGGAAAAAAACACACTTCAGTTCAAGTGAGAAATCTGCCAAAGAAAATATAGCAGATAGGGTTGCCTACTTTTTTGAAAAAGTCAAGGAATTGGGACTTGGTAATGGTGATCAGACAGCCAGATCCATAAAACAGCTAGGGCTTCTATCACTATTACCAGGATTTGACAAAGAAGTTATAAAGGATGCTACTTCCAAGCTTCTGGCTGACATAGTTACTGGTGATGATGGTGTCAGGCTAGCAAGAAGTAGAAAACGTCAGCCTTCCAAATTTTCAAAGCGTATCAGAGATAGATACAAGCAGCAACATATACAGACGGATTGAGCGAAGGAAGGAAGTGCAATTAATGTGGTACATACAGCCATAACAGATGTATCACCGGTTAATGCCGCGAAGCATGGAGAGACAAAGCAGGATAGCCCAGGAATCGACAGCAGGGAGGAAGTCCGATATCCTAAGGAAATCCAGCAGATTAGCCACATTGAGGATACGAAGGATCAGGAACAGGACATCTGGGAGTTACAATGACACCTACTAGGCACAGCAGGAGGCTGGAGCAGAAGCATGGACACCTTGATTATCAATCTGGAGAGATTGTGTCATTAGCCACACGATGCAAGGCTTTACTTTCAAACTACGAACAAGGTATGAGCTTTTCTTCTATTGATGTCCTAAATTTGTTACCGGATGATTTGTTGTTATCTCTTGCACACACATGTGACATTAATATTGGCACCGGCACTGATGAACAAAATAGTAATCTTCAATTAATTAGAAATATAGAATATTCCGGAAAAATCCATAATCCCAATACGGCAGGGGAGGGGAGTGTTGACCATGGGGGGGTCAAGATGGAGAAGTTTACAATAGTTAGTTATGAATACACTGTTCTAGAATGTGAGGGGATTGGCACCAAGACCAAATGGCGTATGGTGTCAGAAACCTGTAGATTGTCGGTAGCAGATATGATTTGCCTTCAGGAAACAAAATTAGTGAACCCTCAAACAAGCACATTAAATGAGCTAGGAAATAGATAAAGTTGGCTCGTTAAAAATGCGGTTGGGGCGTCCGGTGGGATATTGATTGGGGTAGACCACCAGTCATACTAGATACTGAACTACTAATAGGAGAATTCAGTCTGACAGTGGCAGTCAGGAGGAAAGCAGATGGTTGGATCCAAACTCTAACGAGTGTGTATGGTCCGAACCAGAGTTGCCGCCGTAGCACACTATGGCAGGATATCACTAGGGCAAGAGCATGGAGGATGGGGCCATGGGTTTTGGGAGGGGACTTTAATGTGGTTAGGTTCTCGGATGAGTGTAAAGGAGGGGATAATAATATCCGGGATAGAAACCAGTTCAATGATTTGGTTGCAAGCTTAAACCTTATTGAAATTCCCCTAACAGAATGACGGTTTACATGGTCCAGCATGCAGGAGAACCTGAGTTTAGCCAGACTCGATAGAGTCTTTGTTTCAATAGACTGGGAGCTCAAATTCTATAGTGCGTATGTTCATCCTATTAG